>CM034081.1:23929674-24529674 GCA_019845555.1 Aristolochia fimbriata | reverse complement strand
CGTTGAGTGCGGCCAGGAGGTCATGTGAGACCAGCATAACCGGCGAGTTGTCTGTCGCCGATGTTCTCTGTACGGAGGAAGCCGGCACAGAGTGTGTTTTGGTCGCAGGGAGAGAGGAGATGCCCCCGCTTTGCTTGTATTGTTGTACCAAGGTGGGAACAATAGAGCTTCTCTGTGACGGCGGCGACTGCGTCGGGCTGGCGGTCGGGCTGGCGGTCGGGCTGCGAGAAGGTGAAGCGACGACAGCCAGATATGTTGGCTTGGCCATCGCCGGCATCAGTTTGGTGGAGGATGCGGCAGGTTTAGTTGAGGCCGCAGAGCCGGAGGAACTAACACGGCCGTTAGGCTTGACGGGTGTCAGCGATGAAAGGAGCTTGTCCAAAGGACAAACTTCTGGCAGAGCCCTTGTAAATGGGCGTGGGCATGTGGAGGAGATGTCGGCTGCTCGGAGGTTGGCCGGAGATGCGGCTGCTGGTCCGCGAGCTCCGGTGGTCGAGCTTGCAGTCGCGGCGGGGCGCGGTTGAGCAGAACTCGAGGAGGCAGTCTGTTTGCCTCCGTTGTTGTTGTTGTTGTTGTTGCCGTTGTTGGCACTGCTGGCCATGGCTGAGGTTGGGGATTTTTTTTTGTTGGTTGGACGGAGAAGGAGATGAGAGGTAGGAAAGGTCCCACCGGGTATGCCAAATCTGTTTCACCGAAAATCCGCCGGTCCGCGAAGAGGCGCGGCCGAGAGAATATGTCGATTACTTTAGAATAAATTTGTTACAGGGTGTGTTGTAAATATCAAGGAATGCGAGTTCACTCTCCTAGGCTTCCTCTGATTCGATCTCCATGTGAATTTGGTGAAGTTTTGGCCCCTGCGAGGTCGTCGTCGAGACTTCGAGTTACAGAAATGGGTGTACACGATCTGGTGTGGCTTTTGTCGGTCGGACGGAAGTATTTGTGTTCCGTGTGTTTCGACTTGTGACGATGCCGGCGATGGTGTAGAAGTGCTTCTGGTCGAGCTGTAGAGCGACGAACTGCAGATGTTGAACTTCTTTGCGATGAAAGAACCTCTGTGCGTGAGGAACTCTTCTCGGTGAAGGTAGTTTTGGACCTTCGGTTTGGGAACGAGAGAGCTTCTGCACTGATGTTAAGGGAGTCTTTCGAATGTGATTTCTCCAACCGTAGGGATGAAAGTTTTTCCAACCCTTTGAACAGAATGCTTCAGGCATTTTGTAGCCTGTCTGTGAGAGACGTTGCCTGTGAAAGGGATCACGATCCCCTTTCTGCTCGTGAAGTTGAGGGAGAAGAGGGGAGGAGGGGGACCAGGAGCTCCCCGTTGAGATCCCTTAAATGAGGATCGCAACATCTTTCCAGAGATTTTATCTTCTCATTTGAATTGGCTGACTGTATGCTGACGTGGCGATGACTCACCGAGTTGTTGCTGACTAGACGATGATTCACTGAGTCTATGATGCGGCGAGATGACTCACCGTGTTAGCAACGTGACGAAACGGGATCCTGGCGGTGGGCTGCGTCGAATTACTTCGAGAATTGTGGCGGCCTGTCCACGAACTTTGTTTACTGGGTCGTTGGACTCCTGGATCTGTCGAATGTGGGCCATGCACATTTTGGTGCATACAAGAGGGTATTTAAATAATACAAAGTAAAATCCTACTTTCTTACGTTCTCCCCTTATGTTTGACAATATGTTTAAGTATTTATATGTTTATATTATTTATTTTAGAATTTTTTTAAATTTTTAAAAATTTTAATATTAAACATTGCGGGTCAGGTCGGGTACCCGCGGGGCGGGGCGGGCTTTCGCGGGTTCGGGGCGGGTTTTTTGCCCCGCGGGGCGGGGACGGGTTTAGAAATCAAACCCGCGGGGCGGGTTTTCGCGGGGACGGGTTTCCCCGGTTTTTTGCGGGGCGGGGATGGGTTTCCAAAACCCCGCCCTGTTGCCATCCCTAGTACCCATCTGGCTAACACGCCTTGTCCATCCAATTGTATCGACCAGGATTTTCGACGTCTATCCTGTATACTTTGATTGTAAATGGAAGTACCGTCTCACCGACCCTATTCACAGCAAAGGCCTTAAGCTAAATCCAGCCAACGTAGAGCTCTAAAACAAAGATTTTTCCAAAAAAAAAACTCTTTCAAAGGAGATATATCTAAATGAGTGAGGTATCATCTCTGTATATCTCTTTTCAAATATGTGAAACATCTTGTCTGCCATCCCATGGAGACTATTTTGATCAATGCTAGCTCTTTAGTCTAAATAAAGACTTACTTCACAACTTAGACAATCAAGTTAAGGGTTTTCGCATATGATTAATGCATGCATGCATGAAGGTGTATCAAAATAAGGATTCACAAAAAAAGTAAAATAGAAAATAAAAATAAAAAGTTTCAATTTTTTTGTTTTTTTCCTTTTCAAAAAAATTTAAGTTTACTAAAGGAGTGCCCAATTTTGTTGTGAATATGTATGGCTACTAGCGTTTTCACATGTTTCATGGAATATAGGGTACTTATAATAATATATATGAAATAAATTAATAAGTGAGTGTAACAATTATTTAATATGCTTGGCAATATATAGCAATTCCTTAAATATATGAAGATAACTTCGTCTTTAACATATGGATAGCCCCGATTCGTGCAAAACACAGTAAGTTATGAAACATGGGAAACACCTTGCTAGTTGTCCTATGAAGACTACTTTGTTTGAGCGCGTTTGGGAAGAGTCAAAGAGGCTTCGACAACCTTCAAATCCTCAAACACTCCAGCCAAAAAATTACCTTCCACCCTTAAGCTTCGTCCCAACTGAACTCACAATCGAGAAAGTTCAGTTAAAGATAAAGAAAAAAAAAAAAAAAAAAGACAGTTTCCAATTTCAGTTAAAGAGCAAAAAAAAAACAAAAGACAGTTACCAATTGTTTATCTTCCTTATTGAAATTTTTATTTGAGAGGGTGTATTATATTGCCCTTTGCGTTTGTAAGATCGCAGTTCGGAACAAAACCAACTCCTAATCTGTGGAGTTGAGTAGCCCAAGATGATAACGATTTACTATATTAACTCTACAACAAACCTTCTTCACTAAGATTTACACAGGTGTCTCAAACACTTTGTTTAGCATAACAAACCTTTCAAGGTCCCACCTTAAACGACCTACTCCTCAGCACAAGTGGTCTAGTTATCATCCACATTGATGCTCCCCTTTAGTGAGCGCCTTTGTCAAGGGAGCTTAGACTATCTTCTGCACAGTCTGCAACATTGGCTGCAATGTTGGTTGCAACATCACCTTCATATTTAAAACAACTTCTCAATAACCAGATTGATGAATAATGAATTGTCTTATAAAAAAAATTCAATTATTGAGAAGAAATGCTATGGTACAACTATTACGACAACCAGATAGTTTACAATTCTAAGTTCAAGGATCATGTTTGAAGGGATTATTGCCCATGTGCTGGTAATCTCAATTAGTTGAGATGGAAAATACCTAGATCATTGATTAGTAAACCAGCAAAACCATTTAATTATATGAACTTCTATCTTTCTTTTAATATAAAATTTAGTTTCTTGTTTGGAACGGAATAAACAAAGTAGTGGAGAGAAAGAAGGGAGCATATATCAACTGTATGTATTATATATATATCATCATATATCTCATTGGACAAAGGTGAAAGTGATTTGAAACTTTATTCACTTTTAAAAAAATGTCTCTCATATTTATGATAATGACATTACTTTTCTTGTTTAAAGAGTACTTGTAGATAAAAGTTTCCTACACTTAGGTGTTGGGGATCTTTTTTCTCTCAATCTATATATATACACAATATTGTTGTTGTTGATTAATTAATTTTATAAAATATTAATAAGTAACTTGTTTATCATTGGACACTTTTATTAACTAATATTAATGCTATTAGTTGATTAATAAATAGATTTTGACTTATCTTTACAAATTTACGTGGGCTGTAGAGAGTAGAAAGATTGTAAAAAATATCTCCTCGTGAATGACAATGTAGTATCAATTCGAATGAAAAGTGAAAGACAGAATAATTGATTCCGCGTGTATCAATACGATCAGATTAGTTATGAGGCAAGCACTAATTGCAGGAAGAAACAAGAACATTATATGATGAAAATGAGAAAAAAATAACAGAAATGATAAAAATCGATTGTAGAGGTCAAATTAGATTTTGTAGGGCTTGCTATTGAAGGATAAGGACGAAAGATGGTGACACTTTGCGCCCCATTCAAGACGAGAGACTGTGGACTTTTGCAGATGATGATAAAATAGAGAAAAAGATCCATGCCGGTGATGACGAAGAGAAGTGCAATTAAATTTGGCCTCTTACAAAGTTAGGAAGTCGGGTGTGGAATATTTGTGCAAGCTGCCTGGTGGAGAACGGAGAGAGATTCTCGATAAAAAACATTGCGCTGGAACGAGCTGAGAGAGCTCGGAAAATGGCCTTCTTCCTCAGTACTCTGTTCCTGTTCGTCTCTAGTTTTGCGTTCTTGCTGTTCGTATGGAACAAGCAGAGGAGAAACAATGCTCCTAACAAAAGAGAAGAAGATGGGAATAAAAAGCAGCTTCCTCCGGGACCCAGGAAGGTCCCCATCATCGGAAACCTACACCAACTGGGTGAGCTTCCTCATAGATCTCTCCATCTCATGTCCCTCAGACACGGACCCCTTATGTTTCTCAAACTGGGTTCCGTTCCCCTGATCGTGGTCTCTTCCGCTGACACGGCTCGGGAGTTGATCAAGAACCACGACCTGGCGATTTCGAACAGGCCCGTGACATACGCCCAGAGGAAGCTTTCTTACGGCTGCGCCGACATGGTTTTCGCTCCCTACGGCGAGTACTGGAGACAGGTGAGGAAGCTCTGCACCTTGGAGCTCCTCAGCCTGAAGAGAGCCCAATCATTTCGGGCCGTGAGGGAAGAGGAAGTCGCTCTCCTTCTGGATTCGATTGCTAAATATTCCACTTCTTCTTCATCGTCCACGATCATTAATCTGAGCGAATCGGTCCTTGCTCTCCTCAATGACATCGTTTGTAGGACTGCTTTCGGCAATAAATACAGAGAGGCCGGTGAAGAATACTCATGTTATGGGCGGAGTAAAAGCAGGTTCAACAGTATTTTATCAGAATTCCAAGAGCTGTTAGCGACTATCTCTATTGTGGATTTCTTCGCACATATGGAATGGATCCACAAGTTCACGGGATGGGATTCGAAGCTGGAGAAGATTTTCCGGGAATTGGACGCATTTTACAATGAAGTAATAGAAGCCCACCAAAACCCAGAATCGAAGAGATCGTCATGTGACGGGGAAGATGATCTAGTTGGCGTCTTGCTTAAAATTTACGAGGACAGAAGTCTGGGGATTTCTCTCACCATGAACAACATCAAGGGAGTGCTTATGGTTGGTTTATATATCCGCTGTATATATATCCATCTTATGTTAAGCATAAATATTAATTTGTACTTGCTGATCCTAGCAATTGTATTTCGCAGGATATTTTTGTCGCAGGAACAGATACATCTTCTGCACTAGTAATATGGGCGATGGCAGAACTAATGAGGAATCCATCAGCTATGAAAAAGGAACAAGAAGAGCTGAGAAAGGCGATTGGAAAGAAAGACAGGGTGGAAGAGAGCGACCTCCATGGACTGGATTACCTGAAAGCAATCATCAAGGAGACATTTAGGATGCACCCTCCTGCTCCTTTGTTAGTTCCAAGAGAAACAATAGAAGAACTGACCTTCGATGGCTACACTATTCCTGCAAAGGCTCAAATTTTTGTCAACGCCAGAGCAATCGGATTGGACCCAAAATGTTGGGAATGCCCGGAAGAGTTCAGGCCGGAGAGGTTCTTAAATAGTCCGATAGATTACAAAGGACAACACTTCGAGCTCATACCATTTGGTGCAGGCAGAAGGGGCTGCCCCGGCATCAACTTTGCTACTCCAACAGTGGAACTGACACTTGCAAATCTTCTGCACCGTTTCGATTGGGAATTTCCTCCTGGAATGGGAATTGCAGATTTGGATATGAAGGAAGCGATTGGGATGACCACTCAGAAGCGCATTCCTCTACAGTTGGTAGCTATTCCCAAAGCTTAGACATACTGATCGATAGTCCATACGAAACATATTGTTATACTTTGTAACTCTTGGTGTGTCTAAAATTCTGTGATATCTCGAACTTAATTTGATATAAGTGCATCGATATTGAAGTTGGTTACTACCAACTTAATGTATTTAATAATCATTATTTAGTGTTACATTTTCACTTGAAAGATTAAAGAAAGATGATGAGAGTTTCAGGTCTGTGATCCTCATTTGCCTATATTCCACACGTGCACCCTTTTAAGTGCCATTTCAAGCACGTGCATCAGCCAGCTGGTCTCATTCTGCTCATTCGATTGCAGTATAGCAGAACAAATCATTTTTTAAACAATGACGTAAAATAAACACCATTTCATACTCTAGAAAATAGAATAGATCATATCAAAATGATTATGTCATCTTCACTTATAAACTAACTTAAAATAAATGAAAAACATGTAATTAATTGACTTTTACATAGAACTTGTTCAATATTTTAGAATTATTGCTTACTTTTCTTTACTGTTCACATTTGCTTTACATCTTTCATAGAACTTAAAATAACCAGCTAAATGTTTTAAGACACTCAAAATGTTTCACAGGCAACTAACAAACTTGTGTGCCCAATGTACGGTATGTAGACAGACAGTGTACCTGAGCATCGACGACGAGTTGAAATTGAGGTTATAACTGGCCGTGGTGCTTTGGTCCTTCGGGAGAGATAATTACGATGAACTTGAATGACTTCTGTAAATTTCAGCGACTTTGGTTCGAGAGGCATCCTCCGGGTTGTGTCGCAGAGATGTTGTGGAGTGGGGCAAAGGTCATCGCGCCGAGGAGAGAATGCGCACCCGAATGAGGCTTTAGAGGCTGAATTGGAGTCTTTTTTTTTTATTGACGGACGAGCTTTTTTGCGAACTGAATTGGAGTGCTGAGAAGAGGACTCACGCAGGAGAGGGTGTGGTGAGGTCCACTCTGGATGAACTGATTTCCGCGACGAAGTAGGAGACTCTCCCTGTTGACAATTTGGCTTCTGCGCAGGTCGCTGAAGGTTTGAGGCTGTTTGCGATTTGGAAGAGTCTGCCAGTCTGCGATTTTGAAGCATCTGCCAGTCTGCGATTTTGGCTTCTCTGTCAGGCTGCGAGTTTGGTGTCTCTACCTGTGAATTGATTGATTACGATCTTTTTCTGTCAGCGCAATTGACTACCTGCGACTTTGGTTTCTTCTGTGACTCGGTTGACAGAGAGTCTGCGAATTTGGGTCCACGGATTTGACTGTCTGTGAGGTTGGGAGATTGTATACTTTGGGAGACTCTTTGCGATTTGGTTCTAGGAGGCTGTTTGCAAATTGGTGTTGGGAGGCTGTTTACAAATTGGTGCTGGGAGGCTATTTACGAATTGGTGCTGGGAGGCTATTTACGAATTGGTGAGTTTGCTAATTTGGAGTTGACATTTCCTTCGACGCCGGCTTGTGTCAGAAGTCCTCCGCGAACAAGAATTGAAAGGTACTTCCTCCCTGTAGCCTCGGATTGGATTCGAGTCAGCCGGGGTCCCCACTCTTTTTTTTTTTTCTTCTTCTCTTCTTCCCTCTTTCTTCTTCTTTTTCTCTCCTCTCATTTTCAACTCCTCCCTCAGTCTCTCTCTCTCTTTTCATGATTTTCTCTTTTTTTTTTTGTGCATTTTCTCTCTGTATTCTTCTCTCTTTCTTACCTCTCTCGAGTTGTCTCTTTTGCGCATTTCTGGTGTTCGTCAGTTTGTCAGTGTGACAAAATGATAACCTTTCGCGTGCCGTTAATCTCAAAAGCGCACCTGGCTCTGTTGCTATGTGCAGAAATTTTCCTGGGTCGCATCCGCTCGGTCGCCGGGTGCAGAGCTATTGTTTCGTGTCTGGCTCGGTCGCTTTGTGTGTAGAAATTTTTGTTTTGACTCCTGGCTTGGTCGCCAAGAGCTGCAAGACTCTATTTTGATTGCACCTGGCTCGGTTGCCGGGTGCTGCAATTTTGTTTCACGCCCAGCTTGGTCGTCGGGGACTGAATTTCTATTTCGGGTGAGCGCGACTGGGTTGCCGGGGTGATGGATTTCCATGTTGTCGCATCCGGCTTGGTCGTCGGGTGCTGTAGTCGCATCCGACTCAGTCGTCGGGTGCTACAGTTTCGTTTTAACTTTGGCCGACTCGGTTGCCGGGAGGTTAAACTTCTGTTTTGGTCGGCGGGTGCCAAAATTTTGATTCGGCTGAGCCCGGTTGGGTCGCCGGGAGGCTGAATTTCTCTGTTGCGCACCCAGCTTGGTCGCCGGGTGTTGTTGTCGCAACTTGCTTGTGCACCGGGTGCGATCTGCTGAGTGATCGCAACCGGTTTGGTCGTTGAAAACTTCTTTTCTTTTGTGACTGCTTCTTTTTGTTGCTACTTTTTTTTTGTTCTTTTGCGACAACTTCTTTTTGTCGGTTGCTTCTTTTTTTTTCTTCTTTTGCGACAGCTCCTTTTTGTCGCTTGCTTCTTTTTGTTCGGCGAATGTTTCTTTTTGTCGCATCCATTTTTTTTTGAAGAGGGGTTGCATTCCTGGTTCTGTTGGCTACGTCCGGCTCGATCTCCGGCCGTAGGAGTTTGGAGTACAGCACTCGGATCAGTCGCTGGGTAGTGCCTCTGTATTTTTTTCTTTGCGTCCATTTTGTTGTTGGGCGCTGATTTGAACTGTGCTCGGCTTGGTCGTCGGGCACATGTTTCGATCGCGGCTGGCTTTGTTGTTGGTCGTGAAGCTTTGAATTGTGCTCGGCTCGGTCGCCGGGCATTGGTTTTGATCGCGGCCGGTTGTATGGCTGGTCGCCAAGCTTTGAGTTGTGCTCGGCTCGGTCGCTGGGCACTTGTTTCAATAATGACCGGCTTTGTTGCTGGTTGCAAAGCTTTGAATTGTGCTCGGCTCGGTCGCCGGGCACTGGTTTTGATCACGGCCGGCTATATAGCTGGTCGCGAAGCTTTGAGTTGTGCTCGACTCGGTCGTAGGCCACTGGTTTTGATCGCGGCCATCTTTGTTGCTGGTCGCGAAGCTTTAAGAAGTGCTTGGCTTGGTCGTCGGGCACTGGTTTTGATTGCGGCCGGCTGTATGGCAGGTCGCGTAGCTTTGAGTTGTGCTCGGCTCGGTCGCCGGGCACTGGTTTTGATCGCGACCGACTTTGTTGCTGGTCGCGAAGCTTTGAGTTGTGCTCGGCTCGGTCGTCGGGCTCTGGTTTTGATCGCGGCCAGATTTGTGGCTGGTCGCGAAGCTTCGAATTGTGCTCGGCTTGGTCGTCGGGCACTTGTTCCGATCGCGGCCGGCTTTGTTGCTGGTCGCAAAGCTTTGAATTGTGCTCGGCTCGGTCGCCAGGCACTGCTTTTGATCGCGGCCGGCAGTACGGCTGGTCGCGAAGCTTTGAGTTATGCTCAACTTGGTCACTGGGCACAGGTTTTAATTGCGGCCGGCTTTGTGGCTGGTCGCGAAGGTTTGAGTTGTGCTCGGCTTGGTCGCCACGCACTGGTTTTGATCGCGGCCGGTTTTGTTGTTGGTCGCGAAGCTTTGAGTTGTGCTCGGCTCGGTCGTTGGGCACTGGTTTTTATCGTGGCTGGCTTTGTGGCTGGTCGCAAAGCTTTGAATTGTGCTCGGCTTGGTCGTCGGGGACTTGTTTCGATCGCGGCCGGCTTTGTTGCTGGTCGCAAAGCTTTGAATTGTTCTCGGCTCGGTCGCCAGGCACTGGTTTTGATCGCGGACGGCTGTATGGCTGGTCGCAAAGCTTTCAGTTGTGCTCGGCTCGGTCGCTGGGCACTGGTTTTGATTGCGGCTGGCTGTATGGTTGGCATCTCCCGGCTAAATTCGAGATGAAGCGCCGAATATACGCCAAGTGACCTTGGAAGATTTTGACTTCGGAGATGTTTTGAGGCTCCGACATTTTTTGAATGGCATCGATTTTTGAATGGTCGATTTCGATCCCTCTATGATGCACGATGAATCCCAGGAATTTGCCTAAGGTGACGCCGAATGCACACTTCAACGTGTTTATTTTGAGCTGAAACCGCCGCAGGCTTTCGAACTCTGCCCTAAGGTCGAGAAGATGGTCTGCCCTCTGCTTTGTCTTCGCTACCAGGTCGTCGACATAGCATTCGACGCGCTTATGCAAGAAGTCATAAAAAATATTCTGCATTGCTCTCTGGTATGTCGCGCCGACATTCTTGAGTTCGAACGGTGATAAGTGTCTAAAAGACACTATCTTTAGGCCTCAATTGGGATTAGAAATTATATGTTGGAGTCAATATTCATCATAAAATCATGAAATATGTCTCATATTAATATTTTCTCTCTCAAAAGTCCAACGCAATAAGAATCATAGAAATCAGAGCTAAAATGAAGAAGATATGAGGATTTTAGTGCATAAAGGTACAATGTTGCAGAGACCGGCGCGACCGCACCAGAATGAAGGCAAAATCCGGCGTGCCTGCGCCAGAAAATGGTGCGACCACGCCATTTTTAAGCTTATTTTGGCGCGACCACGCCGATTACTCAGCCACATTAAGTTGCAAAAATCTCGGGAACCTGACATCCAATCGAGTCCAAACTTAGGAAAAGGAGTCCCAAGTATCTAAGGAAGGTTTCCACGAAGAGTTTAAGGTAATGTGCTCGAGTCTAGGTGCATTGAATGATCCTAGAGAAGAAGTTAACTCAAAACAGGAATCTGCTGCTAAAGGAAGGAAATAAATCCAAATTTTGTGAAGATCATGGAGGGAGTTTCACAATTCGAATTAAAGCCAAACTTGGAACGAAGATTCCTGGTACTACAGAGGATCTTGTCACGAAAAATGAGGCCAATCAAAGCCAGACTTCTCGAGTTGCACATCTCCAAAGTGGTGGACCCAAAGCAGAAATTGGCAGCAGACATCAGGCAACTTCTTTCCCTCATATCTCGAGTTTCCCAAGTCAGAATGGATTCAAACTTCGTGAGCAAGGAAATCACCACATATGGAAGCTTCTAATGTAATTTCATCCAATTCTGAGGTCGGGAAGTCACAATTCACACCCCTGGACAGAGGCTGAAATTACAAGTCCTGGACAGAGTTTCAAGTATAAATAGGGGTCCCAGGCAGAGCTCAAGGCATCCAGTTTTAGTTTGAGTTTTTGTATTTTACATTCACTTTTGTATTCAGTTTTTCTTTTTAGTTTAGTTGAGAGAGAGAGGAGAAGGTCCAGAGGGAGTTCACACGAACTCTGGTCACTTTGAGGAAGAGAGGTGGAGCATTCAGCCAAGGAGCAAGAGGGGTTAAGGGAATTCTTCCCAAGGGAGTTTTCTTTACTTATTCTTTCTTAATTCATGGCTGTTGTACAAACCTTTTTGTGTTCTTTCAATTTTACCATGGAGTAGTCGTTTTTAGTTGGGAGTCCATGACTCCCTAGGCATGTAATGAGATTGATACTTTTCAGTTTGGTGCATGAATGAGTTTTCATTGTTGTTAATTCTTGATTCATAGTTGCTGTCTGGCTATGTACTGGTTATAAGGTGACGCTAGGCTTAAGGTAAGACATGGTGATAGGATTTTACAATTTTTATGAGTTTATGCACTAGGTAGATCACTAATCCTTGCGTTAATCCTCGACCTTAAAGTAATACCCTGTTGGATTAGTTGATCTGCCTATGACATAATGAGCTTCATGTTTATGCTATCAAGTAGAGTCGATCATGCTAGCTAGGTTTGCTCTAGGAGATAGAAACAGGTGATGCCGATGCGGATTGTAGCCGTGGTTTTATAAGCTCGTCAGAAATTGATTTCCAAAACTCATTCTATTCAATCTCAGAATTGCCTAGGGAGGGAATTGAATTCCCAATGCCTTTCCATACTGATTTTATCAAAAGCCTTCTCTTGATCTCTATAGGATTAGGTAGATTAGTTTACTTTCTGTTTTTATAACTCCTTTCCAACTAATTTCTCAAACTTTGGTTTTTAAACTAGAAAATCAATTATCTATTAGCTTGGTCCTTGTGGGACGATATTCGGACTTACATAAGTCTATATTACATTGATTAGTCCTCTTGCTAGTGATTAGCTGGGATCGCATCAAACGGCATTACCTTGTAGCAAAAAATGCCCTTGGGAGTGTGAAACGCAGTAAGCTTCTCATCTTTCGGGTCCATCCGAATTTGATTATAGCCGGAGGACCCGTCCATGAAGGATAGAGCCTCGTGACCCATTGTCGCGTCGACCATGAGCTCGGTTATAGGCAGAGGGAAGTCGTCCTTCGGGCATGCCTTATTCAGGTCGCGAAAGTCGACGCAGACCCGGATTTGGCCAGTCTTCTTCTTGACACGCAAGATGTTTGCAATCCAGGACGGGTATTTCACCTCTCTGATGAAATTTACTGTGAACAATTTGTCAACCTCCTTTTCAATTTTTGATACGAGTTCTGGTCAGAACCGTCGTTGCGATTGCTTGACTTGCCGAACAGAGGGATGAACTGCCAATTTATGAACTGCAACTCGCGGGTCAAGGCCGGGCATCTCCATATAATTCCAGGTGAATATGTCGCGGTATTTATGAAGCAATGCCATGTATTCAGCTTCTTCTTCAGCCATCAGCGAAGCACTGAGGAATGTCGGCCTCGGGTCCTCCGCTATGCTCAAGTCGACTTTGTTTAATTCGTCGACAGTCGCCTGGCCTCCTTCTTCGAATTCAGCTGGAGCCGCCTTGAAGACAAATTCCTCCTCTTCTTGATTGTAGTCGGCGATGGAGACATGATTCACCATGACCGAATCATATGCACGAGCTCGTGGGATGGCTGCCCTATGGGTATACATAACCACTGGTTTTGGAGTGTCTTTCTTTTTCGTCGGAGTTTGGCTGATTGAAACTTGATTTTCATCTGCCTACAACTTTCTAGTTATTTTGACCACCTTCGTCTGGGTTGTGTAAATTTTGATCGGCTTCGTCTGGGTTGTGTAAATTTTGATCGGCTTCTGCTTCTCATAACCGAGGCCTAGGCGACCCTGGCTGATCCGATGACCTTCGTTTCTCAATTTCTCCTATTTTAGAGTGAGAATCGGTAGAGTGACGGGTGGTTTTGCATGGATTTCATCTGTTGTAAGGTTGCCCCCGGCTCTGGCCATCAGTCGGTAGGCGTTCGGATTTGTGGCCGTGTGGATGCCAACTGTTGTTGGCTCGGCAGCTGCTTCACTGCTTCGTTCCTCCAATTTTGGCAGAGGAAGCGTGACCTTTTCTGGCAAAGGGGTCGGCTGGATTTTGTGACAGACGACCAGAGGAGCTTCTCCTTTCTTCCTTTACGATTGGGAGATGTACCGTAAGATAGGTACATTGTGCTACGCTGGTGCTGGAGTGGCTGCGGCCGATTTGTGGCCGTGTGCCGATTGGCTGTTGTGGGCCAACTGCATTGGAGACACGACCTGCGTCGTGGTCTGTTTGGGAGATGCAACTTGCGTCGGAGTTTGTTTTGGAGATATAGTCTGCGATGGCAGTTTCGGAGCTAGGACCTGCGTTGGTTGTTTGAACGATGCAGCCCGGTTCGACCATGGTGACAATTTGATTGTCGGTCTGGTCGTCAGATAGAACTTGGCATCTGCAAAGGATGCCTCAACCTCCGTGAATGGACTTTCGTCGGCGTACACCATCTTTTGCTCGTCCTTCTCCCTGTACTTGAAACATTGATGGAGTGTTGATGGCACAACTCCATTTGCGTGAAGCCACGGTTGACCCAAGAGCAGGTTGTAAGAAGTCCTCGAGTCGATGACTTGAAAGGGTGTTTCAGCCACCATGTCGCCAATCTGCAGTTTGAGATTTGTCATGCCGAGTGTTCTCTGGCCCTCCTGGTTGAAACCTTGGATGAGGAGAAAGCTTGGAGAGAGGTCGCCAGCAGAGAGACCGATGTTCTTCATTGTGCGAATCGGCAAGATGTTGACTGCGGATCCACAGTCAATGAGGGTACAATTGACTTCGTGATCCCGAATGTAGCCAGAGACGAACAAAGGCCGGTTGTGATTTTTCGTCCCTAACTGTGCGTCCTCTTCTTGAAACGTAATGCACGGTGGTGCTTCTTCTGACTTTGCAAGTTGCGGGGAGGATTGTGCATCTTCTTCCATCTTGCAATAAGGTGGAGTCGGCCCGACTTTCGGCAAGTCGTGCTTTCTCATGAGCAGCATCTTAACCTCGGCTTGGAGTTCCTCTAGTTTGTCGAGGACTCGAATTAAAGCTTGTCTTGACTGAATGGCCAAGTCGAGATCATCTTCTATCTTGTTGAGCGATGAGATTTGCTTGAGCGAGGTCTCGAGGTCGTCGTATTCAGCGACTGGTCTTTTGCCTTTCTCGTGTGATGATGTGTACTCGGGAGGAGCTGTTGAACAGGTCGCCACCATTGCTGGCGGCGCGAGGAACTCCTTCAGGAAGAACTCCGCCAATGTGACGGGTCTTCTTTTCTTTTTGCTTGCCCTCTGGACGTCAGTCCTAGGACCTTTTCTTTGGCACTTCGCGGCTTTTTTGTTTGGCCACTTCGCCTTTATTCTGGTGTTCGCCGGTGCCGGTTTCATTTCTCGAAGAGGTTTTTTTCTCCGGGTGACCAGGATCCACCCCTCTGCGTCGGCTACAGCTAAATCTCGGGGTGCCGATTTTGGTGTAATTCTCGGGGTGCCGGTTTTGGTGTGACCTTAGCCGGTGGTCGTTTGTTGTTATAGTGAGGTTGGTTGGAGGGATTGGATTTTGGACGGTATTCCTGCCCACGACCTGCAGTTTGTGTGGCCGAGTTCACCGACTTGGCTCGGCTTGGATGGAAATGGCATGTGAGGAGGCTGTATTTTCAGTTCCTTCGATTTCAATGTGGCCTTGAGCCACCAGCTCCATGATGCGGTTCTTCAAGACAAAGCACATTTCAGTCGGGTGCCCGACTAATCGATAGTACTTGCAGAAGTTTGGATCTTTGCTTTTAGATAAGTCGCTGGGTCTTTTGATTTCTGGCAACTTCAGTGGCTGGTTGTCGAGGAGCTGGTCAAGCATGATGGAGACATCTGCGTCAGCAAAGGGATATGTCTTTGCCTGTCGTTCCTCCAGTGACAGCTTTCGGTACGTGCCCCCGGTTAGTTGTCTTGGGAGATAGGTGGCCTTGACCTTGTTTCCGACCTTGATAGGCTTGAAAGCGTTCGTCACGAAAGAGGATTTTGTTTTCTCCTTCGTCTCTTTAGGCGCAGTCGCAACTGGTGCCTTCCCCTTTTTACGTAGGTCGGCAGAAGAGGATCCTTCTTCTCCTCATTCTTCCATCAGATTCTCGATGTTGTGAGCTTCTGTCGCAAGCTCTTGAAAGTCAGCTGGCCTCCGACTTCGGATATATCGCAGGAGATCCCATTGCATCCCTCGCGAACACATCTTGATTTCGGCCTCAAGGGAGAGGTTCAAGCTTTCTTTGCAATTGAAGCTCAGGTTCCTCCACTAGTTAGTGTAGTCGACCACTTTTTCGCCTTTCTTTTGCTTTAAGTTGGCGATCTGGACCAGTGTCACGGTGCGCCGAGTGCTGTAGAAACGGCTAAGGAATTCACGTTCTAATTGCTCCCAGCTGTCTATAGATTCCTGGGGTAGCTCGATGTACCAGTCGAAGGCATTTCCCTTCAGTGACCGGCCGAACTGCTTCACCAACAAGTCGCCGTCGGTGCCAGTGTTGTTTCATGTTTCTATGAAATGAGCAACGTGTCATTTTGGGTGGCCGTAGCCATTAAATTGCTGGAACTTCGGAGGATGGTAGCCCACTGGCATTGGGATATTTTGGATCCTCTGCGTATAGGGCCTCCGGTAGGCGACAGATTTGTTGTCGCCGGAGCAGTTTCGTACCGTGCAATTGATGAGCTCGGTGATGGTGTCAAGTGTGAGAGCAGATGGGTTTGCTTCAGCTCGGCCCCTGCGGATGGCCACTGGTACGACGGGCAGCAGCTCGTCGTCGGAAGAAGGTTCTTCTTGTGGTGGTCCAGCTGAACCACTGGTAGTCGGCCGGTTTCGGTCGACTTCTTGAGAAACGTCACCAGAGCTGTTAGTGGCCATGCCCATTTCGAGCCGCTCTAACATTCTCGTGATTTAGAGGTCACGAGCTGCAAGTTGCGCGTCTTTGATGCGCAGCTGTTCACTTTGCTCCTTGAGCTCGGCCTACAATTCGGCCAGTTGTTCTTTGACGCTTTTGGCCAAAGTTGTCATCGCGGCCATCCTGACGGTTTGCGTCGATGGAGTTGTTTTCGACGCAGATCGAAGTGATGAGATTTTAACCGGTGACTGTATCGGGGAAACGGTCGTCGGTGTCCTCGATTGTGGTGTGGTCGCGGTGGGAAACCGGCTTGCGATGGTGGTCGCCGATGAAATTCGGCAGGGAGGAAGAGGTGATGTTGCAGCAGAGGAGGTTGCCGGTGCCTGTCGGTGAGGTGAGCGGATAGGTGGTGGACCCGCTGCTGCGTTGAGTGCGGCCAAGAGGTCGTGCGAGACCAATGAGTTATCTGTGGCCATCGCTCTCTGTACGGAGGAGGCCGGCGATGAATGCGTTCTTGCCGCGGAGGAGGAGGAGAAGCCCCCATGTTGCTCGTATCGCTGCACCAAAGTGGGGACGATAGAGCGTCTTCGCAATGGCGGCGATTGAGCTGGACTAACAGTTGGGCTGCGAGGAGGAGGAGATGCAGCGACGACCAAATATGTTGGCTTGGCCATTGCTGGCATCCGCTGGCATCAATTTGGCGGAGGCCGCGGCAGCCTGTGGCACGAAGACAATGCTTTGACGGCGCGCATCACGCATCAAAGGAGCATGTCCGGTGGACAAACTCCTGGACTGAGCCCTTGTAACTGAGCGAGTAGCCGGTGGTGGAGAGGTAGGAGCACGGAAGTCAGACAAAACTGTGACAGCTGATCCACGAGCTCCAGCGGTTGAGCTTGCGGTCGCAGTAGGAAGCGGCTAAGCGGAGCTCAAGGAGGCAGTTTGCTTGCCCCTGTTGTTATTGTTGTTGTTGTTGTTGTTGGCATTGCTGGCCATAGCTGAGGTTGGAGTTTTTTTTTCGAACAGAGAAAGAGATGAGAGGTAGGAAATGTCCCACCAGGTATGTCAAATTTGTTTCACCGAAAATTGGCCGTCAACGAGGAGGCGCGACCGAGAGAATAATTCGATTATAACAGAATAATTTTGTGTTACAAGTGTGTTTGAATATCAAGGAATGCAAGTACAATCTCCTAAGCTTCCTTTGATTCGATCTCCGTTACAAGTTTGGTGAAGTTTCGGCTTCTGCGAAAGAACGTTGAAACGAGTTCTGGAACGAGGGTGCACGAACTGTTGTGGCTTTAGTCGGTCGGACGGAAGTATTTGTGTTCCACGTGTATCGACTTGAGACGTTGCTGGCGAACGTGTAGAGTTGCTCCGATTGAACTGTTGAGTTGCGACAGACTGCGAGTCGTTTGACTTCTGTGGCTCGAAAGAGCTTCTGTGCGTGAGAATTTCTTCTCAGTGTAAGAATTTTAGACCTTCATTTTGAGAGAGAGTTTCTGCACTTTGCGCCAAAAGGTTTTTGACCCTTGCAACAAAGTGTTTCTGGCTATTTGTAGCCGACTCTGTGCAGTGGTAGCAGATTTTTCTTGGATAAAGGGATCACGATCCCCTTTTTGCTGCCTTAGTTGGGAGAGGAGTGAAAAGTGTCCAAAAGACACTTATTTATTCATGATTTAATGAGCATAAAGTCCTATTGTGAGTTAATTATTAGCATGAAAATAAAATATATAACTCAAATTCGTGTTTTGTGTCTTAGGTGCCTGATAGAAGAAGAAAATCTGAATTCTGAGGGAAAAGGAAGGAAAAAGAAAGAAAAAGAGCCAAAAAGGGAACGGCGCGACCGCGCCGATTTTGGCGTGACCGAGCCGGGAAAATGTTCAAAATCAATGAAATCCAAAAAATTCCCAACGGCTAGTAGAGCTAAAAAGAGGACACTTCGTGAAAGTGAAATGGCGCGACCGCGCCCTCAAAGGGTGCTACAGCGCCAGGAAGATGGCGCCTCCTGTGGCGCTGCTGCGCTGTACTGTTTCCATACATGGAGTTCAAGTTTAATTTCAGGAAGTCGGCAAAGAGTCCAAGGAGTGGCGCGACCGCGCCAGTTCAACTGCATAATGTGGCGCGACCGCGCCATGAAGAGTCCTTCCTTATTTGGGACCCGAAGGCCGCTTTCTAGACTTAGACAAAACTTCTGCCCCAGTGGCGCGACCGCGCTAAAACAAAGAACAAATCGGCGCGACCGCGCCAATGACTCAGCTTACAAAAACTTCGGAATTCTCGGGATCCTGACAACCAATCAAGCCCAAACTTGAGAGAAGGAGTCCTTAATGCCTAAGGAAGGTATCCACAATGATCTTAAGGAAGTTTGCTCGAGTCCAGGTGCGTTGAATGAGCAGAAAGAGAAGTTCAAGTCAGAGATGGAAACTGCTGCCAGAAAAGGAGAAAAACTCCGAGTTTTAAGAGGAGGATAACTGGATTTTCCAAATTCCAATTTAAGCCAAACTTGGAAAGAAGATTCCTGGTGCTACTGAGGATCATGTCACGAAAAATCAGACCAATCCAAGCCGGGCTTCTCGAGTTTCACATCTCCAAATTGGTGGACCCAATGCAGAAATTGGGAGCAGAAACCAGGCAACTTCTTCCCCTCATATCTCGAGTTTCTCAACTCAGAATGGATTGAAATTTTGTGACCAGGGAAAAGACTCCAGAGGGAAGGTTTAGATCTAATTTCAGATAATTCTGAGGTCGGGAAGTCAAAATTCATTGCCCTGGACAGGGGCAAAAATTACAAGTTCTGGGCAGAGCTTCAGCTATAAATGGAGGTCCGAGGCAAAGCACATGGATCGAGTTTTTGTAGTGTAAATCTAGTTCTTAGTTTGTTTTTCTTATTTTTTAGTTAGGTTAGAGAGAAGAGAAAAGTCCAGAGGGAGTCTTATACGACCTCTTGGCACTTTAGAGAGAAGGTGGAGATTTTAGTCAAGGAGCAAGAGAAGCCAAAGGCAGTCCTTCAAGGGGGTTTCTGTACTTAGTTTATTTTATGTCTATGGCTGTAAGTGAAACCTTATTACTGTGTGTTTATTCTATTATCATGGAGTAGTCTCTCTTTGTTGGGTAAGTCATTAACTCCTAGTTGTTACATGTTTAAGTTCTGATTTCTATAGCAATAAAGTACTCTGCTTTTGTTTTAGAATCTGTATTCATTGCTTATTGCTAGTCTAGATTGATATCTGAAGTTTAATGAGGTACGAATGAGAAGTTAGATTTTAGTGAAGGTTTGGGTTAGTTATATGATTCCTTGTTTTCTAAAACAACTCGCTTTTAAACTAGATTGTTCCAGTTTCGAAGGAGACTAGTTGAAAAGTGATGTGACTTCTATAACTCTTGTTCTGAATAAGAGAGAGTAAATCTTCAAACTTTTATATTTATGCACTTAGGATTTGAATGTTCCGGTTGAGAAGGAGTTCAAGCAATAAGTGAAAGTTATTTCCTGTATATGGGTAACCAGGTTTTCAAAAGCTAAGTCAAAGTAAAGGTGCTTGATCTATAAAATTAGAATTTTACATGTTAACAGCTAGGAGGGATTGACACTCTTCCCCAAAATCTCATCTCTATTAGTTTTTCCAGTAGTTTAATTCTGTTTTCTTTTCAGTTTTCAAAACCAAAACCAAAAATTTCTTTTCCCTCAATCAACAAAAAAATCTTTACTTAAATTGAATTCTCATCAAGGTCTCTGTGGGATCGATATCTGGACTCTCGAGTCTATATTACTTGCTGACCTAGTGCACTTGCTAGACACCCAACAAGTTTTTGGCGCCGTTGCCGGGGACCATTGAATTGAGAGTAAGTTTATGTGAATTTTTATTTGTTGATTGAGATAAAATTTTTATTTTATCTTTTCAGGTTGAACCAGATCATGCATAAAAACCAGAATTAGTCGTGAGCCACTAGATGAACCCGATCTGGAACTGGAAAGTGCACTCAGATGAGAGGTGGAATTATGTGCAGAATGAGATAAGTCCATATCCTAACTCATATCGGGAAACTGCTCATCCATATGCATCTTCAAATTATGATCAAAGAAGGTGGAATTCTGATCTATCATGTTTTGGTGTTGATAATGAACCTAATGATTCCTATAGAAGAGAGCATGATAATTATTTCTCTAAGAAAAATGTAAATCCATATTTTGAGATTGATTGGCAGGACAATTTGCCACATGGGCAGTTGTCTAGGTTCATGTATGATCACCCTCCTATGTTTAGTGATTCGTTTTCTCAACATACATATCCCCCTCAGCCTCAAGATGACTGGCCTAGGTTGACCACTCTTGTGGATAACTATTCTGCCCAAATAGATACTATGTTAGATCCACCTGATGAACAGCCTAGTTTAGAAACCATTGATGACTTACAAAAAGCCAGACTTGAGGATATGTTTTTAAAGTTCCTGGAAAATCAAGAAAAAAGAGATGCTCTGACTAATTCCAGGTTTCAAGCTCAAGAAGCATCACTGAAGATTCAAGAGGCATCCCTAAAAACTCAAGAGGCATCCCTAAAAACTCAAGGGGCATCAATGAGAAATCTGGAAATACAAATAGGACAGCTTGCAAAGGCTATATCAGGTAGGAACCAAGGTACATTATCGAGCAATTCTGAATGGATATATACAGCTAGCTCTTCTTGTTTTAATCTAGAAAATTAGTCAAAGCATGAATTGATCAAAATTATGAAGGTTGAAACATCTTTTCATGAGCTATCTGATGATGATGAACCTAAATGGATGAATCCAGCTAGCACTTCTTGTCTTAATTTATGTGTTACTGCAGAACACATAGAGGAAGATACAACGGAGAGAGCTGAGAGTTGTTGTGAGTTCCAAGAATTTCAAGAGGATGAGGGTGAACAGATCATGAAGAAAAAAGAAGAAGATGAAAAAGAGAAAGAAGGGGATGGGGTTGAAAAAGAAGAGAAACCCCATGAAAAGCATAAAGAAGTTAGGATAGAGGACACCAAGGTTAATGAACATTCTTTCCCCTCATTAGATATAGATTTCTTCATCATCCAGCCACAAAAGTTGAAATAAAAATTTTGTTAGGTCTGGGTAGTATGAAAAAAAGTTGGCTAAAAGTGAACAAGCAAAACAAGTTAAAAGCCAATCAGAAAAGAGAAAAAGTGACCAGCTCTTTACTCAAAAGTTTGAATCACCATGCAACACATTCAAAAGTAAAAAACACCCTCAACCATGGATGGTTCCAGTTTCCATTCGATCCTGGCGGATCAGGTCACATGGATCAGTAGGTAGTGTAAAAATAAGAGTAGGAGTTTTTGAATTTGCAGGAATTTTTTTTTAGGTTAGGATAGTTCTTTTCAAAATTTTTAGGACTACTTTAAATTCGAATAAGATTTTGATTTCTTTGCATAGACCTAGGATAGGAATAGGGTTAGATTAAAAATTTACAGCTTTCAAAAAAATAGAAAAACACAAAAAAATTAAAAACTCGAAATTGGAAAATGAAGAAGAAGATGAAAAGGAAAAAGACGAGTAGAAACTTCTTGCTATATCTTTTAAACTTTTCCTTGTTGAAACTCATGTTTGAGCTTGCTTTTGTGTGTGCTTATGTTTGAGAGTGTGATTTAATGCAATTTTATTAATATCCACTCAATCTCCCTTCATATTAATGAAATTATGATTCTTCCTCTCAATGATTTGTCTCAAAGCATGATTTTAATAATTCTTCCAATGAAAATATGTGAAAAATGACTCTGAATCTGCCTGTCACTTATACTAATCTGTCCAAAGTGGAAAAATTGAAAATATCATTCAAGATCTGCAGATTTGTTGAAATTACTCGGCGCGCCCGCGCCAAATTCTGGCGCGCCCGCCACTGCCTTGATGAAGAACAGACACTACAGAGGTAAAAAGGCACAAATCCGACAACAGGTATTCTTCTTATGATCAATCTTATGCCCGAGAGACACCTCTAGTCATTTTTTATTTTAAATTGCTGAAAATCATGCAAATTTTTATCACTAACCTATGAGAGCAGAATGCAAGAGCCACCAAGGGAGATCCATCCAACCTCCATCCACCCAGAAAGTCAGGGAAGTATCTCTATCACCCCTATGTTTACTGCTGCTTTGAGGACAAAGGATGTTTTTAAGTTTGGGGTGGGATACTCTTCATGCAATTTTAAGGGGATTTGAAAAATTTTATGTTTGGGGGAGGGATACTTTTCATGCATGAATCTGAAAGCACTATTTTTTTCAAAACTTCACCAGAAAATCCAATTGAGACTTTGAAAAATGCCAGTGAAAACCCTTGATCATATGAATAGCATGATTCACTTTCTAGAAAAATATTTTAGTTCAAATGCTTAGTCTTGAATGGATGAGAATTTTCTTTAAAAACAGTTTTTGAAAACAAAGTACATGTGAGCAAGTTGATTTCAAGCACTAGAACCAACCTGAGGAAAACTTGAGGCAAAATAGAGAAAGGTTTTCAAAATTCTGAGGTGATTTAGTCACCTGTTTAAAAATCATTTGAGCCTTTTTCAAAGCCACCCATTTCAATGCACAAGTTGCATCACCTTTTGTCAAACCTCTTGGGCCGAAAAGATCCCTGTTTTGTTTCAATGTCCCGTGCTACATGAACCAGCCTTAGTGATAAATAAACTTGTTTCTTTCTTACCCATGATTCTCCAAATTATTGAAATGTTCTATTTGAATGAGCATGGATAAAGATTTTGAAGTTATAAGGAGGGAAGGATGAAAGGTATAGAAATATTTCTTTGTAAAGGGCAAGAAGGAGCAAGAGAGAGAAAAAAGAGAGTTCTGGGCTGAGTAGGAGAAAGGCCACCTTGTGTGTGCACCGGGACTCAGGCCTCAGCAAGCTTAGAGTCTCTGAGTCAACCGGCAAGGTAAGCTGGACTCCAAACAAAGCCGAAGAAAAAGAAAGAAAAGGTTGTGGGTTAGTTAAGGGAAAGGCCACCTCGTGTGTGCACCGGGTCTCGGGCCTCAGCAAGCTTAGGGACTCTTAGTCAACCGACGAGGTAAGCTAGACTCTGGACAAAACCCAAAGAAAAAGATACATGGGAAAGAGAAAAAAGAGGGAAAAGGACAAAATGAGGGATCAATGCAAAAGAATCAGTTTGGGGTGGAAGAGCTTGGAGGAAAAGTCACAAATCCAATTCATGCTCAGGAAAATGGAAAATAGGTATGAGGAGGAGAATAAAACCCAAAAGAAATAACCAAAAATCTTCATCATACCCATTACCCCTGCCTCATTACAACCCATAAAGTCCTATTGATTAGAATTGAGAATTCCTTCAGGTTAGTGGAGAGTGGACTGAGGGTTGGCCTATGGAGTTGAATTGAGACTTATCACTTGTATGAGAATGTACAACTTTGAAAATTTTTGAAGGAAATTCATAGTTTGTTTCGACTAAGCAAGAAGAACCATCATTAGGAAACAAGTGAATCATCTATCTTGAAAACTTTAAAAGGGAGGATCACTGAATTTTCCTTAGTGTTTACAAGATCTATCTGGTATTTATTTCAGAGTTTTGGTCGAGGACGAGCAAAGGTTTAAGTTTGGGGTTGTGATAAGTGTCCAAAAGACACTTATTTATGCATGATTTAATGAGCATAAACTCCTATTGTGAGTTAATTATTAGCATCAAAATAAAATATATAACTCAAATTCGTGTTTTGTGTCTCAGGTGCCTAATAGAAGAAGAAAATCTGAATTCTGAGAGAAAAGAAAGGAAAAAGAAAGAAAAAGAGCCAAAAAGGTAACGACGCGACCACGCCGATTCTTGCGCGACCACGCCGGGAAAAAGTTCAAAAATTCAAAGAAATCCAGAAAATTCCCAACGGCTAGTAGAGCTGAAAAGAGGACACTTCGTGAATGTGAAATGGTGCGACCGCGCCCTCAAAGGGCGCGACCGCGCCAGGAAGATGGCGCCTCCTGTGGCGCTGCCGCGCTGCACTGTTTCCATACATGGAGTTCAAGTTTAATTTCAGGAAGTTGGCAAAGAGTCCAAGGAGTGGCGCGACCGCGCCAGTTCAACTCCGAGTTTTAAGAGGTGGGTAACTGGAGTTCCCGAATTCCAATTGAAGCCAAACTTGGAACGAAGATTTCTGGTGCTACTGAGGATCATGTCATGAAAAATCAGATCAATCCAAGCCGGGCTTCTCAAGTTTCACTTCTCCAAAGTGGTGGACCCCGGGCTTCTCGAGTTTCCATTCGAGTTTCTCAACTCAGAATGGATTGAAATTTCGTGAGCAAGGAAAAGACTCCAGAAGGAAGGTTAGGATGTAATTTCAGCTAATTCTGAGGTCGGGAAGTCAAAATTCATACCCCTGGACAGAGGCAAAAATTACAAGTTCTGGGCAGAGCTTCAGCTATAAAAGGAGGTCCGAGGCAAAGCACATGGATCGATCTTTAGTAGTGTAAATCCAGTTCTTAGTTTGTTTTTCTTATTTAGTAGTTAGGTTAGAGAGAAGAGAAAAGTGCAGAGGGAGTCTTACACGACCTCTTGGCACTTTAGAGAGAGAAGGTGGAGATTTCAGTCAAGGTGCAAGAGAAGCCAAAGGCAGTCCTTCAAGGGGGTTTCTGTACTTAGTTTATTTTATGTCTATGGCTGTAATTGAATCCTTATTACTGTGTGTTTATTCTTTTATCATGGAGTAGTCTCTCTTTGTTGGGGAACTCATGAACTCCTAGTTGTTACGTGTTTAAGTTCTGATTTCTATAGCAATAAAGTACTCTGCTTTTGTTTTAAAATTTGTATTCATTGCTTATTGCTAGTCTAGATTGATATCTGAAGTTTAATGAGGTACGAATGAGAAGTTAAATTTCAGTGAAGATTTGGGTTAGTTATATGATTCCTTGTTTTCTAAAACAACTCGCTTTTAAACTAGATTGTTCTGGTTTCGAAGGAGACTAGTTGAAAACTAATGTGACTTCTATAACTCTTGTTCTGAATAAGAGTGTAAATCTTCAAGCTTTTATATTTATGCACTTAGGATTTGAATGTTCCAGTTGAGAAGGAGTTCAAGGAAAAAGTGAAAGTTATTTCCTGTATATGGGTAACCAGGTTTTCAAAAGCAAAGTCAAAGTAAAGGTGTTTGAGCTATAAAATCAGAATTTTACATGTTAACAGCTAGGAGGGATTGACACTCTTCCCCAACATCTCATCTCTATTAGTTTTTCCAGTAGTTTAATTCTGTTTTCTTTTCAGTTTTCAAAAACAAAACCAAAAATTTCTTTTCCCTCAATCAATAGAAAAATCTTTACTTAAACTGAATTCTCATCAAGGTCTCTGTGGATCGATATCTGTACTCTCGAGTCTATATTACTTGCTGACCTTGTGCACTTTCTAGACACCCAACAAGGAGGATGACCAGGAGCTTCCTCGGTTAACGACCAGACTTGGTTGTTTAAAGTTGAGGAGGTTTCTTGACGTGGCTGCTGATTGTTGCTGACGCGACGGTTTCCTGCTGACGAGGGCCCTGACTATACCGATGACACGACGACATGAATGGGCTGTGCTAGAGGTCTTCGAATTTTTATATAGTCTACCCACAATCGTTGTTTGATGGATCGGTGGATTTCTGGACTCGTCGAAATTGGGCCGTTCACATTTTGGTGTGTACAATATCCAAGTCAACAATATAATGGAGGGTAAAATTGATCAACTCTTACACATAAATAAATTTTGTAAATTAACAGAATAACACTTCAATTATGACGAGCAAGCACACATTTGTAGGATCAAATAGCCTACATGTATGTGTAGGAAACATTTTCTTACACTTACGTTTTAAGGAAGGAATGTGGGGCACTTTTGTAAAAGTACTTGCAACTTTATTTACTTTTACAAAAATACCCTGCACATTAATGACAATGCCTTCACTTTATTTTTTAAAACTTAAGTGTAGAGAAAAGATCTCCTACAATATCAAAACTTTGTTCGATAATTAATCTGAGTTCAGTATCAAAACTTTGTCTGCTTAATTACTACTGCTCTTATCTGTTAGTTTTGATCTGAATTTGCTGATTTTTCTTAATTACTACAGCTCTTATGCTTATTTACTGTGTGATGATCCAAGTTTAATTTGTTTATTCAATATGGGAAAGACTTGGTATACGAGATGAAACACCAGTGGTGATAATTAACCATGAAGGAAATTTGGAGACATAACCATTCAGTGATTTTGAAAAGACAGGAGAAATAAGTTTTTGAACCCTCGCCAAAAGCCAAAATTGAAGCACAAACGATGAATTACACCATTGTCATATGAGCATCGCATCGTTAAGCCTCACATGTATGGATTAATGAGGAGATGGCGTAAGTTCATTGCTGAACCATCATAGCCATTGTAAACGGGTACAAATATGTGGACCGCAAAATGTGCGTCTGATGTACTGTACACAAAATTTAAGAAGAGTAATTTGGTAATTTTGCTGTGAATGTGTGGGTGCGACTTCTAGAACTCTTTTGATTTGATCTTCGAATATACACGAAACGGTTGAAGTACATCTTCTTCACGAACTAACGAAACGGATTTGAATTTCGCCTAAGCTTGACAGAAAATTTGATATTTCGATCGGCTTTAGACAATTGATTGCGAAATAGTGGCATAAGTGCCTGTTGCTATCTCACTGATTTGGGTGGCAATTTGGAATTTCTGGAGTTTCTGACGTACGTTCTCCCGTATGTCCATCTGTCTCCTATGCTCTTCCAAGCCTATTACTTTATAGGCTTGTTTATTTATAACTGTGTGGACCAGGTATATCGGAGTAGTTGTAACCCACTTCGACTGCTTCCATGTAGCTTTTTCCCTAAAATATGGAACTGCCTTAGATCGAGGCAAGATGCTTAAAATTAATCCACGTGAGATCCATGTGGACTGATTATGTGGCTTTAATCATCTGACTTGTCACCCCTGCAGACTGTTGATGGGGTAATTTTGATCTCGGCTGATGGTTCATCATGGCTTAATTTCGTTGGTTGACAGGAGTCAATGATTGACCTGTTGACCTGGGCTCCTCGGGGATGATTTGGACCACAATTTTTGGTCATCGTAAAATTTATTTCTACAGATGCCCCCTTCAAAATATGCACATTAAGTGTACGATTTGAAGGTATACGGTAAATGTGTAAAAATTGAAGCATTTTTTTGTGGGCCCACGTGTAAGTGGGCTTGGGCCTGCTACGTGTTTGGACTCATTTTGAGTTTGGGCCCATTTTGAATTCTTGATGGGCCAAGTGAGCTAGACCGCAGTATTTGTGGGCTGTTGGCTGGTCTAAGTTGAGTTGACTGGTCCGAGTTGAGTCAACTAGTCCGAGTTGAGTCGACTGGTCCGAGTTGAGTCGACTGGTCCGAGTTGAGTCGACTGGTCCGAGTTGAGTTAATTGGTCCGAGTTGAGTCGAGGCAGTTGGGATAGGATTGGGTTTTCCTTCCCTTATCCCTATTTATAATTCGAATATAGGGATAAGAGGGGAAACCTACCTTATAAAGGGGCCTCGATCAACGTGTTGCATTCCCTTGTTACCTGACTTTTCTTGTTTCCTTGCTTACGTTGACATCAGTTCAGGTATTTTCTCCCCTTTCTTTCATTTTTTATCGTATTGCTTATTGGTTTATTGGGGAAGGGATGGAGATTGAATGGGGTGGTTGGGTCTGTTTAGTCAGGCTTTTAGTTCGATGAGGTCAGGCTCATAGTTCGATGAGGTCAGGCTCATAGTTCGATGAGGTCAGGCTCATTGTTCGATGAGGTCAGGCTCATAGTTTGATGAGGTCAGGCTTATCGTTATACTGAGGGTCTGGCTTCCTGATTCCCATTCCGTCGGTCTTCTTCTTCTTCTCTGATTTTGCTAACTGCTTAATTTTTTCTTCACGGCTGACTTCCTCTCCTCTTTTCTGTGTTTTTTTTTTGTTGAAGAGAGATGCACAACCCCTCTTTTTCTTCTCATTCTCTGGTGATATTCCGACAACGGTAACCTTTCCATCATTTTTTTTTCTTAGACTGCGACGGTATCCTCACGAGAAGGATGAGCTGGCTGATTCAGTGAAGCCTTGGTTCGGTGAAGTTTGGTTCATCGTTTTACTAAGGCTTTCTCTTTTCAGCCGCCTTTGATTCTGCACCTATGTTGATTGCCGATGCGCCATTGCTCTTTTAGACTACTGTTTTGATTTATTTTTTTTTTTAACCTGTTTTGTTGCTGTGGCCATGGACCAAAATTCTGTCATCGGCGTAGGTATCCCTTTCTGTTTGTCGTCCTTGCCGTCACTTATTGTTGTTGTCATCGGCGTTGGCGTCGCTGGCCTCATCAGCGTCGTTGTCGTGGTCAGCGGCGTTGTTGGCGTCATCGGCATTGACGTCGTCGGCGTTGGCGCTTGGGGGGGGGAAGAGAAGCGGCCGGCCGAGGGGGCCGCTGCTTCACTTCGCTTCGTCAATGTGAAGTGACGAGCCATGGAGCCTCGCCCTTGCGAGGCTCCGACTCGTCAGTCCGAAATACAGGACCTTCGGGGTCCGGTTAGGGGACACCGGCTAGGGGCTTTGGTCCGAAATACCAGATTTTAGGGATCCGGTTATAGGATCCGAGTAGACTTTTGGTCCGGAATATTGGATTTTAGGGTTCCGGTTAGAGGACCTGAATCTGGTGGTTTCGCGTGTCGGATTTTAGGATCCGATTAGCGAACCCAATTTCTTCTTCTTTGATTTCATACCCTAGATTTGGACCCGGATCCGCCCCACCACGACCATTTATGGCCAGCGTCTGCACGAGAAGGTTAATGGCGGAGCGCCAGTACACGAGGTGCCCGTCGGGCTCCCACCATGCGCAGATCCGGGTCTCAACCGGGTCGTTCAACGAACAAAAAAAAAAAATTAAACCGGGTCAAAAATCCGGTTCGGCGCACGTCTTGACACTTATCATCCTCTAACCCTATACTACGTATAGTTACAACTTTGTACCATCCTTTGCACAACTCTATACCATTGGAGCATTTTTTTTGTGTGGTCTAACAATCCTTTACTACGATTAGTAACAACTCTGTACCAGCCTTTGGATAACTACATACCATTACAGTATTTTTTTTTTTTTTTTTTTGTCTAATTTTTTGGTGGTCTAACAACTATATACTACGTATAGTTACAACTCTGTACCATCCTTTGCACAACTCTATACCTTTGCAGCATTTTTTTTCTGTGGTGTTACAACTATATACTACGTTTAGTTACAACTATGTACCATCCTTTGTTGAACTCTATACCATTGGAGCATTTTTTTTTGTGGTCTACCAACTATATACTACGTTTAGGACCAACTATATACCAGCCTTTTGGACAACTATATACTACGTTGGTACTCAACTCTGTACTAACATTCGTATAACTATATACCATTCTAAGGCAACACTGCAGCGCTTGCACCTAAGGTAGCGCCATCCTTTGGCGCGGTCGTGCGCCGAACCGGACGTGCGCCGAACCGGATTTTCGGCCGGTTTAAATTTTTTTTTTTTTTTCTGTTGAACAACCCGGTTGAGACCCGGATCCGCGCATGGTGGAGCGCCGCACGGGCACCTCGTGCCTGGGCGCTCCGCCATTGGCCCTGCGTACGCTGGCCATAAATGGCTGTGGCCAGCGGATCCGGGTCCCCTAGATTTAGGGCTTGTCAGCGATGGTTTTTTTTTTCTGGCTTCGCCGCGTCTGTGGAGCGCCGAACCTGGAGGCGCTTCTCGTCGGCATGGTCGCTGGAGAGCGAGGTCATTCCTCTCTTCTTCGCTTCTTGAAATTTTTTTTTCTTTGGCTTTTCCTTCTTTCTGTTTTCGTTGTCACCTGGGTTGGGCATTGGCTTCCGCAGCTGCTGGTGGCGCGGTGAGGCGGCGATGCTTCTGCAGCTGCGTTGTGGCGCGGCGAGGCGACGATGCTTCTGCAGCTGCGTTGTGGCGCGGCGAGGCAACGATGCTTCTGCTGCTACCTTGTGACGGCGTGAGGCGACGATGCTTCACGGCTGCCCTAAATCTCATTTCGAAGGAAGGAGATGAGTCGGGTTGCGACTCCCTTAGCATCGGGTCAGCCAGGGGCGGGTCGACACGGTTATTCTAATAGAGTTTTATTTTTTTATTTTTTTATTTTTTTATATTTATTTTTTAATTAAAGTTAAATAACTTAACACAAAATTACCTCATCACCCGAATTGAATTTCAACGAATTGGGGCAGAATTCTTTCCATTCATATTGGGCCTTCACAGGTATAATTTCTCCAAATTGGGCCTTAATTAGGCATGATTTTCTGAATTGGGCCTTAATTAGGCAAGACCTCTTCGAAACTTCTCAGAAATAGCCCATTGGGCATAACCTTTCCAAATTGGGCCTTAATTAGGCATAATCATTACGACTTAAGCCTTAATTAGGCACGACGTCTTTGACTTGGGCCTTGATTAGGCATGACGTCTTCGACTTGGGCCTTAATTAGGCATGCCTTCTTCAAAATGAGCCTTATGAATTACATCTCCAACTTTTCTCCAGATTGGGTCTTCACAAAACCAAAATTTAATTTGTCTCCAGATCTGTCTCCTTTTCTATGAATGATCGGAGACCTTTTCAAACCAAGAATTTGGATTTTGAATTTTGAATTTCAAACCAAGAAGTTGGATTTTGAATTTTGAATTTGAAATTTGAATTTCAAAATCGGTCTAACCTCTGAATTTTGGTTTCAGATGACTGCCTCTTCGGTGAATTTGATTGGTGGGTTGTGTGCGTTTGACCATACTGTGATTGTCGGCTAAAAACCAATCTTGACTCTGGTTCTCTATAGGGAAGGTGAAGCTAAGCTTCCCGCATAACGTATTGCCATAGTGGGGAGTCAATCTTCGGGGGTCATGCTATGAAACGTCCACCCCTCGTGGACCGCTCACTTTCTCACGGGTCTTTGAGTAGAACTTTGCCACCGGTGAGAGTGTTTTCTTCATTCCTTGCCCTGATTCTTCTTGCGAGGACAAGGATGTAGCGGCTAGAGCGGAGACTTTCGCACTTCAAGGTGCTTTACGCACCGTGAACCAGTTCCCTCTGCCATGGACCTTTGCAGATGATTTCATGGACTGGGGAGTTAGACGGAATTTCTATGTGCTTGACACAACTTTGTAAACGCTTCTTCCTTTCCTTTTCGAGTGGACTACTTTGCTTTTGGGTCGATGCAGTCGTACTCTTCGTACTCCACGCCGGGAAAATAGTCAAAAATTCAAATCAATGGAGGAAAATACCCAACGGCTAGGAAGGGTTCAAAGAAGACAATTCGAGAAAGTGAAATAACGCGACCATGCCCCCAGCGGGCGCTACCGCACCAAGAAGATGGCGCTACCTATGGTGCTGGCGCACTGTACATTTGTCTTGCACAGAAGTCAGAATTGCACTTTGGGACGTTGGTGAAGATTCTAAGGACTGGCGCTACCACGCCACTTTTAAACATAAATTGGCACTGTCGCACCATGTGGTTTCCTGAAGTTGCATGGATACGGTTGCCATTCCCGAACTTAGAAAGGATTCTCTCAACTAGCGCGATCGCGCTAAAATCAGAAGAATAAATGGCGCGACTTCGCCACTGAGTTAGCAACAGAAAACTACGGAAATCTCGAGATTCTGATAACTAATCACAGTTAAACTTGGAAGAAAGAGTCATAAGTACATCGGGAATATATCGACGACCACTCTAGGAGAAATTTATAGAAATCCTAAGAAGTTTTAATGCACAAAGTGATGAAAACACAAAGCTGATTACGAGACTGCTAAAGAAGGAAATTATAGTTCAAGTTTGAAGAAGGCATATATGGAGATTCCGACTCCCAATTGACTTCAAATTTGGAACACAGACTCCTAAAGGGATTCAGAATCACTTAAACAAAATCAGATCAATCCAAGATAGCTTTCTAGAGTTTCAATCTTCAAAGTGGTGGACCCAGTGCTGAAATTGGCAACCGAACCAATCCAACTTCTCAGCAGAATATCTCAAGTTTCCCAACTCAGAATTACTTAAAATTTCGTACACATGTCAAGGACTATGTAAGGAAGGTTCTTGTGCAATTTCATGAAATTCTGAGGTCAGGAAAGCATGATTTTAACCCCTGGACAGAGACCAAATTACAAGGCCTGGACAGAAGTCCAGTTATAAATAGAGGACCAAAGATGAGCAAAGGGGGGAGTTGTGAATCAAGTCGTGAATGAAATTGTAAATCCAGTTCTGAGGAGATTTTTTATTTTTGTTTCTCATTTTTTTATTTATTTTGGAGAAGAGAGGAAGTCCAGAGGGAGTCCTGCACAACCTCTTGGCACTTTGGAGAGTAGAGGTGGAGATTTCAGCCAAGGCGAAGCTAAAGGCAGTCCTTCAAGGGGGTTTCTGTACTTAGTCTATTTTAATTTCCATGGCTGTAATTGAATCCTTTATGTGTGTTTATACTGTTAGCATGGAGTAATCTCCCTGTTGGGGAAGTCATGAACTCCTAATAGTGATATGTTTAAGTTTTGAAGTTTATAGTAAAATAGTATCTTGCCTTTGTTTTAGAATCTGAGTTCATTGCTTATTTCTAATCTGAATTGATTTCTGTAGTTTAACGAGGTTCGAATAGAGAAGTTAAAATTCAATAGGGATTTGGGTTAGTTGTTTGATTCTTTGTTTTCTAAAACAACTTGTTTTTCTAACTAGATCGTTCCGAATGTGATGGAGACAAGTGGAAGCGATGCAACTTTTTATAACTCTTGTTCTGAATAAGAGAGAGTTAATCTTTAAGCTTTTATATTTATGCACTTAGGGTTTGAATGTTTTCGGATTGTGACGGAATTCAAAGAATAGGTGAAAGTTATTTCCTGTATATGGATAACCAAGTTTTCAAAAGCTAAGTCATAGTAAAGGTACTTGAGCTATAAAATCATAACTTTTCTTACTAACAACTAGGAGGGAGTGACACTTCACCGCAACGTCTCGTCTCCATAAGGTTTAGTCATCTGGTTCATTAGTTTTAAATTATGTTTTTCAATTTTCAAAAACCCAAAAATTGTTTACCTCAATTATCATAAAAATCATTGCTTAGATTAGGTTCTCATCAAGGTCTCTGTGGGATCGATATCTGGACGCTCGAGTCTATATTACTTGCTGACCTAGTGCACCTGCTAGACACCCAACAAATGACAATGCCCCAGTTATCAAGTTTGGGCAACGGGATAGTGGCAACCCCATCTAAGGCTATCAATCTCTCTGATGGTTCTTGTCGGGCAAAGACAGTGAAGGGAGATTCCCCTTTCTTCCTACGTGATTGAGGAACATACCAGAGTATTGGTTCCTCTGTATGCCCCTTATGATTCGGATTGGCCCGCTCATCTTTGACCGCTTTGGGAGGACTTATTTTACTCGATGAAGCAGTTAATTTTTCTTCCGAGTAAAATTTAGTGTATCCAAAAGAAGCCTCTGACTCTGTGAAAGGGCATTCGTCAGCAAACATTGTCTTTTCATCTCCATCCTGGTAGTATTTGAAGCATTGATGAAGGGTCGACGGTACGATTTTGTTGTTGTACAACCAGGGCCTCCCGAGCAGTGCATTGTAAGATGTGCATGCGTCAATCACGTGGAACAACACATGAGAAGTCATGACCCCTATTTGCAGTTCCAATCTGATCGTGCCAAGAGCTCGTTGTCCCTCTGTGTTAAAGCCTTGGATCATTAACGAACTGGCCTGGAGGTTATTGGCAACCAGCCCGGCGTCTTTCACAGTTTTGATTGGTAGGATATTAACGGCCGACCGACTGTCGAGAAGTAAGTGATTGATCCACCCATCTTTGAAAGATCCATATACGAACATAGGCCGGTTATGTCACCTTTCTCTGAGCAGCATGTCTGCCTCTTTGAAGGAAATGAAAGTTGAGTATACTTCCTTCATTTGTGATGGCCCCGCCGGTTGCTTTTCTCTTATCATTCTGGGTGATAATCCGACTTTAGGCTCATCATGTCTCAGCATTCTCAGTTGCTCGATTTCTGCGTGCCAGTCATCTTTTGCCACAACAAATTTTATGGGAGTCTGCCTAGACCTAATTGGTAAGTCTATGTCGTCTCATATGGTATTAGTAATTGACACGTCCTGTAAGCACGTGTGAATGTCGTCAGCTGATCCCATCAGAGCTTTCCCTTCACGGGTTTACTCGACCGTTTGAGGTGAACAAGTGGCCACTAGCGCCGGGGTTGACGTCAGGAATTTTGACAGAAAAAAGTCAACCAGAGTGATTGGCTTTGATTTCCTTCGATGGATTTCTTCTTTTGGGACCCTGGCAGGGGCGGATTTGCGTTTGTGACTTCTGCCTCCTCTTTTCTTTTGCACTTTTTTGTTATTTTTTTGTTCTTCTTTTTGTGCCGCATACCCCTTGATGAATATTTTGACAGGGGTTTCTTAAAGCGGTTTCTTTTTGCGAGTTTCCTATTCCTACTCTTCCTTATCCTTAATGGCGGGCTGCGGTCTGGGTCATGTTGTGCGCATAATGAAGACTTTTCTGTTCGTTCTCGGATTAGCTACTCTGGGGCTAGGGTTTGATTGGACGGAAATGGTGTTGGAAGCCGCGATATTGTCGTCGGTTTCCAGAATGATGTGACCTTGCATCGCCAATTCCAATATTCTGTCCTTCAGGACAAAATATTTCTCGGTAGGATGGCCTACCAACCTGTGATATTTGCAGTAGTTGGGATCTGAACTTTTTGCAATGTCTTCCGGCCTTTTGGATTCAGGGAGTTGCATCATATTTTTCTCCAGGAGCTGTTCGAGCATACCTGGAACGTCAGAGTGTGGGAAAGGATAGGTTTTGGCCTATTTATCCTTCTATGTGAACTTTTGACGGGGTGCACTGCCATTGCTTCGGCTACCGTTTGGTTTCCAGCCACTTCCTGTACTCTGATTTTGAGTCGCCACAGTTTTCTGGGGTTCGACGACATTGGTGGCGAGCGCATCTTTGGTAGCGAGCGCATCTTTGGTAGAAGTTTTGTACTCCATGAATTTTGCCTTCTTATCGCCTCAGAGATTGGAGCTTTGCCTTCCCCTGTTTCTTGGATGGGATCTCCATGTTAATGAGACTCAGTTGCCAATTCTTGAAAGTCCCTCGGCTTTCGACTCTTTAGGAAGTACACCTGCATCCAATTCATCCCACAGATGCACATGTCGATGGATGTTTGGCTGGACAAGGAGGTGCTCTCCTTGAAATTCAGTCTCAAGTTTCTCAAGTGATTGATATATTCAATCAGCTTCTCTCCCTACCATTGTTTTAGATTTGTGAGCTCCACCAACGTCACTGTGCGCTTCGTGCTATAGAAGCGACTAAGGAACTCGCCTTGTAGTTGTTCCCAGCTATCAATTGACTCTGCTGGAAGTTCGATGAACTAGTCTAAAGCGTTCCCTTCGAGATATCGATCGAATTGTTTGACCAGGAGGTCAACATCAATTTCTGCATTGCTAAAGGTCTCGATGAAGTGGGCAACGTGCTATTTTGGGTTGCTGTCCCCACTAAGAATTTAGGCAAGTAGTAGGAGGCAAGCATTAGGATTGCTTGGTTTCGTCGGGAGTAGGGCTTGGTGTAGGCTTGAGATCTTACCCCCTCTGCTTGTACCTTCTGCTCCACTGCATTAGAAATCATTTCTTGCAGGGTGCCATAGGATAGCGTTCCTGGTTCCTCGAACAGTGGTTCCCGGCTCATCGGTGGGATTTTGGGCTCCAGGGATGAACGGATTATGGGTGAAGGAGGGATCTTAACGGGATTGGCAGTCGTGTTGGGTCCCGCCTGATTGTCGTCATTTATGGGTTGGGAGGAAGCTCCCAAACGATCGGTAATAAGTTCAAACTTTTGCAAAATTGTTGCGATTTGAAGATCCCTCTGCTATTCCCTTTCTCTTAACTGCTCGTCCCTTTCTTTCATGGCACTTTAGAGCTATACCAACTGTTCGTCCATAGTTTTGTCTTCCGTCATCATCGCAGAAACTCTGATGACCGTAGGGGAAGAGGGACTTGGAGCAAGGGGTGCCTCGGATGATGTCATCGATCGAAAACTTAAAGAAGGGTAATTTGGTAATTTTGTTGTGAATGTGTGGGTGCGACTTCTTGAACTCTGATTCGATCTCCGAGTAGACACAAAACGGTCGAAATACATCTTTTTCATGAACGAACGGAACAAATTTGAATTTTGCCTAAGCTTGACAGAAAATTTGATATTTCGATCGGCTTTTATCAATTGATTGCGAAATAGCGGCAGAAGTGCTTGTTGCTATCTAACTGATTTCGGTGGCAATTTTGAATTTCAGGAGTTTCTGACGTACGTTCTCCCGTATGTCTCTCTATCTCGTATGCTCTTCCGAGCCTATTAATTAATAGGTTTGTTAATTTCTAACTTTGTGGACCAGGTATGTCGGAGAAGTTGTAACCCACTTTGACTGCTTCCATGTGGCCTTTTCCCTAAAATATGGAACTGCCTTAGCCCGAGGCAAGATGCTTAAAATTAATTCACGTGAGATCCATGTGGACTAATTATGTGGCTTTAATCGTCTGACTTGTCACCCCTGTAGACTATTGACGGGGCAATTTTGATCTCGGCCGCTGGTTCATCATGGCATGATCGATGGCTTGATTTCGTTGGTTCAATGGGGTCAATGTTTGACCTGTTGACCTGGGCCCTGTGGGGCAGATTTGGACCACAATTTTTGGTCCTCACTAAATCTATTTCTACATATGCCCCCTTCAAAATATGCAGATTAGGTGTACAATTTGAAGGTGTACACTAAATGTGTAAATTTTGAAGAAAATTATTATTTTTTTTTTGTGGGCCCACGTGTAAGTGGACTTGGGCCTGCAATGGGTTTGGACTCATTTTGAGTTTGGGCCCATTTTGAATTCTAGATGGGCTGAGTGAGCTAGACCACAGTATTTGTGGGTTGTTGAGTGGTTCGAGTTGAGTCGACTGGTCCGAGTTGAGTCGACTGGTCCGAGTTGAATCGACTGGTCCGAGTTGAGTCGACTGGTCCAAGTTGAGTTAACTGGTCCACGTTGAGTCAAGGCAGTTGGGATAGGATTAGGTTTTCCTTCCCATATCCCTATTTAAAATTCGAATTTAGGGATAAGAAGGGAAACCTACCTTATAAAGGGGCCTCCATCAACGTGATGCATTCCCTTGTCACCTGACTTTTCTTGTTTCCTTCCTTGACGTTGACATCAGTTCAGGTATTTTCTCCCCTCCCCTTTCTCTTTTTATCGTACTGCTTATTGGTTTATTGGTGAAGGGATGGATATTGAATGGAGTGGTTGGGTCTGTTTAGTCATGCTTTTGGTTCGATGAGGCTCATCGTTATACTGAGGGTCTGGCTCTCTGATCGCCATTCCGTTGGTCTTCTTCTTCTTCTCAGATTTTACTTAATTTTTTCTTCACGACTGACTTCCTCTCCTCTTTTCTATGTTGTTTTTATTTCGTTGAAGAGAGACGCTCAACCCCTCTTTTTCTTCTCATTCTCTGGTGATCTGTCAATGACGGTAATCATTGCATCAATTTTTTTTTCTTTGACTGCGACGGTATCCTAATGAGAAGGATGAGAGGATCTGGCTGATTCAGTGAAGCTTGGTTCGGTGAAGTTCGGTTCATCGTTTTACTAAGGCTTTCGCTTTTCAGCCGCCTTCGATTCTGCACCTATGTCTCTGTCATTGCCGTAGGTATCCCTTTCTGTTCGTTGGCGTCGCCGTCACTTATTGTTGTTGTCGTCGGCGTTACATGCCTCTTCGGCGTCGTCGGCGTCGCCATCACTTACTGTTGTTGTCGTCGGCGTTGCTGGCCTCATTGGCGTCGTCGGCGTCGCTGGCCTCATCGGGTTTGTCGTCGTCATCGTCGCTGGCCTCATCAGCTTTGTCGTCGTCGTCGTCGCTGGCCTCATCGGCTTTGTCGTCGTCGTCGTCGCTGGCCTCATCGGCTTTGTCGTCGTCACCGTCATGGTCGGCGTCGTCGACATTGATGTCGTCGGCGTTGGCATCGTCGTCGGCGGCGCTGGCGTCGGCGGCGGCGGCGGCGTTGGCGTTGTCGGCGGCGGCGGCGTCGAAGGGGAAGGAGAAGTGGCCGGCCGAGGGGGCTGCTGCTTCACTTCACTTTGTTGAAGCGATGTGACGAGCCCTGGAGCCTCGCCCTTGCGAGGCTCCAGCTCTTCAGTCCAAAATACCGAACCTTCGGGAATCGGTTAAGGGATCCGGTTTTGGGCTTCGGTCTAGGACAACGGATTTTAAGGATCTGGTTGTACGAACCGAGTAGAGATTTCAGTTTGGAACACTGAACTTTAGGGTCCAGTTAGAGGACCTGAATCGGGTGGTTCCACGTGTCGGATTTTAAGATCCGATTAGCGAACCTGATTTCTTCTTCTTCTCTGATTTGAAACCCAAGATTTAGGGCTTGTCGGCGATGGTTTTTTTTTTGGCTTCACCACGTCATGGGGGCACCGAACCTGGTGGTGTTTCTCCTCGGCGTGGTCAACGGAGAGTGAGGTCATTTCTCTGGCTTCTTGAGTTTTTTTTTTCTTCGGCTTTTTCTTCTTCCTATCTTCGTCTTCGCCTGGGTGGGTCATTGGCGTTCGTGGCTGCTGGTGGCGCGGCGAGGCGGCGACGCTTCTGAGGCTGCGCTATGGCGCGGCGAGGCGGCGACGCTTTTGTGGCTATTTTGTGGCGGGCGAGGCGGCGACGCTTCTGCGGCTACCTTGTGGCGGGGCGGCGACGCTTCTGCGGCTACCTTGTGGCGGGGCGAGGCGGCGACGCTTCTGAACGAAGACTCCCTGTTTTTTTTATTCTTTTTTTTTTGTCTGTCCCATTTTCTCTGAACGATCGGAGACCATTTCAAACCAAGAATTTGGATTTTGAATTTTGAATTTCAAACCAAGAATTTGGATTTTGAATTTTGAATTTGAAATTTGAATTTTGAAATCGGTCTAACCTCTGAATTTTGGTTTTAGATGGCTGCCCCTTCTGTGAATTTGATTGGTGGGATGCGTGTGTTTGACCATGTTGTGACTGTCGGCGAAGAACCAATCTTAACTCTGGCTCTCTATAGGGAAGGTGAGGCTTCCCGCATAACGTATTGCCCTAGTGGGGAATCAATCTTTGGGGGTCATGCTATGAAACGTCCACCCCTCGTGGACCGCTCGCTTCCTCATGGGTCTTTGAGTAGACCTTTCCCACCAGTGAGCGTGTTTTCCTCATTCCTTGCTCTGATTCTTCTTGCGAGGACGAGGATGTAGCGGTTGGACCGGAGACTTTGGTATTTCAGAGTGCTTTATGCACCGTGAACCAGTTCCCTCTGCCATGGACCCTTGCAGATGATTTCATGGACGGGGGAGTTAGACGGAATTTCTATGTGCCTGACACAACTTTGGATATGCCGCTTCCTTTCCTTTTTGAGTGGACTACTTTGCTTATGAGTGGATGCAGTCGTACTCTCTGTAATGCGGGTGTCTATTACGGACTTTGGGCCTATATTTTTCATTACAGCTGTGATGCGTCAATGGTCCAAGCTTTTATTGACACATGGTGTCTAGAGACAAACATGTAATTACGTGTCAAGGCGAGCTCTCCATCACTTTGCTAGATATGGATTGGATTTTTGGCTTGCCTATCTCCGGGCAGTTTTACGATGAGGTTTGTCCGATGGTAGCCGATTTCACGGATGTGCGAAGCTCGGCGCTACCCTACAGCTGCCAGTATTTGTTCCTGGCGTATCACAATCTCTGTTAATGTTCGGAGTCCCCCACTTTGTCGACGGCTTCCTGGGTTTCGTTTTGGTTCCAACTGATGACAATGTCATTTCTGTCCTTGATCCTTGGACTGATTGGCATGCTGCTTATGAAAAGGGTGCGGCCACTTCGCGAGAGAAGACCGCCACAGAACAAGATGCTTTTGACGTCCTCCACGTTTTGCCGGGTAAGGAAGACGAGGTCCATTTGGCGGCACTCCTCTCTGTTTGGTTATCCCGGTTTGTATTTTGTGCGACTGGTGGCGACGATCTACGACCTATGATCTTTAAGGTGGCGAGTTATATGGCCACTGGGGTTCGTTTCGCCTTAGCTTGTCCCGCTTTGACTTTTCTATATTGTGGTTTGGTTCAAGCAGCTGCTGGGTTGTTGACGATTGTTTAATGGCCGTACTTATATTCTTGGTTGGCCATCTATTTTCAAACGAATGGAGAAGATCTTGAAGGGGTCCGTCGTCCTAGTATGATATCGTTTGGGAATCCTTCCCTTTAGCACACTTTTGATGAGGAGCAAGCTCGTGACTTATTCTGACGCCTCCCGTTGGTTTGGAATCGTTACATTCTTGGCGCGAGCATGATTTCCACCTTGGTGGATGAGCCTAAAGCACTGATTTCTAGGCCGGCTTACGAGAGTCTCCTTAGTGTTTGCTACTGTTATCTGATGGCTCGTCATTGCATCTGATTATTCATTGAACCGTATAATCCCCTCAAATTTATGCGGCAATTTGGGTATTGCCAGGATTTGCCCGGGGACTCTGGGGCTAAAGCCAGTCAATGGGAGACCTCCTTTTGTCTGAGTTACTGACTCTGTTCGTGTGGTCGGCTTGATTTGCCCCTGCAAGGAGAACTGACTCGGGATCCTAGGACCACATTTGCTTATTATTCTTGGTGGAAAGAACACACGCTCCCACGAATTGAGGTAAGCTTGGCTTTCTTATTCCAGCGAAGTCGACTATTTCTGTTGCTGCAGGGAGTAGTGGAGAAGAGGAGGGTTATGATAGCGATCGTTCCCATCCGAGCCGACGAAGGCTGAAAGGCAAGCAGCCAATTGGCGCACCCTCGGTAAGCCGCGTCGTAACTATGTCTCCTTTTTTTTGTTGTTGTTGTGGTTCCTAATATTCCCTTCTTAAATCTCAGGCAAAAAAAAAGAGGGCACCATTAGCTGCTTTGAATGGTGCCTCTGCATCTGCGAAGAAGAAGTCGTGCGTGGAAGCTCAGCCCGCTTCTCACCCTTCGCCACCGATTTTCTTTCCTCCAATTTTGGAGATGGAACCGCCTCATTCTTCGCCACACATTTCTTGTCCTCCTATTTTGGAGATGGAGCCACCAGAGCCAGAGCCTCCCGTAGAGACGATTCGGATATTATCTGCCCCAGAGGCCGATCCTCCTACTAAAAGTTTGTGTAAGATATAGGCTCCCCTTTTGGGGGTATCCGAAGTATCTCAGGAGGTGCCTCCTCCAGAAGCAAAAGCGGTGATTGTCTAGACTGCTTCGATTGTTGTTGCTACCTCAGAGGATATTGAGGTAGTGGAGGCCCCTCTGGCGACTTCTTCCATGGCATCCGTTCTTGAGGTTGCCCCAACATCGACTCAGCTTGAGGCTTCGCCACCTGTTCGAGAAGTCCCGCTAGTTGTTTAGGAAGCCACTCCTTTGCCATTGCCTGCACCACCTATTCCTGCCTCTGCCGTGACTCCCTTGCAACAGTTACGGTCTGATTTTCGGAGTATCGTGCTACCATTTTGCAAAGATAGGGTAGCTCCTTGCATGCGCTCACCAGATGTGGTGCATGATTCTTCTTTAGCCACTGATGCGGAGTTCATCATTAGTAAGTTGCAGGAAGTGGGTCATGACGTTACTCGTTTATGAGGTTATCCTTAGAGGCTCCAGGCCCTGACAGAAGCAGAGAGTTTGGCTGAAGAGAAGACGAGCCGGATTTCAAAAAATTCGGTAGAAAGTAATGCTCCTTGGATGTGCTGTTGTCCAACCTGGAGACTGCCGAGATCACTTTGGATGAGGCTTCTGAAGATCTCTCACACGCCAAGCTTGATCAAGAAGATGCCCATGAACGCCAGGAGCTGGCTAGAGAACAAGCTCAATCTACTGACGCTAAGGTTGTATACCTTCCAACTCAAGTTGAGCAGATTCAAGAGAGTGTGAGAGAGGTGAAGGGATCAGTCCTTGAAGCTACTAGGAAGGTGGAGGATATCCTTGCCTTGCCTACTCTGAGTGAGGCTGAGGATGAGAATTTTCTGTCATTGAGGGCTGCCTTTGCAGAATCGCAGCAAGAATTGGCAAGGACCTTTGATTTGATTTGCTTTGTTGCTTTCCTTCTGATTTGATTTGATTTGTAGATGTTTTCCTTTCTTCATGTATTTGAACTTTATTGGATGTAGTTTTATTTGTTGACTTTGCACTTGGAATTGAAATGTTGTCATGGATAAAACTTCTTAAGAAATTTACCATTTATGGCCAGAAGACTCATTCCTTCGGAAGTGACCAATTTGTAAGTGTCGTTAGTGTAAACTTCTTGAACGATGAATGGCCTTTCCCACTTAGGTGGGAATTTTCCCCCATCTCTGCTTGTAGCCATAATTGGTCTGCGCAAGGCTAGGACAAGATCACCCTTTTGAAACGAATGGAACTTCACCTTTTTGTTGAAAGCCCGAGTGAGGCGAGCCTGGTAGCATTCAAGCTTTTGTTGTGGTTCCAGACGTTTTTCATCGAGAGATTCTAACTCCTGTAGATGAAGTCGGATATTCTCTTCTTCTGTAAGCCCTTCTCGAAGAGCGATTCATAGGGATGGAATTTGGATTTCGAGCGGCCATACAGTTTCAACACCGCAAACTAACGAATAAGGTGTTGATTATGTGGGAGTGCAAAACGAAATCCTGTATGCCCATAGGGCTTCTCAGAATCTCTCATGCCAGTCTTTCTTGTTCCCTGCCACCATTTTCTTTAAGATTTTGCACAACATTTTATTGAAAGCTTCTGCCAGGCCATTTCCAACGGGATTGTATGTTGTGGAAGTTCTTTGTTGGATGCCAAATTTATCGCAGAAGTTGTCAATGATCTTGTTGCGGAACGGGGTATCGTTGTCGGTCATGATGTATCTCGGAACACAATACTGATATATGATTTACGTTCGAATGAAGTCGACCACAGCGGCAGCTTTGATTTCTTTGTAGGCTGCTGCTTCTGCCCATTTAGAGAAATAATCGGTAGCCGCTAGGATGTATTGGTGATTTGTAGACGACTTCAGAGTGATTGGACAGATAATGCCTATTCCCCATGCTTTGAATGGCCAGGAGGCCACTGTTGGATGTAACGGGCTTGGAGGCTAATGAATGTAATTAGCATGTAGTTGACATGCCGTGCAATGTCGTGCTAATTCCATAGCATCCGCAGCATTGTAGGCCAGTAGTAGCCTAATTGCTTGACTTGAAAGTATAGTTTGGGATCCTCTTGTCCCTTTACGACTTTTTGTGGGATGACATTGATGTCAAACTCGGAAAGCAACAAAGCCCATTTAGTTAATCGTCCAGAGAGCATAAGCCTGGACATGATGTATTTGAGGGGGTCCCCCCGAGAGATCAGGTTTGTGGAGTGTGCAAGCAGATAATGTCTCAACTTTTCGACAACAAAGATGAGGGCCAAACATGTTTTTTCAATCGGGGAGTAGTTTTGTTCTGCTCCGACCATCGTATGGCTTAGGTAGTACAATGCGCGTTCCTTCCCTTGATCATCATTTTGAGCGAGAAGGGCGCCCAAAGACTTTTCTTGAGCTGCAATGTAAAGGAGGAGTGGTTTTCCAGGCATTGGAGTTGTCAACACCGGTGGCTTCATCAGATAATCCTTGATATTTTGAAATGCCCGTCGACAGGATTCATCACATTCGAAAGGTGTGTCCTTCTTCATCAAACGGCTAAAGGGTTGACATATTCTTGCTAAATTTGAGATGAACGGTCGTACATAAGCCAGATGCCCCTGAAGGCTTTTTAATTCTGATAGATTCTTCGGTTCACGCATTTGTTTGACGGTGTCGATTTTGGTCTGATCGATTTCGATGCCACTGTGTCGGACGATGAATCTGAGGAATCTTCCAGCTGAAACTCCAAGGCGCACTTAAGCGGGTTTGAAGACTGCTCATAGATCTTTTAGGTGGTCGTCTCTTGCTTTGGTTTTGACAACTAGATCGTCGATGTAATATTCCACAAATTTGTGTAGGAAGTCATCGAATATTCTTTGCATGGCCCTTTGATATGTTGCCCTTGCATTCTTCAGACCAAACGATATTACTTTGTAACAGAAAATACCTTTTGGTGTGCGAAAGGCCGTCATTTCCTTGTCTTTTGGGTCCATCAGAATTTGGTTGTAGCCAGAAGATCCATCAATGAATGACAAGGCCTCATGCCCTGTTGTTGCATCCACCATTAATTCAGTGATGGAAAGCGAGAAGTCATCTTTTGGGCATGATTTATTCAAGTCCCTGAAATCGACGCAAACTCAAATTTGCCCATTCTTCTTCTTCACTGGTACGATATTGGCAATCTAGCTCGGGTATTTAACTTCACGGATGAAGTATGCTTTGAGGAGTTTGTTGACCTCCTCTATTTCTGGGATGAGTTCGGGACGGAACCGTCTTTGGGTTTGCTTTACTGGTTTGACTCCGATTTTGACAGCGAGTTTATGGACGACAATTGTTGGGTCAAGCCCGGGCATCTCAGTATACGGCCAAGCAAAGACGTCTTTGTATTCACTGGGTAAAGTAACATATTCCTTTTCTTCTGTTATAGACAGTGAGGCACTTAGAAAGGTGGGCCTTGGATCTTCTTCTGTACCCAAGTTTACTTTTTTCAGTTGGTCGATAGTTGCTTGGCCGCCTTCTTCGAAGATTGCTTGTGCTTCTTCCAATTCCTCCTCAAGAGTTGGATTGTTGCCCTTGCTAACCGAAATGTGGTGAACAACAACTACTTCTTGTTCTTCAGCGTTGCCTTTCTTTGATGACATGAGGATTGCCACATGCGCATTGATTATTAATGGAGTGGCTTCGTTGCTCTCCTGCACGGTCTTTGTTATTTTTGCTGAGTTTTCTCCTTCCTTTCCCAACCTTTGGCTCACAGGAATTCGAGTAGGTGCCTTTGTGATGGCGCCAAGTCTTTGGAAAATATTCTTTTTGGGCTGATCTGTAGGCTTTCCCAGTCTCTTAAAGACGCCATGATTCTTTGTCATCGGTGGAGCGATGACATTTGGTTCAACATTTCCCTCTTACCCCTTTTTCTGCCAGACTTTCGTAACTTTGGGTTTAGGCTCCTTGGTTTTAGGGAGACGTCAGGTCGTCTGTTTTCTTCTTGTGTTAATTGGACGAAGGCTGAGATTTGTGGCTCTAGGATGCCGATTCAGTCAAAAGCTGATGTTCGAGATCCTTCTAAGGTGGTGACCTTTCTTTAGGTCGTAACTTGATTGACACTTGGTTTTCCAGAAATGACAACAAGTTCGTATTCTTGATAACCCAGCCTGTAACGATAGAGAGGAATTACATACCCTTGCGACTAGAGATTCTTCTGGGTTGGTGATAGATTTTTTACAACCACCACCGCTTTCTCTGGCAATTGATTGAGTGAAAACCCACATCCAGCCTTAACCATCATTCGGTAGGCATTGGGATCAAACCCTTGTGTTCGAGTCTTCGAAAGATCGGGTAGGCCCCGCTTCTCTTCAATGACGATGCCTCGGTTATCAATTTTTGTCATTGGGATAGTGGCAACCACTTTTAAGGCTTTCAATATCTTTGAAGGGATATTCCCCTTTCTTCCTACGTGATTGAGGAACATACCTGAGAATTGGTTCCTCTGTATGCCCCTTATGATTCGGATTGACCCGCTCATCTTTGACCGCCTTGGGAGGAATTATTTTACTCGATGAAGTAGTAGATTTTTCTTCCAAGTAAACTTTTGCGTATGCAAAAGAAGCCTCTGACTCTGTGAAAGGGCATTCGTCAGCAAACACTGTCTTTTCTTCTCATACTTGTAGTATTTGAAGCATTTATGAAGGGTCGAGGGTATGACTTTGTTGTTGTGCAACAGGGGCCACCCGAGCAGCACATTGTAAGATGTGCGTGCGTCAATCACATGGAACAGCACATGAGAAGTCATGTCCCCGATCTGTAGTTCCAATCTGATCGTGCCAAGAGCTCGTTCTCCCTCTTGGTTAAAGCCTTGAATCATTAATGAACTAGCTTGAAGGTCGTTGGCAACCAGCCCGATATCTTTCACAGTCTTGATTGGCAAGATATTTACGGCCGGCCCACTATCGAGAAGTATGCGATTGATCCACCGGTCTTTGATGGATCCAGATACGAACAGGGGCCGGTTATGTGACCTTTCTCTGAGCATCATGTCCGCCTCTTTGAAGGAAATGGAAGTTGAGTGTACTTCTTTGATTTGTGACGGCCCCGCCGGCTGCTCTTCTCTTATCACGCTGGGAGATAATCTGACTTTAGGCTCATCATGTCTCTCCATTCTCAGTTGCTCAACTTCTGCGTGCCAGTCATCTTTTGGCGCAACAAATTTTATGAGAGCCTGCCTATACCTTATTGGTAAGTCTAGGTCGTCTCGTATGACATTAGTAATTGACATGTCCTGTAAGCACATGTGAATGTCGTCAGTTGATCCCATCGAAGCTTTTCCTTCACGTTTTTGCTCGACCATTTGAGGTGCACAAGTGGCCACTAACGCCAGGGTTGGCATCAGCAATTCTTATGGAAAAAAATCAGCCAAAGTGATTGGCTTTGGTTTCCTCCAATGGATTTATTCTTCTAGGACCCTGGCAGGGGCAGATTTGCATTTGTACCTTCTGCCTCCTCTTTTCTTTTACGCTTTTTAGTTATTTTTTTTATTCTTCTTTTTTTACAGAGTACCCCTTAATAAATATTTTGACAAGGGTTTCTTGAAGCAGTTTCTTTTTGCGAGTTACCACTTCCCACCCTTCCTTATCCTTAATGGCAGGCTGCGGTTTGGGTCCTGCAGTGCACAGGATGAAGACTTTTCTGTTTATCCTCGGATTAGCTGCTGTGGGGCTAGGGTCCGATTGGACGAAAATGGTGTTGGAAGCCACGATGTTGTCGTCGGTTTCCAGGATGATGCAACCTTGCGTCGATAATTCTAATATTTTGTCCTTCAGGACAAAACACTTCTCTGTAGGATGGCCAGCCAGACAGAGGTATTTGCAGTGGTTGGGATCTGAACTTTTCCCTACCTCTTCCGGCCTTTTGGCTTCAAGAAGCTGCAACATATTTTTCTCCAGGAGCTGTTCGAGCATACAAAGAATGTCAGAGTCAGGGAATGGATAGGTTTTGACCTATCTATCTTTCAATGTGAACTTTTGACGGGGTTCACCGCTGTTGCTTCGGATGGCATTTGGTTTTCGGCCACTTCCGGTACTCTGATTTTGAGTCGCCACAATTTTCTGTGGTTCGGCGACATTGGTGGCGAGTACGTATTTGGTAGGAGCCTTGTACTCCTTCTGTGCAAATTTTGCCTTCTTATCAACCTCAGATATTGGAGCTTTTCCATCTCCTTTTTCTTGGATGAGGATCTCCATGTTATGAGCGTCAGTTGCTAGCTTTTTGAAGTCCCTCAGCTTTCGACTCTGCAGGAAGTACACCAGCGTCCAATTCATCCCCCGGATGCACATGTCGATGGATGTTTGGGTGGACAAGGAGGTGCTCTCCATACAATTGAGGCTCAAAATTTTCCAGCGATTGATATATTGAATCACCTTCTCTCCCTGGCGTTGCTTCACATTTGTGAGCTCCACCAGTGTCACAGAGCGCTTTGTGCAATAGAAGCGACTGAGGAACTCGCCTTTGAGTTGTTCCCAGCTGTCAATTGACTATGCCGGGAGTTCGATGAACTTGTCAAAAGCGTTCCCTTTAAGGGATCGCCCGAATTGTTTGACCAAGAGGTCACCATCGATTCCTGCATTGTTGCAGATCTCGATAAAGTGGGCAACGTGCTGTTTTGGGTCTTCGTCCCCACTAAATTGTTGGAATTTAGGCGGGTGGTAGGAGGCAGCCATTTGGATTGCCTGGATCCGTCGGGAGTAGGGCCTGGTGTAGGGTTGAGACCTTAACCCCCTCCGCCTGTACCTTCTGCTCCACCGCATTGGAAATTATTTCTTGTAGGGTGCCATAGGATAGCGCCCCTGGTTCCTCGAGCAGTTCCTGGCTCATTGGTGGGATTTCAGTAGCCGGGGATGGACGGATGATGGGTGAAGGAGGGATAGTAACGGAATTGGCAGTCGTGCTAGGTCTTACCTAACCGTCATCATTTTTGGGTTGGGAGGAAGCTTCCAAACGATCTGCAATGAGTACAAACTTTTGCAGAATTGTGGCGATCTGAAGATCCCTCTGCAATTCCTTTTCTCTTAACTGCTCGTTAATGGCAGCTTGGAGTTCTGCTAACTGTTCTTCCACCATTTTGGCTTGCGTGATCATCGCAGAAACTCTGATGACAGGAGATGTGGGGTAAGAGGGACTTGGAGCAAGGGGTGCCTCAGATGATGTGGCCGATCGCACTGGGGAAGGAATGATACGTCTCCCTTCCTTGTGGGTGATCATCGCGGGGACCCCACTTGTGGTTGGGGGAGCTCCTTGTAGGGCTTGCGACCGGGCTGGCCACTGGGCTGATCGGCGGTGGGGAAGCCAAAACAGCTGAATAGCTCTTCAAGGGATGAACCCTTGTTGGAGAAACTATAGGGCTAGCGAGTACTTGATCTCCCTGCGATTCCGGCTGCGAATTTGGCTGAATTTGTACAACGCGTTGAGTTGGCACGGATCCTGTAACAGATGTAGTGGTTGGCCTTGAGCGGATGACCACGGGAGCCTGGGATGGACGAATCCCCCGAGCTTGGCTGGCAGCAACAGTTGTTGGTGTACGCGGACAACGAGGGAAGTCGACCAAAGGATCAGCCATCCTGGGTGCCGGTGATGAGCTGGCTCCAACAGCTGGAGTTTTAGCTGCGGCCTTGTTGTTGTTGTTGTTGGAACTGGCCATTTGACTCGATTGATTGGATAATGAGATGAACAGTAGAAGGGTCCCATCAGGCATGCCAAATTTGAAAACGGGTACAAATATATGGACCGCAAAATGCGCGTCTGATGTATTGTATACAAAGTTAAAGAAGGGTAATTTGGTAATTTTGTTGTGAATGTGTGGGTGCGACTTCTTGAAGTCCTTTGATTCGATCTCCGAATTGACACAAAATGGTAGAAATACGTCTTTTTCACGAACGAACAGAATGAATTTGAATTCGCCTAAGCTTCACAGAAAATTTGATATTCTGATCGGCTTTGGACAATTTCTTGAGTTTTTGACGTACGTTCTCTCGTATGTCTCTCGTATATCTGCTCATCCAAGCCTTTTGCGTTATAGGCTTGCTGATTTCTAACTGTGTGGGCCAGGTATGTCGGAGGTGTTGTAACCCACTTCGACCGCTTCCATGTAGCTTTTTCCCTAAAATATGGAACTGCCTTAGACCAAGGCAAGACGCTTAAAATTAATCCACGTGAGATCCATGTAGACTAATTATGTGGCTTTAATCATCTGACTTGTCAGCCCTGTAGACTGTTAACGGGGTAATTTTGATCTCGGTCGTTGGTTCATCATGGCTTGATTTTGTTGGTTGACTGGGTCAATGTTTGACTTATTGACCTAGGCCCTACCGGGCTGATTTGGATCACAACAACGGCAAGAGGGTCGCCGCTTCCAGTTCTATTTACCAGTGCCCCGCCGTTGGAACGAGTGCGACTGCCGTCGCTGCAGGAGTTCACGCTCCATCGGCCAATAGCTCGGCTTCGATCGCTTCACCGCCAATAACACGCGCAGTGACGAGGGCTCTGGCCAGAAGCATGTCGACCGGACATGCACCCTTCATGAATGATGCACGCTGCCCGAGCACCATCTTTCAATCCCAGGCTATCAAGGCCTCTGCCAAGACAATCGCGGCACCGACCAGACTGGTCCCGGCGGTAGCCAAGCCAACCTATCTAGTCGTAGCTACTACTCCACCGGCGCACAACCCGGCGAACAGCCCGATCCAGCCACCATCAGCTCGGAAGGTCTCTATCGTGCCTGCCATGATTCAACACTATGAGAAGCACGCAACTCCATCCTTATCGGTCAGGAGAAATCCGACCAACCTCAATCTCCCCTAGAACAATAGTTGGAGGTTCTTTGTCGATGGTGACAGTGTCCCAGGATCTTCTGGCAGCGCTCACCGCCGCAGCTCAGTCACCCCCTATACCTTCTCCGAACCAACCAACTCCAACAACCTCCTCTCTGGCTCGGTCATCGGCCACCTCTCGCCAAAATACATCACTGGCCACTCCATTGAGCTGGTCACCAACCAAAGTGCCACAACGCCAATATTAATCGGCGATCGGCTCTCCAATCTGATCATCCACAACTGCTTCACCGCACCAGTAACATCCGCGTCCATCTCCTTCTCATGGTCGCCAGTCAAGACATTGCCACTCCGATCCACGATGGGAGCTACTCCTTCAGCTCCAACCTTCAAAGTTGCTGCCATGACGATTTCGGCCAAAACAGTCGAGGAGCAATTGGCCGAGATGCAAGTTGTGCTCAAAGAGCAGAGAAAACAAATTCGTGCAAAAGATGCAGAGAAAACAAATTCGTGCAAAAGATGCAGAGAAAACAAATTCGTGCAAAAGATGCAGAGAAAACAAATTCGTGCAAAAGATGCAGAGATCATGGCCCGTGATCTTCAGATTGTCAAAATAATGGAGCGGTTGGAGATACTGATGGCCAACACTGGAGGCGACCTCTCACAAGAGGTCGATAGAAACAGGGCAACGACCAGTGCTTCGACGTAGCTAATAAGTGTTTGAAAGACACTATTTTTAGGGCTCAATTTGACTTGTAAATTATATTTTGGATTAAATGTTCATCAAAATATCATGAAATATATCTAAAATTCAAATTCTCTCTCTCAGGAATCCAACACAACAAGAATTAATGAAATCGTAGCTAAAACAAAGAAAATATGAAGATTTTAGTGCAAAGAGGTACAAGGTTGCAGGAACCAGCACGACCGCACCAGTTGGAGGACAAAATCCGGTGCTACCGCGCCATACGAATGGTGTTTCTGCACCAAGAGGGTGCCACTGAGGCTATGGAGTTTCCTAATATGACTGAGGTTGTTTCCATTCGAGTACTTAGAAGAAATTCTGCCAGAGTGGCGCGACAGCGCCAGTCACTCAGCAATGCAAAATCGCAAAAATCTCTGGATTCAGAGAAGTAATCAAGTTCAAACGTGGGAAGTAGAGTCCTAAGTACATAAGTAAGGTGTCCACTAAATATCTAGAGGTAATTTATGGGAATCCCAAGAGGGTTGAATGCTCAAAGAGGTGAAGTCCAATACTGACTAGGAGACTGCAAAAGAAGGAAACTATAGTCCAATTTTGAAGAGGTCATATATGGATATTCCGACTCCCAATTGATTCCAAATTTGGAAAAAAGACTCCTGATATTATTTAGAATCATATCACTAAAAATCAGATCGATCCAAGTCGTCCTTTTGGAGTTTCAAATTTTCAAAGAGAAGGACCCAGTGCAAAATTGGCAGCTGAACAAACCAACTTCTCAGCATCATATATCAAGTTTCCCAACTTAGATTTACTTCAAATTTCGTACACAAGTCAAGGACTATGTAAGGAAGGTTAGTTTGTAATTTTATGGAATTATGAGTACAGAAAAGCATGATTTCAACCCCTGGACAGAGACCAAATTACAAGGCCTGGACAGAAGTCCAGCTATAAATAGAGGTCCATAGAGTAAAGCATCCAGTTTTGAATGAAGTTGTAAAGCCAGTTCGGGATCCAGTTCTGGAAAGAGAGTTTTTAGTTTAGTTTCTCATTGTTTTAGTTAGATTGGAGAGGAGAGGAAGTCCAGAGGGAGTCTTGCATGACCTCTTGGCACTTTGGAGAGAAGATGTGGAGATTTCAGCCAAGGCATAAGTGAAGCTAAAGGCAGTCCTTAAAGGGGGTTTCTGCACATAGTTTATTTTTTATTTCCATGGCTGTAATTAAATCCTTTTTGTGTGTTTATACTGTTAGCATGAACTCCTAGTTGTGATATATTTAAGTTTTCAAGTTTATACCAATATAGTATCTTGCCTTTGTTTTAGAATCTGAGTTCATTGCTTATTCTAATCTGAATTGATTTCTGAAGTTTAACGAGGTTCGAATAGAGAAGTTAAAATTCAGTAGAGATTTGGATTACTTGTTTGATTCTTTGTTTTTTAAAACAACTCATTTTTCTAAGTAGATCGTTCCGGATTGTGATGGAGACTAGTATAACTCTTCTTCTAAATAAGAGAGAGTTAATCTTTAAGCTTCTAAATTTATGCACTTAGGATTTGAATGTTCCGGATTGTGATGGAGTTCAAAGAATAGGTGAAAGTTATTTCTTGTATATGTGTAACCAGGTTTTCAAAAGCTAAGTCAAGGTAAAGGTATTTGAGCTATAAAATTAGAACTTTGCATGCTAATAACTAGGGGGGATTGGCACTTTTCGCTAACGTCTCATCTCCATAAGGTTTAGTCATCTGGTCTAGTTGTTTAGTTCTATTTTTTTCTTTTCCAGTTCTCAAAAACCAAAAATTGTTTACCTCAATCATCAGAAAAATCTTTGCTTAGACTAGGTTCTCATCAAGGTCTCTGTGCAATCGATATCTGAACTCTTTAGTCTATATTACTTGCTGACCTAGTGCACTTGCTAGACCCCCAACAAGTTTTTGGCGCCGTTGCAAGGGACCCTTGATTTGAGAGTAAGTTTATGTAATTTTTTATTTGATGATTGAGTTTTAATTTTTTTTATTCTATCTTTTCATGTTGAACCAGATTTGTGCATGAAAATCAAAATTAGTGGTGAGCCACTAGCTGAATCCGATCCGGAACCGGAAAGAGCACTCCTTAGGTAACTATGATATGTGGCTTTTGAGCTTTAATGGACTTGTCTGACTTCAAGCACACATATGAGAGGTGGAAAGACATGCAGAATAAGGTAATTCCCTATCCTAACTCTTTTTTGGAAATTTCCCAATCACGTACTTCTTCTTGCTATGATCCTTGGAGGTATGATCTTGATCAGTCATGTTCCTTTGCCTATGATCATTCCTATAGAAGAGAGCACGGTGATTATTTCTATAGGTAAAATGTAAATCCTTGTTTTGAGAATGATTTGCAGGTGAAAGGGCCACATGGGCAATTGTTCATGTTCAGGTATGAGCACCCTCATAGGTTTAGCGATCCTTTTTATCATCATTCATCTCCCCCTCAGCCTCAAGAAGACTTCTCTAGGTTGGCCATTCTAGTGGATAACTATTCTGCCAAAGTAGAAATAATGTTAAATCTACCTGAGGAACAACCTAGTTTAGAAGATATTGATGTTTCTGAGCTATGGTTGCATATTTTTCATCCATCCATTAGAGCTGAGTCAGATAATCTAGTAAATCAACTAAAGCATGAATTGATCAAAAGAAGGAATGCTGAAAAAATTTCTCTTGAGCTGTTTGATGATGATGAACCAGAATGGATGTATACATCTAGCTCTTCTTGTTTTAACTTATGTGTTACTGCGGAACACAAAGGAAGATACAACAGAGAGAGCTAAGAGTTATTGTGATTTTAGAAACTTCAAGAGGGAGCAGATGAAAAGATCATGGAGAAAAAAAAAAGATGCAAAAGAAAAGAATGGGATGGGGTCGAAGAAGAAGAAAATTTAGAGAAACCCCATGAACAACATGTATAAGTTAGGATGGAGGACACAGAGGTTAATGAACATTCTTTCCTCTCCATAGATATTGATTTTTTCATTACCTATAAGCCACCCATAAAAGATGAACTTAGAATTTTATTGGTCTGGGTAGTGTGAAGAAGAGTTGGCTAAAAATGAATAAGCAAAACAAGTTCAAAGCCAACAAAAAAAAAGGAAAGAGTGACCAGCTCTTTGCCCAAAGAATATAATCACCATGCAATACACTCCAAAGCAAAAAATATTCTTAGGCATGGATGGTCCCAGTTTCCATTTGATCCTGGTCGATCAGATCACTCAGACCAGTTGTTTAGGATTAGGATTTTACATTTGAGATGTTAGAGTAGCTAGAAATAAGAATTTTGAATTTTTAGTTTAATTTTAAGTTTTTGTTGAATTAGTTTAAATTGAAGGTTTTATTTTTGATTATGTGCTGGAAAAGGTATTGTGCTCATGGAAGAATGTTTTTGAATAGGAAGAGAGTTATGATTGCTGCAACTTGGGTATTTAAAACTATTTTCAGGCAAAATTTCTGGGTTGGAAACATTACCATATTGCTGTCTTTGAGCTGAATCCTAAGCTTTTCTGTAATGATTCTTGGAAAATGGTTTTAAAGAAATTAAATTTCATACTTTGTACTTTCCAGGAATCCCTTTTTCACCTCTGGATGATAAGTGGTTAGGGAGATACAGTGCTTGCAAAATACCTCCAACTCACTTTCTGCCCAGAATTTCTGATGTGCTGCCAAGTTTTCAAATATGTATATCTTTCAATTCCCTTGATGAAAATGCATGAAACTTGTTTTATTGTGCACCTCTGAACCTTAACAACATGTTCCAGTGGTATTTTAAAATTTTTCATTCGGAATTTCAATTTATGAAGGAAAAATGTGGCACGCCCGTGTCACATGTTTGATCAATTTCCGAGGCTCTACAACTTAGAATCATTCCATTCTAATTCTGACATATTTTTCTTTATGAGTTCTAGGCCTGGGTAAAATTTTATAAATTTATGAATTTGTTTGCAATGATTTTGTGCTATGAATGGTTCTAACCACTTCTGGTCAGCATGAAGGCAGATCAAGTTCAAATTCCTCAAGGTGCCTCAACAAATTTGGAAGTTCAAGAAGCCAGTATTCTTAGGAAAGTTTCTTACCCTCTATCTCATTTGATTGAATTGAGCATAATGTAAAATTTTAAGTTTGGGGTGGGAAACACGGATTTTGAATTCCAGTTGGTTTTCTTTGAGTCTATACGAGAGGAATGTTTCTAAATTTGAAAAGACTTTTGAAAATTTTTTTGTGAACTCTGATTGGTGGATTGAGAAGATAGGTGTCATTCATTCTCTTGAGAAACATATTTGTTTGAATGTTTGGTTTTGGCATGAGAAAAACTGTTTTTGAAAGTGGTCTGATTGGTTGAATGCATTGAGCATTCTTATTTTGAACAATAGAACCAACCTGAAGGAAGATTGAGGCGAAATGAAGACAAGTTTTTCAAAATAATGAAATGATTTAGGCACTTGTTTTAAATCGTTTGAGCCTTTTTGAACCACCAACTTTAATGCACAAGATGCATCACCTTTTGTCAAACATTTTGAGCCGATAAGATCCCTGCTTTGTTTTCAATTCCCACATTACATGAACTAGCCTTTGTGATGAATAAACTTGTTTCTTTTACTGACCTTTATTTCTCTAAATTATTGAAGTGTTCTGTTTGAATGCGCATGTACCAAAGTTTGAAGTTATAGAAAAATAAGGAGGGATGGATGAAGGGTGTAGAATTTTCTTTTAGAAGGAGAGGAGAGAAAGAGCAAGATGAAGAAAAAAAAGGAATGACAAAGTTGCAGGAATATTTGAAGGAAAACTGAAAAACAAAAAAAAAGTGAAAAGAAAAAAACAATTGTTGTGTTAGGAGAAAGGCCACCTTGTGTGTTCACCGGGTCTTGGGCCTCAGCAAGCTTAGGGACTCTGACTCAACCTGTAAGGTAAGCTAGACTCCAGAAAAAACAAAAGAAAAGAGAAAAGAGAAAAAAAATAAATAAATAAACAGAACTTTTCCTTGACAGATGTAGTTATTGGGATTAAGGAGAAGGAGCAAATATTATACTCTTTGTTTTATTTGATTGCTTTGAGGACAAAGCAAAATTTTAAGTTTAGGGTGGTGTACTACAGTCAGAGATGGTTCATGCTCAGCAAGATGGAACATGGATATAAGGAGGAGGACTGACCCTTACAAATTTTATCCTGATTTTTCTCCTTACCCTTTACCCATGACCAATTACAACCTGTAAAAGACCTTTGAACATAATTTTGAAATTCCTTCATGTTAGTTGAGATTAGACTGATGGTTGACTTATGTTTTTCCATTTAAACTGCTCACATGCATGGGAAAGTGGTATGTATGGTAGAAGACAACATGATCATGCCTTGACTAAGCTGGATAACCAAGAATAGGAGAGGTCTGAATGAGTAATCTTTCATTGTTGCATTGAAAGGGTAACACCACTGATTTTTTTAAAACTTTGATGATTTTTCATAACTCTGGTTTTTTTCTATTTAAGTTCTGCTCGAGGGCGAGCAAAGGTTTAAGTTTGGGGTTGTGATAAGTGTCTAAAAGACTATTTTTAGGGCTCAATTTAATTTGTAAATTATATTTTGGATTAAATATTCATGAAAATATCATGAAATATATTTAAAATTCAAATTCTCTCTCTCAGGAGTCCAACACACCAAGAATTATTGAAATCGGAACTAAAACGAAGAAAATATGAAGATTTTAGTGCAAAGAGGTACAAGGTTGCCGGAACCGGCGCGACCGCACCAGTTGGAGGACAAAATCCTGCGCTACCGCGCCATCCGAATGGTGTTTCCGCACCAAAATGGTGCCACTGAGGCAATGGAGTTTCCTAATATGACCGAGGCTATTTCCATTCGAGTACTTAGAAGAAATTCTTCCCAAGTGGCGCGACCGCGCCAATATCAAATACATTAACGGCACGACCGCGCCAGTGACTCAGCAATGAAAAATCATAAAAATCTTAGGATTCTGACAAGTAATCAAGTCCAAACGTTCGAGGTAGAGTCCTAAGTACATAAGGAATGTGTCCACTAAATCTCTAAACGGTATTGATGGAAATCCCAAGAGGTTTGAATGCTCAAAGAGGTGAAGTCCAATGTTGATTAGGAGACTGCAAAAGAAGGAAGCTATAGTTCGATTTTGAAGAGGTCATATATGGATATTCCGACTCCCAATTGATTCCAAATTTGGAAAATAGACTCCTGATATGATTTAGAATCATATCACAAAAAATCAAATCAATCCAAGTCGTCCTTTTGGAGTTTTAAATTTTCAAAGAGATGGACCCAGTGCAAAATTGGCAGCTGAACCAACCCAACTTCTTAGCATTATATCTCAAGTTTCCCAACTTAGATTTACTTCAAATTTCGTACACAGCTCAAGGACTATGTAAGGAAGGTTCATGTGTAATTTAATGGAATTCTGAGGTCAAAAAAGCATGATTTAAACCCCTGGACAGAGACCAAATTACAAGGCATGCACAGAAGTCCAACTATAAATAGAAGTCCAAAGATGAGTAAAGCATGCAGTTTTGAATGAAGTAGTAAATCCAGTTTGGGATCCAGTTCTGGAAAGAGAGTTTTTAGTTTAGTTTCTCATTTTTTTAGTTAGATTGGAGAGGAGAGGAAGTCCAGAGGGAGTCTTGCATGACCTCTTGGCGATTTCAGCCAAGGCACAAGTGAAGCTAAAAGTAGTCCTTCTAGGGGGATTCTGTACGTGGTTTATTTTTTATTTTCATGGCAGTAATTGCATCCTTTTTGAGTTTTTATATTGTTAGGATGCAGTAATCTCTCTGTCGGGGAAGTCATGAACTCCTAATTGTGATATGTTTAAGTTTTAAAGTTATAGCAAAATAGTAGCTTGCCTTTGTTTTAGAATCTGAGTTCATTGCTTATTTCTAATCTGAATTGATTTCTGAAGTTTAACGAGGTTCAAATAGAAAAGTTAAAATTAAGTAGAGATTTGGATTAGTTGTTTTATTTTTTGTTTTCTAAACTAATTCGTTTTTCTAACTAGATCGTTCCGGATTGTGATGGAGACTAGTGGAAGCGATGTGACTTTTTATAACTCTTGTTCTGAATGAGAGAGAGTTAATCTTTAAGCTTTCATATTTATGCACTTAGGATTTGAATGTTCTGGATTGTGATGGAATTAAAAGAATAGGTGAAAGTTATTTCCAGTATATGGGTAACCAGGTTTTCAAAAGATAAGTCAAGGTAAAGGTACTTGACCTGTAAAATCAAAACTTTGAATTCTAATAACTAGGAGGGATTGACACTTTTCCCCAACATCTCATCTCAATAAGGTTTAGTCATCTGGTCAAATAGTTTACTTCTGTTATTTTCTTTTCTAGTTCTCTAAAACTAAAAATTGTTTACCTCAATCACCAGAAAAATCTTTGCTTAGACTATGTTCTCATCAAGGTCTCTGTGGGATCGATATCTGAACTCTTTTGTCTATATTACTTGCTAACCGAGTGTACTTGCTAGACCCCCAATAGTAGCCCCAATAGGAGGAACTAACTTCTGACGATTTGTGACTCGCAGTTCCCATAGCCATTCGGAGGTCGCGAAACGAAGAAGGACAGACCTCCTTCACGCTCGATGAGATGACCTAGTTAATCAACCACGCCGTCTGAAATAGCTCTGGGGAAAGCAAATCGGTCTCCTACCAGAGGCCGTACATGCAGCGGATTCAAAATCTCTCGATGCCCTTCATGTACTATCCGCCCAAATTCCTGTAATTTAACGGCGACGGGCACCCCAAGCAGCACGTCGCCCACTTCATCGAGACTTGCAACAACGTTGGCACCCTCGGCGATCTGTTGGTCAAACTAATCAACCGGTCTTTAAAAGGCAACACTTTTTACTGGTACATCAAGTTGCCGCAAGAATCGATTGACAGTTGGGAGCAGCTGGCACATCAATTCCACAGCTGGTTCTACAGCACCCGACGCACTGTCACATTGGTCGAACTCGCCAACCTTAAACAGAAGAAAGGCGAGAAAGTCATTGACTATATCAATCGGTGGAGGAACCTCAGACTCAATTGCAAAGAAATCTCCAATTTGTCACTCGAGGCCGAAATCGAGTTGTGCACTCGAGGGATGCGATGGGGACTCCTATTTTTCTTACAGAGACAGAAGCCGAAAGACTTCCAAGAGCTCGCAACAGAGGCGCATAATATGGAGACTCTCATTCACTTACATGGTGAGGACGTCATACCCGCCGTCGACCCGCATAAGAAAGAGAAGGCTACCGCCAAAGACGTCAATGAGAAGACAAAGAATTCCTTCACCACCAATGCCTTCGAACCAATCAAAGTCGGAGGCAACGTAAAAAAACCTTTGGCCCGGCGACCACCTGCCGGGGGCACCGATCAGAAACCAACATTGAAGGAAAGGCAAGCAAAAACCTATCCTTTCGCCGACACAGACGTGCCATTTATGCTCGAGCAACTGCTCGAGAATGATTTACTTAAGATTTTAGAAGTCAAAAGACCTGGCGATTTGACAAAGTCAAAAGAACCAAACTTCTGCAAGTAGCACTGCGTACTCGGACACTCGACCAAGAAATGCTTCCTCTTGAAGGACCGAATCATGGACCCTGCTGTGCAAGGCCGCATTGAAATTGATGGAGTAGAAGGTGTTGCATCGGCGAACGTCATTTCTATCCAGGCCGAGAAGGGTGGATCTTTGTCATCCGGCGAAAAATGCCCATCCGAGAAATCGAACCACCGGCAACCACCAAACCAAATGTGAGGTGACCAAAAAGCAAAGCCACAAAGCGCCAAAATAAAGCTCCGAGGGCAGCCATTCGAGGAGGCGGAATTCTTCCGAAAGGATTTCTTCACGCCACCGCGACTGGCGATGGTGGCCACTTGTTCGGTATCTCCCCCCAAGCAGCAAACTAATGACAGAGATGCTAAGGGGAAAGAACTGATCGTCAAATGCGATGACCTCAAGATGTCTCTGAAGTTAATTTGTTCGCTGGACAAGCTTGTGGATGATCTAGATCTGCCCATTCGATCCCGACAAGCCCTGATCAAGATCTTAGATAAGCCCAAAAAGCTTCAAGCCGAATTGGAGCAATTACTCAAGCGAAAAAATGATTTACCAAAGATTGGCTAACACAACCGTTCAGAAAGGAAGAAGAAGCTTCCTCTTCTCATCAAATGTCGCAGCCAGCAGAGTCTCTCGCAATCTTATGTCCACCATGCATTACTTTTCGAGAGGAAGATCCTCAACTGGGGGCAATAACTCATAACCGGCCATTGTTCGTGTCAGGCTACATTAAAGACAGCCTAATCAACCGTATCCTCTTTGATTATGGATTTGCAGTTAACATCCTGCCAATCTGAACGATGAAGAACGTGGGTATTTCCACCGGCGACCAGTCCGTGATCTCCTTACTCATACAAGGGTTCAATCAAGAAGGTCAGCGTACGCTCGACATGATCAAACTCGAGCTGCACATTGGCGAGATGGTCGCCGACACACCTTTCCAAGTGATTGACTCCCGGACATCATACATTCTACTTCTGGGTCGACCTTGGCTTCACGCCAACGGTGTGGTTCCATCCACCCTCCACCAGTGTTTTAAATAGTGGAAGGACGGCAAGCAAAAGACAATGTGTGCCGACGACAGTCCATTCACTGAAGCTGAAGCATCATTCGCCGACACCAAATTTTACCTAACAATGTGGCCGAGAGTTAAAGCGACATCTTCGTCAGGCCTAGCTCCAAGTGCTAAGATCACCCTTCCTCCTAGACAAACCCCGAAACACAACCTGGTGTTAAAATCCACACCACCCAAACCATCGACGCCAAAGGAGGAAATGCAAATGACAAGCATCCTAGCGCCGCCAACTAACAACGCACCAGTAGTCAGGTACATCCCCCAGTCACTAAGGAAAAAGGGAGAAGCCCCTCTTGTCGTATAACTCACAACCGAGCCAAACCCACTATAAGAAGGAGTCACTTTGCCGTTGCCCAAACTCGAAGACCGGAGTATTGTCAAGAACTATGCGAGCCCCAGACAACTGCCTACCACTCGGACGACAGAGGGCTTTGACCCAAATGCCTATCGGTAGAGCAGGAAATGAGCCGAGCTGAGCCGAACCTATGATGGCTCGAGCTCGGCTCAGCCCATTATACATGAGCTCGAGCTCGGGATCGAGCTTGGACTCGAGCCCGGGCTCGAGCTCGGACTCGAGCCCATAGCTAGGCTCAAGTTTGAGCTCGAGCGACTCGAACGAGCTCGAGATCGATATGAGTGGGCTCGATCCCCTAATCAAGCCCGAGCTCGAGCCCAGCTCGAGCTCCCGACCATGCCCAGGTCGAGCCCAGGTTGAGCTCCAGGGCATAAAAGCCCAGCATGAGCTCCAGCTCATGCCCAATAGGTCTGCCAATTTGGGCTTTTTAATTATTCTAGTTAAATTTATTTACAATAATAGATCTAAATTAGTGATTATAAATTAATTATTTACCTAATTATGCTAAAACAAAAATTCATTGAACTTCAAAATTTTTTAGTTAATTATTGATTTTGGTTAATAGAATCATTGGTAAAAATTTAAAACGACAATTATAAATACAATTGCTGAAAGAACCACTTCTTCAAAAAGTTAAAATATTACACCTAATTTTCAAAATGTATAACTTAAAATATAAAGGAGCCAGCTCGTCAAGCTTCGAGTCGAACTACCTAAAGCTCAAGCTTGGCTCATTTAACTTAACAAGCCTTACTCAAGGCTCAAGTTTGATTTGAGCTCAAAATAATTCGAACCAACTCGTGATTTTACGGAGCCGAGCTCTAACTGTTCACGATCTAGGTCAGTTCAGTGCCACGCCTACCTATCGGCTGATGGCCAAGGCAGGGGGTAATTTCATGAAGAAGCAGTTGCATGACCAACCACCCGTCACTCTGCGAGTTCCCACTCTAGCACAAGAGAAATTAAGGAACAAAGGCCGCCACATTACTCAAGGCAAAAAAGGCCTTGGGTACCAGTCAAATAAACCGATTCGCATCACTGGTCGGTCAGCTGATGTTTATCAAGTTTCGGTCGACCAAAGTTCGCTGAAGAAAAAACAAGCGCCAGTGGTCATTTACACGGCTAAGTCCGCTATCGCAGTGGCTCGTGCGTATGACGTCTTCTCCATCAACCACATCTCCATCACCGATGGTGATAACCAAGGAGATGATGAATTCATTCTGAAGGACGCTCTAGCCGCGTTTGATGACGGAGGGCAGGCCACTGTTGACGAATTAAAGAAAGTCAACTTAGGCACCGAAGAAGAATCGAGGCCAACTTTCCTCAGTGCTGCACTAGCCAAAGAAGAGGAGGCCGAATACATCTCTCTCCTCCAGGAGTATCGCAACGTCTTCACCTGGAATTACACAGAGATGCCAGGCCTTGACCCAAAAGTCGTCGTCCATAAACTCGCTGTCCATTCCGCAATTCGGCCAGTCAAATAGATGCAGAGACGCTTCTGACCCGAGCTCGTCCCAGAGATAGAAAAAGAGGTCGACAAACTTATCGCAACCAATTTTATTCGGGAGGTCAAATACCCTTCCTGGATCGCCAATATTGTGCCGGTAAAGAAGAAAAGTGGCCAAATTCGGGTTTGTGTCAATTTTTGAGACTTAAACAAGGCTTGTCAGAAAGACGACTTCCCATTACCGATTACTGAACTCATGGTGGATGCGACGACTGGGCATGAAGTGCTCACCTTCATGGATGGATCATCGGGCTATAATCAGATCCGGATGGACCCGAAGGACGTAGAGCTCACCGCGTTCTGAACACCCAAGGGTATCATCTGCTACAAGGTCATGCCTTTTGGTCTTAAGAACGTCGGTGCAACATACCAGAGAGCCATGTAGCATATTCCCGACGACTTCCTTCACTAGCGCGTCGAGTGCTACGCTGACGACTTGGTGATCAAATCAAAGAAGCGAACTGACCACCTCCTCGACCTCAGAGCAGTCTTTGAGCGACTCTGGCGATTCCAGCTTAAGATGGACCCGCTAAAATGTGCCTTCGGCGTCACGCTCGGAAAATTCCTCGGGTTCGTTGTACATCACCGAGGGATCGAAATCGATCAAACTAAGATCGATGCAATTCAAAAGATGTCGGAGCCGAAGAACATCTCAGAGCTCAAGACCATCCAAGGCCACCAGGTCTATATTCGACGCTTCATCTCGAATCTAGTTGGTCGATGTCAACCATTCAGCTGGCTGATGAAGAAAGACGTGCCTTTTGAGTGGGTGACGCGTGCCGAAATGTCTTCAATAGCATAAAGGTATACCTCACAAAACCATCGGTGCTCGTTGCCCCAAAAGTGGGGAAGCCGCTACTACTCTACATCGCTGCACAAGAAAACTCAGTGGGAGCTCTGCTTGCCCAATGCGATGAAAACAACAAAGAGTGGTCGCTATATTAGCTGAGTCAAACTTTGGTAGGCGCTGAAATCAACTACTAGCCTATCGAAAAGATCTGCCCGGCGCTCATATTCGCAGTTCAAAAACTCCGACACTATCTCCTTGTGCACTCGACGAATTTGATTTCACGCGCCGACCCGTTCAAATACATGTCGCAGCCAATACTCTCCGGTCTATTGGCCAAATGGGTGCTCCTCCTCTCCGAATTCGAAATAAACTTTGTGTCGTAGAGGGCCATCAAAGGCCAGGCCTTGGCGAATTTCCTTGCTGACAACCCAATACCCGCCGAATGGGAACTAACAGAGGAATTTTCCAACGACGAAATTTTCCTTGTCGAAATACTTCCGCCTTGGAAAATGTACTTCGACGAGGCCGCTAGGAGAAATGGAGCTGGCGCACCTCTTCGTCTCGCCAAAAGATGACTTACTGCCATACTCATTCGTGCTTACACAAAATTGCTCGAACAATGTGCCGGAATACCAAGCACTCCTTCTCTGCCTTGGCATGGCAATGTGATAAGTGTTTGAAAGGCACTGTCTAGGCATGAATTAATGATTAGAAATCCCAATTCTGACCTGATTATTAGCATGAAAATGACAAATATAACTCAAATTCATTGGTTTGTGTCTCACGTACCTGGTTGAAGAAGAAAACCTGAATTCAGAGAGAAACTGAAGGAAAAATGAGCAAAATGAGCCAAAAAGGGTATGGCACAACCGCGCCAGGAAAATAGTCAAAATTTCAAATTAATGGAGGAAAGTATCCAATAGCTAGGAAGGCTTCAAAGAAGACTGTTCAGAAAAGTGAAACAGCGCGACCGCGCCCATAGCAGGTGCTACCGCGCCAAGAAGATGACCCTACCTTTGGCGCTGGCGCAGTGTACAGTTGCCTTACACAGAAGTCAGAGTTGCCACTTTGGGACGTCGGTGAAGATTCTAATGACCGGCGCTATCGCACCACTTCTCAGCATAAATTGATGCTGTCGTGCCATGAGGTTTCCTGAAGCTACATGGACACGGTTTCCATTCCGAAACTTAGAAAGGATTCTGCTCAACTGGCGCGACCGCGCCAAAATCAGAAGAATAAATGGTGTGACCGCGCCATTGACTCAGCAACGTAAAACTGCGGAAATCTCAGGATTCTGACAACAGATCATAGTCAAACTTGGAATAAAGAGTCATAAGTACATCAGGAATACATCCACGATGACTCTAGGAGAAATTTATGGAAATCCTAAGAAGTTTTAATGCTCAAATTGATGAAAACTCAAAGCTGATTAGGAGAGTGCTAAAGAAGGAAACTACAATCCGAGTTTGAAGAAGACATATATGAGGATTCCGACTCCCAATTGACTTCAAATTTGGAACACAAACTCCTGCTGCGATTTAGAATCACATTACGAAAAATCAGATCAATCCAAGATGGCTTTCTGGAGTTTCAATCTTGAAAGTGGTGGACCCAGTGCTGAAATTGGCAGCAGAACCAATCCAACTTCTCAGCAGCATATCTCTAGTTTCCCAACTCAGAATTACTTCAAATTTCATACACAAGTTAAGGACTATGTAAGGAAGGTTCGTGTGTCAATTCATGAAATTTTGAGGACAGGAAAGCATGATTTTAACCATTGGACAGAGACCAAATTACAAGGCCTAGACAGAAGTCCAGCTAGAAATAGAGGTCCAAAGATGAGCAAAGCATCAAGTGGTGAATCCAGTTTGAATCCAGTTCGAGATCCAGTTATAAATCTAGTTTTTGTTTAGTTTCTTATTGTTTTAGTTAGTTTGGAGAGGAGAGAAGTCCAGAGGGAGTCTGGCACGACCTCTTGGCACTTTGGAGAGAGGAGGAGGAGATTTCAATCAAGGCACAAGTGAAGCTAAAGGCTGTCCTTCAAGGGGGTTTTTGTACTTAGTCTATTTTGATTTCCATGGCTGTAATTGAATCTTTTTTGTGTGTTTATACTATTAGCATGGAATAATCTTTCTGTTGGGAAAGTCATGAACTCCTAGTTGTGATATGTTTAAGTTTTGAAGTTATAGCAAAATAGTATCTTGCCTTTGTTTTAGAATCTGAGTTCATTGCTTAATTCTAATCTGAATTGATTTCTGAAGTTTAACGAGGTTCGAATAGAGAAGTTAAAATTCAGTTGAGATTTTGATTAGTTGTTTGATTCTTTGTTTTCTAAAACAACTCATTTTTCTAACTAGATCGTTATGGATTTTGATGGAGACTAGTGGAAGCGATGTGACTTTTTCTAACTCTTGTTCTGAATGAGAGAGAGTTAATCTTTAAGCTTTTACATTTATGCACTTAGGATTTGAATGTTACGGATTGTGATGGAGTTCAAAGAATAGGTGAAAGTTATTTCATGTATATGGGTAACCAGGTTTTCAAAAGCTAGGTCAAGGTAAAAGTACTTGAGCTATAAAAGCAAAACTTTGCATGCAAATAACGAGGGATTGACACTTTTCCCCAACGTCTCATCTCCATAAGGTTTAGTCATCTAGTTCATTAGTTTTAAATTCTGTTTTCTTTTTGAGTTTTCAAAAACCCAAAATTGTTTACCTCAATCATCATAAAAGTCTTTGCTTAGACTAGGTTCTCATCAAGAGGTCTGTGGGATTGATATCTGGACTCTTGAGTCTATATTACTGGCTGACCTATTGCACTTGCTAGACATACAGCACCACAACTCGAAGTTTACGGCGACTCTGCTCTCGTGATTAAGCAAATTACAAGCGAGTTGAAAGTCAAAAAAGTCGAACGAATACCATTCTGGAGGCAAGCCGGTGACCTCCTTGCCAATATTCCATATGCGTCACTTCATTATATATCGCGCACGGGGAATGGACCAGCCGACGCTCTAGCTGAAATCGCCGCCAGTTTACCACAATTTGACAACAAACCGAGTCGAGTCCCCGTATGCAAAAGATGGGTGGTCCCCCTGCCAATCGAAGAAAAAGAAGACGAGGTGGGAGAAAAAGAAGAGTCACTACCCATCTCCATTTGCGAAAGCGAAATCGGAGATTGGCGAGATCCAATCACAAATTTCCTCCGGCATGGTGCACTCCCCGCAAATCTAAGGGAGCGAGTGCATATTCGCCGAACGGCACCAAGGTTTATATTCAAACATGACATCCTCTTCCGAAGGTCATATGAAGGTCTTCTTCTTCGATGCCTGTCTAAAGAGGAAGTTCGCCAAGTATTGCATGAAACCCATGGCGGAATTTGTTGCGCACACCAAGCTGGCCTGATGCTCCACACACAAGTCAAGCGGCTGGGATACTATTGGCCATCAATGCTTCGAGATGCCATAGAGATGGCACGAGCCTGCAAGCCTTGTCAGTTCCACGCCAATTACATTCATCAGCCATTGGAGCCACTTCACCCAACGGTTGCTTCTTGGTCGTTCGAAGCATGGGGGGTGGACATAATTGGTCCAATCACACCCAATCCGATTTTGAACGACAATACATCCTTGCTGCTACCGGTTATTTCTCCAAATGGGTAGAAGCTACGCCATTTTGAGAAGTCAAGGTTGTTACTGTTGCTGATTTCATCGGGACACATGTTATCTACCAGTATGGAGTTCCTCGATACATAATGACGGACACTGGTATGCCATTCAGAAACTGAGTCATGGACCGGTTCTGCAAAAAATTTCATATACAACAAAAAATGTCCTCGGCCTATAACCCAGCAGCCAACGAACTTGCAGAGGCGTTCAACAAGACACTCTGCAAAATCTTGAAAAAAAATTGGCAGTCTTAAGTGCGATTGGGACGAGAAACTTGGCGAAGCACTCTGGGCGTACAGGACCACGTTCAGAACTCCAACCAAGTCGACCCCTTACTCGCTGGTGTATGGCACCGAGGCAGTTTTGCCGCTCGAAGTTCAACTGCCCTCACTCCGTGTCGCTGTAAGAGAAGGCCTGACAAGAGAGGAGTGCACCCAACTCCGACTCGCAGAGTTGGAGTCGCTCGACGAGAAAAGGCTCGAAGCCCAATAGTGACTCGAATGTTATCAATTGAGAATAACTCAAGCCAAAAAGGTTCGGGTGCGGTCATTTCAAAAAAGGGATTTGGTACTCGCAATATGACGCCTGATGCTATTCACGGGCAAGACTGGGAGCAAATTCACACAAAAGTGGGAAGGCCCCTACGTGGTTCAAGAAGCATATATGAACGGCGCGTACAAACTCGTAAAGTCGGACGACACTGAACAACCAATCGTCAATGGTAAATTACTCAAATGGTTCTAGGCTTAAACAGCAAAAGAAAAAAAATTAAAAGAGGGAGAAAAGCAAATCTTGCTCTAAATAAATAGAATATGCAATAATGTCATGACAATACGCAAATAATAATAATTGATAAGTGTCTTAAAGACACTATCTTTGGGCATGTTATTTGATTGAAAAACTTAATTCTGAGTTAATTCCTAGCATAAATTCAACAAAATTGACTCAGTTTTATGTTTTATGTCTCAGGTACCCAGTTGAAGAAGAAAAATGAGATTTGGAACAAAAACAGAAGAAAAATGAGCAAAAGAACCCAAAAAGAAGAAAGGCGCGACTGCGCCGATTTTGGCGCGACCGCGCCAAATAAATCCGCAAAAATTCAAATTAAAGTGGAAAAGTGTCAAACGACCCAATGGTCATGAAAGCCAACGTTCGGGGAATGTGAATTGGCGCGACCGCGCCACAGCAGGGCGCTACCACGCCAAACAACTGGCGCGACCTCTTGAAAAGCCAGAACGGACGCGCCAAAGAGAGCTAAAAGCAGAAAGAGAAGTTGTCATCGACGGATCAAGGAATTGTTCAAGTACTGGCGCGACCGCGCCATCCCCACTGCATAATTCATCGCGACCGCGCCGCGTGATCTCCTGACTTAGACGGAAATCGGCACAAGTGGCGCGACCGCGCCATAATTCGGTGCGACCGCGCCGATGACGCAGCAGCAGTAAATCACAAAAATCTCGGAAACCTGCAATCAAATCAAATCCAAACTTGGGAGAAGGAGTCTCAGACGTCTAAGGAAGGTGCCCACGAAGAGTTTAAGGCAATGTACTTAAGTCCAGATGCATTGAATGGTCCAAAAGAAGAAGTTAGTTTAAAATAGGAAACTGCTGCTAATGGATGGAGATAAATCCGAATCTTGTAAAGAGCAGAGAAGGAGTTTCACAATTCCAATTAAAGCCAAACTTGGAACAAAGCTTCCTGGCACTACATAGGATCTTGTCACGAAAAATAAGATCAATCCAAGCCAGGATTCTCGAGTTGCACATCTCCAAAGTGGTGGACCCAAAGCAGAAATTGGCAGCAGAAATCAGGCAACTTCCTCCCCTCATATCTCGAGCTTCCCAACTCAGAATGGATTCAACCTTCATGAGCATGGAAAGGACTACAGAAGGAAGTTCCTGATGTAATTTAATCCAATTCTGAGGTCGAAAAGTCATCATTCACACCCCTGGACAGAAGCTAAAATTACAAGTCTTGGACAGAGTTTCAAGTATAAAAAGGGGTCCGAGGCAGAGCTCAAGGATCCAGTTTCAATTCGAGTTTCTGTATTTTACATTCAATTTTGTATTCAGTTTTGCTTTTTAATTTAGTTGAGAGAGAGAGGAGAAGGTCCAGAGGGAGTTCACACAAACTCTGGTCACTTTGAGGAAGAGAGGTGTAGAATTCAGCCAAGGAGCAAGAGGGGTTTTGGGAATTCTTCCCAAGGGAGTTTTCTTCACTTCTTCTTTCTTAATTCATGGATGTTATACAAACCTTTCTGTGTGCTTTCAATTCTAGCATGGAGTAGTCATTTTTAGTTGGGAGTCCATGACTCCCTAGGCATGTAATGAGATTGATGCTTATAATTTAATTGGTTTTCAGTTTGGTGCATGAATGAGTTTTCATTGCTGTAATTTCTTGATTCATACTTGTTGTTTAGCTATGTACTGGTTATAAGGTGACGCTGGGCTTAAGGTGATATATGCTGATAGGAGTTTACAGTCTTTTTGAGTTTATGCACTAGGTAGATCACTAATCCTTGGGTTAATCCTCGACCTTAAAGTAATACCCTGTTAGATTAGTTGATCTGCCTATGACATATGAGCTTCATTTTTATGCTGTCAAATAGAGTATATTATGCCAGTTAGTTTGCTCTAGGAGATAGAAAAAGGTGATGCCGATGCGGATTGTACCCATGGTTTTATAAGCTTGTCAGAAACTGATTTCCAAAAACTCTTTTCATATTCAATCTCAGAAAGTGTCTAGGGAGGGAATTGGATTCCCAACGTCTTCTCTCATCATTAAATTTCCTCAAAGGCTTTTCTCTAACTGTTTTCAGTGCTGGTTTAGTTTAAAACTCTGTTTCAAAATCAGATTCCTCAAACTTTAGATTTTTATTCACAAAGCAATTAACTACTGGCTTGGTCCTTGTGGGACGATATTCGGACTTGCTTAAAAGTCTATATTACTTTGATTAGCCCTGTTGCTAGTGATTAGCTAGAATCGCATCAATAATAATAATAATAATAATAAAATAGAGAGAGAGAGAGAGAGAGAAAAAAAAAGGGGGCCCTCAAGGTGGCGGTAGGGTAAACTCGGCAATCTGTTGCCTCCACTGAGAAATGTCGCCCGCAGCATCGACATCTCTTAGTCCTCCTCCTTGCGAAGAAGTGGACGCCCATAGAGTCGTGTCAACTCAGTTCAAGTTCAGCCACCTCCTCCTTGTCAGCATGAAGCTTCTTCTTGGCAGTATCAACTTTGGGTTCCAAAGACTTGCGGCGAGCTGAGACACGGGCAATCCTCTCAAGAAGCCTCTTCTCCTTCATTTGGTAGCCATGCAATCAGCTTGATCCATGTCAAAGTCAACAATATGACAATCGCGCCGAGGCTTCGCAAGTTGCATAGACTTAACGAGCTTAGTCTTTGCGGCAAGCTTGTCTCCCGGACTAAGTGCCCCTTTCAACAGAGTGCGTAACTTCTGAAGGCGTGCTACACCTGACTGGACACTGATGAGCCATTGCACTAACAGAGAGGTGTCGAGGACCGTCGTTCTCAACTTTCCCAGAAAGAACTGAGCATCTTTAATTACTACAGGCACGTCTGAGTCTGCGGCAGGCATAAAATCGTCCTTCAAAAAATCAGCCCATTGTGCCAAAGCATAGCACCGCAAACGGAATTGCGACCTTGTTGACGGCTTCAGCAGGGATTCCTGCAAAAGAAAAGGATAGTTCGTCGAAGAGTAAACAAAAAAAAATAGAGACAAAAGAGTGCATGTGAGAAAAAGGAACTGACCTGAGAAAGTACTTGGTCACTTCCAGAAACAATTACAGAAGGCTCGCCACCCGGAACTGACTCTTCGCCACAATCTCCCTGAATCTCCGAAGCAGGCGCTGGAGGTAATTGCTCACCAACGACGGTATCTGAACTTCCCCATACAAGACAAGGCGACTCACCATCCACGATTATCACAAGGTTGTCTCCTCCAGGAGGCACGACGTCAGCAGGCTAAGTCAATGTCATCGGAACCGGCAGGTCACCAAAAAACTCCTCCCGTGCAAGAGCCCCCAAAATCACATTGTCCTCTATAGAAGGGCCCAATTGACTGGGCACGTCTTGAGAAGGACCCGACAGAAGGAGAGGAGTCGAAATCGGCAAAGGAGGGCTAGAGGTGCAAGGAGCCATGCCCAAGGGAACAATCACGGCACAATCAGCCTGCGATGGAAGGCTACTCCTACGTCACTTATGAGAAATGTGATCCGTAAGGTCAACCTGCTCAGGCATCAGCCTCTTCTTAGCAGAGGGCTTCTGCTGCTTCACAGGAGCCGAGATCGCTTGCGGAGGCACTTTCGTTACTCTTGCCGTCTCCTTCGAATTTTGTTTTTTCACGCCTGAAGCCTTCTCACCCGAAACCTTCGGAGCCAGCCGATCATGAGCCACTTCGGTTGAAGTGAGATGCGAGGGTTCCGACACCTTCGCTTTACTCTTACCCTTACTGGCACTGCTCGAGGCCGACTGCTTACGCCTGCGTCGCGGGTTCACCCGATCACAATCTTCATTAGCCTCATCATCATGGCCGCTTAACAAGTCAACCTGCATGGGATCAGTGGCCTCAACAGGAGGTAGAGTTGGTGCCTGAGGAACGTCAACGGCCAAAGCAGCATCTTCAACAAAATGCTGCCAAGTGCGCTGAAATAAAAAGAATGAGCGAGTCACCCATAAAAAAAATGAAAAAAAAAAGTGGAAAGGCTCGAACCTCAAAGAACGGTACCACCTTATGGATCCAAGAGGTGCAAAAAGCCAAAGTCACCCCTGGGTCAACTCCGGCACCATGGCAACAAGGTACCTCAACACTACCACACGGATGCGCGACACTCATCTACCAAAATTCTAATAGCTCGGTAAGAGAGTCGGCAACCCGATTGTCTGAAATCAATACGCACATCAAATCTTGGCTGAAACCAAACTGGCGGGCAAACCGATGGGGACAATACGGCTCCACGGCCAGCAGATCGTCGGTATGATACATCAAGTTACAGGAGAGAATACAAAGAAAGTATTCATACTCCTCCGGTGAAGCCTCTCGATCAACCTTGTCGAGAAGGGTACCGGGGACAAGGAAAGGAGTGAAGTACCATGCGTTCACGCCGCCGTGCGAAAACAACTCATGCGCCTGGATCTCGTCAAAAGATCTCGATCCAGCAGGGTTTCCATACTGCTTCAATAGAGGGATGCTGCCACCGCTTGCATCAGCGTGATGAGTGCCGAAATAGTGTGCCAACTAGGCGTACAGATATGCCCAAGGAACTCAGTTTGGAGAGAAAGAACTCAACCCCTGATAGAAGTTTGCCAGGGTTGGGCCAGCCAAACCAACATGTACCCCACTCGCCATAAAACTGGCGACTTTAGACACATCCAGACGAAGGGCACGACCTGGGGCAGGTGATAAGTGTCAAAAAACACTGTTTATGCAAGAATAAAATATTAGAAATCCAAATTTTGAGATGATTATCAGCATGAAAATAACAAATATAACTCGAATTCATTGTTTTGTGTCTCAGGTACCTGTTTGAAGAAGATAGTGTGAATTCAGAGAGAAACAAAAGGAAAAAAGAGCAAAAAAAACCAAAAAAGGGTACGACGCGACTGCACCGCAAAAATAGTCCAAAATTCAAATAAATGTTGGAAATTCCCAATAGCTAGGAAGGCTTCAAAGAGGACAATTCAGGAAAGTGAAACAGCGCGACCGCGCCCCCATAAGGTGCTACCGCGCCAAGAAGATGGCGCTACCATTGGCGCTGGCGCGCTGAATAGTTGCCTTACAAAGAATTCAAAGTGATACTTTGGGAAGTAGGTAAAGTTTCTAAGGACTGGCGCTACCGCGCCACTTCTGCAGCATAATATGGCGCCACCGTGCCAAGAAGTCTCCTTCATCAGCACGGATCCGATGGCCATTTCCAGACTTAGAAAGAACTCTGCTCCAGTGGCGCGACCGCGCCATCATCAGGAACAATATCGGCGCGACCGCTCCGATGACTCAGCAACGCAAATTACAGAAATCTTGGGATCCAGACAACCAATCAAGCCCAAACCTGGGAGAAGAAGTCCTAAGTGCCTAAGGAAGGTATCCATGAAGATTCTAAGGAAATTTGCTTGAGTTCTAGGTGAATTGAATGATCAAGAAGTGAAGTTCCATACAAAGAAGGAAATTGCAGCCAGAAGAGAAGAAAAATCCGAGTTTTAAGAGAAGCATATATGAAGTTCCTTATTCCCAATTGAATCCAAATTTGGACTGAAGATTACTGAGGAGATAAAGTATCATATTACGAAAATTCAGGTCAATCCAAGTCGAGTTTTTAGATTTTACTTTCGAAGTGGTGGACCCAGTGCAGAATTTGGCAGCAGAAGCAATCCAACTTCTGAACAGCATATCTCGAGTTTCCCAACTCAAAATGGACTCTAATTTTGTACACAAGGCAAAGACCTTTGAAGGAAGGTTCTCATGCAATTTCAATCAATTATGAGGTTGGGAATGCATACTTCATACCCCTGGACAGAGATCAAATTATATGGCTTGGGCAGCAGAACAAGTATAAATAAAGGTCCGAGGCAGAGTGCAAATCATCCAATTTTGAGTTGTAAATCGAGTTCCAGTTCTTAGTGTAGTTGTAGTTTAGTTTTTCATTGTTTTTAGTTAGTTTGGAGAGGAGAGAAAGTCCAGAGGGAGTCTTACACGACCTCTTGGCACTTTGGAGAGAGGAGGTGGAGATTTCAGTCAAGGCGCAAGAGAAGCTAAAGGCAGTCCTTCAAGAGGGTTTCTGTACTTAGTTTATTTTGATTTTCATGTCTGTAATTGAATCCATTTTGTGTGTTTATACTGTTAGCATGGATTTGTCTCTCTCTGTTGGTGAAGTCATGAACTCCTAGTTGTTATATGTTTAAGTTTTGAAGTTTATAGCAATATCGTACTTGGCCTTTGTTTTAGAATCTGAGTTCATTGCTTATTTCTAAATTAAATTGATATCTGAATTTTAACGAGGTTCGAATAGAGAAGTTAAAGTTCGGTAGAGATTTGGGTTAGTTGTTTGATTCTTTGTTTTCTAAAATAACTCGCTTTTCTAACTAGATTGTTTCGGATTGTGATGGAGACTAGTAGAAAAGCGATGTGACTGTTTATAACTCTTGTTCTTAATAAGGGAGAGGTAATCTTTAAGCTTTTATATTTATTCACCTATGATTTGAATGTTTTCAGATTGTGATGGAGTTCAAAGAATAGGTGAAAGTTATTTTTTGTATATGGGTAGCCAGGTTTTCAAAAGCTAAGTCAAGGTAAAGGTACTTGAGCTATAAAAATCAGAACTTTGCATGTTAGTAACTAGGAGGGATTGACACTTTCCCCAACATCTCGTCTCCATAAGGTTTAATCATCTACTCTAGTATTTTAATTCTGTTTTCTTTTCCAGTTCTCAAAAAACCAAAAATTCTTTTCCTCAATCAATAGAAAAATCTTTGCTTAAACTGAGTTCTCATCAAGGTCTCTGTGGGATCGATATCTGGACTCTCGTGTCTATATTACTTGCTGACCTAATGCACTTGCTAGACATCCAACAAGTTTTTGGGGCTGTTGCCAGGGACCATTGAATTGAGAATAAGGTAAAGTAAATTTTGATTTATTGATTAAGATTAAATTTTTTTATTCTATCTTTTCAGGATGAACCGGATTTGTGCATGAAAACCAGAATTAGTGGTGAGCCACTAGATGAACCAAATTTGGAATTGGAAAGAGAACTCAGATGAGAGGTGGAATTACATGCAGAATGAGCTAAGTTCATGTCCTAACTCATATTCAAAAATTCCCAAACCATATGCATCTTCTAATTATGATCCATGGAGGTGTGATTCTGATATATCATTTTATTTTGTTGATAATGAACCTGATGATTCCTATAGAAAAGAGCATAATGATTATTTCTCTAGGCAAAATGAAAATTCGTATTTTGAGAATAATTCGCATGTTAAATGGCCAAATGGGCAATTGTCCCTGTTCAAGAATGAGCACCCTCCTATGTTTAGTAATTCTTGTTATCATCATGCATATTCCCCTCGGCCTTAAGAAGACTTGTCTAGGTTTGCCACTCTAGAGGATGACTATTCTGCCAATGTGGATACAAAGTTATATCCACCTGAGGAACAACCTAGTTTAGAAGCTATTGATGTTTCTGAGCCATGGCTGCCCATTTTTCATCCATCCATTAGAGCTAAGTCAGATAATCTAATAAATCAGCTAAATAATTAATTAATTCATGGAAGAAACAATAAAACATGTTTTCTTGAGCTATCTGATGATGATGAACCTGAATGGATGTACACAACTAGCACTTCTTGTTTTAATTTATGTGTTACTGCATAACACATAGAGGATAGAGCTGAGAGTTTTGATTTTAAGAAAATTCAAGAGGGAGAAGATGAAAAGATCATGGAGAAAAAGGAAGAAGATGTAAAAGAGAAAGAAGGGGATGGGGTTGAAAAAGAAGAAAAATCTCATGAACAGCATGAAGAAGTTAGGATAGAGGACACAAAGGTTAATGAACATTCCTTCCTCTCCATAGACATTGATTTCTTCATTATTCAGCCCTATAAATCACCAATAAAATATGAACTTAAAGTTTTATTGGGTCTGGGTAATATAAAGAAAAGTTGGCTAAGAGTGAATCAGCAAAACAAGTTCAAAGCCAACCAAAAAAGAGAAAGAGTGACCAGCTCTTTGCTCAAAAGTTATAATGCACCACACTCAAAAGTAAAAAAATTCTTTTAGCATGGATGGTTCCAATTTTCATTCGATTCTGGTGGATCAGATCACCTGGACCAATAGTAAAGGAATAGGAGTATGAGTTTTTTTTTTTTTTTTTTTTGAATTGCTTGAATTTTTTTGGACTTTGTGAGAGTAGATTAGAATAGTGTATTAAAAATTTTTACGACTTGTTTGAATGAGAATTTTGATTTATTTTCACTGATAGAGTATAACTAGGATAGAAAGAGTATTAGATTAAAATTTACAACTTCCCAAAAACTAAAAACACAACAAAAATCAAAAAATCAAAACTGGAAAGTGGCGCGACCGCGCCAGTTCGTAAAACCCATCACTTAAGTTCTGAACCGGCACGGCAAGTGGGGTCGAAGCACCGGTTCGACTCTTATGGGGCTAAGTTTAAGAGGAAGGGAAACCTATTTCGGGGGTCTTTCACCCCCAAACACCTGGTAAACCCTAGAGAAAAAATTTCAAGCTCTCAAAACCTACCTTCACCGAAGAGAAAAGTCGTCGGAAACCTCGTCGGAAACACCTTGGAAGTCGGTCACTTGTTGAAGTTCAGCAGAAAAATAGTGCGAAGTAGGCTAGTCATCTTGCAAAAAATCTGGAATCCAACTTCGGAAACAAAAGGTACGACCATATAGAGGGAATTTCGTAGTTCAAATTTGTTTAAGTTTGGGGTAATTTTTGATAAGTGTCCAAAAGACACTAATTTATGCATGATTTAATGAGCATAAATTCCTAATTTGAGTTGATTATGACAATGAAAGTGACAAATATAACTCAAATACATGTTTTGTGTCTCTGGTACCCAGTAAAAGAATAAAATCTAAATTCTGAGGAAAAATGAAGGAAAAAGGAGCAAAATCAATCAAGAAAGGGAATGGCGCGACCGCGCCGGAAAAATATTCAAAAATTCAAAGAAATCCAGAAAATTTCCAACGGCTAGTGAAGCTGAAAGGAGGACAGTTCGTGAATGTGAAATGGCACGACCGCACCCCACGAGGGCGCTACCGCGCCATGAAGATGGCGCTACTGTGGCTCTGTCGCGCCTCACTGTTTCCTTACATAGATGCCAAGTACTAATTCGGGAAGTCAGTAAGGAGTCTAAGGAGTGGTGCGACCGCGCCAGGTCAACAGCATAAAGTGGCGCGACAGCGCCATGAAGAATCCTTCCTCTTTTAGGACCCGAAGGCAGTGCTCCAGACTTAGACAAAATTCCTACTCCAGTGGCGCGACTACGCCCAAACAAAGAACAATTAGGCGCGATCGCGCCGCTGACTTAGTTTCGTGACTTGTAGAAATCTCGGGATTCTGACTATCAATTAAGCCCAGACCTGGAAGAAGAAGTCCTAATTGGCTAGGGAAGGTATCCACGAAGATTTTATGATATCTTTACAGTCTAGGTGCATGGAATGGTCAAGAAGAGAAGTCCAAGACAAAGAAGGAAACTGCTGCCTTAAAAGGAAAGTCCAAGTCCGAGATTGAAGAGCCATATCTGGAGATTCTGACCTCCAATTGGATCCAAATTTGGACCACAGCTTCCTGAGAGGATTGATAATCATGACACGGAAAATCAGGCCAATCCAAGTCGGGCTTGTAGAGGTTTATATTTTCAAAGTGGTGGACCCAGTGCTGGAATTGGCTGCAGAAGCAGTTCAACTTCTCAAGGTGATATCTCAAGTTTCCCAAGTCAGAATGACTTCAAATTTCGTACACAAGTCAAGGACTAAGTAAGGAAGGTTCGGATGTAATTTAACCAAATTTTGAGGTCGGGAAGTCACAATTCATACCCCTGGACAGAGGCCAAAATTACAAGTTCTGGGCAGAGCTTCAAGTATAAATAGGCATCCGAGGTAGAGCATAAGGAATCCAGTTTTTCTAGAGTTATAAATCTTATTTTTAGTTTAATTTCGTGTTTTTGTAGTTAGGTTGGAGAGAAGAGAAAATTCCAGAGGGAGTCTTACACGACCTCTTGGCACTTTAGAGAGAGAAGGTGAAGATTTCAGTCAAGGCTCAAGAGAAGCCAAAGGAAGTCCTTCAAGGGGGTTTCTGTACTTAGTTTATCTTATGTCTATGGATGTAATTGAATCCTTATTACTGTGTGTTTATTCTATTATCATGGAGTAGTCTCTCTTTGTTGGGGAAGTCATGAACTCCTAGCTATTTTATGTTTGAATTCTGAAGTTTATAGCAATAAAATATCCTGCTTTTGTTTTAGAAACTGAGTTCATTGCTTATTTCTGATCTGAATTGATATTTGAAGTTTAATGAGGTTCGAATAGAGAAGTTAAATTTCAGTAGAAAGTTGGGTTGGTTATATGATTCTTTGTTTTCTAAAACAACTAGTTTTTTAAACTAGATTGTTCCGGTTTCGAAGGAGACTAGTTGAAAAGTGATGTGACTTCTATAACTCTTGTTCTGAATAAGAGAGAGTAAATCTTCAAGCTTTTATATTTATGCACTTAGGATTTGAATGTTCCGGTTGAGAAGGAGTTTAAGGACTAAGTGAAAGTTATTTCCTGTATATGGGTAACCGGGTTTTCAAATGCTAAGTTAAGGTGAGGGTACTTGAGCTATAAAATCAGAATTTTGCATGTTAACAACTATGAGGGATTGACATTATTCCCCAACATCTCATCTCTATTAGTTTTTCCAGTAGTTTAATTCTGTTTTCTTTTCAGTTTTCAAAACCAAAACCAAAAACTTCTTTTCCCTCAATCAATAAAAAGATCTTTGCATAAACTGAGTTCTCATCAAGGTCTCTGTGGGATCGATATCTGGACTCTAGACTCTATATTACATGCTGACCTAGTGCACTTGCTAGACACCCAACAAGTTTTTGGCGCCGTTGCCGGGGACCATTGAATTGAGAGTAAGTTTAAGTGAATTTTGATTTGTTGATTGAGATTAAAATTTTTATTCTATCTTTTCAGGTTGAACCAGATTCATGCATAAAAGTCAGAATTAGTGGTGAGCCACTAGATGAACCCAATTTGGAACTGGAAAGAGCACTCAGAGGAGAGGTGGAATTATGTGCAGAATGAGATAAGTCCATATCCTAACTCATATTCAGAATTTCCCCAACCATATGCATCTTCTAATCATGATTCATGGAGGTATGATTCTAATATATCATGTTCTTTTGTTGATAATGAACCTAATAGTTTCTATGAAGCAGAGCATGAGAATTATTTCTCTAAGAAAAGTGTAAATCCTTATTTTGAGAACGATTGGCAGGACAATTTTCCACATGGGCAATTGTCCAGGTTCAGGTATGATCACCCCCTATGTTCAGTGATTCTTGTTATCATCATGTATATCCCCCTCGGCCTCAAGAAGACTGGTCTAGGTTGACCACTCTAGTGGATAACTATTCTGCTCAAATAGATACTATGTTAGATCCACCTGATGAACAACCTAGTTTAGAAACCATTGATGATTCACAAAGAGCCAGACTTGAGGAGATGTTTTTAAAGTTCCTAGAAAATCAAGAAAAAAGAGATGCTCAAATTGAAGTCAGGCTTGACGCTCAAGAAGCTTCCATCAGAAATCTGGAAATACGAATAGGACAGATGGCCACTGTCATATCAGAACTCATAGAGGAAGATACAATGGAGAGAGCTGAGAGTTACTGTGATTTTCAGAAACTTCAAGAGGGAGAAGATGAAAAGATCATAGAGATAAAAGAAGAAGATGGAAAAGAGAAAGAAGGGGATGGGGTAGAAAAAAAAGAAAAACCCCATGAACAGCATAAAGAAGCTAGGATAGAGGACACCAAGGTTAATGAACATTCTTTCCTCTCAATAGATATAGATTTCTTCATTATCCAACCTTATAAACCATCCACAAAAGTTGAAATTAAAATTTTTTTGGGTCTGGGTAGTGTGAAGAAAAGTTGGCTAAATATAAATGAACAAAACAAGCTAAGAGCCAACCAGAAAAGAGAAAGTGTGACCAGCTCTTTACTCAAATTTTATAATCACCATGCAACACATTCAAAAGTAAAAAACACCCTCAAGTACGGATGGTTCCAGTTTCCATTCGATTCTGGTGGATTAGATCACATGGATCAGTAGGTAGTGTAAATAATAGGAAGTAGGAGATTTTGAATTTGCTGGAATTTTTTTTTATTTGAGTAGGTTAAGATAGTTTTTTTTCAAAATTTTTAGGACTTGTTTAAATTTGAATAAGATTTTGATTTCATTGCATAGACCTAGGATAGGGATAGGGTTAGATTAAAAATTTACAGCTTTCAAAAAATAGAAAAACACAAAAAATTTTAATAAACTCAAAACTGGAAAATGGAAGAAGAAGATGAAAAGGAAAAGACAAAAAGAAACTTCTTGCTATATCTTTTAAACTTTTTCTTGTTGGAACTCATGTTTGAGCTTGATTTTTGTGTGTGTTTATGTTTGAGAGTGTGATTTAATGCAATTTTATTAATATGTACTCAACCTCCATTCATATTAACAAAATTATGTTTTTTCCCTCAAATTTGACTCAAAGCATGCTTTTCGTAATTCCTCCAATAAAAATGTAAAAAAATGACTCTGCATCTGCTTATCACTGATAAAAACCTGTCCAAAGTGGAATATTGAAAATTGCATTCTGAATCTAAAGATTTCCTGGAATTAATCGGCGCGATCGCGCCAAATTCTGGCGTGGCCGCGCCACTTGGTATAATGAGATTTGGCAACTACAGAGCTGAGGAAACAGAACCTCCACTGCAGGTATTCTTCTTAAGAAACATTTTATGCCTGGGAGACACTTTTAGTCAATTTTCATTTTTAATTACTGAAAATCATGCAAATTTTTATCACTAACCCATGAGAGCAAAATGCAAAAAGCCACTAAGAGAGATCCATCCAACCTCACTCCACCCAGAAAGTCAGGGAAGTATCTCTATCACTCCTATGTTTATTGCTGCTTTGAGGACAAAGCATGTTTTTAAGTTTGGGGTGGGATACTCTTCATGCAATTTTAAGGGGATTTGAAAAATTTTAAGTTTGGGGTAGGATACTTTTCATGCATGGATCTGAAAGCACTATTTTTTTCAAAATTTCACCAGAAAATCCAATTGATACATTAAAAAATACCAGTGAAAACCCCTGATCATATGAATAGCATGATTCACTTTCTGGAGAAATATATTAGTTCAGATGCTTAGTCTTGAATGGATGAAAATTTTTCTTTAAAAACAGTTTTTGAAAACAAAGTACAAGTGAGCAAGTCGATTTTAATCACTACAACCAACCTGAGGAAAACTTGATGCGAAACAGAGAAAGGTTTTCAAAATTCTGAGGTGATTTAGGCACCTGTTTAAAAATCGTTTGAACCATTTTTAAAGCCACCCATTTTAATGCACAAGTTGCATCACTTTTTGTCAAACCTCTTGGGCCGAAAAGATCCCTGGTTTGTTTAAATGTTCCATGCTACATGAACCAGCCTTAGTGATAAATAAACTTGTTTCTTCCTTACCCATGATTCTCCAAATTATTGAAGTGTTCTATTTGAATGAGCATGGATAAAGATTTTGAAGTTATAAGGAGGGATGGATGAAGGGTATAGAAATATTTCATTATAAAGGGGAAGAAGGAGCAAGAGAGGAAAAGAAAGAAAAGGTTGTGGGTTAGTTAAGGGAAAGGCCACCTCGTGTGTGCACCGGGTCTCGAGCCTCAGCAAGCTTAGGGACTCTGAGTCAACCGACGAGGTATGCTAGACTCGGAACAAAACCCAAAGAAAAAGATACATGGGAAGAAAAAGAAAAAATGAGGGATCAATGCAAAAGAATAAGTTTTTGGTGGAAGAGCTTGGAGGAAAAGTCACAAATCCAATTCATGCTCAGGAAAATGGAAAATGGATATGAGGAGGAGAATAAAACCCAAAAAAAAAAATCAAAAATCTTCATCACACCCATTACCCCTGCCTCATTACAACCCATAAAGACCTATTGATCAGAATTGAGAATTCCTTCAGGTTAGTGGTGAGTGGACTGATGGTTAGCTAATGGAGTTGAATTGAAACTTTTCACTTGTATGGGCAAGTTCATCTTTGAAAAATTTGAAAAAAATTCGAAATCTGTTTTGACAAAGCAAGAAGAACCATCATTAGGAAATAAGTGAATCATCTATCTTGAAAACTTTAAAAGGGAGGATCACTAAATTTTTCTTAGTCTTTACAGATCTATCTGGTATTTATTTCAGATTTTTGCTCGAGGACGAGAAAAGGTTTAAGTTTGGGGTTGTAATAAGTGTCGAAAAGACACTTATTTATGCATGATTTAATGACCATAAATTCCTAATTTGAGTTGATTATGACAATGAAAGTGACAAATATAACTCAAATACATGTTTTGTGTCTCAGGAACCCTGTGAAAGAAGAAAATCTAAATTCTAAGGAAAAATGAAAGAAAAAGGAGAAAAATCAATCAAGAAAGGGAATGGCGCGACCGCGCCGATTCTGAAGCGACCGTGCCGATTCAGGCGCGACCGCGCCAGAAAAATGTTCGAAAATTCAAAGAAATCCAGAAAATTCCCAACGGCTAGAGAGGCTGAAAGGAGGACAGTTCGTGAATGTGAAATGGTGCGACCGCACCCCACGAGGGCGCTACCACGCCGTGAAGATGGCGCTACCTGTGGCACTGCCGCGCCTCACAGTTTCCTTACATAGATGCCAAGTTCTAATTCGGGAAGTCGGCAAAGAGTCTAAGGAGTGGCGCGACGGCGCCAGGTCAACAGCATAAAGTGGTGCGACCGCGCCATGAAGAATCCTTCCTCTTTTAGGACCCGAAGGCCGTGCTCCAGACTTAGACAAAATTCCTACTCCAGTGGCGCGACTGCGCCAAAACAAAGAACAATTCGGCGCGACCGCGCCGCTGACTCAGCTTCGTGACTTGCAGAAATCTCAGGATTCTGACTATCAATTAAGCCCAGACCTGGAAGAAGAAGTCCTAATTGGCTAAGGAAGGTATCCACGAAGATTTTATGATATATTTACAGAGTCTAGGTGCATTGAATGGTCAAGAAGAGAAGTCCAAGACAAAGAAGGAAACTACTGCCTTAAAAGGAAAGTCCTTGTCTGAGATTGAAGAGTCCATAACTGGAGATTCCAACCTCCAATTGGATCCAAATTTGGACCACAGCTTCCTGAGAGGATTGAGAATCATGAAGCGGAAAATCAGGCCAATCCAAGTCGGGGTTGTAGAGTTTTATATTTTCAAAGTGGTGGACCCAGTGCGGGAATTGGCAGCAGAAGCAGTTCAACTTCTCAAGGTGATATCTCAAGTTTCCCAACTCAGAATTACTTCTAATTTCGTACACAAGTCAAGGACTAAGTAAGGAAGGTTCGGATGTAATTTAACCAAATTCTGAGGTCGGGAAGTCACAATTCATACCCCTGGACAGAGGCCAAAATTACAAGTTCTGGGCAGAGCTTCAAGTATAAATAGGCTTCCGAGGCAGAGCATCAGGAATCCAGTTTTTCTAGAGTTCTAAATCTTGTTTTTAGTTTAATTTCGTGTTTTTGTAGTTAGGTTAGAGAGAAGAGAAAAGTCCAGAGGGAGTCTTACACGACCTCTTGGCACTTTAGATAGAGAAGGTGAAGATTTCAGTCAAGGCTCAAGAGAAGCCAACGGCAGTCCTTCAAGGGGGTTTCTGTACTTAGTTTATTTTATGTCTATGGCTTGAATTGAATCTTATTACTATGTGTTTATTCTATTATCATGGAGTAGTCTCTGTTTGTTGGGGAAGTCATGAACTCCTAGCTGTTTTATGTTTGAATTCTGAAGTTTATAGCAATAAAATATCCTGCTTTTATTTTAGAAATGAGTTCATTGCTTATTTCTGATCTGGATTGATATTTGAAGTTTAATGAGGTTCGAATAGAGAAGTTAAATTTCAGTAGAACGTTGGGTTGGTTATATGATTCTTTATTTTCTAAAACAACTTGTTTTTCAAACTAGATTGTTCCGGTTTCGAAGGAGATTAGTTGAAAAGTGATGTGACTTCTATGACTCTTGTTCTGAATAAGAGAGAGTAAATCTTCAAGCTTTTATATTTATGCACATAGGATTTGAATGTTCCGGTTGAGAAGGAGTTCAAGGACTAAGTGAAAGTTATTTCCTGTATATGGGTAACCGGGTTTTCAAAAGCTAAGTCAAGGTGAGGGTACTTGAGCTATAAAATTAGAATTTTGCATGTCAACAGCTAGGATGGAATGACATTCTTCCCCAACATCTCACCTCTATAAGTTTTTCCAGGAGTTTAATTCTGTTTTCTTTTCAGTTTTCAAATCGAAAACCAAAAACTTCTTTTCCCTCAATCGATAGAAAAATATTTACTTAAACTGAATTCTCATCAAGGTCTCTGTGGGATCGATATCTGGACTCTCAAGTCTATATTACTTGCTGACCTTGTGCACTTGCTAGACACCCAACATTTTTCATCAAGGAACAAGGGAGAACAAAGTTCTCAAATTTGGGAGTTTATTTTCGGTTTCTGTAAAATTCTGGGCTGAAAAACTCTATTTTTCTTGCCAACTTTTGGGGCGTAAATAGAACTACCTAGGAATAAATTTGGAAAAGTGATTTCAGTTTGTGAAAATACATACTTAGATCTTTCCAACACACTACTTAGATCCAGCCCCTCAAAAAGGCTAGAAAGAAACTTTTTGCACAGAAATGACAACCCAAAAAACCTACCAGAGGTCAAAAACCAAAGTGCCAAAAATGTGGGATAAAGAGAGGTTTGCAACAGCTGAGGGACACAAGAGATTCAATGATATTTTGTCCAAGTGCAACCTCCACATGGAAAGAGGGTTCATAATGGATGAGTTGATCAAAGAAAAATATGAGGCTATGATTGAAGAGAGAGGATGGACCAAATGGGTAGAAAACCCCATAGCAGCAAGCATTCCACTGGTCCAAGAATTTTATGCCAACTTTCCAAACCACAAAAAATGGCATTTCTTTGTGAGGGGGAATTGGATCCAGTTGTTTCCCCATTACATCAAGAACTACTTGCACACTCCTGATGCCCCCACCGTACAGCTGGATACTTTACGAGAAGAGGTCAGTACCACAGAGATAGCAGACTGATTGTGTCCCAATGGAGCTAAGTGGGAATCAAGGAAGGGCACACTTCTTCACTTTCAAAGGCAGGACATGCATGTAGATGCAAAGGTTTGGGCGATGTTCCTGTTTACCAAATTAACGCCCACTTCCCACCTAACTAAAATCACACCGGAGAGAGCTTACTTCTTACAAGCTCTATTTGAGGATATTCCCATCAAAGTGGGGAACATAATTCATAGCCAAATCATGGGTATGGCACACCACAAAAGACGAAGACTCCCCTTTCCCTCTCTCATCACTACTATTTGTTTGGAAAATGGGGTAGCACTAAGCCCCACAGAACCATTGGAGAAAGTTCCCAGAAGCATCTCAGCCAACTCAGTGAAGCAAATCATGGGGGAACACCCACCAAGAAGATCAGTAGTAAGTGCTAGCAAAAGCAAGGAGATAGACATGGCTGCCCTCCATAAGAGGATGAGTGGATTAGAGAAAAATATGGGAAAGCTGACCACTTATAACAAGAAGATGTGGAAGTTGGGGGCAAAATATGAAGGCATTCCAAAAGACGAACTCCCTACTGGAGATACCTCTGAAGAAGGAGAGGATTCTGATGAAGAAGAAGATGATGAGGAAGAAGAAGAATAGAAATGTAGAAGCTCTTGCTATATCTTTTGTACTTCTTTTTTTTGGTAATTTGTGTGTGATATTGTTTTGTGTGTGCTTGTGTCTGAGAGTCTTCTTTAATGCAATTTCATTAATATGTACTCAATCTCCTTTCATATTATTGAAATTCTGATTTTTACTCTCATTATTCAAAGCATGATCTTCATCATTCTTCCAATGAAAATATATGAAAATAACTCCAAAGCTGCCTCTCTCTGATATTTACTTGTCCAAAGTGGAAAAATTAAAAAATTCATTCAGGATCAACAGAATTCATGAAATTACTAGTGTGGCCGCGCCAGTATGCCACTGTCTTGATGAGGTACGACCATTACAGAGGTGAGGAAACACTAATTTCACTGCAGGTATTCTTCTGAAGATCACTTTTAAGCCTGAGAGACACCTCAAGTCCTTTTTCATTTTCAATTGCTTATATCCATGCAAGTGTTTGGTATTAACCCATGAATACAGAATTCAAGAGCAATGAATGGAGTTCCAGCCAACCTCAATAACATCCAGACTGTTAAGGGAGTATTTCTTTTCATTCCTATGTTTATTGCTGCTTTGAGGACAAAGCATGTTTTTAAGTTTGGGGTGGGATACTCTTCATGCATTCGTAATGGATTTAAAAGGACTCCTAATGGATTTAAAAGCTCTGTCTTTTTTCAAAAATTCAGCATAAAAATCCAATAGAGATTTTGAAAAATACCAGTGAAAAACCCTGATCAGATGGTTAGCATGATTCACTCTCTGGAAAAATATTTTAGTTCCAATGCTTAGTCTTAAATGGATGAAAATTTTCTTTAAAAATAGTTTTTAAAAAACAAAGTACAAGTGAGCTAGTTGATTTCAAACACTAGTACCAACCAAAAGAAAACATGAGGCAAAACAGAGAAAGGTTTTCAAAATTTTGAGGTGATTTAGGCACCTATTTAAAAATTTTGAGCCTTTTTCAAAGTCACCCAATTGAATGCACAAGTTGCATCACCTTTTATCAAACCTTTTGGGCCAAAAAGATCCCTGTTTTGTTTCAATGTCCCATGCTACATGAACCAGCCTTAGTGGTAAATAAATTTGTTTCTTACTGACCCATGATTCTCCAAATCATTGAAGTGTTCTGTTTGAATGAGCGTGGATCAAAAATTCGAAGTTATAAGGAGGGATGGATGAAGGGTATTGAAAATTTTTATGAGAAAAAGGGAAGGAGCAAGAGAGGAAAGAAAGAAAACTCTTGGCTGAGTTAGGAGAAAGGCCACCTTGTGTGTGCATCGGGTCTCGGGCCTCAGCAAGCTTAGGGACTCCGAGTCAACTGGCAAGGTAAGGTAGACTCTAAACAAAGCCAAAAGAGGAAAAAAAAATAAGAGAAGGAAAAAGAGAAAAAGAGAAAAAGAAAATTTTTGGCTAAGTTTGGAGAAAGGCCACCTCGTGTGTGCACCAGGACTCGGGCCTCAACAAGCTTAGAGTCTCTGAGTCAACCAGCGAGGTAAGCTAGACTCTGGACAAAGCCAAAATAAAAGTATACATGGGGAAGAGAAAGGAAGAGAAAGAAAGAAGAAAGACAAAAGGAAAGAAATGAGGGATCAATGCAAAAGAATACGTTTGGGGTGAAGGAGTTTGGAGGAAGAGCCACAATATTAGATTCATGCTCAGAAAAATAGAATATGGATATGAGAAGGAGAATAAAACCCAAAAGAAATATCAAAAAAATTCTTCATCATACCCATTACCCCTGCCTCATTACAACCCATAAAAGACCTATTGATCAGAATTGAGAACTCCTTCAGGTAAGTGGAGAGTGGATTGAGGGTTGGCTTTTGGAGTTGAACTGAGACTTCTCACTTGTAAGGGAATAGGTATTGATAAGTGTCTAAATGACACTATTTTTAAGCCTCAATAGGAATTGGAAATTACATTTTGAATTCAATATTCATCATAATATTATAAAATATATCTCAGATTAATCTTTTCTCTGTCAGGAGTCCAACGCAACAAGAATCATTGAAATCGGAGCTAAAACGAAGAAGATATGAGGATTTTAGCGCATAAAGGAACCATGTTGCAGTGACCGGCGCGACCGCGCCAGAACATGGCGCGACCACGCCAAAAATGGAGCCTGAAGGCATATAGAGTTGCCAAACACGACCAGAACTCTTTCCATTCAAGTACTTAGAAGAAAATCTGCTCCAGTGGCGTGACAGCGCCATGTTAAAGCTTATTTTTGGCACGACCGCGCCGATTACTCAGCAACCCAAAGTCGCAAAAATCTCGGGATCCTGACAACCAATCAAGCCTAAACTTGGAAAAAGAAGTCCTAAGTGTCTAAGGAAGGTATCCAGGAAGATTTTAAGGAAATATATTCGAGTTTTAAGTGCTTTGAATGACAAAGAAGTGAAAATCAATTCATAGAAGGAAACTACTGCCAAGAGAAGAGGTTGAGTCCAAAATTTATGAAGAACATATCTGGACTTCGTGTGGTCCAATTAAAGCCAAATTTGGACGAAAGATTCCTGAGGATATTAAGGACGATATCACGAAAATTCAGGTAAACCCAAGTCGGTTTTCTCAAGTTCTACACTTCCAAAGTGGTGGACCCAGTGCTGGAATTGGCATCAGAATCAAGCAACCTCTTCACATCATATCTCGAGTTTCCCAACTCATATTGAACTCAAATTTCGTGGACAATGCAAGGACCACAGACGGAAGGTTTGTATGTAATTTCAACCAATTCTAAGGTCGGAAAGGCATAATTCATACCCCTGGACAGAGACCAATTTACAAGGCCTGGGCAGTTGAGCAAATATAAATAGAGGTCCGACGAGGAGAGCTAATCATCCAGTTTTGAGTTGTAAATTCACTTTTTAGTTTAATTTTTAGTTTTTGTAATTATTTTGGAGTTGAGAGAAAGTCCAGAGGAAGTCTTACACGACCTCTTGGCACTTTGGTGAGAAGGAAGAGATTTCAGTCAAGGAGGACTTGACGCTAAGGGGCAGTTCCTCAAAAGGGGGTTTTCTGTACTTGTTTTCTTCTTATTTTCATGGCTGTAATTGAATCCTCTTTGTGTGTTTATTCTATTATCATGGAGTAGTCTCTCTTTGTTGGGGAATACATGAACTCCTAGTTATTACATGTTTAAGTTTTGAATTTTATAGCAATATAGTACCTTGATTGTGTTTTAGAATCTGAGTTCATTACTTATTTCTAATTTAAATTGATATCTGAAGTTTAACGAGGTTCGAATAGAGAAGTTAAAATTCAGTAGAGATTTGGGTTGGTTATATGATTCTTTGTTTTCTAAAACAACTCGCTTTGAAACTAGATTGTTCCGGTTTAAGAAGGAGACTAGTGGAAGGTGATGTGGCTTATTAAACTCTTGTTCTGAATAAGAGAGAGTTAATCTTCAAGCTTTTATATTTGTGCACTTAGGATTTGAATGTTCCGGTGTATGAAGGAGTTCAAAGAATAACTGAAAGTTATTTCTTGTATATAGGTAACTAGGTTTTCAAAAGCTAAGTCAAGGTAAGGGTATTTGAGCTATAAAATCAGAACTTTACATGTTAGCAACTAGGAGGGATTGACACTTTTCCCCAACATCACTTCTCTATAAGTTTTTCTTGAAGTTTAATTCTGTTTTCTTTTTAGTTTTTAACAAAAATCCAAATTTTCTTCACCTCAGTCAATAGCAAGATTTTGTTTAGATTAGGCTCTCATCAAGGTCTTTGTGGGATTTTTAAATTTTGCATTCAGAATTTCTATGTATGAAGGAAAAGAGTGGCACTTCTGTGCCAAATTCTGGCGCTCCTGCGCCACATGTTTGATCAATTTTTGAGGATATGTAACTCAGAATCATTCCAATCCAATTCTGATATATTCTTCTTTATGAGTTATATTCCTTGGTAAAATTTCATAAATTTCTGAATTCGTTTGCAATAATTTTGTGCTTTGAATGGTTCTAACCACTTTTGATCAAGCATGAAGGCAACTCAAGTTCAAATTCCTCATGGTGCTTCAACAAATCTGGAAGTTCAAGCAACCAACATTCTCAGGGAAGTTTCTTACCCTCTATCTCATTTTATTGAATTGATCAGAATGCAAAATTTTAAGTTTGGGGTGCGAAACTCAGATTTTAAAATCTAGTTGGTTTTCATTGTTTAGTTAGATTTGATTTGTTAGTCTTTGTTTTTGTTTTGAGTCAATACCAAAAGAATGTTTCTAAATCTGAAAAGGTTTTTGGAAAATTTCGTGGGAACTCTTATTTGTGGATTGAGAAGGCAGGTCTCATTCATTCTCTTGAGAAATATATTTGTTTGAATGTTTAGTTTTGGCATGAGAAAAGTTGTCTTGGAAAGTGGTTTGATTGGTTGAATGCATTGAGCATGTTTATTTTGTACAATAGAACCAACCTGAAGGAAGATTGAGGCGAAACAAAGATAGGTTTTTCAAAATTATGAAATGATCTAAGCACTTGTTTTGAACCGTTTGAGCCTTTTTGAGCCACCCACTTTAATGCACAAGATGCATCACCTTTTGTCAAACATTTTGAGCCGACAAGATCCCTGCTTTGTTTTGAATTCCCACATTACATGAACCAGCCTTTGTGATGAATAAACTTGTCTTACTGACCTATATTTCTCCAAATTATTTGAATGAGCATGGACAAAAAATCTGTTTGAATGAGCATGGACAAAAATCTGAAGTTATGGAGAAATAAGGAGGGATGAGTGAAGGTTATAGAAATTCTTTGAAAAGGAGAGGAAATAAGGAGCAAGATGAATGAAAAAGGTGCTGGAATATCTGAGAGGAAAAGAGAAAAAAAAAAAAAAAAAAAAAAAAAAAAAAAAATTGATGAGTTAGGAGGAAGGCCACCTTGTGTGTGCACTGGGTCTCGGGCCTCAGCAAGCTTAGGGACTCTGAGTCAACCGACAAGGTAAGCTAGACTCCAAACAAAGCCAAAGAAAAAAAATTTAAAAAATAAAATAAAAAAAGAGAAATAGAAATAAAGAGAGTTTTTCCTTGAGAGATGAGGTGCTGATTGGGATTAAGAAGAAGGTCAAGTATCTTTGTTTTATTTGATTGCTTTGAGGACAAAGAAAATTTTTAAGTTTGGGGTGGTGTGCTACAAGCAGAGATGGTTCATGCTCAGGAAGATGGGACATGGATATGAGGAGGAAGACTGACCCTAAAATTTTATCCTTAATTTTCTCCTTACACATTACCCATGCCCAATTACAACCTATAGAAGACCTTTTGATCATAATTTTCAAATTCCTACATGTTAGTGGAGATTAGACTGATGGTTGGCTTATGTTATTCAATTTAAACTGCTCAAATGCATGGGAAAGTGGTATGTATGGTAGAAGATAGCTTGATCATGCCTTGACTAAGCAAGATAACCAACAATAGGAGAGGTTTGAATGAGTAATCTTTGATTGATGCTTTGAAAGGGTAACCCCACTGATTTTTCTTAAACTTTGATGATTGGTCATAACTCCGGTTATTTTTATTTTTTTTTTAGTTTTGCACCAGGACGAGCAAAGGTTTAAGTTTGGGGTTGTGATAAGTGTCTAAAAGACACTATTTTTAAGCCTTAATTGGAATTGGAAATTATATTTTGAAGTTAATATTTATCATAATTTCATTAAATATAGATTAATCATTTCTCTGTCAGGAGTCCAACGCAACAAGAATCATTGAAATCGGAGTTAAAACGAAGAAGATATGAGGATTTTAGTTCATAAAGGTACAATGTAACAGAGACCGGCGCGACCGCGCCAGAAAATGGCGCGACCACGCCAAAATGGAGCCTGATGGCTTATTGAGTTGCCAAACACGACCAAAACTCTTTCCATTTGAGAACATAGAAGAAACTCTGCTCCAGTGGCGCGATCGCACCATGTTAAAGCTTATTTTTAGCGCGACCGCACCGATTACTCTACAACACAAAGTCACAAAAATATCGGGATCTTGACAACCAATCAAGCCTAAACTTGGGAAAAGAAGTCCTAAGTGTCTAAGGAAGGTATCCAGGAAGATTTTAACGAAATATATTCGACTTTTAAGTGCTTTGAATGACCAGGAAGTGAAGATCAATTCAAAGAAGGAAACTACTGCCAAGAGAAGAAGTTGAGTCCGAAATTTATGAAAAACATATCTGGAGTTCCTGTGGTCCAATTGAAGCCAAATTTGGACTGAAGATTCCTGGGGATATTAAGGACCATATCACGAAAATTCATGCATATACAAGTCAGGTTTCTCAAGTTCTACACTTCCAAAGTGGTGGACCCAATGCTGCAATTGGCAGCAGAATCAAGCAACTTCTTCACATCATATCTCGAGTTTCCCAACTCAGATTGAAATAAAATTTCGTGGGCAAGGCAAGGACCACAGAAGGAAGGTTCGTATGTAATTTCAACCAATTCTAAGGTCTGGAAAGCATAATTCATACCCCTGGACAGAGACCAATTTACAAGGATTGGGCAGTAGAGCAACTATAAATAGAGGTCCGAGTAATAGAGCTAATCATCCAGTTTTGAGCTGTAAATTCACTTTTTAGTTTAATTTTTAGTTTTTGTAGTTAGTTTGGAGTTGATACAAAGTCTAGAAGAAGTCTTACACGACCTCTTGGCACTTTGGAGAGAAGGAAGAGATTTCAGTCAAGGAGGAGTTGAAGCTAAGGGGCAGTTCCTCAAAAGTGGGTTTTCTGTACTTGTTTTTTACTTATTTTCATGGCTGAAATTAAATCCTCTTTGTGTGTTTATTCTATTAGCATGGAGTAGTCTCTCTTTGTTGGGGAAGTCATGAACTCCTAGTTATTACATGTTTAAGTTTTGAATTTTATAGCAATATAGTACCTTGCTTGTGTTTTAGAATCTGAGTTTATTGCTTATTTCTAATTTAAATCGATATCTGAAGTCTAACGAGGTTCGAATAGAGAAGTTAAATTTCAGTAGAGAGTTGGGTTGGTTATATGAATCTTTGTTTTCTAAAACAACTCGCTTTGAAACTAGATTGTTCTGGTTTAAGATAGAAACTAGTGGAAGGTGATGTGACTTATTAAACTCTTGTTTTGAATAAGAGAGAGTTAATCTTCAAGCTTTAATATTTATGCACTTAGGAATTGAATGTTCCGGTTTATGAAGGAGTTCAAAGAATAAGTGAAAGTTATTTCCTGTATATGGGTAACTAGGTTTTCAAAAGCTAAGTCAAGGTAAGGGTATTTGAGCTATAAAATCAGAACTTCACATGTTAGCAACTAGGAGGGATTGACACTTTTCCCCAACATCTCATCTCTTTAAGTTTTTCCTGAAGTTTAATTATGTTTCCTTTTTAGTTTTCAACAAAAATCTAAATTTTCTACACCTCAATCAATAGGAAGATTTTGCTTAGATTAGGCTCTCATCAAGGTCTCTGTGGGATCGATATCTGCACTCTCAAAGTCTATATTACTTGCTGACCTAGTGCACTTGCTACACACCCAACAGGTGTCTCCAAAAAATTTGAAGAAAATTCAAATTCTATTTTGACTAAGCAAGAAGAACCATCATTAGAAAAGGAGTGAATCATCTAGCTTGAAAACTACAAAAGGGAGGACCACTGAATTTTTCTTAGTCTTTACAGATCTATCTGGTTTATTTCTGTCAGAGTTTGCTCCAGGATGAGCAAAGGTTTAAGGTTGGGGTTTTGATAAGTGTTTGAAAGACACTGTTTATGCATGAATAAATGATTAGAAATCAAAATTTTGAGATGATTATCAGCTTGAAAAAGACAAATATAAGTTGAATTCATTGTTTTGTGTCTCAGGTACCTGTTTGAAGAAGATAATTTGAATTCAGAGAGAAACTGAAGGGAAAAAGAGCAAAAAGAGCCAAAAAAGGGTACGGCGCGACCGCGCCGGGCAAACAGTCAAAAATTCAAATAAATAGGGGAAATTCCCAACGGCTACGAAGGTTTCAAAGAGAACAATTCGGGAAAGTGAAACAGCGCGACCGCGCCCCCAGAAGGTGCTACCGCACCAAGAAGATGGCGCTACCATTGGCGTTAGCGCGCTGAACAGTTGCCTTACAAAGAATTCAGAGTGCTACTTTGGGAAGTCAGTAAAGTTTCTAAGGACTGGCGCCACCACGCCACTTCTACAGCATAATATGGCGCCGTCGTGCCAAGAAGTCTCCTTCCTCAGCACGGATCTGATGCCCGTTTTCAGACTTAGAAAGAACTCTGCTCGAGTGGCGCTACCGCGCCATCATCAGGAACAATATTGGCGCGACCGCGCCGATGACTCAGCAACGCAAATTACGGAAATCTCGGGATCCTAACAACCAATCAAGCCCAAACCTAGGAGAAGAAGTCCTAAGTTCCTAAGGAAGGTATCCACGAATATTCTAAGGAAATTTTCTCGAGTTCTAGGTGCATTGAATGATCAAGAAGTGAAGTTCCATACATAGAAGGAAATTACTGCCAGAAGAGAAGAAAAATCTGAGTTTTAAAAGGAGCATATCTGGAGTTCCTTACTCCCAATTGAACCCAAATTTGAACTGAAGATTCCTGAGGAGACAAATGATCATATTACGAAAATTTAGGTCAATCCAAGTCGGGGTTATAGAGTTTTATACTTTCAAAGTGGTGGACCCAGTGTAAAAATTGGCAGCAGAAGTAATCCAACTTTTCAACAACATATCTCGAGTTTCCCAACTAAAAATGGACTAAAATTTCGTACACAAGGCAAGGACCATTGAAGGAAGGGTCTCATGTAATTTCATTCAATTCTGAGGTCAGAAAGGCATGCTTCAATTCTGAGTTCTCATCAAGGTCCTTGTGGGATCGATATCTGGAATCTAGAGTCCATATTACTTGCTGACCTAGTGGACTTGCTAGACACTCAACAGCAGGTATAACACACCTACAGATCCACAATGCGAGGAACGCCGCCAGCTGAACTTCATCCATAAGAGACTCTGGAACGCCAACCTCTTCAAAAACTCGACCTTCAGCAGTAGGCTGGCCCCGCATCAAAATACTGGAACTCGCTAGGCGACTAGCCCATGGATCGGTCGACGGCTGAACTCCAGTTTTAGCCCGAAACCAAAAATTCACCCACTCGAAGAATAACAGTGGCACACCAGTCTCACATTGGGTTCGAAGATGATGATATGCCGAAAATAAGTACGATAAAATCTTGGGCAACGGCATATGATTAATCTCTGTAAAGTCTTGGGCAAACGGCGCTACTTCATCATAAAAAGCAAGAGAAACAAGAAGGCCACAGAGGTATGTAGATCCCATAGAGAGATCGATAGCTCCCCTTGGCGAGTATAGAGGATGTTCGTCAAAGGGCTCCAGAGCTCCAAAAACGCTTTCATGACAGTGTCAGCACAACAGTAATCGAACATCTACACCCACACTGCGTCAAAAATACCAATCTGGGTCATCCTCTCCTGACAGCGACCTAGCATGAGAGATCGCAACACCAGATGACCAAGGAAATTCCACTGGTCGCGACTAGGAGTGTTGACCACCATCTTCAGAATGACGTACTCCACCAGGTCATGTAAAGGGCTCAGGAACACCACGCCCTTGGCAGTATCAGACGGCAGAGTCAGCTGCTCATCAACACCAGGAAGAACACAGAGTTGATCATCGCTTGCTACAGGCCGACTCCACAAGTCATGTGTGATGCGATCCCAGCTAATCACTAGCAAGAGGACTAATCAATGTAATATAGACTTAGGTTAGCTCCGAATATCGTCCCACAAGGTCCAAGCTAATAGAAAATTGCTTTTCTATTTTGAAAACCAAAGTTTGAGAAATCGATTAGAAAGGAGTTACAAAAATAGAAAATAAACAAATCTACCTAATCCTATAGAGATCAAGAGAGGGCTTTTAATAAAATCAGTATGGAAAAGACATTGGGAATTAAATTCCTCCCTAGCTAGTTCTGATATTGAATAAAATTAATGATTCAGATAACAAACTTGACGAGCTTATTAAAACTATGGCTACTTCCGCATCGGCATCACCTTCTATCTCCTAGAGACAACCAGTCAACATGATCAACTCTATTTGATAGCATAAATATAAAGCTCAGCGACCCTACCTATGGTCGGGAATCAGGTTTTATGCCATAGATAAGTCAATCAAATCAAAGGGTATTACTTTAAGGTCGAGGATTAACCCTAAGACAAGCTCAACTTACCTAGTGCATGAACTCAAAATGAACTTGTACATCCTATCAAACATATCTCACCTTATGCCAAACTTCACCTTATAACCAGTACATCGTAAGACAGCAAGCATGAATCAAGGAATTAACAATTTATTGCTACTCATTCATACACGAATTTGAAATCTAATAAAGTATCAATCTCATTACATAGCTAGGGAGTCATGAAATCCCAACATAGAAGACTACTCCATGTTGTAAATTAAAGAACAAAACAAGGTCTTTAATACAACCATGAAGAAAAAAAGAAAAGATAAACTAAGTGCAAACTTCCCTTGAGAAGAATCTACTTGTTGAAGATGGCTTCCAATGGCTGCTTCTCCTCCTTGCCTCAAAAGCTTCAATAGGATGTCTCCTCTTGCCTCTCAAGACTCTCAGAACTAAAGAACACAGCAAGGAAGTTGAACTAAAATTCGATTCAAAACTGGATGCTTTACACTCATCCTCGGACCCCTATTTATAGTTGAAGTTCTATCCAGGAATTGTAATTTGGTCTTTGTCCAGGGATGGGTCTAAAATGTGCCTTCCCCACCTCAGAATTAGATGAAATTACATGACGACCTTTCTTCTATAGTCCTTGCCTTGTTTACTAAATTTTTGTTCAATCTGAGTTAGGCAACTTGAAATATGATGCTGAGAAGTTGGGTTGCATGCATTAGTAGGATGGTTACCTCCACACACATCACAAAAATAATTCACAGAATTCCTTTGTAGTTGCAAGCTATCAAGTTGTCTTTGATTTGACTCAAGTTGAGTTCGAATGCTAAGCATATCATCACGATAGGAGGGGGAATTATATGAGTGATCAAAAGAATTACATGGTTGTCCACAAGAATCCCAAGGCATATGAAAATTTCTAGAGTGCTGAAAAGAATTCCATGCTTAATTTGGGTAAGAAAAATGATTATGCCTCCCTACGGTGTCTCCTTCCATATGTGGACTTATGCATACAAAAATTCATGCACACAACACTTCAGTCCACCTAAAAAAATAAAAAATAAAAATAAAAATAAAAATAAAACTGAATTTATACTCAAAGCTCTAGTTTTAAACACAAGCAATTACTATTAAAACATTGGTCCCTGGCAACATCGTAAAAAACTTGATGCGAAAGAGAAAGATGAAGAACGGAGAAAAAAACGAGAAATAAAGCAACAATCAAACGAGAGAAAAAGAAAGAAAAAAAAAAGAGAAGAAGGTGGGCATGATGTACCCAGAATCCCCGAAGCAATCCGTTCAGAGCTTCAAAAATAATATATATATATATATATATATATATATGTACATCCTCCTTACCTAGTGCAATTGGTGTGCTCTAATACGCCAAAGAGCAAGACCACAATCCCCTAGAACCATCGCGCACCGCAAGGAAGAAAATCGCAGAAAAGGAAGAATAGACTGGAGCCAAAGAGAGATATAGCCTCGTAGTCTTAAAGTTGCACACGCCAAAGGAGCCAAAGGAGGAGACCAAGAAGACTAAGGAAATTAGCAGGGAAATCAACAGTCCCATGATTTCAGGGGAATTGATAATCCCTTCCTAAAGGAAATCCTATCTAAAGAGATTTCCATGCAGAGTTTCATTCAAGCAAGAACTCTGCATGGGAATTCAAACAAGGAGTTGGACGCCCATCAATTTAGGGCGGGACCCACAACCCCACTATATCTCTCGCACTACCATGTTATGACATACTGGGAAAGTAAACCACGACATAGTAGGACCTACCACCGGGACCCACCATCGGGACCCACTTGATTCAGACTCAATCAAGGCGAATTCACCGTCCAGGTACACCTTATCCTCTGCATACACATACGTATACATATACATATGTTAGAAAAAAACAAATTACTCAGCCCTAAAACAGCAAGAGGGCCCGATAAATACATAGTGTATGGAAAATATACGTTGTCCTAAAAAAGTAAGAGGACAGAAAATACGTACACAGAAAAAATAAATGACCCTAAAATAGAAAGAGGGTCCAAAAAAAATGTGTGTGTGCGTGTGTTCGTGATCTACTCGTTCTTCGAACGAGTAATTCTCGAAGGGGGTAAATTGTAGATGCCAAAATTTGTACGACCCATCTACGACAAGCCCACCGGTCCATCAACACGTCGTCCACTCGCTTCACCTGTCCACAAATTCTTGGAGCCATCATTCAGCAGCCCATTTTCGGGTCCAATTCGTCATCGTCGTCACCGATAACGTGTCGACTCGTCGTCGTCGTCAGTACCAAATTAGCAAGCCACCTGTGTGCCACCAGGATCGATAAAGTCCTGGTCTGGCTCAACCACCAGAGCCAAAAAAAGAAAGTCTCCTCCTTGATCCCCTATCTGAGGATTGGTGGAGGAGAAACAGGAAGAAATCGCCAAGTCGCCACTCCCACTCCTTGGGAGCAGGATCTCGATCCTCAATCCAAGGATCGACTCCAGCTCAAATAGTCAGAGCATACCTTCAAGCCGGGGGGAGAGCAGAAAATCAAGAGAGAAAGAAAAAATCGAAGGAGAGAAAACTTTCACTCAAAGTCACTCAACTCAGAAAATTTTTCGAGCCTAAAGTTTGCATATCCTTCAGTTTGTCGAAGTCCACACAGTTCGTCCGAAGAAGCCCTACATGTTCACCGGTGACATCAACACACCGAAAAACACGAAACACAAACACTTCTGTCCAGCCGATTACTCCGTCGTTGTTCGTGCACACTTAATCAGAGGCTCGAAGTTCATCAACTCGCAAGAAGTAGTAACTTCGTCAACCAATTCATGGAGTGCGAATCAGAGGAAAGATAGGACAACGCACCCGCAAAATTTCCCAATTCACACTCAAATTATAGATTTCTCTGTAATTTTGTCGATTTAATCAATCGGTCGCGCCGCTTCTCGGACCGGAGGATTTTCGTCGCTATAATTATTTTTACCAAAAAGTTACATATTTATTTAAAAAATAATAAAATATATTATATAACTATCTTATATTATCTATTTAAATATTAAAACGTCCCATTCTTTATAACCTTGTAAAAAAAAAAAAAAGAGACATTAAAAAATATTAAAGTCCATGTATCAGCTAAAATATTAAAATATAAAACATCTACGAATTTTCACATTTATAAATATTATCCAAAATTATGACTATATAGTAGACATGTCTTATTTAATTATAATTTTCAAAAAAATAGAACCAATTTTTTAAAATTAATATTTTTCAAATCTTATCCATTTCATTTGCTATGCATGCCTTATTTTAGCCAGCTATATTTAACTTGTTAAAGATAAGTCCACATTCCTCTTCAATAATTTATTTTATTTTAAAATTTAAATGATTTTACAAAAATTTTATTACATCTATAAGTATTAAAACTAGATATCCTTTAATGAATATTATAATATTTATTTACGCATTTCCTTTTTAAATTAAAAAATTGATCAATTCTATTTGCTCTATTAGGAAAAACATGAAAGTAAATAAATTTAAATTTTATTAGGATTTAAGTATTTATCCATATTTAAAATTTAAATTAGTTAAAATTTTTTAAATTCCATGTTTTAAATAAATACTAGCAAGTGGGGAAAAAATTAAAAAGCATAAAATGTTATCAACTAATATTTTTAGATAAATAAAAATAGAATCATAATTATTTTAAAAGAACTAATTTATTAGTATATAATTTAATTAAATAAAATTTAAATTTATTATTTTAAACAATTTTTAATAAAAGAAAATTTTTATTTTAATTTATTTTTAAAATTTAATTTAAAGAGAAAAATTATCCCAAAATTTTAAAATTAAATGTATTTTCAGAAAAAAGGGGTATAAAATAATATAATATAATATTAAATAAAATTTACAGGTTATCTTAACGATATATTTTGATTTACTATTTCATTTGAATAATATGTTCTTCGTTCTATGTATAACATTGATATTAATTTTAATTTTTCATTTATTTCATTAAATATAGGTTTTCAAAAATGTATTATGTAGTATTACTTTAATATGTTATTTTACTAAATAAATTCTATCAAAAATATTATTAATAATATAGTTTTTATAGATTCCATTAACTTAGATATACTATTAGATAAAAAGCTCCATTAGTCAACCTTATCCCTAACCTTCAATGCCAATAAATTTTTAATTTAAAACTCAAAGAGTTTCATTAGTCTCTTTTTAACTAACCATCATATTCTATCCTACTCACGACTTGTCATACAATGAGTAATTTTCTTATCCTATCATTGATTTGACTTTTGGTACTTAGGTTTTATATAAAATTAATATAGTAGGTATCTGTATGCACCAAAATGTGCATGGCCCACATTCGACAGATCTAGGAGTCCAACGACCCAGTAAACAAAGTTCGTGGACAGGCCGTGACAATTCTCGAAGTAATTCGACGCAGCCCACCGCCAGGATCCCGTTTCGTCGCGTTGTTAACACGGTGAGTCTTCTCGCCGCATCATAGACTCAGTGAATCATCGTCTAGTCAGCAACAACTCGGTGAGTCATCGCCACATCAGCATGAGTCAGCATACAGTCAGCCAATTCAAAAGTGAGGATAAAAACCTAGAAAGAGGTCACGATCCTCATTCAGGGGGATCTCAACGGGGAGTTCCTGGTCTCCCTCCTCCCCTCTTCCCCCTCAACTTCACGAGCAGAAAGGGGATCGTGATCCCCTTTCCCAGGCAACGTCTCTCAGAGACAGGCTACAAAAGGCTAGACGTTCCCTGTTCCAAGGGTTGGTTGGAAAAATTGAAAAGTTAGAGAAATCACATTCGAAAGGCTCTCTGAACATCAGCGCAGAAGCTTTCTCTCGTTCCCAAATCGAAGGTCCAAAGCTCCCTTCACCGAGAAGAGTTCCTCACGCACAGAGGTTCTTTCATCGCAAAGAAGTCAACATCTGCAGTTCGTCTCTCTACAGTTCGACCAGAAGCAATTCTACACCGTCGCCGGCATCGTCACAAGTCGAAACACACGAAACACAAATACTTCCGTCCGACCGACAAAAGCCACACCAGATCGTGTACGTTCGTTTCTGTAACTCGAAGTCTCGACGACGACCTCGCAGGAGCCAAAACTTCACCCAAACCACACGGAGATCGAATCAGAGGATTATTAGGAGAGTGAACTCGCTTTTTTTTTCTGACATTCACACCTCATTGTAAACTCAAAATTATTCTAAAGTAATTGAAAACTTCTCTCGGTCATGCCTCTTCGCGGACCGGCGGGTTTTCGGTGAAACAGATTTGGCACGCCCGGTGGGACCTTTCCTACCTCTCATCTCCTTCTCCGTCCAACAAAAAAAAAATCCCCAACCTCAGCCATGGCCAGCAATGCCAACAACGGCTACAACAACAACAACAACAACGGAGGCAAATAAACTGCCTCCTCGAGTTCTGCTCAACCGCGCCCCGCCGCGACTGCAAGCTCGACCACCGGAGCTTGCGGACCAGCAGCTGCATCTCCGGCCAACCTCCGCGCTCCAACGTCTCCTCCACATGCCACACGCCCGTTTACAAGGGCTCTGGCCAGAAGTTTTTTCACTGGACAAGCTCCTTTCAGCGCGACACCCGTCGCCCAACGACCGTGTTCGTTCCTTCGGCTACCGCGGCCTCAACTAAACCTGCCGCATCCTCCACCAAACTGATGTCGGCGATGGCCAAGCCAACATATCTGGCTGTCGTCGCTTCACCTTCTCGCAGCCCGACCGCCAGCCCGACGCAGTCGCCGCCGTCACGGAGAAGCTCTATTGTTCCCACTTTGGTACAGCAAGACGAGCAAAGCGGGGGCATCTCCTCTCTCCCTGCGTCCTGAACACACTCTGTGCCGGCTTCCTCCGTACAGAGAACATCGGCGACAGACAACTCGCCGGTTATGTTGGTCTCACACGACCTTCAGGCCGCACTCAATGCAGCAGCTGGTCCACCACCAACCCGTTCACCTCGCCGACAAACAACGGCGACCTCCCCTACCACAACATCATCTATCTCATCCTTCCGATTCTCACCGACGGCAGTCACTGCAAGCCAGTCGTCGCCCAGAGCCACTTTCCGCAATTAACCTGCGACTGGTCCTTCTGACCGGTCCCCCACAACAACCACCTCTCCAATGAAGTCACCAACGAAGGCTTCATATCTTCAAGCTGCGTCGAGAATAACTACTCCGACGCAAACTGTCAAGATGGCCGCGATGACGACTTCGGCCAAAACTGTTGAAGAACAGCTTGCCGAGATGCAGGCTGCAATAAAGGAGCAAAGCGAACAGCTGCGCGTAAAAGATGCGCAGCTTGCAGCCCGTGATGCTCAACTAGCAGCTCGCAATGATCAAATTGCGAAGTTGTTTGAACGGCTCGAAATGGGCACAACCACCAATAACACTGGTGGCGTCTCTCAAGAAGTCGACCGAAATCGGCCGACTAACAGCGCCTCAGCCAAACTGCCGCGAGAAGACTCTTCCTCCGACGACGAGCTGCCGCCCGTCGCTCCAGTGGCCATCCGCAGAGGTGGACCTGAAGTCGATCCGTCAGCTCTTACCCTTGACTCCATTACAGAGCTCATCAACCGCGCAGTACGAAACAGTGTCGGCGACCACAAATCAGTCGCCTACAAGAGACCGTACACACAGAGGATCCAGAATATTCCAATGCCAATAAGCTATCACCCTCCCAAGTTTCAACAATTCAACGGCGACGGCCACCCAAAGCAGCATGTCGCACATTTCATCGAAACTTGCAACAACGCCGGCACAGACGGCGACCTATTGGTCAAGCAGTTCGGCCGATCGCAGAAGGGAAATGCCTTCGATTGGTACATCGAGCTGCCTCAAGAGTCTATTGACAGTTGGGAGCAACTGGAGAGCGAATTCCTCAGTCGATTCTACAATAATCGGCGTACTGTAACACTGGTCGAGATTGCCAATCTAAAACAGAAGAAGGGCGAAAAAGTGGTCGACTACATCAACCGATGGAGGAACCTGAGCCTCAATTGCAAAGAAAGCTCGAATCTATCTCTCGAAGCCGAAATAGAATTGTGCTCACGGGGAATGCGATGGAACCTCCTCTGCTACATACAGAGCCGAAGGCCGAAAGATTTCCAGGAGCTCACAACAGAAGCTCACAATATGGAAAACTTGATAGAAGAACAAGGAGAAGAAGGATCCTCTTCCGCCGACCTTCGCAAAAAGGGGAAGGCACCTGCTGCGACTGCATCCAAAGAAACGAAAGAGAAATCAAAATCCTCTTTCGCGACAAATACTGTCGAACCAATCAAGGTCGGCAGTAAGGTCAAGCAGACTTACCTCCCACGACAATTGACGGGAGGTTTCAAGAAGCTGACACTGGAAGAACGACAGGCAAAGACATATCCCTTTGCCGATGCCGACGTTCCCATCATGCTCGATCAGCTGCTGGACAACCAACTATTGAGGCTGCCAGAAATCAAAAGACCTGGCGACCAATCCAAAAGCAAATATCCAAATTTTGGCAAATACCATCGACTGGTTGGGCACTCGACGGAGAAATGCTTCGTCTTGAAGGATCGCATCATGGAGCTGGCGGCGCAAGGCCGTATTGAAATTGAAGGAGCTGAAAACACAACCTCCTCATATGCCATCTCCATCCGAGCCGAGCCGAATCAGCTAACTCGGCCAAACAAGAAGCAGGTCACGAAGAAGGAGTACCGACCAAAGCCTGGTTCCTCCAGCCGACCTCATAACAACAACAGGCGACCACCGGCTAAGGTCGCGCAAAACCGCACACCCGTGAACAAGCTGCAGCCGACGCAGAGGGGTGGATCTTGGTCACCCGGAGAAAGGAGCCTATTCGAGAAATCGAACCGGCACCGGCGACCACCAAAACAAAGGCAAAGCGGCCAAACAAAAGAGCCGCAAAACGCCAAAGGAAAACTCCCAAGACTGACGTCCAGGGGGCAAACAAAAAGAAAAGAAGACCCGTCACATTGGCGGAGTTCTTCCCGAAGGAGTTCCTCTCACCGCCTGCAATGGTGGCGACCTGCTCAATAGCTCCTCCCGAGCAAGCAACAGCAACAAAAGAGAAGGGCAAAAGACCTGTCGTCGAATGCGACGACCTCGAAACGTCGCTCAAACAAATCTCACATCTCAACAAAATAGAAGATGATCTCGATTTGGACATCAGGTCCAGACAAGCCTTAATCTGAGTCCTCGACAAACCAGAGGAACTCAAAGCTGAGCTCGAGACGCTGCAGATGAGAAAGCACAACCTGCCGAAAATCGGGCTAACCCCTCCTTTTAGAAAAGAAGAGGAAGATGCTTATACCAAAGCGCATCTCGCAAAGTCGGAGGAAGCATTGGTCGTCACATGCCCGCCCTGCATTACATTCAGAGAGGAAGACGCACAATTGGGGTCGAAGAATCACAATAGACCGTTGTTCGTCTCCGGCTACATCAGAGACCATAAAATCAACCGTATCCTCATCGACTGTGGATCCGCAGTCAACATTTTGCCCATCCGCACGATGAAGAATATTGGTCTCTCTTCTTGCGACCTTTCTCCAAGTTCTCTCCACATTCAAGGCTTCAACCAGGAGGGCCAAAGAACGCTCGGCATGACGAACCTGAAGCTGCACATCGGGGATATGGTAGCCGACACTCCTCTCCAAGTCATCGACTCTAGGACGTCCTACAATTTGCTCCTGGGTCGACCATGGCTTTATTCAAACGGAGTCGTACCATCCACACTGCACCAATGCTTCAAGTATTGGGAAAACGGCGAGCAGAAAATGGTATATGCCGACGAAAGCCCATTCACAGAAGCAGAGGCGTCGTTCGCAGATGCTAAATTCTACCTGACGACCAGACCGACAGTCAAATTGTCACCTTGGTCGAACCAAGCAGCGAACGCTAAAGATACCCCGACGCAGGTTGCATCGTCCAAACAACCGGTGCAAGATACAACACTCAAACAGTCGTCGCAGTCAGCCAAACCACAGACTTCGACGCAAGTTGCATCTCCCAAACAGACCACAACGCAAGTCGTATCTCCACAGCAGCCAGCACACAGTCATAAATCGGCCACAGTCACGCCTACACCAAATCGGCGCAACATGCCCATCTTGCGATACATTCCACAGTCGCAAAGGAAGGAAGGAGAGGCTCCCCTGGTCGCCTGCAACAAAATCCAGCCGACCCCGTTGCTAGAAAAGGTCACGCTTCCTCTACCAAAATTAGAGGAAAGAAGTATCGTGAGGCGGCTGCCGAACCAACAACAGTTGCCGTCCACACGCTCAAATGAAGGCTTCGACCCAAATGCCTACCGGTTGATGGCCAGAGCAGGGGGCAATCTTACAAAAGACGAGATTCACGCCAAGCCTCCTGTGACTTTACCCGTCTTCACTCCAGAGCAGGAGAAGCTAAAGAACGAAGGGCAGCGCATCAGTCAAGGTCGCCTGTGCCTTGGCTATGAAAGGCCAAAACCAATCAAGATCTATACAGCCCAAACGAAGCCGGTAAAGATAACCAGAAAATCATCGGCAGACGTGTACCAAGTCTCAGTTGGCCAAATCCCAACAGAGGAACATGATACTTCAAAGCCGGTGATTATTTACACAAAAGCTGCCATCAATCAACGTCAACCAAAGAAAGACGGTGGGCCAGTCATCATCTATACTTTGAAAGCAGCCCTCGAACGAGCTCGCGCTTACGACTCGGTAATGGTGAATCACATCTCTGTCACCGACGACGAACAAGATGATGAGGAATTTGTTTTGAAAGAGGCTCCGGCTGAATTCGAAGAAGGAGGCCAGTCAACCGTCGATGAATTAAAGAAAGTCGACTTGGGCACAGTAGAGGACCCCAGGCCGACATTCCTCAGTGCTTCACTGACGGCCGATGAAGAGGTCGAATACATGGCGCTGCTCCGCGAATATCGTGACATCTTTGCCTGGAACTACACAGAGATGCCTGGCCTCGACCCGCGAGTGGCAGTCCACAAGTTGGCGGTTCATCCCTCTGTTCGACCGGTGAAGCAATCGCAACGAAGATTCCGGCTAGAACTAGTGCCAGAAATCAAAAAGGAGGTCGACAAGTTGATTGCAGCAAAATTCATGAGGGAGGTGAAGTACCCGTCCTGGATTGCAAACATTGTCCCAGTCAAGAAGAAGACTGGCCAAATTCGGGTTTGCGTCGACTTTCGCGACCTGAACAAAGCGTGCCCGAAGGATGACTTCCCTCTGCCAATTACCGAGCTCATGGTCGATGTGACAACAGGTCATGAGGCTCTATCTTTCATGGACGAGTCCTCCGGCTACAACCAAATTCGGATGGACCCAAAAGATGAAGAACTCACTGCTTTCTGCACCCCCAAAGGCATCTTCTGCTACAAAGTTATGCGGTTCGGACTCAAAAATGCCGGCGCGACATATCAAAGAGCGATGCAAAACATCTTCGACGATTTCCTCCATAAGCGAGTCGAATGCTACTTCGACGACTTGGTGGTGAAAACAAAGCAGAGAGCCGACCATCTTCTCGACCTCCGGGCAGTATTTGAGAGACTGCAACGGTTTCAGCTCAAAATGAATCCGTTAAAGTGTGCTTTCGGCGTCACCTCCGGCAAATTCTTGGGATTCCTCGTCCACCACAGAGGAATTGAAATAGACCAGTCGAAAATCGATGCCATTCAAAAGATGCCGGAGCCCAGAAACGTCTCTGAGCTCAAAAGCTTCCAAGGTCACCTGGCGTACATCCGCCGCTTCATTTCGAACCTTGTCGGGAGGTGCCAGCCTTTCAGCCGGCTGCTAAAGAAAGGTACACCGTTCGAGTGGGACAATACATGCCGGAACGCCTTTAACAACATAAAGGCGTATCTCACCAAGCCACCAGTGCTCGTAGCTCCGATCGTCGACAAACCATTGCTGCTATACATCGCAGCACAGGAGAAGTCGGTGGGAGCTCTTTTGGCTCAATGTGATGAGGACAACAAAGAACGTTCTCTCTACTACCTTAGCCGAACATTGGTGGGCGCCGAGCTCAACTATACACCGATTGAGAAGACTTGTCTGGCTCTCATATTCGCAGTTCAAAAGCTTCGACACTACCTCCTGGCGCATTCGACAAATCTCATTTCAAGAGCTGATCCGTTGAAGTATATTATGTCACGACCAATTCTCTCTGGTCGACTGGCAAAATGGGCGCTGCTTCTCTCCGAATTTGAGATCAACTTCGTTCCGCAACGAGCTATCAAAGGTCAAGCTCTTGCTAATTTCTTGGCCGACCACCCGGTGCCGGCCGAATGGGAGTTAACTGAGGAATTCCCAGACGAATAAATATTCCTGGTCGAAGTACTTCCCCCTTGGGAGATGTATTTTGACGGCGCCGCACGAAGAAATGGAGCTGGCGCCGGAGTCCTTTTCGTGTCTCCAAAGAAGGATCTACTGCTGTATTCGTTCGTGCTATCCCAGATTTGTTCGAACAATGAAGCAGAGTATCAAGCCATCCTCCTGGGACTCGGTATAGCGGTCGAGATGCAACTGCCGCAATTAAATATCTACGGCGACTCGGCTTTGGTCATCAAGCAATTGTCAGGAGAGTTCGAAGTCAAGAAACTCGAGCTCGAACCTCTCTGAAGATACTCCGGTGAACTTCTGGCCCAAATCCCGGAAGTTTCACTCCACTATGTCCCTCGCTCCGAGAATGGGCCAGCCGACGCATTAGCCGGCATTGCCGCCAGCTTAGCACACTTCGACAAACGGCCAAACCAAGTTCCCATTTGTGAACGATGGGTCATCCCTCCACTACTCGAGGAAGAAAAAGAAGAAGAGCAAACAGAGGAGACAGAAGAATCTCTCCCTATCTCGGCTACCCAAAACCAGACCGAGGACTGGCGCAAGCCTATCATCAACTTCCTTCGTCCGCAAGACACTCCCGGTCGACCCTCGAGCGAGTCCAAATTGGTCGGACAGCTCCTCCGGTGCGTTTTCATCAACGACATACTCTACCGAAGGTCGTACGAAGGTCTGCTCCTTCGCTGTCTTTCAAAAGAAGAAGGACTGCAAGTGCTGAAAGAAACACATGGTGGGATCTGCGGCGCACATCAAGCTGGCCCAAAGCTCCACCTACAGGTCAAAAGACTCGACTACTATTGGCCAACTATGCTCAGGGACGCCATCGAAATGGCTCGAACCTGCAAACCGTGCCAACTCCATGCCGATTACATACATCAACCACCGGTGCCGCTTCACCCAACGGTCGCTTCCTGGCCATTCGAAGCTTGGGGTATGGATATCATCGGCCCTATCACTCCTAAGTCCGACTCTGAACGACAGTACATCTTGGCTGCCACCGACTATTTCTCCAAATGGGCCGAAGCTGCAGCCTACCGAGAGGTCAAAGCTACCACCATCGCCGACTTCATCCGAACTCAAATCATATACAGATATGGAGTTCCACGGTATATCGTGACGGACAACGGTACACCCTTCAAGAATAAAGTCATGGACCGCTTCTGCAAAAAATTTCGCATACAACAGCGGATGTCGTCGGCTTACAACCCGGCAGCCAATGGACTCGCAGAGGCCTTCAATAAGACACTCTGCAAAATTATGAAGAAAACGGTCGGCACCCACAAAAGGAGCTGGGATGAAAAGCTTCCCGAAGCTTTATGGGCATACAGAACGACGGCCAGAACGCCTACCTAGTCGACTCCATACTCGCTGGTTTATGGCTCCGAAGCGGTGCTCCCTCTCGAAGTACAACTCCCTTCCTTACGCATAGCAGTAAGAGAAGGACTGACGACGGAGGAATGTGCCCAATTGAGGCTCGCAGAACTTGAGTCTCTCGATGAACAATGACTCGAGGCACAACAACGTCTCGAATGCTATCTGTCCCGCATGACCAGAGCCTTCAACAAAAAAGGTACGACTCAGGTCATTCCAGAAAGGCGATCTCGTGCTCGCAGTAAGACGGCCGATGCTTTTCACCAGCAAAACCGGGGGAAAATTCGCCCCAAAGTGGGAGGGACCTTACGTGGTGCAGGAGGCCTATACCAATGGCGCCTATAAGCTCGTCACCGCAAACGGGTCGGAGCTGCCAATAACGAACGGTAAATTTCTCAAACGATTTTACCCATGAAAAGGGCAGCGGAAAAAAAAAATGTGAGAAAAGGAAAAGTAGTCGAATAAAGGAGAGTACTTCTCATAAAAAAAAATCAAATGGGAATATCCTCAGCCTCACAAAACATAAACGAGGCAAACAAAAAAATGTAAAGGAAAGAAAGAGTGATATGGCCTCAAAGTCGCGGAAGCTCGAAACTGGTAAGTTGGCCCTTCAAACGGATCACCTCAGCCTGGGCGTCAGCTAGCTCATGTCCCTCCTGCTCGCTAAAGGTAGGCCGGGCTCTAACCTCAGCCAAACGTCGACGAATAGTGGCAGCCTCTTCATCTTTTGCATCAAGCTGTCTCCTATCGGTCGCAAGTTGTGCATCCAAAGAGTCAAGTCGAGCTGAAACCTGAGTAAGCTGCTTTCATGGCCGTTTCTGCTCCTCTTGGCAGCTTGCCTAGCCGCCCGATTCTGGTCGACACTAGCGGACAGTTGGTCACGACCGTTGGTGGTCACCGTCGCTCAGCTTCAGTAAGTTCAGCCTCTGCAACTTGGCGTTCTTCTAGACTGAGCTTCCATTCCAGCGAACAGCGCAAATGCTGAAGTCGAGCCGCCCCGGATGCGAATTCCTCAACCCAATGCCCCAATATAGAGGTGTCGATACCTACCTCAATCAGCTTCTCAAAGCAGACGAAGGCATCCTCCACCAGCTCAGGTGAACTCGGATCACTGGACGACTCCACAAGTCATTCACACTCAGGAGCGTGGGCGGAGACACGAACTGACCTCCAAATACCGATTCGTCGTGAGGTAATAACATCGACTTCTCTTGTCCATTTGAATCTCTAACCCGCAGGCAGCGTCGCACAACCCCATCGGACAGCACAGAGACGTCCGAGAAGGTCAGACCGAGGAGGGTAACTGAAGCTGAGACAGTAGACATCTGCGGCAAAACAAACAGGTACGTCAATCACTCTTTCAAAAAAAAATTTATGTATCCCCCGCGACCAAAAAAAAAAAAAAAGCAGAGTCGCAAATAAAAACAAAATGGGAACCTGCGACACAAAAAAAAAATCGAAGTCGCAAGAAAAGAAAAACAGAGGGACGACAAAAAGAACAAGTCGTCAGTCAAAAAAAAAAAAAAACGGAGAAACAAAAAAAAGAGAGAGGGGGCAAACCGAAGAGGTATACCAATCCTTTTCGACAGTGCGACAAACAAGTCTCGTGCTCGGCGACCGAGCCGAGAACGATCCAAATGGAGTTATCTCACCCAGAGACCAAATCGGGTGGAGCACATCTTCAAATTCGCAGCCAACTACAAGGCTGGCCGCAGTCAAAAAAAAAAGGAGCAGCACTCGACGACCGAGTCGGGTGCGACCAAAACAAAAACACTGTTCTCGACGGCCCAAACCGAGAACAGTCCCGAAGTCACGCGGCCACCAAACCGGAGGCGAACTGGAAAGAGTTCTCTAGTGCTCGACGATCAAGTTAGGCGCACCGAAACAGAGAACTCAGCATCTAATGACAGAGTTAGATGCCGCATACCCGATCCTAGTGTCGGACGACCGAGTTGGACAGGAAAGGGATATTGCGAAACAAAATTGCCCGGCGACCAGGCCGGGCGCAACTCAACTCATTGCGACCAAGTCCAACAGTTGGCAGCGATCAAAACAAACGCCCAACACCAAAATGGACGTGAAGAAGAGTGCAGAGACACCCCTCAATGATCGAGTCGGGTGCTGTACTACAAACTTCTCCGGCCGGCGACCGAGCCGGACGCAGCCAACAGAACAAGGTACGTAACCCATCTTCATCTTCTCAAAAAAAAAAAGAGAAAAAAAAAGGCTGCGACAAAAAGAAGCCGTCGCCTAACAAAAAGCTGCGACAAAAAGAAGTAGTCGCAAAAGAAAAGAAGTGGTTGTCGACCAACCCATTGCTGACCACTCAGCAGCTCGCACCCGGCGACCGAGCCAGGTGCACCAACGCAGGAATTCAGCCTCCTAGCGACCCAATCGAGCTTAGCCGAACCAAAGCCTCGGCTCTCGGTGGCCAAAACAGAAGTCAGCCTCCTGGCGACTTAACCAAGCTCAGCCGAACCAAAGCCTCGGCACTCGGTGGCCAAAACAAGAAGACCAACCTCCCGACGACCGAGCCGGCCAAGTTTAAAACAAAAACTGCAACACCCGGCGACCGAGCCAGACGCAGCCAACATACCAGGTACGTAACTCGTTTCTGGACAAAAGAAAAACCAACGACAAAAAGAAGCAGTCGCTAAACAAAAAAAAGTCTGCGACAAAAAGAAGCCGTCGCTTAAAAAAAAAAAAAGAGAAAAGGAGCTACGACGAAAAGAAGCAGTCGTAAGAAAAAAAAAGGTCAACACAATTCGCACCCGGCAACCCTTGCCGGCTGCGACCTCAACACAATTTGCACCTGGCAACCTTTGCCGGCTGCGACCTCAACACAATTCGCACCCGACGACCTTTGTCGGCTGCGACCTCAACAACAACTCGCACCCGGCGACCCTTGCTGGCTGCAACCTTGCATTAGCAATCAACTCTGGCCGACTGCGACCAGACTGCTAATTGCACCCGGCGACCAAAACAGGTGTGCTAGCGCAGACATACTGTCTCCTGGCGACCAATCCGGATCAACCCACAGAAATTTCAGGACCTGGCGACAGAGCCCGGCGCGACCCGAATGAACTTCAGCACCTGGCGACAGAGCCAGGTGCCACACAAAATCACAACGCTGGCACAAAACTATCGATTTGTCACAACAGACAAATTGACAAATACTTAGATCGCAAGACAGAGAGAAAAGAAAAATTCAAAAAAAAAAAAAAAAAAAAAAAAAAGAGAACAACTCAAAAAAAAAAGAGAGAGAAAATGAGAGACTGAGGGAGGAGTCGAAAATGAGAGGAGAGAAAAAGAGGAAGGAAAAGGAAGAAGAGAAGAAAAAACAAAGAGAGTGGGGAAACCTGGCTGACTCGAATTCAATCCGATCCTGCCGGGAGAAAAAAAAAAATTCTTTCTTCTACAGTACCTTTGAATCAGATTCGTAGAAAACTCTGACACAAACCCGAGGGATCAAAGAAGATACCAGACGACCACGAGCAGCCTCCCAAAGTCGCAGACAAAACAGTCAGTTCAAAGACTGTCTCCTAGAACACAACAGGCAGAGCACAGACTGACAGAAAACGCCAAACCACAGAATCTCAAATCGTGGATTGACAAAAAAAAACAGTCGTCACAGATGGTCAAGAAGAAAAGGAGGATTTTTTAGAGCAGATTCACAGGAGAAGCTAAGGAAAGTCAATGAGTTCCTCTGATAGGGGATTAATTGATTAAAGTTATCAAAGAAGAGAATTAGGGCGGGGCCCACATCCTTTAAAAGAGAGGCACGACCTGGAAAACCCTAGGTCAGCGCCAGTCCAATTAAGGCGGGACCCACACTTCAGGATTAAAGAGGCACGACCTGGAAAACCCTAGGTCAGCATGAAACCTATTGGGGTGGGGCCCACAGCTAAGTCCCGACCTCTCCTTTTTTTTTCCCTTCCTCTCTTCCTCTCGCTTCGCCTTTCTTCCTTTTTCTCCTTCCTCCCTGTTTCGTCCCGCGGCAATCGCCGCTTCGTTCCTCTCTCTCTCACCTCATTCTTCTCTCCCTCTTCCCCTTCTGCCTCGATCTTCTTCCCGCCTCCCTCTCCACGGCGTTGCCTCCTCTTCCTTTCTCCTTTCCTCCTTTCCCGCTCCTGGTCCTTTCCTCCCCTCCCTCTCCTCCTCCTCTCCCTTGGTTCCTTCCTCCTCTCCATTCTTCCCCTCTCCCGTCTTTCCCCTTCCCTCCCCTCTCTTCGTTCGTTCATTCGTTCTTCCTCTTCTTTCCCTCCCACTCCCCCCAGCACTTTTTTTCCTTTTCCTGCTGCCTTGACCCCCCCCCTTCTCTCCTTTCCACTTCAATTTCCCTCTTTCTCTCCCGCCTCACTCCTCTCTTTCTTCCTCCCCTATTTGGTTCTGCGACCTCGTCCCCGTTCCCTTCGATCTCTCTCTCCCACTTGGATTCTATCCCCATGGCGATGGTCCCTCTTTCTTTTTTTCACTTCGGCTGATTTCTCTTCTCTTCCCTTCTGTTTTGATCCTCTCTGTTTTTCCCCTCCGGCGACGGACAGCAGCCCAGTTTGACCTTCAGCGTCGACCCTCCCTCTTTCTCCTTGGCGACAACAGCAACTCACTTTCGGCGTCCGTTCGACTCTCAGTCTTCCCTCTTCAGGCTGCGGCCCGTCGATTAGCCATTAATGGTTCTGCGGTTGGTGTGGCTTTCCCGATCCCTGTTCCGGCGACTATGTGCAAGAGATCCTGCTCCGCTCCCACACGAAGCACAAGGGGCGGAAAACAAAAAAAAAAAAAAAAAAAAAATTGCTCTTCTGCCTTTTATGGACCTAGCGAGAAAGTGTCACCGAATTGAATTAGTCAAAGTTTTGGCGGAACAAATACACTCTCTCTCTCTCACACAATGACCAGGATCGTCCGGACTACAAAATTTTTCAGTTCGATTGAAGCCCTTGAGGAGTTTGCCCCCCGAGTCCAGCCACCTGGTAGGGGGGCCCTCGACCTTTGCCTCCTTTCCCAGCGGAGGAACAATTTTGCGAAATCGAGACAACTCCGCTGCCCTTGGGGCTTCGCCCGGCCGAGTCCGGCGCCACCCACGTAGGGGCCCCACGACGCCGCCTCCCCCTACGCCAAAAAGCTGGAACAATTTTGCGAAATCGAACAACTCCATTTGCCCTTGGGGCTTCGCCCGGCCCGAGTCAGCACCACCACAGGCGGGGCCCACGACGCTGCCTCCTTTCCTCCGCCTTGAGAGGAGCAGTTCTGCCAATCGGAGCAACTCCGCTGCCTCATGAGTTTGCCGCTGAGTCCGCGCCATACAGGCCGGGGTCCACGGCGCTGCCTCCCTTTCTGCTGAAACCGGAACAATTCTGCCGAAGCCAAAGCAATTCTGCCAAAGCCATCCTCCTTTCCTCCCCTGCGCGGGAACAATTCTGCGGCGAACAACTCCGTCATCGCGGGGCTTCATTCTTGAGTCATCGCCACACAGTCTCCCCTCCTTCAGCATAGAACCAGTCCGCGCCGAAACCGAATTTCACCAGCTGAGTCAGCGCCATGCAATGTGGAGTTCACTGCGTAGTCTCCCTCTTCTCGGCGCATTGCTGTTATTCAAACCCGGGCGACATCCCTGCTCTGGTATTCGTCATCTCTCTATACCGTACATACTCCACATGTACGCGTATACAAAAAAAATCGAAAAAAACAAACAGCTCTAAAACAGCAAGAGAGCCAAAAAAAAAAAGAAGAAAAAAAAGAAAAGAATGAAAAAAAAATATACATACAAGGTGTACATAGAATATACATTGTCCTAAAAAAGCAAGAGGACAGATAGAAATACGTACACAAAAGATAAACGATCCTAAAAGAGAAAGAGGATCAGCAAAAAAAAAAAAAAAAAGGGTGTGTGCGTTGTGTTCATTCATCTTCACGTTCGAAACTTGTTCGTTCCTCCCGAACGAACAAGTCTCGAAGGGGGCAATCTGTATGCACCAAAATGTGCATGGCCCACATTCGACAGATCCAGGAGTCCAACGACCCAGTAAACAAAGTTCGTGGACAGGCCGCGACAATTTCTCGGCAATTCGGACGCAGCCCACCGCCAGGATCCCGTTTAAATCAGCGTTGTTAACACGGTGAGTCATCTCGCCGCATCATAGACTTCGGTGAATCATCGTCTAGTCAGCAACAACTTCGGTGAGTCATCGCCACGTCAGCATGAGTCAGCATACAGTCAGCCAATTCAAAAGTGAGGATAAAAACCTGGAAAGAGGTCACGATCCTCATTCAGGGGGATCTCAACGGGGAGTTCCTGGTCTCCCTCCTCCCCTCTTCCCCCTCAACTTCACGAGCAGAAAGGGGATCGTGATCCCCTTTCCCAGGCAACGTCTCTCACAGACAGGCTACAAAAGGCCATACGTTCCCTGTTCCAAGGGTTGGTTGGAAAAATTGAAAAGTTAGAGAAATCACATTCGAAAGGCTCTCTGAACATCAGCGCAGAAGCTCTCTCTCGTTCCCAAATCGACGGTCCAAAGCTCCCTTCACCGAGAAGAGTTCCTCACGCACAGAGGTTCTTTCATCGCAAAGAAGTCAACATCTGCAGTTCGTCGCTCTACAGTTCGACCAGAAGCAATTCTACACCGTCGCCAGCATCGTCACAAGTCGAAACACACGGAACACAAATACTTCCGTCCGACCGACAAAAGCCACACCAGATCGTGTACGTTCGTTTCTGTAACTCGAAGTCTCGACGACGACCTCGCAGGAGCCAAAACTTCACCCAAACCACACGGAGATCGAATCAGAGGGTTATTAGGAGAGTGAACTCGCTTTTTTTTTCTGACATTCACACCTCTTTGTAAACTCAAAATTATTCTAAAGTAATTGAAAACTTCTCTCGGTCGCGCCTCTTCGCGGACCGGCGGATTTTCGGTGAAACAGTATCTGTCAAATTTGTAAATTAATATAGTAGGTGTGTGTCAAATTTGTGTTACCCCCTCCCTCTTCAAAACCCACCTCGACCCACCCCAACCCACATCGACCCCAACATACAACCTTATGCACGACCACACCCCTAACCCAGTCCCAATCCCAATCCCAACCCCAACCCCAACTCTATTCCCAAACCCCCAAACCCCCAAACCCACCTCGACGCATCTACACCACATTGACTCTAACGTACAAGCCCACCCGTGACCCACTCCCGGACCCAACCCTTGACCCTACCTCTGATTGGGCCCTACAACTCGACATCCCCCTAGCCGATCGAACTATCCCTACCCCACAACCCTACAAGCCCATATAATCACTCCATACAATTAGGGGTGAGCACGAGTCGGGATTGAGTTGGGCTTTTGAAAACCCAAACCCGACCCGACTTAAAAAACCTGAAATTTGAACACGTGAAAAAACTGAACAGGTTTTAAAATCCGAACCCCGAACTCGACCCGACCCAACTAAAACCCGAACCCGACTAGAAAAAACCTGATTTTTTTATACTTATTTTTTAAATAATTTAAGAAAAATATATTAATGTAGACACCAAATTTGATTGGCCCATCGGTGAGTCTAGTTGCTCGTCAGCCCATCAATCGTTCGTCATTAGATTGTCGTGAGCAAATCCAATAATTTTTGAAGACGACATCCGATAGCTCGTCGTCGAGCCCAAAGCTTCACCAGGACATGAGCCTCATCATCGTCAAAATTAGCACTCCATTGCCACGACATCAGCTTCGCCATCGCCTCATCATTCCGCCATTTGTCTGCCACCATGCATCGACCAAGTCATGGTCACAAGCCAGATTCTCCCATCGATCCCCTTTCTAAGGATCAGTGGACAGAGTCAAGTCACAGCTTCCCCCGCTAGGGAGCAAGAGAAAAAGGATGTCGGTCTTCTTTCTCAGGATCGATAGAAAGCCCTGACTACAAATAGCCAGAAACCAAATTGAAAAAGGGGAACTTTTTTCCTAAAAGAAGAGCCTTTTCTACCAATAAAGAACTGACTTGCTAAAGGGAGAGCTTTTTGTTGCCAAGAGAAGAGCTTTTTTTTGCCAAGAGAGAACCTTTCTTGCAAAAAGATGACCTTTCTTGTCAAAACAGAACCTTCTTTGCCCAAAAGAGATATTTTTCTGTCCTGAAGAGTACATAAGCTCTCAAGCTAGAAGTTCCAGCAGCTCGCTGTTCGTCAGATTTTACACAATTCAACCGGAGCAACTCTACACTTTCACTGGCAACGTCAACACACCAAAACACACAGGACAAATACTTCTGTTCGGCTGACCAAAGTCATCATTGTTCATGCACATTCACTTTGAAAACTCGAAGTTTATCGTCAACCCGTAAGAAGCAGTAACTTTGCGCCAACTATCAACGGAGATCGAATCAGAGGAAAGTTAGGAGATCGCATCCCACAATTTTCCAATTCGTAAACACAAAAATTGTAATTTTCTTCGTATCTCAGTCGATTCAATCAATCGATCGCACCTTTTCGCGGAACGAAGGTTTTTTGAGGAAACAATTAAAAAATTTAAAAATAAAAACCCACGGGTCGGGTTCAGGTTTACCCGAACCCGACTCGATCCAAGATCGGGTTTGGATTTCCAAACCCAAACCCGACCCATGGGTTGGATTTGGAAATCCAAACCCGAGTTTTTTGGGTCGGGTCGAGTCGGGTCGGGTCGGGTTACCCGAAAAACCTTACCCAATGCCCACCCCTTCATACAATGAACCTATATGACATCCCATACTCGATGTCCAACCCCAACATTCCTACCTAATATACCAACCCGTCATCTCTATCGAACATTCCCACGCTAGGTGTCCTCCTAATATGGCCACCCCACGTCCCCATTGGACATGTCCGCCTAATATAGTCACCCTTTATTTATGTCTATATAAATTTTTGAATTAGCACACATTATAAAATATTTTAAAAATTATAATGTGAAAGTATAATTTAATTTGTATACCCAAATTTGTTCCCAATTAATACTCAGACAGATAGCATTTAAGGGTTCCTATATATTGACTCGACTAAAAGAAAAAAAATTAAGTTGTAGTTTGGGTTTTGTTTGCATATTACAATCTCTATTTAATTCCAATTTCCCTTACCTAGCTACATCATCTCCTCATTTTACAACCTTTTTTAGAAAATAATAACTCAATAAGTATATTTTATTCAAAATAATTTTTTAAATGCAATGTCATGATTTGCATTATTATTAATTTTTATTTGTATTACATGAGGTCTAGTTTTAATAAAACATGTAACCACCTAACTGGAACTACGCATTGGTTTATTTGTTAGCAAAATTATAATATAAACAAATAATTCTATTTAATATTATTTACTTGATAAAGTTCGGTAATGCGTATGGCAACTTTTGGTAATATTTTTAAATATTCTTACAGTATATTAAAATTTGAAAATATTTTATTATTTTATGTGATAATACAAAAAAATTTAAAGAACTTAAACACTTTAAAGACACATAAATAAATTAAAAATTTTATCCAAATTTTAATACGCATGTCTTATTATTAGCTTAAAAACATACATGAGAAATTTGGAGTCATTTTTAAAAATAAATTAAAATATTTATCCAAATATTTATTGCTCAAATAAAGAGATATAAAGAAGTAAAAGAATAAAGTAGTTTTTTTGTAAGTGTGTATTTAGCTCGACGTCTCATAGTAACTTCACATTCTCTAAAATTTATTTTTTTAACAATAATTTTCCATATAACTTCAAATTATTAAATATTTATTATATTTTTAATGTTTTAAAATTATTATACATTAACATTTTAAATAATTTTTCTCCTCTCACACCTTCAGCCCCCTACCCACTAACATTTTGGTAAATATTTTCCCCGGTTTTGTCAAAATCTAACTCCAATAAGCAATATCTTCTTAGACTTCCTCATTTTTTTTTACACTTTTCCAATAATATATAAGTTAAGACTTAAGACTCATAAATATTTTTTGTTCCCATTTTTCCATAGTATTTCCTGATATTTCAATCATGAACACAACTTTTCCTCTCCTAATTCCTAACACTCAATTCCCTCATTAATTCTATTCACCTGAATTTCGCCCACGATCTTAACATCTCTGGTTTATTTTCTGAATTATATTCTGAATTATCAATCGGCTCCCCTAGTTAGCTATCATATGCACTAATAGAGATCAGGATCACTGAGTCTCATCAGCAGAAATAGAATCATGAGATTTTATAGAAGGTAAGAGTGAAGGCCAAGAGAGAGCTTCTGTTCTTCAACAAAAGAACCAAGAAAACGAAGAGAGGATGCAAATGGAATCCACTCAATGTATATGCATGATCAAAACCTTGGTTGAAGAGGTGAAAGTGAACGATTCAATTGAGGAAGGGAAGAGTTGTACCCGAGGCTAGGAAAGAAGAACTAAGGGTTGCTGATGTGGTAATTCTAAAATTCTCCACAACCTGAACGTACATCATATGGAAACAAAAGGATAATTTATAGATAAAAAATGAGTCAAGATCAACTAAAGAGAGAAAAAACAAAAACAGGAAGCAGAGAAAATTATTGAGGATGGTGGACTGGAGCATCCCTTGAGAAGAACAGGACTAATCTAGAAAGTTGCTTCTTCTTCTTTAATTTTACACGTACTATATCTATGGAAACCAAAAGACAAAATTTACAAAACAATCAAAGAGCATATCAGCGCCCTTATTTTTCTCCACGTGGAAAAGTTGAAGTAGAGAAGACAAAGTGGAGGGGGGACGTGATGATTAAACCCTATTTCTTTCTCCTTGTTCAATAATTGCCCTTCATTTTTTTTTCTGAAATTTTTTTTTTTTTTATTTATTTTTATTAAATTAAAGTCATAGGAGAAGCCACCTCACCAAAATTGCCCCTATTTTCACTAGAGCCCATTCCTATAATATATACTAGTAGAAAAGCCCGTGCTACACATGGAAAAATATTAAGAAAAAATAGTTTGATTTAATAGATTTTAGAAAAAAATACCAATAATATTTTTAAAATATAATTTTGAGCATATTATTTTAAATAAATATTTTTGAAAAGATAGTTTAATTTTTAATTGATTATGTAAAATTAAATTTAACAAAGAAAAATATCCCACACATTTTAAGGGGAATGTATTTTTTGTTAAATAATCAAAAAATATGAAAAGCATAATAATAAAATATTAAAGACAATTTATATACTTTTATGAAAAAATATATAAATTATTCCAAAATATACATATTTGACCTATATACTCTAACCTATATATTTTAATATATTATTCTAAAGTAAAACATAAAACAAATTAAAACAAATTTACTGTTTACTATTATTGAAAAGTGATGCATTTGACAAATGTAGAATGTGTAGCTCATTATGATCCATCTATTTCGCTTTCTTTTTCATTTGAACAATTGATTATTTCGCTGCAACTTGGATCTTCAGGTAAGTGATCTTCCAATAATTGTTGTTGAATAATCATGTTTTAATTTTTTAGTTGGTTTGTATTTGATCTTTGATCTTCTACTCCATTTGTGTAATTAGATTCTCCACCGCAAAAAAATGTATAACTTATTTAGTATGATTTAATATAAGTTATACTATGAATGCAACTGTATTATTTCAGCTCACCTTGTGTCATTTTTAATTACTTTTAATAAGTGAGTCAGTAAAATGAGTCAGTCAATTAACTATTAATATTATTATCTATTATTAGTTAACATAAAGTAATAAATATCAATGAAAATTAAAATATAATTGTTAATATGTTTATTAAAAATAAGGAACATGCATATCAAATAATAAAAAAATAAATATAAATACCAAAACATACTAATATTTATTATTAAAATTTAAATTTCAAATATTTCCTAATTTTAAATAATCAAATATAAAAAATAATACAACTATTAATATTATTATCTATTATTAGTTAACATAAAGTAATAAATATAAATGACAGTTAATAATATTAAATAATTAAATAAATATCCCAACGTCACGCTCCAGCAGGTGAAGCTAGGTGGTAGCTCCAGCAGGTGAAGCTAGGAGGTAGCTCCAGCAGGTGAAGCTAGGAGGAGATATAGGATTTATCTTAAAAATTTGACTTTACATTAAATCCAATTTGAATTAGGATTAGATAAAATATTCGGGGTTGGGTTTTGGGTCAAGTGCCAAATTTTTGCATGTTCCTCAGTTCCTCTCTCTCTCTCTTAGTTCCTCTCTCTCTTAGTTCCTCTCTCTCTCTTAGTTCCTCTCTCTCTCTTAATTCCTCTCTCTCTCTTAGTTCCTCTCTCTCTTAGTTCCTCTCTCTCTTAGTTCCTCTCTCTCTCTCTTTGGTTCCTCTCTCTCTCTTAGTTCCTCTCTCTCTCTTTAGTTCCTCTCTCTCTCTTGGTTCCTCTCTCTCTCTTGGTTCCTCTCTCTCTCTCTTAGTTCCTCTCTCTCTCTTAGTTCCTCTCTCTCTCTAAGTTCCTCTCTCTCTCTTAGTTCCTCTCTCTCTCTCTCTTAGTTCCTCTCTCTCTCTTAGTTCCTCTCTCTCTCTTAGTTCCTCTCTCTCTCTTAGTTCCTCTCTCTCTCTTGGTTCCTCTCTCTCTTGGTTCCTCTCTCTCTTAGTTCCTCTCTCTCTCTTAGTTCCTCTCTCTCTCTTAGTTCCTCTCTCTCTCTTAGTTCCTCTCAGTTCCTCTCTCTTAGTTCCTCTCAGTTCCTCTCTCTCTCTTAGTTCCTCTCAGTTCCTCTCTCTCTCTTAGTTCCTCTCAGTTCCTCTCTCTCTCTTAGGTTCCTCTCAGTTCCTCTCTTAGTTCCTCTCAGTTCCTCTCTCTTAGTTCCTCTCTCTTAGTTCCTCTCAGTTCCTCTCTCTTAGTTCCTCTCAGTTCCTCTCTCTTAGTTCCTCTCAGTTCCTTTCTCTTAGTTCCTCTCAGTTCCTCTCTCTTAGTTCCTCTCAGTTCCTCTCTCTTAGTTCCTCTCAGTTCCTCTCAGTTCCTCTCTCTTAGTTCCTCTCAGTTCCTCTCAGTTCCTCTCTCTTAGTTCCTCTCTCTTAGTTCCTCTCTCTCAGTTCCTCTCTCTCTCAGTTCCTCTCTCTCTCTCTCAGTTCCTCTTCCTCTCTCTCTCTCAGTTCCTCTCTCTCTTAATTCCTCTCTCTCAGTTCCTCTCTCTCTCAGTTCCTCTCTCTCTCTCTCAGTTCCTCTTTCTCTCTCTCAGTTCCTCTTCCTCTCTCTCTCTCAGTTCCTCTTTCAACTCAACCTCATAAGCTACAGCAAAAGATGGGGGAGGACCGTAGCCGCCGGTACGGAAGATTGGTCCGTTCGGCTTTGCTCCAGCCATCGGCGCATCCCAACTCAACCTCAGAAGCGAAAGCGGAAAGGCCCGGTACGGAAGATTGGTCCGTTCGGCTTTGCTCCGGCCTTCGGCGCTCCCCAACTCAACCTCATAAGCGAAAGCGGAAAGTGGATGCACCCAACCATGTCTCTCGGAGAAGCTTTTTCGCGAATCTCTCCTCTCTCTCTCAGTTCCTCTTTCAATGGGCTTGATTTGCCTTCGGTGCTCACCAACTCAACCACAGAAGCGAAAGCGGAGAAGGAGCGTAGCCGCCGGTACGGAAGATTGGTTCGCTCGGCTTTGCTCCGCTCTTCGGCTTTGCTCCGCTCTTCGGTGGGTTTGATTTGCCTTCGGCGCTCCCCAACTCAACCTCAGAAACGAAATCGGAAAGGGGACACCCAACCATGTCTCTCGGAGAAGTTTTTTCACGAATCACTCCTCGAGGTATGGTTTGAGTCCTGGTTAATTTAGAAAAGAGAGAAATTATTCATCGGGCTTATGCACGATCTCTGAGAGAAATTATTCATCGAGCTTATGCACCCTCTCACGGAGCTTGAGACCGTAGGTTTCTCGCGGAGCTTGAGACCGTATTTCGGTTACTGGCCCCTTTATGCTTCGATTCGCTTAGAAAAATAAAAAATAAATTCATTGAAGATTAGAATACCTTGGCCGGAGAGGAGAAAGAAACCTAACTGGCTGCAGGGCTGTACCTTCGGTAATTGCTCTGCATAAAAAAACGTGGATCAGTCTCAAAAAATAGCAGTAGGTTTAGTTATCCAAAAATAGCAGCAAACAAATCTACTTACTTGAATAGAAGCCTCGGAGAAACTCATGTTCACGCAAGAAGAAGCTATGGTTTAATATAGTAACTTCACCGGTCAGGTAAAATCCTTGATATCTCTCTTTCACCAACTCCTCTTCTTTCCACTTTTTCGGATGATTAGTTATTTAATAATTTTTTTTTCTCCAGGAAATTTTCTGTAATTTTTTTTTTCTCCCTGGAAAAGAAGCCATGTCAGCCTATTTTCACTCGACCCCATTCCTATAATATATATACTAGCAGAAAGTCCAAAAATAAGAAATTATAAAATGTTATCAAATAATATTTTTAGATATTTAAAAATAGAATAATTATTATTTAAAAAATATTAATTTATTAGTATAAAATTTTAATTTATTATTTCATAATTTTTTCTAAAAATAAACTTTTTTTTTTTTAATTGATTATTTTAAATTAAATTTAATAAGGAAAATTATTCCAAATTTTTAAAATTAGCACAAAGGGATTAAAATAATATAATAAAATATTAAATAAAATTTATTTGTTTTAATAATAAAATTTATAAGTTATCTTAACCATATGTTTTGATTTACTATTCATTTAAATAATATGTTCTTCATTCTATGTATGCCATTGATATTAATTTTTATTTTTCATTTATTTCATTAAATATAAGTTTTTAAAAAATGTATTAAATAGTATTACATTAATATGTTATTTTACTAAATAAGTTATGTCAAAAAATATTATAAAAAATATTTTTTTTATAAATTCCATTAAATTAGATATACTATTTGATAAAAAGGTTCAATAGTCAACCTTATCCCTAACCTTCAATGACAATAAATTTTTAATTAAAAACTCAAGCAGTTTTATTAGTCTTTTTCTTTTTTCTATTGGTACTTAGGTTTTATATAAAATTAATATAGGAGGTGCCTTGACAAATTTGTGTTACCGCCTCCCTCTTCAAAACCCACCTCAGCCCACTTCTACCCAACATACAACTTTATGCACGACCACACCCCTAACCCAATCCTAACTCTATCCCCAAACCCACTTTGACATATATACCACATTGAATCTAATGTACAAACCCACCCATGACCCGCTCCTGGACCCACCCCTTAATCCCACCTCTGATTGGGCCGTACCACTCGACAACCCCCTAACCGATCGAACTATCCCTTCCCCACAACCCTACAAACCCATATAATCACCCCATACAATTAGGGGTGGGCATGGGTTGGGTTTGAGTTGGGTTTCTGAAAACCCAAACTTGAAATCCGAACCTGTGAAAATGTTGAATGGGTTTTAAAATTTGAACCCCGAACTTGACCCAACCCAACTAAAACCCGCCGGGTTTTGACAAACCCGAACCTGACCCAAAAAAACCTGATTTTTTATACATATTTTTTAAATAACTCAAAAAAATATATTAAAAAATTTAAATTAAATACGCACAGGTCGGGTTCAGGTAAACCCGAACATGACCTGACTCGATATCGGGTTTGGATTCCCAAACCCAAACCCAACCCGTGGGTTGGCTTTGGAAATCTAAACCCAAGTTTTTCAGGTCAGGTAGGTCAGGTCGGGTTACCCAGAAAACCCAACCCGATGCCCACCCCTACATACAATGAAATTATATGACATCCCATACTCGATGTCCCAGCCCAACATTCCCACCTAATATACCAATCCGACATCTCTACCCAATATCCCCATGCAAGGTGTCTTCCTAATATAGCCACCCAACATCCCCATTAGACATGTCCGCCTAATATAGTCACCCTTTATTTATGCCTATATAAAATTTTAAATTAATACACATTATAAAATATTTAAATAATTATAATATAAAAGTATAATTTATTTTTTATATACAAATTTGTTCCCAATTAGTACTCATACAGATAGCATTTAACATTTCTTATATATTGACTCGACAAAACGAAAAAAAATTAAGTTGTAGTTTGTGTTTTGTTTGTACATTACAATCTCTATTTAATTCCAATTTCCCTTACCTAGCCATATCATCTCCTCATATATAACCTTTTTAAAAAAAATAATATCTCAATAAGTATATTTTATTCAAAATATTTTTTAAATACAATATCATGATTTGCTACTATTAATTTTTATTTGTATTCCATGAGATCTAGTTTTAATAAAACTTGTAACCACCTAACTGAACTACGCATTGGTTTATTTGTTAGCAAAATTATAATATAAACAAATAATCCTATTTAATATTATTTATTTGATAAAGTTCAATGATGCGTATGGTAAGTTTTTGTAATATTTTTAAATATTCAATGTATATTAAAATTTAAAATATTTTATTATTTTATATGATAATACTGTATGCACCAAAATGTGCATGACCCACGTTTGACAGATCCAGGAGTCCATCGACCCAACAAACAAAGTTCGTGGACAGGCCGCGACAATTCTCGGTAATCCGGCGCAGCCCCATCGTCGAACTCATCTGTCTTGCCGCCGCATCGTCAACTCGGTGAGTCATCGTCTAGTCAAGCAACGACTTCGATGAGTAATCGCCACGTCGGCATGAGTCGAAGATACGATCGACCATTTCAAACGAAAAGATGAAAACCTATAAAAGAGGCCACGATCCTCATTCGGGGGATCTCAACGGGAGCTCCTGGTCTCCCTCCTCCCCTCTTCCCTCAACTTCACGAGCAGAAAGGGGATCGTGATCCCCTTTCCCAGCAAAAATCCCTCAACAACAACAAAGACTGGCTACAAAAGGCCAGACGTTCCCTGTCCCAGGGGTTGGTTGGAAAAACTTTCATCCATTCGGTTGGAGAAATCACATTCGAAAGACTCTCTTAACATCAGTGAAGAAGCTCTCTCGTTCCCAAATCGAAGGTCCAAAACTCCCTTCACCGAGAAGAGTTCCTCACGCACAGAGGTTCTTTCATCACAAAGAAGTTCAACATCTGCAGTTCATCGTTCTACAGCTCGACCAGAAGCAATTCTACACCGTCGCCGGCATCGTCACAAGTCAAAACACACGGAACACAAATACTTCCATCCGACCGACAAAAGCCATACCAGATCGTGTACACCCGTTTCTGTAACTCGAAGTCTCGACGACGACCTCGCAGGAGTCAAAACTTCACCAAAAAACACACGGAGATCGAATCAGAGGAAGCCTAGGAGAGTGAACTCGCATTCCTTGATATTTACAACACACCCTGTAACAAATTTATTCTAAAGTAATTGAAAACTTCTCTCGGTCGAGCCTCTTCGCGGACCGGCAGATTTTCGGTGAAACAGATTTGGCATGCCCGGTGGGACATTTCCGACCTCTCATCTCCTTCTCCGTCCAACCAAAAAAAAAAATCTCCAACCTCAGCCATGGCCAGCAACGCCAACAACGGCAACAACAACAACAACAATGGGGGCAAGCAAACTGCCTCCTCGAGCTCTGCCCAACCGCGCTCTGCCGCGACTGCAGGTTCAACTATTGGAACTCGCGGATCTGCTGCCGCATCGCCGGCCAACGTTCGTGTTCCTACCTCACCACCACCGGCCACTCGTCCAGTGACGAGAGCTATGGCCAGGAATTTGTCTCTTGGACAAGCTCCTTTCATGCGACGGCGCCAGCGCCGTCAAAGCGCCTTATTCGTTGCCCGCAGGCTCTTGCGACCACCAACAAACCAGCCACGGTCGCTGCCAAACTGCTGCCAGCGATGGCTAAACCAACATATCTGGCTGTCGCTTTGCATCTCCTCCTCCTCGCAGCCCGATTTGCCGGTCCGGCCGCGATCGCCGCCGTCCGCGGAGAAGCTCTATTGTTCCCACCTTGGTACAACAATACGAGCAAAGCGGGGGCATCTCCTCTCTCCCAGTGACCGGAACACACTCTGTGTCGGCTTCCTCCGTACAGAGAACATCGGCGACAGACAACTCGCCGGTTATGCTGGTCTCACACGACCTTCTGGCCGCACTCAATGCAGCAGCTGGTCCACCTCCTATCCGTTCACCTCGCCGACAAACAAAGGCGACCTCCCCTACCGCAACATCACCTATCTCATCCTTCCGATTCTCACCGACGGCTGTCATTGCGAGCCAGTCGTCGCCTAGGGCCGCTCTCCACAATCAACCTGCGACTGGTCCTTCTGACCGGGCCCCCACAGCAACAACGCCCTCAATGAAGTCACCAACGAAGGCTTCATATCTCCAAGTCGCGTCGAGAACAACTACTCCGACGCAAACCGTCAAAATGGCTGCAATGACAACCTCGGCCAAAACTATTGAGGAACAGCTTGCCGAGATGCAGGCTGCAATAAAGGAGCAAAGCGAACAGCTGCGCATAAAAGATGCGCAGCTTGCAGCCCGTGATGCTCAACTAGCAGCTCGCAATGATCAAATTGCGAAGTTGTTTGAACGGCTCGAAATGGGCACAACCACCAATAACACCGGTGGCGTCACTCAAGAAGTCGGCCGAAATCGGCCGACTACCAGTGCCTCAGCCGAGCTGCCGCGAGAAGACTCTTCCTCCGACGACGAGCTGCCGCCCGTCGCTTCAGTGGCCATCCGCAGAGGTCGACCCGAAGTGGATCCGTCTGCTCTTACCCTTGACTCCATTACAGTGCTCATCAACCGTGCTGTACGAAACAGTGCCGGCGACCACAAATCAGTCGCCTACAAGAGACCGTACACACAGAGGATCCAGAACATTCCAATGCCAATCGGCTATCACCCTCCCAAGTTTCAACAATTTAATGGCGACGGCCACCCAAAGCAGCATGTCGCACATTTCATCGAAACTTGCAACAACGCCGGCACAGACGGCGACCTATTGGTCAAGCAATTCGGCCGATCGCTGAAGGGAAATGCCTTCGATTGGTACATCGAGCTGCCTCAAGAGTCTATTGAATGTTGGGAGCAACTGGAGAGCGAATTCCTCTGTCGATTCTACAGTACTCGGCGTACTGTAATGCTAGTCGAGATCGCCAATCTCAAACAGAAGAAGGGCGAAAAAGTTGTCGACTACATCAACCGATAGAGGAACCTGAGCCTCAATTGCAAAGAAAGCTCGAATCTATCGCTCGAAGCCGAAATAGAAATGTGCTCACGGGGAATGCGATGGAACCTCCTCTGCTACATACAAAGCCGAAGGCCGAAAGATTTCCAGGAGCTCGCAATAGAAGCTCACAATATGGAAAACCTGATAGAAGAACGAGGAGAAGAAGGATCCTCTTCCGCCGACCCACGCAAAAAGGGGAAGGCACCTGCTGCGACTGCATCCAAAGAAACGAAAGAGAAATCAAAATCCTCTTTAGTGACAAATACTGTCGAGCCAATCAAGGTCGGCAGTAAGGTCAAGCAGACTTACCTCCCACGACAATTGACGGGAGGTTTCAAGAAGCTGACACTGGAAGAACGACAGGCAAAGACATATCCCTTTGCCGACGCAGACGTTCCTATCATGCTCGATCAGCTGCTAGACAACCAACTTTTGAGGCTGCCAGAAATCAAAAGACCTGGCGACCAATCCAAAAGCAAAGATCCCAATTTTGCAAATACCATCGACCGGTTGGGCACTCGGCGGAAAAAATGTTTCGCCTTGAAGGATCGCGATAATGGAGCTGGCGGGCGCAAGGCCGTATTGAAATTGAAGGAGTTGAAAACACAGCCTCCTCATATGCCATCTCCATCCGAAAGCAGAGCCGAATCAGCTAACTCGGCCAAACAAGAAGCGGAACCACGAAGAAGGAGTACCGACCAAAGCCCGGTTCCTCAAGCCGACCTCATAACAACAGCATCGACCACCGCTAAGGTCGCGCACAAAAACCGCACCCCGCGAACAAGCTGCAGCCGACGCGCGGAGGGTGGATCTTGGTCACCGGAGAAAGAAGCCTATTCGAGAAATCGAACCGCACCGGTGACCATCAAAACAAAAGCAAAGCGGCCAAACAAAAGAGCCGCTAAACGCCAAAGAAAAACTCCCAAGACCGGCGCCCGGGGGCAAACAAAAAAGAAAAGAAGACCCGTCACATTGGCGGAGTTCTTCCCGGCGAGTTCTTCTCGCCGCCTGCAATGGTGGCGACCTGCTCAACAGCTCCTCCCGAGCAAGCAACAAGTAACAAAAGAGAAGGGCAAAACCCTGTCGTCCGAATCACGGCGACCTCGAGACGCCGCTCAAATAAATCTCACATCTCAACAAAATAGAAGATGATCTCGATTTGGACATCAGGTCCGGACAAGCCTTAATCCGATTCCTCGACAAACCAGAGGAACTCAAAGCTGAGCTCGAGACGCTGCTAATGAGAAAGAACGACCTGCCGAAAATCGGGTTAACCCCTCCTTTTCAAAAAGAAGAGGAAGATGCTTATACCAAAGCGCATCTCGCAAAGTCGGAGGAAGCATTGGTCGTCACATGCCTGCCCTGCATTACATTCAGAGAGGAAGACGCACAATTGGGGTCGAAGAATCACAACAGACCGTTGTTCGTCTCCGGCTACATCAGAGACTATAAAATCAACCGTATCCTCATCGACTGTGGATCCGCAGTCAACATTCTGCCCATTCGCACGATGAAGAACATTGGTCTCTCTGCTGGCGACCTTTTTCCAAGTTCTCTCCTCATTCAAGGTTTCAACCAGGAGGGCCCGAGAACACTCGGGATGACGAACCTAAAGCTGCACATTGGGGACATGGTAGCCGACACGCCTCTTCAAGTCATCGACTCGAGGACCTCATACAACCTGCTCCTGGGTCGACCGTGGCTCCATTCAAACGGAGTCGTGCCATCCACACTGCACCAATGCTTCAAGTATTGGGAAAACGGCGAGCAGAAAATGGTGTATGCCGATGAAAGCCCATTCACAGAAGCAGAGGCGTCGTTCGCAGATGCTAAATTCTATCTGACGACCAGACCGACAGTCAAATTGTCACCTTGGTCGAACCAAGCAGCGAACGCTAAAGGTACCCCGACGCAGGTTGCATCGTCCAAAAAACCAATGCAAGGTGCAACACTCAAACAGTCGTCGCAGCCAGCCAAACCACAGACTTCGACGCAAGTTGCTTCTCTCAAACAGACCACGACACAAGTCGTATCTCCACAGCAGCCAGCACACAGTCATAAATCGGCCACAGTCGCGCCTACACCAAATCGGCGCAACATGCCCATCTTGCGATACATTCCACAGTCGCAAAGGAAGAAAGGAGAGGCTCCCCTGGTCGCCTGCAACAAAATCCAGCCGACCCCGTTGCCAGAAAAGGTCACGCTTCCTCTACCAAAATTAGAAGAAAGAAGTATAGTGAAGCGGCTGCCGAACCAACAACAGTTGCCGTCCACACGCTCAAATGAAGGCTTTGACCCAAATGCCTACTGGTTGATGGCCAGAGCAGGGGACAATCTTACAAAAGACGAGATTCACTCCAAGCCTCCTGTGACTTTACCCGTCTTCACTCCAGAGCAGGAGAAGCTAAAGAACGAAGGGCAGCGCATCAGTCAAGGGCGCCTAGGCCTTGGCTATGAAAGGCCAAAGCCAATCAAGATCTATACAGCCCAAACGAAGCCGGTAAAGATAACCAGAAAATCATCGGCAGACGTGTACCAAGTCTCAGTTGGCCAAATCCCAACAGAGGAACAAGATACTTCAAAGCCAGTGATTATTTACACAAAAGCTGCCATCAATCGACGTCAACCAAAGAAAGACGGCGGGCTAGTCATCATCTATACTTTGAAAGCAGCCCTCGCACGAGCTCGCGCGTATGACTCGGTAACGGTGAATCACATCTTTGTCACCGACGACGAACAAGATGATGAGGAATTTGTTTTGAAGGAGGCTCCGGCTGAATTCGAAGAAGGAGGCCAGTCAACCGTCGATGAATTAAAGAAAGTCGACTTGGGCACAACAGAGGATCCCAGGCCGACATTCCTCAGTGCTTCATTGATGGCCGATGAAGAGGTCGAATACATGGCGCTGCTCTGCGAATATCGCAACATCTTTGCCTGGAACTACACAGAGATGCCTGGCCTCGACCCGCGAGTGGCAGTCCACAAGTTGGCGGTTCATCCCTCTGTTCGACCAGTGAAGCAATCACAACGACGATTCCGGCCAGAACTAGTGCCAGAAATCGAAAAGGAGGTCGACAAGTTGAGTGCTACAAATTTCATCAGGGAGGTGAAGTACCCGTCCTGGATTGCAAACATCATCCCAGTCAAGAAGAAGACTGGCCAAATTTGGGTTTGCGTTGACTTTCGTGACCTGAACAAAGCGTGTCCGAAGGATGACTTCCCTCTGCCAATTACCGAGCTCATGGTCGATGTGACAACAGGTCATGAGGCTCTATCTTTCATGGACGGGTCCTCCGGCTACAACCAAATTCGGATGGACCCAAAAGATGAAGAACTCACCGCTTTCCACACCCCCAAAGGCATCTTCTGCTACAAAGTTATGCCGTTCGGACTCAAAAATGCCGGCGCGACATATCAAAGAGCGATGCAAAACATCTTTGACGACTTCCTCCATAAGCGAGTCGAATGTTACGTCGACGACTTGGTGGTGAAAACAAAGCAGAGAGCCGACTATCTTCTCGACCTCCGGCGGTGTTCGAGAGATCGCGACGGTTTCAGCTCAAAATGAATCCGTTGAAGTGTGCTTTCGGGCGTCACCTCCGGCAAATTCTTGGGATTCCTCGTCCCACCACAGAGGAATTGAAATAGACCAGTCAAAAATCGATGCCATTCAAAGATGCCGGAGCCCGAAACGCGTCTCGAGCTCAAAAGCTTCCAAGGTCACCTGGCGTACATCTGCCGCTTCATTTCGAACCTTGCCGGGAGGTGCCAGCCTTTCAGCCGGCTGCTAAAGAAAGGTACACCATTCGAGTGGGACGATACATGCCGGAACGCCTTTAACAACATAAAGGCGTATCTCACCAAGCCACCAGTGCTCGTAGCTCCGATCGTCGACAAACCATTGCTGCTATACATCGCAGCACAGGAGAAGTCGGTGGGAGCCCTTTTGGCTCAATGTGATGAGGACAACAAAGAACGTTCTCTCTACTACCTTAGCCGAACATTGGTGGGCGCCGAGCTCAACTATACACCGATTGAGAAGACCTGTCTGGCTCTCATATTCGCAGTTCAAAAGCTTCGGCACTACCTCCTGGCGCATTCGACGAATCTCATTTCAAGAGCTGATCCGTTGAAGTATATTATGTCACGACCAATTCTCTCTGGTCGACTGGCAAAATGGGCGCTGCTTCTCTCCGAATTTGAGATCAACTTCGTTCCGTAACAAGCTATCAAAGGTCAAGCTCTTGCTAATTTCTTGGCCGACCACCCGGTGCCGGCCGAATGGGAGTTAACTGAGGAATTCCCAGACGAAGAAATATTCCTGGTCGGAGTACTTCCCCCTTGGGAGATGTATTTTGACGGCGCCGCATGAAGAAATGGAGCTGGCGCTGGAGTCCTTTTCGTGTCTCCAAAGAAGGATCTACTGCCGTATTCGTTCGTGCTATCCCAGATCTGTTCGAACAATGAAGCAGAGTATCAAGCCATCCTCCTGGGACTCGGTATAGCGGTCGAGATGCAATTGGCGCAATTAAATATCTACGGCGACTCGGCTTTGGTCATCAAGCAATTGTCAGGAGAGTTCGAAGTCAAGAAACTCGAGCTCGAACCTCTCTGGAGATATGCCAGTGAACTTCTGGCCCAAATCCCGGAAGTTTCACTCCACTATGTCCCTCGCTCCGAGAATGGGCCAGCCGACGCATTAGCCGGCATTGCCGCCAGCTTAGCACGCTTCGACGAATGGCCAAACCAAGTTCCCATTTGTGAACGATGGGCCATCCCTCCACCACTCGAGGAAGAAAAAGAAGAAGAGCAAACAGAGGAGACAGAAGAATCTCTCCCTATCTCGGCTAGCCAAAATCAGATTGAGGAATGGCGCAAGCCTATCATCAACTTCCTTCGTCACAGCACACTCCCAGTCGACCTGCGAGAGCGAGTCCAAATCCGGCGGACAGCTCCTCGGTACATTTTCATCAATGATGTACTATATCGAAGGTCGTATGAAGGTCTGCTCCTACGCTGTCTTTCAAAAGAAGAAGGACTGCAAGTGTTGAAAGAAACACATGGTGGGATCTCTGGTGCACATCAAGCTGGCCCGGCTCCACCTACAAGTCAAACGACTCGCTACTATTGGCCAACTATGCTCGGGGGCGCCATCGAAATGGCTCGAACCTGCAAAACCGTGCCAACTCCATGCCGATTACATACATCAACCACCGGTGCCGCTTCACCCAACGGTCGCTTCCTGGCCATTCGAAGCCTGGGGTATGGATATCATCGGCCCTATCACTCCCAAATCCGACACCGACCGGCAATACATCTTGGCTGCCACCGACTATTTCTCCAAATGGGCCGAAGCTGCAGCCTACCGAGAGGTCAAAGCCACCACCGTCTCCGACTTTATCCGAACTCAAATCATATACAGATATGGAGTTCCACGGTATATCGTGACGAACAATGGCACACCCTTCAGGAATAAAGTCATGGACCGCTTCTGCGAAAAATTTCGCATACAATAGCGGATGTCGTCGGCTTACAACCCGGCAGCTAATGGACTCGCAGAGGCCTTCAATAAGACACTCTGCAAAATTCTGAAGAAAACGGTCGGCCCCAAAAAGGAGTTGGGATGAAAAGCTTCCCCAAGCATTATGGGCATACGAACGACGGCCAGAACGCCTACCCAAATACTCCATACTTTCGCTGGTTTATGGTTCCGGCGGTGCTCCCTCTCGGTACAACTCCCTTCCTTACGCATAGCGATGACGAGAAGGACCGACGACGAGGAATGTGCCCAATTGAGGCTCGCAGAACTTGAGTCTCGATGAACAACGACTTCGAGGCACAACAACGCCTCGAATGCTATCAGTCCCGCATGACCAGAGCCTTCAACAAAAGGTAACGACTCAGGTCATTCCAGAAAGGCGATCTCGTGCTCGCTGTAAGACGGCCGATGCTTTTCACTAGCAAAACCAGGGGCAAATTCGCCCCAAAGTGGGAAGGACCTTACGTGGTGCAGGAGGCCTATACCAATGGTGCCTATAAGCTCGTCACCGCAAACGGGTCGGAGCTGCCAATAGCGAACGGTAAATTTCTCAAACGATTTTACCCACGAAAAGGGCAGCGAAAAAATGTGAGAAAAGGAAAAGTAGTCGAATAAAGGAAAGTTCTTCTCATAAAAAATCCAATGGGAATATTCTCAGCCACACAAAACATAAACGAGGCAAACAAAAAAAAATGCAAACGAAAGAAAGAGTGATATGGCCTCAAAGTCGCGGAAGCTCGAAACTGGTAAGTTGGCCCTTCAAACGGATCACCTCAGCCTGGGCGTCAGCTAGCTCATGTCCCTCCTGCTCGCTAAAGGTAGGCCGAGCTCTAACCTCAGCCAAACGTCGACGAATAGTGGCGGCCTCTTCATCTTTTGCATCAAGCTGTCTCCTATCGGTCGCAAGTTGTGCATCCAAAGAGTCAAGTCGAGCTGAAACCTGAGTGAGCTGCTCGCGAAGCCGCTTCTGCTCCTCTTCGGCAGCCTGCCTAGCCGCCCGATTCTGGTCGATACTAGCGTACAGTTGGTCACGACTGCTGGTCACACGTCGCTCAGCTTCAGTAAGTTCAGCCTCTGCAACTTGGCGTTCTTCTAGACTGAGCTTCCCTTCCAGCGAACAGCGCAAATGCTGAAGTCGAGCCGCCCCGGATGCGAACTCCTCAACCCAATGCCCCAATATAGAGGTGTCGATACCTACCTCAATCAACTTCTCAAGGCAGACGAAGGCATCCTCCACCAACTCGGGTGAACTCGGATCGCTGGCTGGTAAGAGGTTCGTCTGGATGAAGTCCTCCCACAACCCCAAAGCCGCCCTCTGAAGCCTTAGAGTCGTACTCGCTGATGGACGTCTCGAGGACCCCTGTAGAAACAGAGGCTATGAGTTCGAGGGAGGAAAGACAAACAAATATATATACGAAAAGGAGGAAAGGAAATCATGACTCACCGACAAAGACTTCGAAGAGGTTGAGTGATCGCTGCCAGGCAGATGAAGGGCTGATGACGGCTCTCCACCATTCGAAGACAAAGACACAATAGAAGGCTGGATCACGGTGACTGGAGTCACTGGAATAGGACGAGAGGTACTGGGGGCATCAGGCTGAACACCCCCGACGCCCACTTGGCTCAAGCCGGCAATAGTGACTCCATCCACAGTCGCCTCTGCCTCGGTCTGAGGGGATGCACCGTCAGCAACCACTGTCGTACCGTCCTCCACTTCATCGAGTATAGGATCAACAGCAGATAGCGGACCCTTACGGAATCGCATTCTGGCGAGGTCTGCCAAAGAGATGTGATCTTCCTCGTCCAGCATGGAGTGGTGAGGTAACTCCAACCCAGAAAGGTCCAGCGGCTCGTCCAAAGCCGGAGTAAGCTGAATCTCCCGCGGGTCAACCAACCGAGCTTCTCCTGTAGGCCCCTGAGACAGACCTGGAAGAAGAAGAGGAGTCGAAACGGCCAAAGGTTCGGGCGGTTCCAACAGAAGAGCTGACGAGCTAGGGACATCAGACAAATCCTCGGATGGCTTAGCAACACCACTTCGGACGCGCTTAATGAAAGGTGGAGGAGCGAAAATCGGGGGCTGGAGAGATGCCTTCCGCTTGGCTGGAGCCTTCTTCTTCTTCTCCTGCGAAGCTGGAATTGGAGACGCTAGCGGACCACTGGCTTGGCCTCTTCCTCCGGCACAGACGGCTCCTTCAGCACTATACCCTTCGCCTTTGCCGCAGGTAACTTCTCCTTCACTACCTTCTGGACGAGGCTGTTTAGCCTTGGCTTTCCCCTTCTTGGCCTTAGCAGAGGCAGGACGTGGTAGGAGAGCCTCTCAAGTCATCATCACTCAGCAAGACGCAGCAACTTCGGATTGAGACGCAGGACGCGACGGTTCGAGCAAGGTTCTTCCACTCATGCTTAAAAAAAAAAAAAAAAAAAAAAAAAAAAGGAAGAGGGTAGAAAGATGAAGGAAATATCGGAGACAAAGAAGAGAAGCCAAAGGAAAAGAGACAGAAGTTCACATACCTCGAAAAGGGGGACTACGTGCTCGAGCCACGATTCCCTGAAGCTCAAAGTGACATCAGGGTCTGCATCGGCACCCAGAAAAACTGGCACCTCAACATGACCAAAAGGCCTTGCGACGCTGGTCCTCCACATCTCTAAAAGGGCCGAGAGAGACTCGGCCCTGCGCTGATCAGAAATAAGCACGCCAGGCAAATCCTGGCAAAAGCCAAACTACCTAGCGAATCTGTGAGGACTGTACGGCTCAATAGCCAGAGTGTCACGCTGCCGGTAAACCAAAGAAGTCGATCGAACACATAGAAAATAGTCTGATTCAATCGATGAAGCCACGCGACTCCTTGCGTCAAGAAGAATGCCTGAAGGAAGAGCCTCGGCTGGATACCAAGTCTTGATCGAACTCTTCCAAAACAATGCACGGGCTTCGACCGGAGTAAAATGTCGGCAGACTTCTGGGTTCCGATACATCCACATGAGAGGACCAGAGCCTTCGCTAGGATCTGCGCCGTGAGCACCGAAACGCTGCGCCAACCAGGCACAAAGGAACGGCCAAGCTATGCGACCCGGAGAGAAACTGTTGAGACCCCGATAAAGATGCGCCAAAGCCGCCCCGGCCAAGCCTACTTTAGTCCCGCTCGCCATAAAACAGGCCATCTTGAAAGTATTCGGTCGCATAGCAAAACCCGCCATGGGGATCACACTGCGGCACAACCAAAGCGCTAAGAATGCTGCCAAGTAGACCTCATCTGCAAGGGCCTCAGGTACGCCAAGTTCAATGAGAACCTGATTTTGGATGGCCGAACGATCTCTGCTACGAGACTCCGTCATCTTGCTGCGATTGGTCCAAGGGTCAGAAGAGGGAACGGCCCCTTCCTCGGTGCGGAACCAGAAAGACGTCCAATCCGAAAAGGACACAACGGGACCCTTCTTGTCTCCCGGGTTGCGACGACAGTAAATCCGGTAGAACGCCAGCAGTAAATATGGCACGCTCTCTGGCAACGGCAAAGCTCGGACAACAGTAAAGTCAGCCACCGTCGGCACCACTTCATCATAAATAGAGCCAGAAACGGGCAGCCCACAAAGGTGATGTAAGTCCCACAAAGAAATCGAGAGCTCCCCGTTTCGAGTAAAAATTGTGTTTGTCGATGGGCACCACAGCTCCAGGAAAGCATGGATCACGTGAGTGGAACATTGATAAGTGAAAGCCGAAGCGCGGATTGCAGTCAATATGCCCAGCCTAGCCAAGATCTCCGGACAAGTACGAACGATAGTGCAAGTCCATTCCAAGTGAAAAGGCACGTGAGCGGGAAAAGGAACTGGTGGCGCAGGGTGTGAATCGTCCCAAACGCCAAACCGAGGACTATGAATCGATAACTCAGGCGCTGTGTACGTGGCTAACTTGTGCAGAGGGCTCAACAGAACATTCCCCCCAGCTTGATGTGAAGGAAAGGCCATTTGTCGCATAAGGTAACAAATCTGGTCGTCCTCGACTACTGGACGACTCCACAAGTCATGCACACTCAGGAGCGTGGGCGCAGACACGGACTGACCCCCAAATACCGATTCGCTGTGAGGTAACAACATCGACTTCTCTTGTCCATTTGAATCTCTAACCCGCAGGCAGCGTCGCGCAACACCATCGGATAGAACAGAGATATTCGCGAAGGTCAGACCGAGGAGGGTAACTGAAGCTGAGACAGTAGACATATGCGGCAAAACAAACAGGTACGTCAATCACACTTTCAAAAAAAAATTCTTATGCATCCCCTGCGACAAAAAAAAAGAGAGCAGAGTCGCAAATAAAAAACAAAAGAAGGGGAACTTGCAAAAAAAATCGAAGTCGCAAGAAAAGATAAACAGAGGGACGACAAAAAGAGCAAGTCATCAATAAAAAAAAATGGAGAAACAAAAAAAAAGAGAGTGGGCAAACCGAAGAGGTATACCAATCCTTTTCGACAGTGCGACAAACAAGTCTCGTGCTCGGCGACCGAGCCGAGTACGATCAAAATGGAGCACATCTTCAAATTCCCAACCAACTACAAGGCTGGCCGCAGCAAAAAAAAAAAAAAGGGAGCAGCATCCGACGACCGAGTCGGGTGCGACCAAAACAACAACACCATTCTTGACGGCCCAAACCGAGAACAGTCTCAAAGTCTCGCGGCCACCAAACCGGAGACGAATAGAACAGAGTTCTCCAGTGCTTGACGATCAAGTCAGGCGCGCCCAAAACAGAGAATTCATCATCTAACGACAGAGTTAGACGCCGCATACCCGATCCTAGTGCCGGACGACCGAGTTGAACAGGAAAGGGATATTGCGAAACAAAAATGCCCGGCGACCAGGCCAGGCGCAACTCAACTCATTGCGACCAAATCCAACAGTTGGCCGCGACCAAAACAGACGCCCAACACCAAAACGGACGTGAAGAAGAGTGCAAAAACACTACCCGACGACCGAGTCGGGTGCTGCACTTCACACTCCTGCGGCCGGCGACCGAGCCGGACGCAACCAACAGAACAAGCTCGCACCCGGCGACCGAGCCAGGTGCACCAACGCTGGAATTCAGCCTCCTAGCGACTTAGCCGAGCTCAGCCGAACCAAAGCCTCGGCACTCGGTAACTACAACAAACGTCCAACCTCCCGGCGACCGAGCCGACCGCAATCAAATGGCGTCAGGTAAGTAACTCTGTCCCAAAAAAAAAAAGAGAGAAAAAGCAACGACAAAAAGAAGCAGTCGCCAAACAAGAAAAGGCCGCGACAAAAAGAAGCCGTCGCCCAAAAAAAAAAAAAGCTACGACAAAAGGAAATAGTCGTAACAAAAAAAAAGGAGCAACACAACTCGCACCCGGCGACCCTTGCCGGCTGCGGTCCCAACACAAGTCGCACCCGACAACCCTTCCCGATTGCGACCTTTGCATCAGCAATGAACTCTGGCCGACTACGACCAGACTGCTAATTGCACCCGGCGACCAAAACAGGTGTGCTAGCGTAGACAGACTGTCTCCTGGCGACCAATCCGGATCAACCCACAGAAATTTCAGCACCTGGCGACAGAGCCCGGCGCGACCCGAATGAACTTCAGCACCTGGCGACAGAGCCAGGCGCCACACAAAATCACAACGCTGGCACAAAACTGTCGATTTGTCACAACGCACAAATTGACAAATACTTAGATCGCAAGACAGAGAAAAGAAAAATTCAAAAAAAAAAAAAAAAGAGAACAACTCAAAAAAAAAAAAGAGAGAGAAAATGAGAGACTGAGGGAGGAGTCGAAATGAGAGGAGAGAAAAAGAGGAAGGAAAAGGAAGAAGAGAAGAAAAAAAAGAGAGTGGGATCGACCCCGGCTGACTCGAATTCAATCCGAGGCTGCTGGGAAAAGAAGACTATGCAGTACCTTTGAATTCAGGTTCGTTGAAAAAAATTCTGACACAAGCGGGAGAAGTTGCCAAATCAAACCAACAACAGCAAGCGGCAAGTCGTACACTCCTTGTTCAGTCGCAGTCAACCAACTCGTAGACTGAGATAATCCTCCAGGTCGCAGATGGTCCCCAAATCCGTCAGCCAATTCAAATCGCAGTCTAACCGACAAGCTGAAGTCGCAGGCTGACAAATCGCTCAAAGTCGCAGACCAAAAAAAAAAAAAAGATACTTTTTCAGGCCGCACTCCCCCTCAACCTGTATTCCTCTTGAGTCGCAATATTCCTATCAACAGGCTGCAGAGAGATTATGAACGAGAAGAAGGAAGAGGTTCGATGTATTAGGCTTAAGGAAGGATAAGGAGTCATACTCAAATTATGATTCGGTTTGGGAAGCCCGTGAAAAGGTGCGCTAATCAGAGAAGTGGGGTCCACTTCTTCCCCAGCTTTATTTCCTTCTGTCTTCACAAGTTCACCAAGTTGGAACCGGAGACGCGAACAGCAGTCCCAGACGGAAGTGCCAAAGCCGCTCCGTTTTTCCTTTGCTCCCCTTCTTTCTCTTCCGTCTCGTTCTTCTCTTTCCTTCCTGCCGCACTCCTCTCTCGCTCCCCTCTCTCTCTTTCTTCCGCTTCGTTCTTCCTCCTCTTTATCTTCCGCCTCACCCTTCTCTTTCTTTCCCTCCCGCCTCTTCTCTTTTCTATCTCTATTCTTCTTTATCGCAATTTCCCTTCCGCAGCCCACCTCCCCTTCTTTCTCATTCGCCTTCCCCCTCAATCTCCCGCTCTCGCCCCCCCCCTTCTGCTTCACTCGCCGTCCTCTCCCGCCTGCGGCGTCGTCCCCTCTCTCCCACCCCACTTCAATTCCCCCCCTTCTCTCCTTTTCGCGGCCCTCCCCTGTCCGCTCTCAACTCCCATCCCACCGGCGTGTGTCGTTCTGCGGCGGTCGACATTCTGCCTCGATTTCCTCTTCCTTTCCCCTTCGGCAGCAGTAGCTCGACAATCTCTTGCCTAGAGGGATTCGGCTCCTCCTCAACAATGAATCCATCACACAAAATAAAAAATAATCTTAAGTCAGCCGTGGGTGGGGCCCACTCAGTTGCATCCTTCCTCCGCGCAGAGGAGCGACTCCGCTGCCGCAGGAGCTTGTTGTTGAGTCAGCGCCACACAAGGCGGGGCCCACGGCGCTGCCTCCCCTTCTGCCGAAACTGGAGTAATTCTGCCGCAGGAGCTCGAGCAGTTCTGCCGAAATTGGAGCAACTCCGCTGCCGCAGGAGCTCGCCCCTGAGTTAAGCGCCACACAGGTCAGGGCCCACGACGCTGCCTCCCTTCCTCCGCGCAGAGGAGCAGTTCTGTCGAAATCGGAGCAACTCCGCTGCCGCAAGAGCTCACCGCTGTCCGCGCCAAACAGGCCGGGGCCCACAGCACTGCCTCCCTTCTGCCGAAATCAGAACAACTCCGCTGCCGCAGAAGCAATTCAGCCGAGGCCGGAACAATTCTGCCGAAATCGTCCTCCCTTCCTCCCCTGCGCGGGAGCAAGTCTGCCGAAGCCGGAGGTCGTCCAAGATGAGTCAGCACCACGCAGTCTCCCCTCCTCCAGTGTCGAACCAATTCTGTCGAAGCAGAATTTCACTAGCCATATGAGGTTTCGAAACAACTTTCGGCAACACTCAAAGCAGACCGTAGCCAGCAGCTCAACTCCAAGTCGTCGTTGTTACTGCGACATCTCTGCTCGGGTGCTCATCATTTCTCTATACCGCATATACCCACATGTAATGCGTGTATACAAAAAAAAAAAAAAAATCAAAAAAAGCAAAACAGCTCTAAAACAACAAGAGAGCCAAAAAAAAAAAAAAAAAAGATTGAAAAAAAATATATACATACAAAGTGTACAGAGAATATACATTGTCCTAAAAAAGCAAGAGGACAGACAGGAATACGTACACAAAAGATAAACGATCCTAAAAGAGAAAGAGGATCGACAAAAAAAAAAAAAAAAAAAGGTGTGTGTGTTTGTGTTCGTTCATCTTCACGTTCGAAACTTGTTCGTTCCTCCCGAACGAACAAGTCCCGAAGGGGGCAATCTGTATGCACCAAAATGTGCATGACCCACGTTCGACAGATCCAGGAGTCCATCGACCCAACAAACAAAGTTCGTGGACAGGTCGCGACAATTCTCGAAGTAATCCGACGCAGCCCATCGTCGAACTCATCTGTCTCGCCGCATCATCGACACAGCGAGCCGTCTCGCCGCATCGTCAACTCAGTGAGTCATCGTCTAGTCAGCAACGACTCGATGAGTCATCGCGACGTCAGCATGAGTCAGCATACAGTCAGTCATTTCAAACAGAAAGATGAAAACCTATAAAAGAGGCCACGATCCTCATTCAAGGGATCTCAACGGGAGCTCCTGGTCTCCCTCTTCCCCTCTTCCCTCAACTTCACTAGCAGAAAGGGGATCGTGATCCCCTTTCCCAGCAAAAATCCCTCAACAACAACAAAGACTGGCTACAAAAGGCCAGACGTTCCCTGTCCCAGGGGTTGGTTGGAAAAACTTTCATCCCTACGGTTGGAGAAATCACATTCGAAAGACTCTCTTAACATCAGTGAAGAAGCTCTCTCGTTCCCAAATCGAAGGTCCAAAACTCCCTTCACCGAGAAGAGTTCCTCACGCACAGAGGTTCTTTCATCACAAAGAAGTTCAACATTTGCAGTTCATCGTTCTACAGCTCGACCAGAAGCAATTCTACACCGTCGCCGACATCGTCACAAGTCGAAACACACGGAACACAAATACTTCCGTCCGACCGACAAAAGCCATACCAGATCGTGTACACCCGTTTCTGTAACTCGAAGTCTCGACGACGACCTCGCAGGAGTCAAAACTTCACCAAAAAACACACGGAGATCGAATCAGAGGAAGCCTAGGAGAGTGAACTCGCATTTCTTGATATTTACAACACACCCTGTAACAAATTTATTCTAAAGTAATTGAAAACTTCTCTCGGTCGCGCCTCTTCGCGGACTGGCAGATTTTCGATAAAACAAATACAAAGAAATTTAAAGAAGTCAAACACTTTAGAGACATATAAATAAAACTAAAAAGTTTATCCAAATTTTAATATGAATGTCTTATTATTAGCTTAAAAACAGACATGAGAAATTTAGAGTCATTTTAAAAACTAAATTAAAATATTTATCCAAATATTTATAGCTCAAATAAAGAGATATAAAGAAGTAAAAGAATAAATTCCTTTTTTTGTAAAAGTAAAGTGTTTATTTCAATGTTTTAAAAATCGAACCAGACATCCAACTGTCACTATGTTCGGTTTTGGTTGAACCCGATTAGCCCGGGTTGGACCGTTGAATATTATACACCATATTTTACATATATTTAATATTTATATAAGAAAAAAACAAAAATAATGCTGGTTACAATGAACCGAGGGGAGTCAATAAGAACTTGACCTCCAATTCTGGTTCAACCAGATCAGACCGGCTGGGTCAGTTTGGTTTTTAAAAACACTGGTATATTTAGCTTGTCGTCTCATAGTAACTTCACATTCTCTAAAATTTATTGTTTTAACAATAATTTTCCATAATAACTTCAAATTATTACAGATTTATTATATATTTTAATATTTTTATAATTATTATATATTAAAATTTTAAATAATTTTTCTCCTCTTACACCTTCAGCCCCTTCCCACTAACATTTCCGTAAATATTTTCCCTGGTTTTGTCAAAATCTAACTCCAGTAAGCAATATCTTCTTGTACTTCCTCATTTATTTTTACACTTTTCCAATAATATATAAGTTAAGACTCATAACTATTTTTGTTTTACATCTCTGGTTTATTGTTTGAACCATGAACACAACCATGAACACAACTTTTCCTCTCCTATATTTCTTCTCCTAATTCCTAGCACTCAATTTCGTCATTCATTATAGTCACCTGAATTCCGCCCATGATCTTAACATCTCTGGTTTATTTTTTGAATTATGTTTTGAATTAGCAATCAGCTTCCATAGTTGGCTATCATATTCACTATAGAGATCAGGATCACTAAGTCTCATGGGTAGAAATAGAAGCATGAGATTTTATAGAAGGTAAGAGAGAAGGCTAGGAGAGAGGAAGAACCAAGAAAAGGGAGAGAGGATGCAAATGGGAATCCACTCAGCGTATATGCATGATCAAAACCTTCATCAAAGAGGAGGAGAAAGTGAGAACGATGGACTATGGGTTGCTGATGTGGTAATTTTAAAATTCTCCGCAACCTAAACGTACATCATATGGAAAATAAAGACAATCTATAGAAGAAAAAGTGAGTAAAGATTAATCAAAGAGAGAAAAAACAAAAAAAGGAAGCAGAAAAAATTATAGAACACCTGTGGACGATGGACTGGAACATCCCATGAGAAGAGCAGGACTAATCTAGAAAGTTGTTTCTTCTTCTTTAATTTGACATTGTATCAATCGAACCGAAATACAAAATTTATAGGAAAAAAAAACTATAAATAAAAAAAAGGAAGGTGAGAAAAAGAAAAAAAAGGAGATAGAGTAGTTTTTGACGTGCCTCTGGCTTCCACCTCCTCCATATCATCCCCCGTATTTCTTTCTCCTGGTCCAGTAATTGCTCCTTATTTTTCTCCCTTTTAAAATTCTTCTTATATTTTTTATTTATTTTTATTAAATTGAAAGGAGCCCATAGGAGAAGCCACCTCAGCAAAATTGCCCCTATTTTCACTCGACCCCCATTCCTATAATATATATATAATATATATATAGATAGATATAAAAAAAAACTTCTATTTTTTAAAATATTTAACCAAAATTTTTACTATACATACATATTTTTTCTTCATATTACGATTTTTTTTAGCAAATTTCAAAACTTATTCATTTCTTTTACAACACGTACCTTGTTGTAGTTAATTAATTCTATTTAGGTTACCTAAAATTATAAGTTTATATTATTCAAAAATTTTCTTTTAACTTAAAATTTTACTGATATCACGAATATTAAATTACATTTATTATTTATTAAAACTTATGGTTTCCTTTTATGTATATTATAATATTTCTTTAATGTTTTTTTTAACTTAAATGTTTTTGAGTTTTATTTATTTTTTCAATAGTAGATATTATTTTTAACAGCTTTGAAATACAAATAAGAAGCTACAAAGAGGACCAAATTAGTTAATGTAGCTCATATAAATCTAGCTAATGAAGTAGTATATTACTAATAAACATAAAATCATCTCAATCAAAATGAATTCATTAAATATACAAATTTCAAGGACAGAATAAATTTCAAAGTTGTCTAATCCAAAAGAATAGAAAAAATAAAATCAATGAAAGCATGCAAATTGCAAAGGTACGTTGGAATAATAAGCATGATTGAAATAATATAATAAAAATATAGATTAATAAAAGAATACTATAGATAGTAGAGTTACATATTATTTCGTGATCAACTACTCTTTTTCTGGAAAATTACCTTAAGCAAAGGAGAAAACAGAAAAGGAGAGATTTGTTAGAAAGAACTCTTAAAAGTTGATTAGAACGTAGAAGAGATTTAATGCAGCCGGAAGGCAAGCAGATTGGATATATAAGAGTTTGTGTGATGACAGGACACATACATAAGGGAAAAAAACATAATAGAAACTCTGAATTCAGAGCAAAGGAAAGACTCAAAAGTAAAAAAGGAGAGAAAAGACCTAATTAGAAAACCAGCAAAATCAGCAAATACACACTTACACTTTAATTGACAGAAACAGAAAGTTGGACATTGAAGCTAGAATCAAAAGTTGAAAATCCATAGTACAGTTGATGCAATAAGAGGGAAGGATAAAGGGGCAATCGAAGGGGGAGGAGAAAAGGAATCGCCCACAATCAGTAAAATAATCAGTAACTCACAATCAGTAAAATAATCAGTAACCCACAATCAGTAAAATAATCAGTAACCCAGAATCAGTAAAATAATCAGTAACCCTCAATCAGTAAAATAATCAGTAACCTACAATCAGTGAAACAATAAAGCTGTCAACAAAATCAGTGAATCAAGTCCAAAAGGATTATAGCAACAGAATAGAATAGAGTGGACAAAAGAATCACCCAAACTTTAAAGGACAGAGAGCAAAATTTTGGAAAAAATGAAGATGGAAAAAGAGAGACATTGGAATTGAAGGACTTGTGGTACCTTAAAAAATATGAAGAGGAGAGACCTGCATAAACCTCAAAATGTAGCACAAAGCTCAGTCAATTCATAGAAAAATAGAAAAATAAGAAGAAAAACAGAATACTAAAAAGTAAATAAAAAAACTCCAGCAAAACGCAACTCAAAAATTATATATATATATATATATATATATAGAAATATAGAGAGATATATAGAGAGAGAGAGAGAGAGAGAGAAAAGATAGATATATATAGATATATATATATAGATATATATATATATATAGATAGAGAGAGAGAGAGAGAGAGAGAGAGAAAGAGAGAGAGATAGAGAGAGAGAGAGAGAGAGAGAGAGAGAGAGAGAGAGAGAGAGAGAGAGAGAGAGAGAGAGAGAGAGATATAGAGAGAGGAGAGAGAGAGAATATAAAGAGAGGTCCTCCTCAAATAAGGAATAGAAGAGAGAAGAAAAGGGTTGGATGGGAGAGAGCAGCTGTAAAATCAAATCACTAATATATAAAATTGTTGGATGCATGAACCAAGAGACAGAATTTGAATGGGAACAAGTTCAAAGTATTGAAGGCCTTGAGTGCCTTGAATGCCTTGATGAATACCTTAAAGACAGACTTTTTTTTGTTATTTATCCCAAAAGACAGAAAATGTCACTCCGCCTGTATCAAACTATCAATACGTACGATCAGATTATTATGAGGCAAGCACTCACTAGAGGAAGAAACAAGAACATTATATGATGAAAATGAGAGAAAAGTAACAGAAAAAATACGAATCAAATGCAAAGGTCAAAGATTTGGTGGTGCTTGCTATTGAAGGATAAGGACGAAAACTGGGTGACGCTATGCGCCCATTTGAAGACGAGTGTCTGAGGACTTTGGCAGACGATAAAATTGAGAAAAAGATCGATGTCAGTGATGACGAAGAGAAGCGCAAGTAAATTTGGCTTGTTCTCGAACGATATGCCGGTCTGATGTTGAATATTTGTGCAAGCTGCCGGGTGGAGAACGGAGAGAGAATCTCAACAAAAAACACTGCGCTGGTACGAGCTGATCAGAAAGCTCGGAAAATGGCCTTCTTCCTCAGTACTCTGTTCCTGTTCGTCTCTAGTTTTGCGTTCTTGCTGTTCGTATGGAACAAGCAGTGGAGAAACAATACTAGTAACAAAAGGGAAGAGGATGGGAATAAAAAGCAGCTTCCTCCGGGACCCGTGAAGCTTCCCATCATCGGAAATCTACACCAACTGGGTGAGCTTCCTCATAGATCGCTCCATCTCATGTCCCTCAGACACGGACCTCTTATGTTTCTCAAACTAGGTTCCGTTCCCCTGATCGTGGCCTCTTCCGCGGACACGGCTCGGGAGTTGATCAAGAACCACGACCTGGCGATTTCGAACAGGCCCGTGACGTACGCCCAGAGGAAGCTCTCTTACGGCTGTGCCGACATGGTTTTCGCTCCCTACGGCGAGTACTGGAGACAGGTGAGGAAGCTCTGCACCTTGGAGCTCCTCAGCCTGAAGAGAGCCCAATCATTTCGGGCCGTGAGGGAAGAGGAAGTCGCTCTCCTTCTGGATTCGATTGCTAAATATTCCACTTCTTCTTCGTCGTCCACGATCATTAATCTGAGCGAATCGGTCCTTAATCTCGTCAACGACATCGTCTGTAGGACTGCTTTCGGTAAGAAATACAGAGAGGTCGGTCACAAATACTCATGTTACGGGAGCAAAGCTGGCAGCCGGGTTAACAGTATTTTAGCAGAATTCCAAGAGTTGTTAGCGACTATCTCTGTTCTGGATTTCTTCCCACATATGGAATGGATCCACAAGTTCACGGGATGGGATTCGAAGCTGGGGAAGATTTTCAGGGAATTGGACGCCTTTTACGATGAACTAATAGAAGCCCACCAAAATCCAGAATCGAAGAGGTCATCATCTGTCGGGGAAGATGATCTAGTTGACGTCTTGATTAAAGTTTACAAGGACAGAAGTCTGGGGATTTCTCTCACCATGGACAACATCAAGGGAGTGCTCACGGTTGGTATATATATATATATATATATATATTTTATTATTTAAGCATAAATAACAATTTGTATATATATATATTTGCTGAGCCTAGCTTGCAGGATATTTTTGTCGCAGGAACAGATACATCTTCTGCACTAGTAATATGGGCGATGGCAGAACTTATGAGGAATCCATCAGGTATGAAGAAGGCACAAGAAGAGCTGAGAAAGGCGATTGGAAAGAAAGAGCGGGTGGAAGAGAGCGACCTCCATGGACTGGATTACCTGAAAGCTATCATCAAGGAGACATTTAGGGTGCACCCACCTGTTCCTTTATTAGTTCCTAGAGAAACAACAGAAGAATTTACCTTCGATGGCTACACGATCCCTGCAAAGGCTCAGATATTTGTCAATGCCAGAGCAATCGGATTGGACCCAAAATGTTGGGAATACCCGGAAGAGTACAGGCCGGAGAGGTTCTTAAATAGTCCGATAGATTACAAAGGACAACACTTCGAGCTCATACCGTTCGGCGCAGGCAGAAGGGGCTGCCCCGGCATCAACTTTGCTACTCCAACAGTGGAACTGACACTTGCAAATCTTCTGCACCGTTTCGATTGGGAATTTCCTCCTGGAATGGGAATTGCAGATTTGGATATGAAGGAAGCGATTGGGATGACCACTCATAAGCGCATTCCTCTACAGTTGGTAGCTATTCCCAAAGCTTACACATACTGATGGTCCATATGAAACAAATTGTTATATCTCGAACTTTATTTCAGGATTCATTTTCCTTTCCAAGGGAATTTGAGCCGTGAATAATGACAGGTGATCCGGTAACGATATTGAAGTTGGTTACTATCAACTTAATGTATTCAATAATCATTATTTAGTGTTACATTGTCACTTGAAAGATTGACGAAAGATGATGAGAGTTTGAGGTATGTGTTCCTCGTTTGCCTATATTCTGCACGTGCTCCCTTTGAAGTGCCATTTCAAGCACGTGCATCAGCCAGGTCTTTCATTGGAGTATAGCAGAACAAATCACTTTCGAAACAATGACAGAATAAGCATACGGAAACTGATCTGAAGCGTAATTGGCTTCGGATCAGTACACTCCCTTTGAAGTTCAAATTGGCTTTTACAAAGAACTTTGTCCAATTAATATTTTAGAATTATTACTTACTTTTCTTTAAAGTTCAAATTTGCTTCACGTCTTTCACGGTATGGGAGCCCATAGTTTAAATAAACTAATAAACATGAACAACAAATGGATCTGATTTCCATTATTATTGTAAGAATGAATTGTTAACAATGTGAAATTGTATTTGTATGATTAAAAATTGGTCATCATAATCAATGAATGTTCTTGTTGTCTCAACAGATTATAAGATGATAAAAATTTAAATTTTTGCGTACTTGTTTTTCGTTGTTCTTGTCAAATTGTCATCAGTCCACCAATTCTCAAGATCAAAGGTAAGCTAGACTCGAAGGTCATGAGCTCAAAGCCCATTCACCAGATCTCCGGTCACCCGTCCTATGTGTGACACACACAATATTGTATGGTGATGGGACATCCAAGTCAATGCATGGTCCTATACCTAGCACCCCATATGTGGCCATTTAAATATACAAAGGTCTAAGTGAGCTGCTCCAATATTCACCTCAATGACCCGGACGAATTATGAGCGCAAGACTTTAGGACATTATGTCATGAAAACACCCACCTCCCACTGATCCAATGTCAAAGAGATGAAATTCCATAGAATTAATTTTGCATACACAAATTTTGGAGTAAGTGTTCTGAGCTGGGCCACACATAACAAATTTTCTAACAATCTCCCACTTGGCCCAATCAAAACAAGGGAGTTCACATTTCAATGTTTATACTAATCAAATGCTAAAGAAACACTTTTAACACCCAATATCATATGGATCAACAATCATCTCTGCAAAGTTTGAATTTAAATACCAAGTAGATTTTCTTTGCTTAATTTTCCTATGTACAATTTCTTTGATGACATCAAAACTTCATCACATTGTATTTTCTCTTAAAAATTAGTGAGACATTGGTCAAACCATGTGAAATTCATATCATATGATTTTCTCCCCTAAACCCTCGTTTCACACAATATCAAATCTAAACTTGTTCATTAAAGGCAATATTCAACAATCTCTATCTCCATGACTAATAATCACAAATAAGGCAACCAAAAAATTTCATAATCCTTTATATTATATCACTATTCAGATATACAATATTCCTTCATAAATGTGAAAACAACAAATAGAGTCTAACATATTGTCCTAATTCATTCGTGTGCCTAATGAGTCTGATTTTATCCTTCAAAAGATAGAAAATATCTAATAATACTTGATCATTTAGAATCAACTAATTGCTAATTGTTAACTCATATCTTATTAGATAAAAGTTAATCAATTAAAACATGAAGCACATTAATCTCATTGTAATAGTTCCAATATTTTCCTTGAAGTTCTCTAAATATGACTACCTCAAGTTCCTATTTAAGCATGCATTAAGAGAATCTATAATATGAAGTCATAAGTCTTAATTTTGTTATTCTTAAGTTAGGTATATCTAACAATTATTCCAGGTAGTATATTAATTTGAACTTAGTCCAAAACTCAATCACATCAGTGACTATTGGAAAGATATTACATTAACAAATTTCTTCACATGAGAGTAATTTAGTTGTCTATCATTAGAAAAACAAGATGATCTTTTCAAATTTGTCTATACATACTCCCATTGATTTTGACTACTCTTATCCAATGAGATCTGTCTCCAATACTAATTATTTGAATTCGTAAATGGGTTTTATTGCCCAGAAGTGGACTGTGTCAAACTAAATATAAAATCTATCGAACATAGGACATTGTTTCAATTTGATATGAAATCTAGACTTTAACAAAGTTTTTTTATTTCTATTCAAAGCATTGAAATAAACTTAATGGAGTTATAACATATAATACCACACAAAATATATCATGAGAAAATTATGATGATGTTGCACTTTTAGTGATAGCTAGAACCCATCTATAAATAGTTCATGACTTTCTTTGGTCCACCAATCACTATTGATTCAGGGTACAACCTAAAGACTCCATTACGCTACACATCCCTTGAATTAATCAATCATTGCCTTTGGGTTAACTGACGAGTCCTTAGTTGTATTAATGACTCCACAAAATTACATGAATTATTCTCAAATCAAGAGCTTATCCTTTGGGCTTCACACTAAATTCGGAATAATGAGTTATCAGATTATCATAACTCTTACCATCACAATCAAGAGCACAATCCTTTGGGCATTTACCCTTGACCAAGACATAAAAAATTATTAGGTGATGATAGCAATCATGGATAAAACTCTTGCGTATTTAAGACACTCCCACTGTCAAGTACAATTTACATATTATCATGGAATTATACATTCATGTGTCTATCCAAACTCATATACATAAGTACACCCATCATCTAACATACATGAGTAAATATATTTCACATAGTATAGGTCACATTATTCTATTCATCACAACCAAATATAATCATTGACTATAAATTTAAATAAGCACATAAATAAAAATGAATGTGCAAATAAATCAAATAATCAAGTCATTATGATGAAACATGGTGAAAACTAATGGTTTAAATTAATTCAGTCATATGAATTAACTTTAGTTGATTTCTATCAACTAAACATAATGACTCTATTGAATCTTACAAGTTCATACTTGAGCCCAAAACAAAGTGTTATTTCCTATTTGAACCACATTATTCTCATGATTCTTTTTTCAATAGAAATGAAAATCATATTTGTTACCTTGAGGTAATCTTTAAAGTCCAAGTCACACATATACTTTCTTATTCATTTTAACGAGATGACACAAACTACAAAAGTGAAAATGTATCAAATATTAAGACTTAGTCTTTGGTCTCAAATTTATGATTAATCCTCAAGGTCACTACGTTTCAGTCATAATCAACAAGGCAGACTTTGTCCATCTACACTTTATGTGGCAAATATTGTGCCAATTCTATTTTGGGTAAGGTGAGTGTGGTTTGAACCATCTAAACCAATAGTAAACAAGAAATGCACATTTTGTCACAAAGTTCACTATTAATGCAAACTCAATGAATTAAATTGTTAGTTTATATAGCCAATAACCTCTTCTATGATTCAAATCTTCATGAATAACTATTTTATCCATTCATTGAATATCCAATCATTAAGCACACTTAATGTCACTAATTAGAAGGATAAGTTAAAACAAAATGCAAAGTTTAACTTCTTAAATTTGACTTGGGTGAATGATTATAGCAAACTATTTATCCCATACATCAAAAGACAAATAATATGGATAAAAAAAATTAGTTTAATCCATTCCTAATTTTAATTTAGTTACAAGTTGACCTATCATAATTAATTTTGAATCCAAAATAATTCAAACATCTAGGATTTTTAATATTGGGAGATAATCTTAGATAATGCTAAAATTACCCAATTAATAATAAACAAATATTTTATTCCCACTAATCCAATCCATCTTGTACACGTTTTTATGTACCTTGTACATAAATTGAATAGTTAATTAATATATGAGGGTCACAACAAATTCCATCATGCTAAACATTGGGCTATTTGATAAAGCCTATCCAAGGCTCAAAAAATATAATCATTCAAATTAGACAAAATGATTGTATAAGTCACTGAGTCAATTTATATTGCAATAATTGCACTAAAAATAAATAGCCTTGAATTTTTCAAATTTGATACTTGAAATTCATCATAGTATAAGTTATCACATTTAAAGTGAAATCTAGACTAATCATAAGCAATAAAATTAATCTCAATTTAACCACTCTATGCACATGTAAATATGTCACACATGTATGAATAAAATTTATACATAAACATGGGTCATAAAAATTACCATAAATAATATAATAAAATTTAATTAATTAAAAATATATAATTAATTTATCCATAATAAAGTATATTTATGGTGAAATTTTTTAGTCAAAAATCAATGTGCATACTTATATTTCGTTGAACCAAAATATCCAAATACTCATTTTTTTTTAAACTAAATACTGTAAGAAAATAAAAAAAATTATTTAAAATACACATAAAAATCTTAAATATTTTATTTAGTCTACGGTTCAAATTTCATTAAATTCTGACACATATAAGACCCTGAACTGGATAGAAAGGTATTAAATAGGTTCGGTTCAGTTTTGGGCACCAAGGGGTAGACCGACCCTAACGATCCGCGAACACAGTCCATACAAACTCGAAACTGACTCAACTCTAAGTCGATAACCAAGTCGGATCAGTCCGATCTAACTTGACCGAGCTAGCATGGTTTTGGTTCGAACCCGTGATTGAGCCGATCCGAACACTCGGGTCGGTTTACCGCACTAGCCAGGCCGGGTTGGTGTAGGTCGCTGGAGGTCATCCCTCGGGATGGCAACAGGTTCCCTTTAACGAGGAACCCGCACCGACCCAACCCGCTTTAAGCGGGTTTGGGTTCGTATATTTACCCCGCGGGGCGGGTTTGGTATTTTGGAGCAAAACCCGTCACGGGTTCGGGCCGGGTTTGGTATTTTGGAGCAAAACCCGTCACGGGTTCGGGGCGGGGACGGGTTTCGCCCCAAAAACCCGACCCGACCCATTTAATATTTATTAAAAATATAAAATATTAAAAGGTAAATCTATAATAAAAATATATTAATAAAATTTATGTTTGATAAAATATTTAAGTTAAGTATTTATATATTTATAATATTTATTTTTGAATTTTTTTATTTTTTAAAATTTTTAATATAAAATATGTCAAAATGGGGCGGGTCAAGTTGGGTACCCGCCAAGCGGGGCGGGTTTTCACGGGTTCGGGATGGGTTTACAAACCAAACCCACAGGGCAGGATTTCACGGGGACAGGTTTCCCTGGATTTTCATGGGGAGGGGACTAGTTTCCAAAAACCCGCCCCACCCTGCCCCGTTGCCACCCCTAATCATTCCTACCTCCAGCGTCGCCGCACGCAGAGAAGCTAGGGTTTCTTTGTGTCGGCGTTCTGACCGTCGTCGCCATCAGGGACCACTGCGATTGGAGTCGCCTGTCTCCCAATACTATTCCTAAGATGTTCCTGCCGCATGAAAAGCTTGAATTGGCACTGGAGATCATCTTCTCCAGCGTTGTCGATAGGGAAACTGTTTCCCCGTCCGACCAATCCTGTCAATCCAACCGTCGCGACACCGTGATATGTCATCGAAAAGGTTTTCAGCCCCTCGGCGACCTTTCCCCAGCCCATCCTGGCGTCAGACGACGACCGGATGGGCTGAATTTCGAAAAAGCTTGGCCGTGCTGAGAAACCCTCTGTGCGGCTATTCTGGCCGCCGTCGCGATGGTCGACGGCCACGAAACGGTGGCCCATTTTGTGGCTACGGCTCTGTGGTCATTCCCGACGACAAAAGTATTTGTGTTCCGCGTGTATCAACTTATTTACATTTGCCAGTGAACATGTAGAGTTGCTCGAATTGGACTAGTGAATTTCAACGAATTGCGAGTTTCTTGAATTCCTTCGACTCGAGATAGCTTCTATGCGTGAGATTACTTCTCGACAAAAGAATTTTGAACCCCTTCGACAAAGGGCTTTTGGCTATTTGTAACCGGTTCTGTCCAGTTGTTGGGGGTCGATCATTGGAATGGGGATCATGATCCCTTTCTGTTGCTTTTGTTGAGATAGGAGGAGGACTTGTCCTTCCTTGATCCCATTGAATGAGGATTAGTGGTAGGTTTTTTTGTTTCTTCCGTTGGTGACCAAATTTGGTCAATTAAATGCTGAAGTGGTCTGCAGTGTGAGTGGCAGCTAAGTGGTCCTGATGCGACAAATTTTTGCTGACTGGGATGATGATGGGATCGATGACGCGACGAGATGAACGAACCCTATAATGGGCTGTGAGTGATGACTTTGAAAACCGGTGCAAGTAGATCCATGATAAGCTCATGACGATTGACCGAAGGACTGTGGGCATTTGGGCTCACCGTATTTGGGCCAACCACATTTTAGTGTCTACAGATTGCCCCTTTCGAGAATTACTCGTTCGGAGAGAATGAGCAAGAGTCGAATGTGAGAACACACACAACACGCACACATGCAAGCAACATACTTTTTTTTTTCACCATTTTTTTTGGACCCTCTTACTTTTTTAAGGCCATTTATCTTTTAGTGTATGTATCTTTTCTTTCCTCTTACTCTTTTAAGATAGTGTATATTTTTTTGTACACTTGTATCTTGTATATATTTTTTCTTCATTTTCTTTCTTTTCATTTTTTTTGCCCTCTTACTTTTTTAGGGCTGTTTAATTTTTTTTTTTTTTTTTTGGCGCTGCGTACATATGCAGTATGTGCACGATATATAAAAGAGATGAGTACCTGACCAGAGGTGTTGTTCAGGTTTGAGTAGCAACGTACTTGTTGGTTGAAGTTTGACGAGGTGAGACTGATGAATATAAGTCGGTTGAGTAGAGGTTGCAGCCTACTTGAGTGCTGCGGTCGAGGACTGCTTTGGTAGAACGACTTCGACAGAATTGACCGCACGCCAGAGAAGAGTGTAAACTCGGTGATATAATCATCGCGCTGCGGGGAAGGCACGCACTAGAAAGGAGCGCAGTAGGCCTCACTTTGGTTCGGCCGACCTCACGGCGAGATGGGAGAATTCCTTTAACGAGTCGTACCTCCAGAGAAAACAGGTCAATTGGCAGATCTTCTGTCAATTTCAATGAATTTTGAAAAATTTGGGTTGAGCGGCATCCCTCCGTAATGCATCGAAGAATTGGTGCAGACTGGGTAAAGCTCGATCATCCCCGACTCCATCTGGTCGACTCCTCTAGTATGATGAATTACTTCAGTGTAGCAATTGCGATGACTTTCGGTAAGCTTCGGCAGGTTTCGGGGACTCTGGTCGTCACGCCGAAGAAAGAGAGTGTGATTCGAAGTGAAGCACAATTTCTCCGCTTCGGTTTGACTGAACTTCTTGACAGGATGACCCGCTTTCGATCGAACTTCGAATTGAGAGAAGGATATAAATAGAGTAGAGTCATAGGTAGAACAGAACCTATTTCTGTTTGGTCAATCCATGCGCCGGGGAGGAAGTACGCATCAGAGTGGGCCGTAGTAGGCCTCATTCTGGTTTGGCCGATGTTGGGTGTCTAGCAAGTGTACTAGGTCAGCAAGTAATATAGACTTTGAGAGTCCAGATATCGATCCCATAGAGACCTTGATAAGAATTCAGTTTAAATAAAGATTTTTCTATTGATTGAGGGAAAAGAAATTTTTGGTTTTGGTTTTGAAAACTGAAAAAGAAAACAGAATTTAACTTTTGGAAAAACTTATAAAGATGAGATGTTGGGGAAGAATGTCAGTCCCTCCTAGTTGTTAATATGCAAAACTCTGATTTTATAGCTGAAGCACCTTTACCTTGACTTAGCTTTTGAAAACCTGGTTACCCATATAAAGGAAATAACTTTCACTTATTCTTTGAACTCCTTGTCAACCGGAACATTCAAATCCTAAGTGCATAAATATAAAAGCTTGAAGATTAACTCTCTCTTATTCAGAACAAGAGTTATAGAAGTCACATCACTTTTCAACTAGTCTCCTTCATAACCGGAACAATCTAGTTAGAAAAACAAGTTATTTTAGAAAATAGGAATCAAATAACTAACCCAACTCTCTACTGAAATTTAACTTCTCTATTTGACCCTCATTAAATTCCAGAATTGAATTAAGATCAGAAATAAGCAATGAGCTCAGATTCTAAAACAAAAGCAAGGTACTATATTGCTATAAACTTCAGAATTTACACATAAAACAGCTAGGAGTTCATGACTTCCCCAACAAAGAGAGACTACTCCATGGTAATAGAATAAACACACAAAGAGAATTCAATTACAGCCATGAGCATGAAAAGAAAATAAGTACAGAAAACCCCCTTTCAGGACTGCCCTTAGCTCCTACTCTTGCCTTAGCTGAAATCTCTTCTCTCTCTCTCTAAAGTACCAAGAGGTCGTGCAAGACTTCCTCGTGCAAGACCTCTCGGCGAGATGGGAGAACTTTCTTGGAGAGTTATACCTTTTCGTCAAATCGGCAAATTGGCAGATCTTCTTGGCGGCTTCAACGAATTTTGACCAAGTCGGTTCTAGCAGCACCTCTTCGTGCTGCGTCGAAGAATTGGCGAGTTGCGCGATCTCTGGTAAAATGGTTTCGTTGATTCTGGTCGTCGCGCCTGAGAAATAGAGTGTGAACCGAAGTGAAGCGCAGTGGCTTCGCCTTGGTTCGACTGATCTCTTGGCAAAATGAATTGTTTTTGACAAACTTCGCAATACTGAAGTGCTTCGGTACGGTTGAGATTGCTTCGTTGGAGTGGCTTCAGTGATTCTGTTTCTATTTGGTTGGACGCTTCGACTGATAGAATAGCTTGGCCGACTCCAACCATCGCACCGGAGTGGAGGTACCCACCTGTACAAGGATGGGTAGGTCATATTTTTCCTAGCAAGCCCCCCGGCGGAACAAAACCTCTTGTACGGATTTTGCAACCTCGACTTGCTCCTCTGAATGGGCTGGGACTTGGCGATTATGAAGCAAGAGAGGTGGGGCCCACACTATTGTTTAGGCACCTATTCTCTTGCTTTCCGTTTGGATTTTCAAAGCAAAGTTCTAATTCGAATGAAACTCTGAATGGAAAATCACCCTCAATACACTCCAATTTCAATAAGAATACCAATCGACTCCTACAAATTTTGGAGAGTTTGGTTGACTTCCTCAAATATTGGGTCTTCTTCTTCTGGGTATGCTTTGCGACTTGTGTTTGTTGAGTATCTGCAACCTGACCTTCCTACATTGTGTGACATCTGGCTATTCTGAACTCTGACGAATCATCTTCAACCGGTCTGACATCTTCTTCTCATTGATTGCACTGCGAGTGCGAGGCCACGACCTTCTCTCTTGTCTGCGTAACTGCAGGTGTCTTGTCTTCCTCATCAACTCTTCTGCGAATACACTTGCATTGAGTGTATGCGAGTGTATTCCTCATCGCTTTGTCTTACAATCTTCTTCAAGTTCCGACATGAATTAGAGGCTCCCCGCGGATTATAATTCAATGGTATTGTATATGTTTTTTTTTTTTCCCAAGGCGGTGTCTAATTGAGTTCAGGTCTGTCGGGTACCCACTCTCTTTTCTTTTTCTTCTTTCCTTCCTCCCTATTTCTTCTTCTTTTTCTCTCCTCTCATTTTTGAGTCCTCCCTCAAATTTCTTGAATTTTCTCTCTTCTCTCTCTCTCTCTCTCTCTCTCTCTCTCTCTCTCTCTTCTCTCTCTCTCTCTCTCTCTCTCTCTCTCTCTCTATCTCTCTATATATATCTCTATCTCTCTCTCTCTCTCTCTCTCTATCTCTCTCTCTCTCTCTCTCTCTCTCTCTCTCTCTCTCTCTCTCTCTCTCTCTCTCTCTCTCTCTCTCTCTCTCTCTCTCTCTCTCTCTCTCTCTCTCTCTCTCTCTCTCTCTCTCTCTTTGAACTCCAAGTGTTTTAAGTTTGTCAATATGATAGACTGATCACTCTCAGTGTGTCGTCCGACTCAATAGCCGGGCTCAGTAATGTTGTGTAATATATCTGGCTGGGTTTGCCAGATGCGGCGAATCTAATCTAATTTAATGCGCATTTGTTGTGTTATATATATATATATATATATATGTGCAATGCTTTTGTTGTGTTGAGTCTGGCTTAGACGTTTGTCGTCGGGCGCAAAACTCTTGGACTGCGTCCGATTTGGTCATCGGTCGCCGCGCACAAATTTGATTTGGCCGAGTTCAGCTCGGTCGCTGGGCACGGAGCTTTGGTGTTGTATTCGGCCCGATCGCCAGGCACTAAAATTTTTGTTTTGGCTGTGTTTGGCTTGTTCACCGGGTTCAAGCCTTTTGTGCTCCATCCGGCTTGGTCGTCGGGCTTTGCAATTTTAGTTGGATGCATCCAGCTCGATCACCAAGAGCAAATTTTTTTTTTTGGCCGCGTCCGGCTTGGTCGCAGGGCACAAAAATTTTGATTTGGCAGTGTCCGGCTCGGTTGTCGGGAGCAGAGCTTGCTGATCGTTCTTTAGGACGACTCGTTTTGTGACGAATTGGCACACATTCTGGAACTCACAAAGCGTAGGGGTGGCAACGGGGTGGGGAGGGGCGGGTTTATGGAAACCCGTCCCCGCCCCGTAAAATTCCGGGGAAACCCGTGCCCGCGAAAACCCGCCCCGCGGTTTTACAAAGTAAACCCGTCCCGCCCCATTATGATATATTTAATATTTAAAATTTTAAAATAAATATTATAAATCTATAAACATATAAATACTTAACTTAAATATTTTGTCAAATATAAAATTTATTAATATATTTTTATTATATATTTACCTTTTAATATTTTATTATTTAATTTAATAAATATTAAACGGGTCGGGTCGGGTTTTGGAGACAAAACCCGTCCCCGCCCCGAAATCGTGACGGGTTTCGCTCCAAAATACCAAACCCGCCCCGTGGGGAAAGAATACAAACCCGAACCCACTTTAAGCGGGTCAAGTCGGGTCGGTGCGGTTCCCCGTTAAGAGGAACCCGTTGCCATCCCTAGCCAAGGGGTGATAGTGTGGCAAATGTAGGTAGCCGAGGCTGCTTTTTTTTTTTTGTATTCGGTTAGATGGCCAAACCTGACAAGAGAGTCAGTGTACTCTCAATTTCATTTTCCTGCGACTGCTCTTTTTTGTTGCTCGCAATTTTTTTCTCCGACTGCTTCTTTTTGTCGCATACAATTTTGTTTTATACGACCGCTTCTTTTTGTCGCATGCAATTTTGTTTTATACGACCGCTTCTTTTTGTCGCATGCAATTTTGTTTTATACGACCGCTTCTTTTTGTCGCACGCTGATTTTCTTTCGATTTTGTATATTTTTCTTTTTTTTTCGAAGAGAAGTTACGTACTTGACTGTGCATGTTTGCTCTGTCGTAAATTTCTACTGTACCGGCTTCTTTCTCCTTGGTTTGACTATTTCGACCATCAGGACTATTGTGAACTGTGTTGTTCGTCATTGTCTGTGAATCATGGACTCGGAGGAACATCAAAGCCCGTTGTTATTGCCTCTGAGAGGTCTGTCGGCATATGGTGGTTGTGATGTATCAATGCCCATGGTCAAAGTCGTTCACGATTTGTGGAGTCACTCTATTTTCGACGAGGATGATCACATATTTCATCTACCGAGCGTCAACGAAGCCTTAACCTCTCCACACAAAGCTGTGGGTAGTATTATGTTCAGACCGATGCACAACCAATTAGTCACTTACAAAGCGCCGGATCTTTCTATCGACAGTGATCGGTTTGGTCCTTGGGCTCGTCAACCGGAGGTATCTTTTGGCCCCCTCCCCGTGCCCTTATATTTTGAGTGGGCGGACACTATTCTCCATACTTGTCCGGAGAAGATGGCTGCAGTGGACCTTACCTTTGCAGTTCACACCTCCATGTTCTCCTATCGGTGTTGCACCAATGTTCTTCAGTCTTTCTTGGAGGTTTGGAGTTCATCGACCAATACGATTTTCACTCGTGAGGGGGAGTTGTCGATTTCCTTATGGGATATGCATCAACTTTGTGGATTACCCATCTCGGGAGGAATTTATGACGAGACGATTCCAACGGTTGAGGACTTCACCGCTAGACATACTCTGCCGCTGCTGGAGAGCCTTCAATATCTTCTTCTCGCCAATTATAGACTCTTTTGCAGCCTAAATGCCAACCTCGGCGGTTCCTGATGTCTCTTTCTCGGATTGGGCCTCTTTCCAATTTCGAACAGAAGAAGGTGTGCGACCTTCTGAAGACTCATGGGCTGATCGCAACAAACTAACCGGTTCCCAAAACCCTGACCGATCGACCAAATAGAACCAAGTCCTCTTCGAGGTTGGTGTTTCAGATGCTCTCGCGGACGAAGTGTATTTGGCGGCTTTCCTGTCACTGTGGATCAGCCACTTTGTAATGCCCTTGCCAAGCAACATACTGAGGCTAAACGTCTTCAAAATGGCATGTTTTATGGCTAGTGGTTCTCGTTGCAGTCTGGCCGACGCAGCTTTGGAGAACCTTTACCGGGGACTTAATGCTTTTTCGTTGGAGCGGATCTCTTGGCCATTCATCTATGCGTGGCTTGCTCAGCGGTTTGGTGTTCAGGAGGCTGATTCTCGCGGCGGCGACATGCCTCCATGATGCTCTACCGCAACCCAGCTCTCATTCACATTTATACTCAGAAGGAGGCTCGCTCGCTATTTTGGTGCGGTGGAGTACGGTGCTGGTATCCTTTAGGGGCTCTTCCTCCGGGTCTGATCCTTGATAAGGTGAGTCACTTTGCCTCTCGAATCAAGGCAGAGTATTTTCATTGCCTTCGAGAGACCAATTTTGTTTTACGGCACCACGAGCTTCTTGTGGTGGAGCCTTACAGCCCTCACCAATTCGCTCACCAATTTGACTTCTATCAAGACTTGTCGGGTGTGCTTTTCTCTGACCAACGCTTTATGACTTCTATTTCTGCACTCGAGGCGATGTGGCAATCCGGAACTGCTTGTCCCCTTGGTAACGTGGAGGTGTCGTCCTTTGTGATTCCCGACTTCGACCCAAGCGTTACGTCCGTCTTTCAGGAGTCTTTTGGCGTACTAATTTTTACTCTTCCTTCTTTGTTTTTGTTTTCCTCCCTTTGCGTCGTATGATTTTTTTTTTTATTTAGCGCGCATGGAGGCAATTTACCAGTGCATCTGCGTTGGGGATGGCTATTCCGTTATCCTCGTCGGACTTGCTGCCTGCACGAAGTGATGACGACGCGGGGGACCAAGACCAAAAGAGTTCCCAATGAAATTGCAAGTCGTCCGTATCTCCCAAGGCGAAACAGAGCAAGGGTGAAGCAAGACGGGTGCCACGGCCGAGAGTCGTGAAAGACAAGTGGTCAGCTCAAGAACGAGCGACGCCTGAGAAAGGTATTGTAATTAGGGAACCTTCTCCGGTTGAAGGTGATCCTCGGCCAGTCGTACCCTCTCTATCAACGACCAATGCTTCTCTTGATAAGGGGAAGAAGTCGGCTCAATCAACAGCTCCGACAAAGAAGGTTGCAACAAAGAGGAAGCCAACAACTCCAAAATCGGGACCTTTTATTTTCATTCCTCGTCCATTCAAGAAGCACTTCTGAACCGATCTAGCCAGGCCTCTCACCAACATGGCTCTTCTCGCTGTGCTTAAACCTTCGGTGAATCCATCTTGTCAGTACCTTTTGTTGGGGCCATCTAGAGAAGAGGCAGAGGAGCCGACGACCTTTGATCAGCCTGCGGCCTGATCGACTGTGGAGTCAACCGCAGAGCCGGAGGTTTTCATGAGCAAGCGGACTGACATGAATTGCAAGTGATCCAGGAGTTAGCGATGATCGACGACATGCATCATGATGGGCTCACAATGGAAGTGGATCAGCTGATGGATCATTCCGACCCTCATCGAGAGGAGTTATTCAATCTTGACGGGTTGGAGATTCCTCAACAATCGGAATTGGTCGAGGACAGTCGAGTATTGCCGGCTGACTTCGTAACTATGGATCTTGATGGAGGCACTCTCGTGCCAGCCCCAGCTGCTCACCGGAGATAGGTTGTCTCTGATCGAAGAGGAGGTACCACCTACTGCTGTTACTAATGAGTTTGTAACCGGTGAAGCTGAGTGTCGAGTGATGGCCACTAGCACTGGTGGTGCGTAACCTCAGCCTGCTAGCGAATCGTTGTGAAAGGTCAAGAGTGGAGAAATTGTAGCGGATCCCAAGTTGCAGTCGCCGGTGAAGTTCTGCGAACTGTCTTTGATCCATCCCCTCTTGTCATTGAAAATTCGAAGAGGGAAGTCCATCTAGCGAATGAGTTCATTCCTTCCATCAGAGGAGAGTCGTCTTTAGCCGCTAGGGAAGGGATTTCGGGATCGGCTCATCGGCCTGTCAATGAGCACTCATCCACTTCACGGCCTTCGTCGATAAGTGTGTATACTTCCTCCCCCAATTTTTTTTCTTTCCCTTCTTCTGAGTTTCTCTCTTTTTTTTTTTTTCTCGGGCATCGGCCTTTCGACCTTCAGCAAGATCGAGATTGTGATTGCAGCAAGCTGCTCTAAGGCTATGGACGAGATTCGTTGAGTCGAATTTACTACCGGCAGATGAGCCATGTTTGCCGGAGCTCGTGGTGGATACTCGTGTCATTCTCGATCATCTGAGAGGGGTGGGCGTTAATACCTCAGTTTTGGAGCAATGGGTTGAAGACTTCACATCGGGAGTGGATCAATTTCATCGATTACGCGACTCATTGACAGAGAAGCTCAGTTTGGCCAAACGGTTTGTTGTGGAAGCCGAACTTGACCACTCTGTTTTGTGTGTGAACTGTCGGTGCGATAATTTGAAGGTGGACTTGGATAAACATCGGGTTGAACGCAATCCTAGTGAGACCGAATAGAAAGCCCTTTATGAGTGTTAGGCGCTTGTATCAGCTCAACTTGATTCCATAGATGTAAAGCTTGTGACCATCCAAAAAAGGCTTGATGCTGGTGAGGAGGAAGCCGCGACTCTCCATAAACAGCTTGCATACGTTCACTCGCGTCCAATCCTGAACGAGGCTGAGACGAGGGAACTATTTGAAATTTGTGCTGAAGTAGTTCAGCTGAAATGATGAGTGGCCGATTTTGAACTTCCGCAACTCTGATGTCGTCCTTTTTGCAATTTTTTTTTTAAACGACTTGTTGCCTTCTTTTTTTTTTTTTCGAGGCTTGCACTGTTGCCACTTTATTGAAATGAGAAACAATTATTCCTTTATTCATCATCTCTTTTTTTTTTTTATTTTTTTTTTATGCCCTCTTACGCATAAAAGCGTTTAAGAAATTTGTCATTCGTTATAGGCAACTTTGAGTCGTCCGACGTTACGAGCTTGTACGCGCTATTGGTGTAGGCTTCTTGAACCACAAAAGGGCCTTCCCACTTCGGCACAAACTTGCCCCCGGTTTTGCTCGAACAGAGCATTGACCGTCGTACTACAAGACCAGATCACATTTTTGGAATGACCTTAGACAAACTTTCTTGTTGAAGGCGCGGGTCATTCGAGACTGGTAACATTCAAGTCATTGTTGTGCTTCGAGTCCCTACTCATCGAGTGACACTAACTCTCCGAGTCATAACTGAGCGCACTTTTTCGTCGTGAGTCTTGTTGTGTTGTCTAGCAAGTGCACTAGGTCAGCAAGTAATATAGACTCAAGAGTCCAGAAATCGATCCCATAGAGACCTTGATGAGAACCTAGTTTGAGCAAAGATTTTTCTGATGATTGAGGTAAACAATTTTTTATTTTTTGAGAACTGGAAAAGAAAATTAGAATTAAACTAATGGATTAGATGACTAAACCTTATGGAGACGAGACGTTGGGAAAAATTGTCAATCCCTCCTAGTTATTAGTATGCAAAGTTTTGATTTTATAGCTCAAGTACCTTTACCTTGACTTAGCTTTTGAAAAACTGGTTACCCATATATGGGAAAGTACCTTTACCTTGACTTAGCTTTTGAAAAACTGGTTACCCATATATGGGAAATAACTTTTATCTATTCTTTGAACTCCATCACAATCCAGAACATTCAAATCCTAAGTGCATAAACATAAAAGCTTAAAGATTAACTCTCTCTTATTCAGAACAAGAGTTATAAAAAGTCACATCGTTTTCACTAGTCTCCACCACAATCCGGAACGATCTAGTAAGAAAAACAAGTTATTTTAGAAAACGAAGAATCAAACTAATAATCCAAAACCCCTACTGAATTATAACTTCTCCAATTGAACCTCGTTAAACTCAGAAAGCAATTCAGACTAGATGTAAACAATGAACTTAGATTCTAAAACAAAGGCAAAGTACTATTTTGCTATAAACTTCAAAACTTTAACATATTAAAACTAGGAGTTCATGACATCCTCAATAGAGAGACTACTCCATGCTAACAGTATAAACACACAAAAATGATTCAATTATGGGCATGAAAATTAAAATAAACTAAGTACAGAAACTCCCTTGAAGGACTGCCCTCAGCTACAACTTGTGCCTCGAATGAAATCTCCACCTCTTCTCGCCAAAGTGCAAAAGAGGTCGTGCAATACTCCGTCTGGACTTCCTCTCCTCTCCAAAATAATTAAAACAATGAGAAACTCAACTAAAAACTCGATGCCTATCCCCCATCCTCGGACCCCTATTTATAGGTGTTCTGCTATCCAGGCCTTGTAATTTGGTCTCTGTCTAGGGGTTGAAATCAACCCATCCCGACCTCTGAATTACATGAAATTACACACGAACCTTCTTTACATAGTCATTGACTTGTGTACGAAATTTGAAGAAAATATGAATTTGAAAGCTTGAGATATGCTGAAGAGAAGTCGGGTTGGTTCTACTGTCAATTTCAGTACTGGGTTCACCACTTTGAAAATTTAAAACTCCAAAAGGACGATTTGGATTGATCTAATTTTTTGTGATTTGATTCTCAATCCTCTCAGGACTTTGTGATCCACATTTAGAATCAATTGGGAGTCAGAATCTCCAGATATGAACTCTTCAAACTCGGACTGTAGTTTCCTTCTGTAGCAGTCTCCTAATTAGCATTGGATTTCACCTCTTTGAGCATTCAAACCTCTTAGGATTCCCATCAATTTCCTCTAGAGACTTCGTGAACAACTTCCTTATGCACTTAGGACTCTACCTCCCATGTTTGAACTTGATTACGTATTAGAATCCTGAGATTTTTGCGATTTTGCATTGTTGTGTCACTGGCGCGATCACGGCGTTAATGTATCTGATATTGGCTCTATCGCGGCGTTAATGTATCTAATATTGGCGCGGTCGCGCCACTCGGGAAGAAGTTCTTCTAATTACTCGAATGGAAAAAACCTTGGTCGTGTTAGGAAACTCTATAGGCTTAGTGGCACCATCTTGGTGCAGAAACGCCATTCAGATGGCACTGTAGCGTCGGATTTTGTCCTCCATCTGGTCCGGTCGTGCTAGTTCTTGCAACTTTGTACCTTTTGCACTAAAATCTTCATATTTTATTCGTTTTAGCTCCGATTTCAATAATTCTTGTTGAGTTGGACTCCTGAGAGATAAAACATGAATTTGATACATACTTCATGATATTGTGATTCTTATTGACTCCAAAATATAATTTACATGTCAAATTGAGCCCTAAAAATGGTGTCTTTCATACACTTATCACAACCCCAAACTTAAACCTTTGCTCGTCCTCGAGCAAAACTAAAAAAGAACCAGAGTTATGATCAATCGTTAAAGTTTAAGAAAAATCAGTGGGTTTACCCTTTTCAATGCATCAATCAAAGATTACTCATTCAGACCTCTCATTTTCTTGGTTATCCTGTTTAGTCAAGGCATGATCAAGCTATCTTCAACCATACATACCACTTTCCCTTGCACGCGAGCAGTTTAATTTGAAAAACATAAGCCAATCATCAGTCTAATCTCCAATAACATTAAAGAATTTCAAAATTATGATCAAAAGGTCTTCTATAGGTTGTAATTGGGCATGGGTAATGGGTAAGGAGAAAATTAAGGATAAAATTTTTAAAGGTCAGTCCTCCTCTTAATATCCATGTAACATCTTCCTGAGCATGGACCATCTCTGATTGTATTACACCACCCCAAACTTAAAAATTTGTTTTGTCCTCAAAGCAATCAAATAAAACAAAGAGTACGATTCTTGTTCCTCCTCCCTACATCTCTCTTTTTTTTTTTTTTTTTTTTCTATTTTTTTTCTTTGGGTTTGTCTGGAGTCTAGCTTACCTTGCCGGTTGACTCAGAGTCCCTAAGCTTGCTGAGGCCCGAGATCGGTGCACACACAATGTGGCCTTTCTCCAAACTCAACAATTTTTTTTTTTTTTTTTTTTTTCCTTCTCTTTTCCTCTCAGATATTCCAGGAATTATGTCATTCTTTTTTATCTTCATCTTGCTCTTTCTTTCCTCTCCTTCTCAAAGAAAATTCTATACCCTTCATCTGTCTCACCTTATTTCTCAATAACTTCAAATTTTGGTCCATGCTCATTCAAACAACACTTCAATAATTTAGATAAATAAAGGTCAGTAAAAGAAACAAGTTTATTCATCACAAAGGCTGGTTCATGTAATGTGAGAATTGAAAACAAAGCAAAGATCTTGTCGGCTCAAACTGTTTGACAAAAGATGATGCATCTTGTGCATTAAAGTGGGTGGCTCAAAAAGGCTCAAACGATTTAAAACAAGTGCCTCAATTATTTCATAATTTTGAAAAACTTGTCTTCGTTTTGCCTCGATCTTCCTTCTGGTTGGTTCAATTGTACAAAATAAACATGATCAATGCATTCAACTAATCAAACCACTTTCATAGACAACTTTTCTCATGCCAAAACCAAACATTCAAACAAATATGTTTCCCAAGAGAATGAATGAGACCTATCTTCTCAATCCACCAATTAGAGTTCCCACAAAATTTTTCAAAAACCTTTTCAGATTTAGAAATGTTCTTCTGGTATAGACTCAAAGAAAACCAACTAGAATTCAAAATCCGAGTTTCCCATCCAAACTTAAAATTTTGCATTATGCTCAATTCAATCAAATGAGGTAGAGGATAAGAAACTTCCCTGAGAATGTTGGCCGGTTGAACTTCAAGATTTGTTGAGGCACCTTAAGGAACTTGAACTTGAGCTGCCTTCATGCTTGACCAAAAGTGGTTAGAACCATTCATAAAATAAAATCATCGCAAATGACATAAATTTTACCCAGGCCTAGAACTCATAAAGAAAAACATGTCAGAATTGGAATGGAATGATTCTGAGTTGCTGAGCTTCAGAAATTGATCAAACATATGTCGTAGGCGCGCGAGAATTTGGCTCAAGCGCACCACCCTTTTCCTTCATAAATTGAAATTCTGAATTCAAAATTTAAAAATTCCACTTTGAACATGTTGTGAAGGTTCAGAGGTGCACAATAAAATAGGTTTCATGTATTTTCATCAAAGGAATTGAAAGATACACATATTTAAAAACTAGGCAGCAAATCTGAAATTCTGGGCAAAAAGTGAGTTGGAAGCATTTTGCAAGCATTGTATCTCCCTAACCACTTATCACCTAGATCTGAAAAAGGGCTTCCTGAAATGTACTAAGTATTAACTTTAATTTTCTTAAAACTATTTTCAAAGAATCATTACAGAAAAGTTTAGGATGATGGTTTAGGATTCAGCTCAAAGACTACAAGATGGTAATGTTTCCAACCCAGAAATTTTGCCAAAAAACAGTTTTAACTACCCAACTTGCAGCAATCATAACTCTCTTTCTATTCAAAAACATTCTTCCATGAGCACAATACCTTTTCCAACATAGAATCATAAAGAGCACCTCCAATTAAACTAATTCAACAAAACCTTAAAATTAACTACAAATCCTAAGTTCTTATTTCTAACTACTCTAACATCTCAAATATAAACTCCTAATCCTAAACTACTGGTCCAAGTGGTCTGATCCACCAGGATCAAATGGAAACCGGGACCATCCATGCCTAAGAATTTTTTTTACTTTTGAGTGTGGTGTATAGAAATTATAACCCTAGGGCAAAGAGCTGGTCACTCTTTTTCTTTTTTGGTTGGCTTTGAACATGTTTTGATCAATCATTCTTAGCCAATTTTTCTTTATATTACCCAGACCCAATACAATTTTAAGTTCATCTTTTATGGGCATTTTATAGGTCTGGATATGAAGAAATCTATATCTATGGAGAGGAAAAAATGTTCATTAACATTTGTGTCCTCTATCCTAACCTCTGTATGTTGTTTGCGGGGTTGTTCTATGGATTTTTCTTCTGCAACCCCATCCCCTTCTTTCTCTTTTATATCTTCTTCCTTTTCTTTCATGATCTTTTCATCTACTCCCTCTTGAAGTTTTTAGAAATCATAACAACTCTCAGCTCTCTCTGTTGTATCATCCTCTATGTGTTCTGCAGTAACACATAAGTAAAAATAAGAAGAGCTTGAAGTATACATCCATTTAGATTCACCATCATCAGATAGCTCAAGAGAGATTTTTTCAGCATTCATTCTGTTGATCAACTCATGCTTTAGCTCATTTACTAGATTATCTGACTCAGCTCTAATGGATGGATGAAAATTATGCAACCATGGCTCAAAAACATCAATACCTTCTAAACTAGGTTGTTCCTCAAGTGGATTTAACATTGTATCTACTTTGGCAGAATAGTCATCCACTAGAGTGGCCAACCTAGACAAGTCTTCTTGAGGCTGAGGGGGAGATGAATGATGATAAAAAGGATCAAGAAACATAGGATGGTGCTCATACTTGAACATGGACGATTTCCCAGTGGCCATTTAACCTGCAAATCATTCTCAAAACAAGGATTTACATTTTGCTTAGAGAAATAATCATCATGCTCTCTTCTATAGGAATCATTAGGTTCATTATCAATAACAAAGGAACATGATAGATCAAAATCACACCTCCATGGGTCATAGTTAGAGGATGTATATGGATGGGGAATTTCCCAATATGAGTTAGGACATGGACATAGCTCATTTTGCATGTAATTTTACCTCTCATCTATGTGCTTCAAGTTAGACCAGTCCATTAAAGCTCACAAGCCATAGATCATAGTTACCAAAGGATGCTCTTTTCGGTTCTGGATCGGATTTAGCTAGTGGCTCACCACTGATTCTGGTTCTCATGCACAAATTCAGTTCAACCTGAAAAGATAGAATAAAAAAATTAAGACTCAATCAACAAATTAAAATTTAATTAAACTTACTCTTAACTCAATGGTCTTCGGCAACGGTGCCAAAAACTTGTTGTGTTTTCTAGTAAGTGCACTAGATCAGCAAGTAATATAGACTCAAATGTCCAGATATCGATCTCATAGAGACCTTGATGAGAACCTAGTCTAAGCAAAGATTTTTTTGATGATTGAGGTAAACAATTTTTTATTTTCTGAGAAATGTAAAAGAAAAATTGAATTAAACTAATGGATCAGATGACTAAACCTTATGGAGATGAGACTAAAATTGTCAATCCCTCCTAGTTATTAGTATGCAAAGTTCTACTTTTATAGGTCAAGTACCTTTACCGTGACTTAGCTTTTGAAAACCTAGTTACCCATATACAGGAAATAACTTTCACCTATTCTTTCAACTCCATCACAACCCGGAACATTCAAATCCTAAGTGCATAAACATAAAAGCTTAAAGATTAACTCGCTCTTATTCAAAACAAGAGTTATAAAAAGTCACATCATTTTTACTAGTCTCCACCACAATCTGGAATGATCTAGTAAGAAAAACGAGTTATTTTAGAAAACAAATAATCAAACTAATAGTCCAAACCCCTACTGAATTATAACTTCCCTTTTCGAACTTCGTTAAACTCAGAAAGCAATTCAGACTAGATGTAAGCTATGAACTTAGATTCTAAAACAAAGGCAAAGTACTATTTTGCTCTAAACTTCAAAACTTTAACATATTAAAACTAGTTCTTGACTACCTTCTTTTGCAATCTCCTAATCAGCATTGGACTTCACCTCTTTGAGCATTCGAACCTCTCAGGATTCCCATCAATTTTCTCTAGAGACTTTGTGAACAACTTCCTTATGTACTCAGGACTCTACCTCCTACGTTTGAACTTGTTTACTTTTCAGAATCCTGATATTTTTTTGATTTTACATTGTAGTGATGTATCTGATATTGGTGCGATCACGCCACTCGGGCAAAATTTCTTCTTAGTACTCGAATGGAAACAGCCTCGGTCATATTAGGAAACTCCATAGGCTCCGTCGCGTCATCTTGGTGTGGAAACGCCATTCGAATGGCACTGTAGCGCCGGACTTTGTCCTCCATCTGGTTCGATCGCACCGGTTCTTGCAACTTTGTACCTTTTGCACCAAAATCTTCATATTTTCTTTGTTTTAGCTCCGATTTCAATAATTCTTGTTATGTTGGACTCCTGAGAGAGAAAACATGAATTTGATACATACACCATTATATTGTGATGATTATTGACTCCAAAATATAATTTCCAAGTCAAATTGAGCCCTAAAAATGGTGTCTTTCAAACACTTATCGGTCCTTCTCTAATGGCGACTTGAAGTGAAGGAAGCTATACTTTGATTGGGAGAATTGCTTTGGTGCCATAGACCAGTGAATATGGAGTTGACTAGGTTGCCGTTTGAAACAACGTTCTGTACGCCCACAGGGCTTCACCGAGCTTTTCGTCCCAGCTCTGTTTGTGATTGCCGATCATTTTCTTTAGGATCTTGCAGAGCGTCTTGTTGACTGCTTCTGCAAGGCCACTGGTTGTCGGGTTGTAGGCTGAAGATGTCCGTTGTTGTATGCAAAAGTTTCCATAGAAGCGGTCCATGACTTTGTTTCTGACTGGCATACCATTATCGATCACTATATATCGAGGGACTCCATACCGATAGATAATCTGAGTCAGGATGAAGTCAGTGATGGTGGTAGCCTTGACTTCTCGATAGGCAGCGGCTTTGGCCCATTTAGAGAAGTAGTCGGTTGCGGGCAGAATATATTGCTGGTCAGAGTCGGATTTAGGAGTGATTGAACCAATTATATCCATCCCTCAAGCTTCGAACGGCCAGGACTCGCGGGTGAAGCAGTTCCAGCGGCTAGTGTATGTAGTCGGCATAGAATTGGCACAATTTGCAAGCTCGAGCCATTTTGGTGGTGTCTCGAAGCATCAACGGCCAGTTGTAGCCCAATCGTTTGACTTATAAGTGGAGCTTTGGGCCGGCCAGGTTTGCGCCTTAAATTCCCCTATGCATTTATTTCAAAACTTGTTGTCCCTCTTCTTTGGATAGACATCGGAGAAGGAGTGCTTCGTACAATCTCTAGTACAGTATGTCATTGACAAAAATGTACTTTCGACCTGTCCAGTGAATGTGGACTCTCTCTCTCAGGTCGGCCGACAGCGTGCCATATCGGAGAAAGTTAGAGACTCGCCAATCTCAAATTTCCTCCTTGGTGGCCGAGATGGGGAATGATTCCTCCATCTCGTCTGTATATTCTTCTTATGCTTCTTCATCAGCGGGTGGAGGGACCCACCTCTCGCAGATTAGAAGTTGGTTCAGCCGCTCATCGAATTGTGCTAGACTAGTGGCGATTCCAGCCAATGCGTCAGCTGGCCCATTTTCGGATCGTGGGTCGTAATGGAGTGACGTTTCCAAAATTTGGACCAGAAGGTCACTAGCATATCTCCAGAATGGCATGAGCTAGAGTTTCTTTGCTTAGAACTCCCTCGTGAGTTGTTTGATTATGAGAGCCGAGTCGCCATAGATTTCTAACTGTGGCAGCTTCATCTTGACCGCCATGTCGAGGCCGAGAAGGATGGCTTGATAATCTGCCTCGTTGTTCAAACAATTTCGGGTGAGGACGAACAATATGGGAGGAGGTCTTTTTTCAGAGAAACGAAAAGAACTCCCGCACCGACTCCATTTTTTTGTGTGGCGCCGTCGAAGTACATCTTCCAAGAAGGAAGTATCTCGACCAGGAAAATCTCTTTGTCTAGAAATTCTTCTATCAATTCCCACTCGACCGGAACTGGTTGGTCGACCAAAAAATTCACCAACACTTGCCCTTTGATCGCATGCTTCGGCACAAAATTGATCTCAAACTCAGAGAGTAGTGCCCACTTGGCCAATCTAGCAGAGTATCGGTCGCGACTGATATATTTGAGCAGGTCGGCCCGAGAAATTAGATTCATCGAGGGCGCCAAAAGATAGTGCCAAAGCTTTTGAATGGTGAAGACGAGTGCCAGGCAACCCATAATTTCTGTGCCCACCAGCGTTCGGCTCACATAATAGAGTGAATGTTCTTTGTTGTCCTCGTCGTACTAAGCCAATAGAGATCCTACTGATTTCACTTGCACCACGATGTAGAGTAGTAGCAGTCTGTCGACGATTGGGCCAATGAGCACTGGCAGCTTGGTGAGGTACGCCTTTACATTGTTAAACTCATTTCGGCAAGAGTCATCCCACTCGAATGGTATGTCCTTCTTCATGAGGCAACTGAATGGCTGGCATCTTCCAGCTAAATTTGAAATAAAACGCCGAATGTAAGCTAGGTGGCCTTGGAAGCTCTTGAGTTCGAATACGTTTCTGGGCTCTGGCATCTTTTGAATTGCGTCGATTTTTGACTGATCAATCTTGATTCCTCGGTGAAGCACAACGAACCCAAAAAATTGCCGGAAGTGAAACCGAACGCACATTTCAGTGGATTCGTTTTAAGCTAGAATCATCGAAGTCGCTCGAACCTTGATCGGACCGTTCTTTTTACCTTGACCACCAGGTCGTCGACGTAGCACTCGATGCGTTTATGTAAAAAGTCGTCAAAAATATGTTGCATTGCCCTTTGGTACATTGTGTTGGCGTTCTTAAGTCCGAAAGGCATCACCTTGTAGCAGAAGATACGCTAGGGAGTGCAGAAAGCGGTGAGTTCTTTGTCCTTCGAATCCATATGATCTGGTTGTAACTGGACGACCAGTCCATGAAAAAGAGTGCTTCATGGCCCGTTATTGCGTCCACCTTGACATCGGTGATTGGCAAAGGGAAGTCGTCCTTCGGGTAGCCTTGTTCAGGTCGCGAAAGTCGACGCAGAACCTAATTTGGCTGCTCTTCTTCTTGACCGATACGATATTGGCAATCTAGGAAGGATACTTCACCTCTCTTATGAATTTGGCTGTGATCAATTTATTGACTTCTTTGTCAATCTCTGGAACGAGTTCTGGCAGAAATCGTCGTTGTGACTGATTAACTGGCCGAATAGAGGAATGGACTGCTAGCTTGTGTACAACGACCTTTGGGTCGAGGCCTGACATTTCTGTGTATCTCAGGGTGAAAACATCGTGGTATTCGCGAAGTAGAGACATATACTTGGCTTCTTCTTTTGCCAATAGTGAGGCGCTAAGGAATGTAGGCCTTGGCTCCTCCTCTGTGCCCAAGTAGACTTTCTTTAATTCATCGACTGTAGACTAGCCGCCTTCTTCGAACGTAGTTGAGGCGTATTTTAAAACGAACTAGTCGTCTTCTTGGCTGTCGTCGGCGATGGAAATGTGATTCACCGCGACCGAGTCATATGTGTGAGCTCTTGCAATGGCCTCCTTCAAGGTGTAGATGACCACCGGAGTCGAAGTAGCTACTTTCTTTGTTGGAGTTCTGCCGGCTGAGACTTTGTGGACGTTGGCCAATGTTCTCCTGGTGATCCGCACTGGTTTCTGAGCTCTAGAGATCCAAATTGGTTTGTCTTTCTGGTAGCTGAGTCTTGGCGACCTTGAGTGATGCAACGACCCTCCTTCTTTAGTTTTTATTGTTCTGGAGTGAGGACCGGCAGAGTAACGGGTGGCTTCTCGTGCAGTTTGTCTTTGTAAAATTGCCACTAGATCTGTCCATGAGCCGGTATGCATTTAGATCGAAGCCTTTGTCCGAACGGGTAAATGGTTGTTGCTCGAGGCTCGGGAATTGTTTCACGATACTCCGGTCATCGAGCTTTGGCAATGGCAAGGTGACCCCTTCTTTAAGGAGAGTCAGCTTGGCTTTGTGAAAGACGACAAGGGTAGCTTTTCCCTTCTTCCTTTGCAATCGTGGAATGTACCGTAGGATAGGTACATTGTGTTGCATCGGCGACCACGTTGTTGTGGCCAATCTATGGTTGTGTGCTGGTTGACTGTCGTGCACCAGCTGTTTAGGAGGCGCCGCCTACAGTACTTGGTCGTGCGTCAGAGCCTATTTTGGAGGAAGCACACTTCTAGCATTCGGTGCCTGACCTGGCCAAGAGGATGCTTTGACAGTCGGTCTGGTTGTCAGATACAATTTAGCATCCGCGAATGAAGCTTCAGTCTTGGTGAATGGACTTTCGTCGGTGTACACCGTCTTTTGTTCGCCATCCTCACAGCACTTGAAGCACTGATGAAGCGTCGAAGGCACGACCCCATTGGCATGGAGCCATAGATGACCCAAAAGCAGATTGTAAGATGTTCTTCAGTCGATAACTTGGAACGGAGTCTCGGCCACCATGTCGTCGATGTGCACTTTGAGGCGAATCATGCTGAGTATCCTCTGGCCTTCTTGATTGAAGCCTTGGATGAGGACAGAACTTGAGGAGAGGTCGCCGGAGGAGAGGCCAACATTCTTCATCGTGCGAATTGGCAGAATGTTGACTGCAAATTCGTAATTGACTAGAATGCGGTTGACTCTGTGGTCTCTAATGTAGCCAGAGATGAACAGTTGTCGGTAGTGGTTCTGCGTCCCTAGCTGTGCATCCTCTTCTCGAAATGTCATGCATGGTGGACAAGAGACGGAGAGCACTTCCTCCGACTTTGGCAACTGCTGAGAGGAAGATGCATCTTCTTCCTCCTTTCGATACGGTGGAGTCGGTCTAACGGCAAGTCGTTCTTCCTCATAAGTAGCTGCTCCACCTCAGCTTGGAACTCCCCTGGTTCGTCGAGAACGCGAATAAGAGCTTGTCTAGATCGAATGGCCAAGTCAAGGTCATCCTCAATCTTGTTCAGTGGCGAGGTTTGTTTTAGTGATGTCTCGAGGTTGTCACACTCGACAACTAGCAGCTTGCCTTTATCTTTTTTATTGGCCTCCTTGGGATGGATCGCCGAGCAAGCTACCACCATTGCTGGCGGCATGAAGAATTCCTTCGGGAAGAACTCCGCCAGTGTGACGGGTCTTCTTTTTCTCCTTGGACGTGAGTCTTAGGAGCCATATTTTGACACTTCACGACTCTTTTGTTTGGGCGCTTAGCCTTTGTTTTATTGGTCGGCGGCGGTTCAATTTCTAGAACGGGTTTCTTTCATCGGGTGACCAGAATCCAACCTCTGCATTGGTTGCAGCAACTTCGTGGGGTGCCGGTTTTGGTACGACCTTAGCCGGTGGTCGTTTGTGGTTGTGCAATCGATTGGATGGACTAGATTTTTTACGATATTTCCTCCTTGCGACCTGAAGTTTGTTAGGTCGAGCTCGCCAGCTAGACTCAGCCTGGACAAAGATAACATGCAACGAAGTCGTGTTTTTGGGTCCTTCGATTTCGATGCGGCCTTGAGCTGCGAGCTCCATGATCTTGTCCTTCAGGATGAAACATTTCTTGGTCAAATGTCCGACCAAATGGTGGTACTTGCAGAAATTGGGTTCTTTGGACCTCGTCAAATCGTCAGGTCTTTTAACTTTTGGCAATTTCAGCAAATGGTTGTCGAGCAGCTGCTTGAGCATGACAGGAACATCAGCGTCGGCGAATGGGTATGTTTTGGCCTGCCTTTCCTATGATTGACGCCCCCGACAGGTGGCCGTGGAGCATAGTTCATCTTGGCCTTGCTTTTGACCTTGATTGGTTTGAGAGCGTTCGTCATGAATGAGGCTTTTGTTTTCTCCTTCATGTCTTTGGGTGTGACCGCGGCGGCTTTTCCTTTCTTATGTGGGTCGACAGATGACGAAGCTTCCTCCCCTCGCTCCTCCATGAGGTTCTCCTTGTTGTGGGCCTCCATCGCGAGTTCCAGGAAGTTTGTTGGCCTCCTACTCTGAATATAGCGTAGGAGCTCTCACTGCATCCTTCGAGCACACATTTTGATTTTTGCTTTGAGAGATAAACTAGAGCTTTCGTTACAATTAAGGCTCAGATTCCTCCACCGATTAATGTAGTCGACAACCATCTTGCCCTTTTTCTGCTTCAGATTGGCGATTTTGACTAAGGTGACGGTGTGTCGAGTACGTAGAATTGGCTAAGGAATTCTCGCTCCAGCTGCTCCCAGGTGTCGATCGATTCTTGAGGCAGCTCGATGTACCAAGCGAAAGCATTCCTCTTCAACGAGCGGCCGAACTGCTTGACCAACAAATCACCGTCTGTACTAGCGTTGTTGCATGTTTCGATAAAATGGGCGACGTGCTATTTGGGGTGTTCGTCGCCATTGAATGCTGGAACTTTGGGGGATGGTCCCCGAGCGGCATCGGAATGTTCTGGATTCTCTATGTGTATAGCCCCCGGTAAGCCACACACTTACTGTCGCCTAAATTTTTTTGCACAACACGGTTGATCAGTTCAGTGACTACGTCCAATGTGAGGGCAGCCAGCTCTGCTTCGGTTTGACCTCTTCGAATGGTCATTGGCGCGACAGGCTGCAGCTCGTCGTCAGAAGCAGGGTGCTCTCGCAATGGTTCGGCCGAACCACTAGTACTAGCCTGGTTCCGGTCGACTTCTTGAGAAACGCCAACGGTGCTATTTATGGTTGTGCCCATCTCAAGTCGCTCCATGATCCTTGTGATCTGGAGATTGTGGGCTGCGAGTTGCGCGCCTTTTATGCGCAGCTGTTCACTCTGTTCTTTAAGTGCAGCTTGCATTTTGGCAAGTTGCTCTTCTATTATTTTGGTCGATGTCGTCATTGTGGCCATTTTGATGGTCGGCGTCAACGGAGATGTTCCTGATGCAATCCAAAGTGGTGAATTTTGGGTCGGCGACTGCAATGGGGAGACAGTCGTCAGTGTTTTTGGGTGTGGGGAGGTCGTTGTGGGCGATCGGTCAGGAGAGCTGACCGCTGATGGTTTAGAATGGAAGAGTGCTTTGGTGGGCGACTAGCTTGTGGAAGCAGCCACCGGTGTGATTCAGCAAAGCAGAATGGGTGACTGAGCCACGGGGGAATTCGATTGCGTCTGTCGGTGAGGAGACTGTGTAAGTAGTGACCCAGCTACTGCGGATAGTGCTGCCAAGAGATCGTGAGAGATAGTCACAATCGGCGACTTGTCTTTGGCTGTCGCTCTCGGCACGGCTGAAGGCGACGATGAATTCATCTTTGCCATGGAGGAGGAAGTCATGCCCCCACGTATCATGAGCCAACTATAGTCAACCAGATGGTTGCAGAATTATCTGGAGACTTGTATGGATGGTGGTTCAACAATCTTTCCGGAGCACAACGTTACAATATATTATACATTGTAAAGACAGATGAACTAGGAACACCACTCCTAGATTCAAATAGTCAAACAATTTCAGATGTTGTTATGACGCTCTTACTTAGCATCATCGTTAGATCCCTAATGACAAGTAGAAACAACTAAGTACCTTTTACATAATAATAGGTGTCGAACTCTTACGGACCTAAATTGGTATATTTCTACTTTTAGAAGCAGAGTTATGACTTTCAATTATGCTGCTAACCCTTATTGAAAACAACAGTTTATAGAGGGCTTGCCAACCCAATTTGCCACCAAGGTAAAAGAAGCCTTAAGGCCCAGTCCAAATGAAGAAATTAATTGGAATTCTCTTCATTACGGACACCTATAGGCAGCTTGCACACAGCAAGGATTGGCTCTCTGCAATGATCTCAGACTTAAAAAGAAACTTAACCGAGATCATAATTCAGCCAAAATATTAGGAAAATTTTGTAAACAATTCACATTTGACCCAGTTCCAACCATTACTTGTGAAGGCTGTTCTACTAAACATCAAAAACTCAAACCTTTTCGACGACCAAAACGATCACCCTGCCCACCTTTTTCTAAAGGTAGGAGGCCTAAAGAAAATATGCCAAATTCTCGGCCTCCTTAAAGGGCTTCTACCTCAAATCCACGATGTTACAAATGTGGCAAACAAGGTCACTTCGTGAAAAATTGTTTTGTTAAACAAAAACAAAATAAACAAAATAAAGGAATTAGCAATTGATAACCAGTCAAAGGAACTAGTACTACAAATACTAGCTGAAAAAGAAGAAGACATTACTTCCTCAGAGTCAGAGCAAGATTGTATAGAACTTATAAAAGCTTCTCACTCTTCTGCTTTGCTGTCTTCAGATAACGAAGACAATGATCAACTAGAACAGTTAGAAACCATGTTTAGAATGACTACTTCTTTAAACATGATTACTACTAACGATCTGTCTGACTTACATTCAAGATTAACAGATCAGAAAGATAAGCAGCTACTCTTGGAAATCGCACTTAGAGAGAACCAAACAAAAAAAACTTAAGTACACATATAACTATTACACTATGCCTGCTCTGTGCAAACGATTAAACAAGCAGACAACAACCTCTCTTCATGATTTTCAAAAAGAAATTAAAATTTGTAAACAAGAAATACAAGAGCTAAAAATAGCATACTACCAGCTATCCACCCGAGTTGAAGCTCTAGAAGAACCTGTCACTCTAGGACCACAATCCTGCTATAAAGGAGAAAGTTCTCACCAAGAACCTTTGCACGAGATAGCTCCATCTCCTGTGAAGTATCTACAGGACATTATCTTCAACAAATGATACAAACTATCATCCAACAGAAATGGTGCATATTGATTTCTATTTTCGTACGAGAAAAGCTATTTCTATCAAATTTTGTTTCCTTGGTAGATAGCGGTGCAGACTTAAACTGCATTCGCGAAGGTGGTATCACACTTTTTACAACCTTCCATAGAGACTTTACAATCAGCTTGTGAAAACGCCTTAACTGTTAAAGGCAAAATAGATGAACTATACGTCCGCAATAAAATGAATGGATAAATATTTGTTCACACACCAGCTGTGGTAATTAAGAACTTATCAAATAAAATAGTTTTGGGCACTCATTCTTTACATAATATATTAACTTTTTTTGTAACAAAGGAAGCCATTATCTCTACAAAACTTGAAAATCCCTACCATTGTAACTTTATTGCTGCCCCTACACCTAGGGATTTGAGCACTCTTACGTCTGAGCTGCTCAATGAAATGGAACAATACCTATGTTCCTTAAAAACTGAGCTTAACTCTACCCAAATAGAATTAGCTCTGAAAAACCCTACCTTTTTAAAAAGGAAGCAAACCTTTCAAAAATAATTGCTTAGAGATGTGTGTAGCGATGTCCCCAATGCATTTTGGAGTCGCAAATAACACATAGTCTCTTTACCTTATGAACCAGGATTTTTTGAACAAAGTATTCCTACAAAGTCACGACCATGCCAAATGAATTCGGAATACTTAAGACTATGTTAAAAGAAAATTAATGAGCTTCAAGATAAAAAGCTCATTAGACCTTCTCACTTGCCTTGGAGCTACACAGTTTTTACGTCAATAATGCAGCCGAAAAAGGAACGCGGAAAACCTAGGCTAGTAATCAATTACAAGCCTTTGAACAAGGTTTTACAATGGATTAGATATCCAATTCCTAACAAAAGATATCTGCTTAACAAACTCGTTAAGGAAAAAATCTTCTCTAGATTTGACTTGAAATCTGGATACTGGCAAATCCAGATAAAAGAAGAAGATAGGTACAAAACAGCTTTCGTAGTGCCCTTTGGACATTATGAATGAAATGAGATTCCATTCGAACTAAAGAATGCCCCTTCTGAGTTCCAATACATTATGAACGATATTTTTACTCCTTACCATGATTTCATTATTTCTTACATAGATGATGTTTTCGTCTTTTCTCAAAACATAGACCAACATTTTAAACATCTTTTTACTTTCAAAACTTTGATTTTGAAAAATGGTTTAGTACTCTCTAAGCAAAAATTGAAACTGTTTAAAACTGAAATTCGATTTATAGGACACACTATAGCCCAGCACACACACACCTTTTCAACAGTCTATTGAATTTGCATCTAAATTTCCAGATAAAATTATTGATACAAAACAATTACAAAGATTCTGCACCATAAGAGAGGAGAGATATTTAGTAAACACAATAACTGGTTTCAGGTTGACGTTAGCAATCAAAGATGTGCCAGCTGCTTTTTCACACCGTAAAGAGAGGCAGTTACATAGAGTGCTCTGGAAAAGGTCTATGGCACAGGAACTTGAAACAAGAGCTTTCGATAAGGTATGCTACTTTGCTTCTCTTAATTGGAATACACTGCATGAGGTTCAACCATGCATGAAGTCTATTATTGCTTAAAAAGAGGGAGTGCCATCGATGTTTTGTTTATTTTTTTAATCTAGCAACGGGCTATTGTTGAAATTCAAACGTCTCTGAAGTCTTCAACTATGTCTAAGAAACTAACTCTTATGAATGGGATAAAGACAATTTGATCTCTGGGAAAAATGTCTGTGGTAAAGTTAAGATTCAGTTGCAGTCATAACTTTGAGGTAAGCTGACTGCATGCGATGCTTGGTGTTTTCTTGATGTGGTAGTGTAGCTATTACAAACTTCCTTTGTTTTTCTTCCCCTGGTGCTCATGTGGTCTCGTTTTTGTAGTTAATACAACCTTCTTGGTGTTAGAAGCTAACGGGAAATGTCAAATATAGTTTTAGCTTATTTTAGGAGATTGTCTTGAAGTTTTCTTTTGGCATTTATTTTAATGTGTTAATGTACTTGTTGAGATTCAGTTATTTCACATACATATTATCAAGCTTGTGCGTGGGATTTGATTATTCATGTGCTTTTTAAAGTGACCACTAATTGTGACTGTACATGGGTGGTGGGCTATGTTTTGGGTCATTATGTCGGCCTTCAGTGCAGGGGGCACTTAAGGCGGTTTTATGAGTGAGGCTTTGAGTTGAAATTTCACCATGTTATATGGTTCACCATTCTGGGTTGAAATCTCAGTTTCATCTGTGTGGTATTTTATGTTCATAAGTTATTGATTTATTTGAACAGGTTGAAGGGATGGGGATCAAAAACTCCCCGTGTCATGAACAAGCAGTCAGTGGAGATGCTCATTCCGATGATCAATCAAATGATGATGAAGATAAAACCGGATCTCCTGCTAGTCATATTTGTCCTCCTTTACCCCTTAACAGAGTTCCTTCTCACAACAGTCATCATGACCAGCCTGGCTCTCTAGGTTCAATGGAAGCTGGAGAAGAGATTGAAGAGCACCAGGCTGCAACACCTAGTTGTCCTGAATACTCAGCAAGTACACATCATGAAGAAAATGCCATTGAAACAGAAGCATCCAATGTGTCTGACAAGAGCGTCTGGAAGACGGTTAGTGCTGCAGATTCTTACTATCATTCAGCATCAGGGAATCATGGATACACGTCTGCTGGTGAATTAACTCTCAGCCAACCGCAGCCTGTGAAAGAACAGAACACGCGGGTAATTGACTTGGAAGTCACTATGGTTGATCCTGAATCTGAAGATTCACTGTTACGTGGTTCCTGCAATGATGTTGGAGGCAATGCTATAAATATTGAAAATGGGTCTTCCTTGTTTTGTTCTTATCCTAGTCAAGGTCAAACCGAGTCATATCCACCTTTTCTCAAGGAGCAAGGAATGTTACAGTCTTACTCGAATGAGCACATAAGTGGGTTGAAACAGCAGGTGTTGCAGTTCCTTCCAACAAACAATCGCTCTCCTGAGAATAATCAGTTTGCTGATCAGTTTCAGGAGCAACAGCAGAGAACATTTGAGCAGAGACAGATTAGTGAGAAAGATGTCTTCATACATCAGTTGATGGAAAAGAATATTTATTCTAATAGTCGATACTCAAATCAAGAACTGTTCCCTTCGGTTGATATGCAAGAGTGGATGTCGGATTCGTCTCGTATAGGTTCCCTTCAAGGTCACGTCAATGGGCCTATGTTGGGGACTCAGAACTGGTTTTCTGGAGAATCCAGGGTACGTAATGGGTGGTCTGGTGTGGATGTTCCAGCCTCTACGAGCCAGTGTCTGGGGATTGCTGGTGGTGGTACAGATGAAAGCCTGTACAGTGTCCTGTCTCAATATAATCAGTTACAGCCTAGGCCACCGTACAATTCTGTGAGTGCTGAACATTTTACTCCAAGGAGTTATGTCGGCGGGGCGCTTTCTGGAAATGCGGATGTTTTTCCGTACTCTTCTCATCAGGTCACAAACTATCTTGGCGGTTGTGAAGCTTCTGCTGTGAAAGCTCAAAACACATCCTGGCCGAACATGCAGCATACTAATACTGGCCTGCATGATCAAATAGGAAGGTCGTTTCTGAGATCTTGGAATCAGTAGGAATCAGTATATGCGGAAGTGATTATTTGTTCTCTTAAGTCTCTAAAGGTGTGGGCCACCACGCACCCTGTCACGGGTGCTGCAGTGCTTCCATAATCAATTTGCCTTTGGACATTTCACAATGGAGAACGCGTAAGCAGGTATACAAACATAAAAGGCATCGCTTTGTACATAGTTAGGACAGGCATGACTCCATGTTGGCATGTATATATTCTCTCAAGGAGGGAAGTTTTGGTATATGCTACCGAAGGACACCTTAGTTAGGTGATTCGATATTGTTATTTAATTTTTTAAGATCTTTCACTTACTTTTTATCTAAGGGGAGATTAAACGATGTCTGGAGGCCGCTTGTCAAAAAAAGCATCAGCCTTTACACAATAAAATCTTGATTTCGGATCATATGAGAACAAACATTAATTGACCTCTCTGTACTTAATGTCTTGTCCATCACCATTTTATGTCTCTGGAAGTGATTTCTATTTTCCATGCATAATTAGGTGGTATGAAATATTTGCCTAATATTCTTGTGTACACTAAGTACATTTTCAATAGATGTATTTGTTTAATATGATTTTCACAGGCTGAGCGTCTTCAGATATATTTATCCTTCTCCATATGTCCGTGTGACTATGTTGGTGAAGCGTAAAAGTTTTTGGCTGATATATTGTCCCTACTTCCCTAATGATCCCTAGTTCTCCTCTCGCACCTTTTTCCATTTGATGTATCCCACCATGCACCACCGATTAATGCACTTAATTGAGGTTCTTGTATATAATTTATTGGATCCTCGTTCTTTTAATTGGAGGATTATTAACCAGCTGAGGTCAGATAATGTCATTTAATGAGCTAGAAGTAGAGTCTGTCCGGTGCGACGATTTCCCAACTGAAGAGAAAAGAGCAGAATCTTAATTATAGACAGATCCCAGATGTTTCATCTTAATTGAACACAAACTTAAGATTATTTATCTCATCTTTGACTGCTGACGATAAAAATAAGTATAGGCCGTTAAACATATTAAAGAAAGCAAGGAGAGCTTGCAAACGACATATGGAACCCGATTGAAAATTCCAAGACGAAAGAAAGAGTAGGCGCATGATTCCGATCGAGGAAGGATTTATATACAAGATGAAAATCAAGTCATTGGAAAACATCTATATATTAACGTTTAATTGACGTCCAGCAAGGCTACATATATATATATATATATATATAGGGATACATATATAAAAGCAGTCAAATATCTATATCCAAGGAAACCGTACGTACGTAGTCTACGTACTATATGAATGCAACATCGGTAAGCTGAACAGAAGTAATTGTACGTAAGTAAGTGGGACTACTCGAGAGTTTTCACGTCTATAAATAGCTCAGGACATGTAGAGGCTCTACATCCACTCTACATCACAACACATTAACATTCCTTCTCTTCGGTGATCAGATACAAGCGATCAATCATCTTGCGAAATGGAAAGTGGAAAGGGAGACGGAGGAAAGAGCACTAGTACTGGGGGGTCCGGCAGGGGAGGCAGTACTGGCGGTTCCGGCGGTGGTGACGGAATGATGAAGGCCCCAGGAGGTGGAGGAACATACATATCCAGGGCTGAATTCGAGAGTAACCCCAAGCCGTACTTTGATGAACTTCGTGGAAAGAAATAGTTACTTATAATTAACTAGTGAATCATCCATATGAAGATCACTAGTTAGTTACTCAATAGTACTGCATGCATGCTCTCCATCTATCTCCTCATATATATATATATACCTTTAGTTAAGTAAATAAATTGGAGCTAGCAGTTGCTACTATCATGCATATCTGTAGTTAGTACGTAGTATAGGTCTTTACATAATCAACTACCTTGTTAGTTTGATTCCTATGCTTTTCAGTGGATGCATATATATATATATATGTATGGATTCTGTTAATTTTCTTGGTTTTTGATCTATGGAAAGGCTTTTAATTAAGATATATATATATATCAAGTGGTACAGGTGTTTAGCTTGTCTTATAAATTATATGGTCATTTTGTTCGTTTAGTTTGCCATTTTAAGCACAAGGGCGACCACATTCCTCCATAGGTAAGTAATAGCAAAAAAAAAAAAAAAAAAAAAAAGTCATTCTATATCTTTTCATTTAACAAAATATTTTTAAAAATATTCCGTTGCCGGGACTTGAACCCGGGTCTCTCGGGTGAGAGCCGAGTATCCTAACCAACTAGACTACAACGGATTAATAACGTATTATCAAATATTTACTTTATGACAATAAAAAAAAGACGAAGCAGAACAGTTACTAAATTCTAATTTACTTACAGATTAAATTAAATTACTATAAAAATAATGTAATTTATTAATAGATGCTGGCCAAAAGAAAATAAAAAAAATAATGTTATAATTAATTTGCTTCTTCTTAGTAGTAAAGTCAGTAGGATGTGGTGATGTTGTAGTTTATTGGACAATGGAACGGTGGACCTGCCTTCTAGACCCATATTATCCACGAACGCTGTCTACACGTGCTCATATTAAGATTTTGCCGAAAAAAAAAAAAAAAAATTATTATTGACGTAATTTCTTTACTAATATAGGGTGATTAATTAGTTACTTAATAAATAGATATCGACTAATAGAAACAAGGGGTGCTTAAGAAACATTCATGCGTCGTAGAATTAAAGGTAATTAAATTTAGATTTTAGAATTAAAAAAATAATAATTACTAGACTAGCAAAGAGAGAGAAGAAAATCAGACGAAAGGGAAGAAAAAGAGAAACTAAGAAACAAGTTTCGGGTCAAAGATTTAGAACTTTGTAGCGTTTGCTAAATATTAAGGATAATAACAAAAAATGGGCGACTCAGTTGATCAGAAGCACATGTAATTTGGCAGGTTCCTTAACGGACGCTCTCTGATATTGAATTCTCACAAATTATATAAAAAGGTACATTTATATATATAGTTCAGTGCTGTGGAACGAGATGGGGGAGCTCTGAAAATGGCCTTCTTACTCATCACTCTATTCCTGTTCGTCTCTACTTTTGCATTCTTGTTCATATGGCAGCAGAAGAAGAAGAGAAACAATACTACTGACAAAAGAGAAGAAGGTGGGAATAAAAAGCAGCTTCCTCCGGGAGTTTTTTTTTTTAAAATAATTCAAAAAAAATAAAAATTTACAGTTTTGACTCTGTTCTGAATTTTTTTGCAAAAATGTCACTGTTTAGGTTTGACCGAGACGGTCAACTTTGACCACCTCGGTCAAAACCCACGTAGGCGACACGCTGGACACCAGCGTGTCGCCAAATTTTTTTTAAAAGATAAAAACATAGGCGGCATTTGAATGCCGCCTACCATGAAAGTGCGAGGCGGCATTTTCATGCCGCCTACGCCTGAATTGCAGGCGGCTTTTAGATGCCGCCACGAGCGAATAGACAGGCGGCATTTCGATGCCGCCTCTTTCGCCACTTAGCGAAATTTCGCGATTTGCGGTTTGTGTGGCAGGCGGCATCGCGATGCCGTCTAACTTAAGCGTAGGCGGCATCGCCTCGACTTCTTTTTTAACGTCGCCCGCGTTCTTCTTTCTCTTCTTCCTTCATTTTCCCAAGCCGAACCGCGCGGAAAGAACTCATTTCCTCTCTTCCTTTCGTCCCAATTTCTGCCGAATTGAAGCAGTAAATCAGCGATTGGAGGCTGTACGATCGAAAATCTTACGTTTCTCTCGCGGATCTTCCTCGTTTCGTTGTAAAAGTAAGGTAATTTTCTTCATTTTTCGTGAGTTATCATATTTGGACGTCGTTTTGATGATTTGATGCATATTTTAAGTTGAAATCGATCCTATTGTAGTGTATTTACCATGAATTTGCTACGAATTTCATGTTTGTTGGTTGATTTAGGGTTAAATTGCATGTATTGCGTGGATTTGGGGTTTTTTGGGTTTACGGTTTACGGTTTTTTAGGCTAATTTTAGGGTTTTATTTCTAATTTAGGTTTTTGATGTTAATTAGAACGTTTTGAGGCTTGTTGAGGGATTTTTATGTTAATTTTGATTTGATGCTATTTTAGGGGTTTTTATGGTAATTAATGGAGTTTATGCATATTTAGGGTTTTCCAGGGGTAATTTGGTAATTTGTTTGATAATGTTGACTTTTTGTTAAATTATGATTTTATACGCTAATGAAGCATTTTTAATCGTAATTCAGTCATATTTTATGCTAATCGAGTGTTTAGGTTAATCTAGAATTTTATACTCTAATTTAGTATATGAGGCGTTGTAGTTTTTAGAGGCGTTATTTAGGGGTAATTTGGGAATTTGTATGGTAATGTTTGTTGCTTAATTTCAGTTGAGGATGGCAGTCATACCTGCGTGTTATTATTTTGGTGGTGAATTTGTTTTTGAGTACGGTAATGTGGTCGGCTATAGCGGGGGGACAACCAGACTTATATATCTAGAGCCGACGTGTTCGTTTAATACGTTGTGCACTATGATGTATAATGTTCTTGGAGGGAACCCACGCACGGACCACATTTCGATATGGTTGAGTTTTACGTGCAATGGTCGGTTGATGTACACTCCGTACTTGGCGACGGTCACCGGAGAGCGGATTAGGTCAGGTGAAGTATGGGTTCCAATCAATGCTGGAGTTGTTTGTGAAGCGGGATACCTACTCATATGAGATGGATAGTAGAAGAAGTTTGGAAAATGTGGGTGGATCCGGCGAAGAAGCTGTTATGGTATACGGGGGGCAAGCTCCGGCCGAAGGGGATGATAGAGTTGAAAGTCCTAATGCGGAGATCATCCCTGAAGAAAGGTGAGAATCATCACTTTAACCTAGTTTAAAGTTTTACGTAATTTCAGTTTCGCATTAGTTATTGATGAAGTTACACTTGAATTCAGGGAACCATGTGAGGACGCAAATGATAACTCTAGTAGCGAGGAGTTGTGGCCGAATTCAGTTAGAGAGGAAGTTGAGGAAGAAGAGGAAGATGTTGAATTACCCCTTCCTACTATGGGAGTCCCACCTCTAGAGGAAAATGATGCACCGTATCCCGATCCATGGATAGGAGTTATGGACATGTATGTCACATATAGGAACACAATGGTCCCGGGCGTAGATGATGACAATGTACCCCCACCCGTCGGTATTGGAGTCGATCAGAGGTTTATGACTAAGGACGCATTAGTGATGCACTTGAAGGACTACTGCATAAGTAGACATGTCCAGTTCAGGGTACATAAATCGGGACCGACGGTTTATTCTGTTCGTTGCATAGGTGATCAGTGTCCATGGCACGTATGCGCGTCATTTAGTATGAAGTTGAACATGTGGAAAATTAGACGATGCAATGATGAACACACATGTTTGAACGTCGAGCTGCGCATGGACAACCGGTTGTGCACTTCTACAGTGATATGTAACCTGATTATGCCCAACGTGAGGACAAGTTTCACTCTATCTCCGTATGAGATCATTTAGTTAGTTAAAGACAAATATCATATTCAGGTGAATTATAGTAGGGCATGGAGGGCAAGGAACAAAGCTCTAGTTGCTGTATTTGGTGGCTGGGATGAGTTGTACAATCTATTACTTCAGTTTTTGAAGGCAATCAAAGACACAAACCGAGGTACAAAGTACAAGGTGATAACCACGGAAGAAGGTGTGACACGCAGAAATTTTGTACGGTTTGATAGGGCATTTTAGGCGTTTGGACCAGCTATCCTTGGATTTCAGTTTTGTAGGCCCTTCATCAGCGTAGATGGGACCCATTTATACGGGAAGTACACAGGTTGTCTGCTGATTGCTACGTCATTTGATGGAGATAACCGATTATTTTTCCTGGCCTTTGCACTTGTGGAGAAAGAGAACATCGATACGTGGACTTGGTTTATATCATGTTTGGCGCGTCAGGTGGTTAGAGGGAGGTCTCCGATGTGCATCATCTCTGGCCGTCACAGTGGTATCATCAGAGCAGTAAGGGATGTATTTCCACGCCCCCATAGACACAGGTTTTGTATACGGCACATCATTGCCAATCTGAAGAAGCGGTACAGTGTCAAGGACAACTCGGTCGAGCTCCCTCCTGGAAGTTTTCAAGGGGGTCGATTGTCACTTTCATGGCTTAGAGGCCAATTCTCATTTTGTCCCGACGACGCGACCGAGTTGGTGATACAGCAGCACGCACGTGCGTATCTCCTCCATCTTGTGGGGGCAACGATATTCTCGGATGGTAGTGCCCGAGGAGTTCATATGGCATACCTGACCCTGTTCAAGGATTTCGAGGAGGCCAGGAGGTACAGCTGGGGAGCAGCCACGCTAGCCTTCCTCTACCGGGAACTCGCGAAGGCGTGTCACACGGGAGTCATTGGCATTGCTGGATGCCTCACCCTTATGCAGGTAACCTCTTCTTTCATAAAAATTGTTCATCTTGAAGGAATAGGACTTATCAATATAGTTTTTGTTTTATGCGGTTGTGGGGCGGGGAACGTCTACATACTTGGACGTCCGACACTCCTACAGAACTGGAGCTGTGGGTGGCCCTTTAGGTTCCGGTATGTACCTATACAGTTTAATCGTTATTTCCACTTCCATAAAAAAAAAAAAATCTTGGGTAACTAACTTATATTGGTTGTTTAGGTGGAACGTCCGACGGACGAATGCCACCAATCCTGGTGGAAACCTGGTGCTATACAGAGGACAGAGTTGGACCACCAGCGAGCTATCGGGTAAGTTACTTTTCAACAAACAAGAATGACAATTCATACCCCAGCATGTTCCCTTAGTAATTATTGTATTTTCTCTTAGGTAAACCGGCAGCCGTGCCAGGATTTAGATGCAGCGTCTACCCGCTATCTGCGTTGAAGGTAGACGATCTGGTTGTCTAGGACACCTCTTATTTGCTTCGAGATCGCCGAGCTGCATGTTCCTGATCGAGTGATGTTACAGTTCGGGTTGGAGTAGTTAATTAATGCAAAGCATGGGTTCAATTTCTATTTATCTTTCAGTGTTTAATTTAATAACTTTGAGCAGGTGACTCCACCGGAGGATGTCGAGCATGTTACTCGCATCTCCCGGAAAGGTCGAGCATGTTACTCGCATCTCCCGGAAAGGTCGAGCTGGGGAGGATTGGGCGCTATACCACCGTGATTATGTCGCTCGGTGGGAGGTGGGGGCGGAGTATGTTATTACGGGCAGCCGGGCACACACCCCCAGACATGCTCCCAGAGCCTATTTGAGGAGGTATTTGGGGATTACTCGACGATACATAGCACCTCCACCTACTGAGCCAGCCATGGTATATCATCCTAGAGGTTATACCGAGGAGGCATTGGTATGTACTTAACTTTGTGGAATGATAATTTTCTTAGTCATATATTTTTAACTTACTTTTTTCTTTCGCAGTTGGGTTGTGTAAGGAACGTGGTTGAGCGCGTCAACCATAGGGCAGCCTTATACCCATCATCCACAGACCCACATTGGTTGGAGATTGGACAGTACTGTCAGTCGGTCCTGCACAGTCTTCCACTCTTGGAGGGAGCGATCGTCGGCGAAGACGAGTCACACGCTGGTGAGCCTTCTCACGTGGTCGAGCTAGCCAGAGAGAGCTCCACGGCAGCGTCGTGCAAGGCGTCGGCCCACAGCTAAGACGACGACTCGTGTTGAGGACTATGACGAGGTTCCAGCCGAGCCTACGGTGCTCGATCTTCCACGTGAGCAGACACCCGACACGGAGCCCGGCCTGCCCCTTGAGCAGCCTCTTGAGCAGCCACAGGAGCCTGAGCCCAGCCGCCACCCTCCCATTAGGAGGATTTATACGAGAAGGCAGAAAAAGGCAATTGGTGCTCCAGAGCCTAGTTCTGCCTTGTGATTGTTTCTGTATTATATATTTTTTATTTTTCATTGCTTTTTATGGCTTCAAATTTGTATATTTACTGATGTATTCAAGCAAAATGATGTGATTAGTAGTTTTTTTTGGTAATGTGATCAGTAGTTTTTTCTTATGAGTGTGATTCATAGTTTTTATTATGGATGTGATTAGTTTTTTTTTTTATGAATGTACAGGTACTTACAGGTTAAAAAACAGATTAAATCGAAAAAAAAAATAAAACAAAACAAAATTTGAAGTAAAGGCGGCATCCAAATGCCGCCTTCAATAGAAAGCAGAGGCGGCATCCTGATGCCGCCTACAATTTGAAAAGATAGGCGGCTTATAAATGCCGCCTCAATTGGCGGCATTTTGAAGCCGCCTCGCATTACTTTGTTGAGTTTCGCGTTTTGACCATAGGCGGCATCGCGATGCCGCCTCTCTGACATCGTTACATTTGTTTAAGTAAGGTAGAGGCGGCATCGAAATGCCGCCTTGTACTCTTCACCTGTGGCGGCATTCTCATGCCGCCTCGGTCTTTCAAGGTAGGCGGCATATAAATGCCGCCTATGTTTTTCATTTTTTAAAAAAATTGGCGACACGCTGGCGTCCAGCGTGTCGCCTACGTGGGCTTTGACCGAGGTGGTCAAACTTGACCATGTCGGTCAAGTGACATTTTTGCAAAAAATTTCAGAACAGTATCAAAACTGTAAATGTTTATTTTTTTAATTATTTTTAAAAAAAGTTCCCTCCGGGACCCAGGAAGGTCCCATCATCGGAAATGTGCACCAACTGGGTGACCTTCCTCATAGATCGCTCCATCTCATGTCCCTCAAACACGGACCCCTTATGTTTCTCAAACTGGGTTCCATTCCCCTGATCGTGGTTTCTTCAGCCGACACGGCTCGGGAGTTGTTCAAGAACCACGATCTCACAAATTTCGACCAGGCCCGTGACGTACACGCAGAGGAAGCTCTCTTACAGCTGTTCCGACATGGTTTTCTCCCCCTACGGCGAGTACTGGAGACAGATGAGGAAGCTCTGCACCCTGGAGCTCTTCAGCTTGAAGAGAGCACAATCCTTTCGAGCCGTGAGGGAATGTGAAATCGCTCTCCGACTCGATTCGATCGATGATTCCTCTTCTTCATCCCCGATAGTTAATCTTAGCGAACTGATCCTTGTTATCGTCAACGACATCATTTCCAGGACTGTTTTCGGTCAGAAATATTATGGGACTAAAAGCAGATCACTTAACAATGTTTTATCAGAATTCCAGGAGTTGTTAGCAACTATATCTGTTGCGGATTTCTTCCCACGCATGGAGTGGATCTACAAGTTCACGAGATGGGACTCAAAGCTAGAGAAGATTTTCCGGGAATTGGACGCCATTTACGATGAAGTAATCGAAGCGCAACAAAACCCAGAATCGAAGAGATCATCATCTGACGGGGAAGATGATCTAGTTGACGTCTTGCTTAATGTTTACAAGGACAAAACTCTAGGAATTCCTCTCACCATGAACAACGTCAAGGGAGTGCTCACGGTCGGTATTACCAATATTCACTATTTAGTTTATATATATCTATCCCCTCTTCTGCTTATAAGCATTAATTTGTATTTATTTTGTGACATGTATATTTGGGAATTGTACTCGTGCAGGATATTTTTGTCGGAGGAACAGATACATCTGCTTCTTTAATAATATGGGCCATGACAGAACTGATGACAAATCCATCAGCTATGAGTAAGGCACAAGAAGAACTGAGAAAGGCGATCGGAAAGAAAGAGAGAATTGAAGAAACCGATCTCCGTGGACTGGATTAATTACGTGAAAGCAATAATCAAGGAGACCTTTAGGATGCACCCTCCTGCTCCTTTATTAGTTCCTAGAGAAACAATAGAAGAATTTACCTTGGAAGGTTACACCATTCCTGCCAAGGCTCAAATTTTTTTCAATGGCAGAGCAATCGGATTGGATCCAAAATGTTGGGAATGCCCTGAAGAGTTCAGGCCGGAGAGGTTCTTAAATAGTCCGATTGATTACAAAGGAAAACACTTTGAGCTTATACCATTTGGTGCAGGCAGAAGGGGCTGTCCCGGCATCAACTTTGCTACTCCAACAGTGGAGTTGACACTTGCAAATCTTCTGCACCGTTTCAATTGGGAACTTCCTCCAGGGATGGGAATTGCGGATTTGGATATGAAAGAAGCATTTGGGATGACCACTCATAAGAGCATTCCTCTTTGTTTGGTAGCAATTATTCCCAAAACATAGAAGACATTTTCATATCAGCCATGAACAATGAGTGGTGATACGGAATTCGTTCTTGTACTTCACAGCCCAGGTCACAACCGAGGTCACAACCCAGGTCACAACCCAGGTCACAACCCAGGTCACAACCCAGGTCACAACCCAGGTCACAACCCAGGTCACAACCCAGGTCACAACCCAGGTCACAACCCAGGTCACAGCCTAGTTGAATAATATTAATAAGTGGTGGTGCTTCTTCCGATTTACCCTTACACATATTTTTTACCATGTATATGTTTGTGAAGGCGTATAACCTTAACCCTGACATTGTGACATTGTACCCCTAGCTCTTCCCTAATTTTGTTTTCCCCAACCCGAAGAAAGTAATAAACTGTATGTAATCCTCTCCATGTTTCTCTCTCTAATCCTCGTCCTTGTACTACTTTCTTCCTTTCCCCACAATTTGACCATTTAGTTACATCGTTCAAGGCTCCACCATCATTGGTATTGCTTTCATTTGGATTTTCACCTATTTCTTCTTTATGAATTAGAAATAAAGGATGGCAAAGAATCGAAACATATGGATTCAACAATACTGTAACTTTAAATATGCAAACTTTATTTATAAAGAAATAAAATACAAAGAAGTAAACCTTGCAATGAAAGATGAAAGCACACCAAACTAAGAGAAAGCAATAAAACTTCAGAAGAGTCTAATTGATGATCTCTGAAATTCCCAGTAAACTCTAGACGTGTGTTCAGAAGTGTACTTACCGTAAGTCCTGAAGTGTACTTACTGTAATTATTGTAAACTTTAAGCGTGAACGCAGGAGTGTACTTACACCCGAAGACTGGTGTAGTGACACTTAGAGTTACTCTTATGAATAGGGAGGACACAACACAAATTGTTATCGCAGTTCGGAACCAATCGTTCCTAATCTGCGGGGCATTCGGCCCAGGGTACCAAAATCCACTAGAAAGAGTATTACAGTAGTTCAACGGAATAACTTACAGTAATAAGTTCTCCTCCCTGCAAGGATTCGAACAGCAGCCTCTTCCTGGTCTAACTTCTGTCAACACACTTCCACAGAAGTTATTTGATACCCACACACAAGGTCTCCCCCTTAGTGTGATCCCTCTCACCAGGGACTTTTTTCACGAAGGTTTCTCAAGATGAGAACACCTATTACAATGGTCAGTTGCTTCTTGGAATGCCAATAGACCCTTAATCAGCTTCAGTAACAAACATACATCATCAAAACTAGCACCTTCAAGATGTGAACTTCATAACTTGTTACGCATTGCTCCCCCTCAAACGCGTCTCTCCTTGATCCTCGTTAATCACTGCGTAACCCTATTTCAGCACATCATATGCTATTAATACATTAGGGTTTTATCATGTCTAAATCAGTCTTTTGACTTATCACATCCTCTATTACTTTCCTATCTCAACTAGGGAACTCTATCAATCTTATCACTAGTAATATTGCATGCTGATTTCTTTCCTATGGAGTTTAGGAAACTTAATACTTCACGAGTCCAGATATTCACGCTTCATGTATAGACTGTTGACTTGGTCAAACATACGTTTTGTCATAAAATAGACAATCACGCTTCTATGCACTAACATTCTCCCCCTTTGGATTTTTTTTTGACAAAATTCCCTGATAACCTTGACTAGCACACGTCACAATCATTGTTCAACATACACTCTGAAATCAGCTATAACACAAAACTTTTTGATGAACCTGATCCATACATATCATCAACATTGTTTCACATCCATTCTGAAATCAATTGCATCTAATCTGAGTTCCAAGATTCTTCAAGCATACAAATCTTTAAGATCACAAATTCTCATGGAAACACACAAATCCGAATGCACATATCATTCATCTTTCCACATCACATGCATATCATTCATCTATCCTTATCACATCAATCCTTCACACAGCAAGCACCAACTAAAAAATCGCTTCACCATCTCATAGGTAGCAAAAATAGAAGACATCACAAACATAATCTGAGTTACTGATTGCTTAAGCATTCAATTCCACAAAACATACCACAACCAAACTAAACATCATTCCACATCACAGCTATCTTTCACCACTAGCAAGATGCCAACGACTATCACTACAACAGAATAACAAGGGTATAACTTTCACAAGTCTATTATCATCTCCCCCTTTTTGTCAAAAAAAATGCAACTCACCAATCCTCTACTGGGAAGATGGAGGCTCGCTGATCTTGGAAATGAGAAACTTGACAAGTCTCATGTCATTCTTAAGAAAATTCTGTCGTCGGACTAAGTCATTCATCTCATTCTTTACACCCTGCAACCTCCTAGTCAAATAATCAAGAGTCATCTGATAAGTGGAAATACCTGAGGACGAGGAGCCTTGCAATACAGGCCGTGCTGGAGGAGAGCTGAGACTAGTAGTAGTGTCCATAGATGGTGGAGGTATGAGAACTGAATCTGATGTAACCGGCAGGGGATGCACTTCTGGGTGATTATCCGGACCCTCATGCACAGATATATCCTCAATATGCTCATCTCGCAAAAGTGATGGTACCTCAGATACAGATGTAACAGGTGCAGCACTCACTACAGTCATAAGTGTACAGTCAGTGACAATTGCACTCAATGGTACAGACACAGCAGGTGCAGTACACACAGCAGGAGCAGTACACACAGCAGGCATAGGTGTACTGACTGTCTCAGTTGCACTTACTGATACAGATGTGAGCGGAGGGAGCATCTCACTGCTACTAAACACTGCCCCCGTTGGCTGAGCCAGATAACCCTCGGCAGGGGTGGTAACCATATCAGTTCCAGATACCTGTTCTGTAGTCGAAAGGCTTGTCTTGTTGCGTAGCTTGTTCTTTTTGCTATGGACCGGAATCAACTCTGTGAGACCAACTGATTTTTGCTTGTTCAAAATTCCGTGAATCAACGAAGGGAAAGTGAGACACCCCCGCTTATCTGTCTGCTCAGTGACTTTGACAATCTGTTCATAAATTCTCCCACATAAATCTAGTCTCTGCTCCGTGCCTATCCTGTACAGAAAATCCAGCATACTTCTATGGACAGTTCCTCTGTGGGTAGTGGGTATCCAGTTCCAAATTGCAACTTTGTGTAAGGCCGAATACTTTGGGGTTAGTTTCGAAGCTGGGAAAACATGAGAGGCTGGCCACATTGTGATATGTCCGCCGGTCAATTCCTTCAACATACTCTCATCATCCATTTCGTCGGGCTCAGTGTGACATAATGGAAGTCCAAGGTATTCAGCTATCTGAGATACACCAAAATCATACCAATGGCCTCTGACATATACTTGACAGCTTAGACTGTGGCGTGATCAGTGCAGATTCGCATAAAATTTCTGTACCACGGAGGGAGAGTACGGTGCAATATGAGTGACTGTTCGCATGAAACCCAAATGGTTAAGTAGAGGAAGAATGATTTGGAATTCTTCTAAGGTCAGCTCCCTTTCTGGACGAAACTCCTTCTTGATTACAGTCAAGAAACGCTTCTCAGCAGCTGTGTCTGCAAATTTGTCATTTTTTGCTTTTGCTGACGGCATGAGCTTCTTCTTACTCTGTCTTTTACCCTCTGTTGATTGACCCGTAGCACGTGTGACCCCCTTCGCTTTCTCTGCACTAGCAAAACGCTGCTGTTGTTTCTCAACCACTTGGACTGACTTCTGGACAGTAGACAAATCGACCTCTGCTTCCTCTTCTTCGTCGTCGAGTCGAATTGGGGAATCACTTGGTCGCATATCTGGGACAATTTTGTATCTTTGCAAAATAGTTGATTCACGAAGACGTGTTCGCCGGTCCGACACTTGAGGAGCCTTACGTTTCTGCGAGATTATAGGTAACCTATCTTCATCTTCTTCATCACTGCTCTCCACAACCCTACTCAGAGAGCGACGAGGTACACTTCTGTGTACTGTTCGTTTGTGTGACACAATACCATCAAGAAACTGCTTAAGAGTAACATTGTCGTCCATCAAGCCCGGTGCATCTGCCTGGGAGAGTCTTTCCGTAGCCGCAGCCAGAGTTTCCAATGATGACGCTACAGATTTCTCATAATCTACATTGTCTTCACCATTCAAAGAAGAAGCTGAAATCGACGAGGGAGTGGATGAACTCGTACCTTGGATGTTGCTTGGCGAGGCTGAATCGTCAGTCAGTATAGCCATTTTGAGAGCTCGGCGTCACGGTAAGATTTCTCCTTTACCTTCCTTCCTCCCGAAAGTCGAACTGTGGGTTTGAAATCAACCAAAGATGGCATTTTTAACTTTACCTTTTCACTCTTCCAAAACCACAAAATCGGGTTTTTTTTTTTTTTTTTTTTTTTTTTCTTTTCTTTTCCCTTTTTTTTTTTTTTTTTTTTTTTTTCAGTGTGCGTTACATGTCAAAGTACACTAACTCGTACTCTATCAAACACAGCAAAGTCCCAAAGCTCCACGAAGGAACTCAAAACGTTTTGCATCCAAGCTTTTCGTGAATATATCTGCCAGGTGATTTTCCGTGGATAAGTACTCCAGATTGACTTTTCCATCTTCCACTAGGTCTCGTATGAAATGGTGCCGAATATCAATGTGTTTAGTCCTCGAATGTTGCACATGATTCTTTGAGATGTTGATGACACTTGTATTATCACAATACACTGTAAGTACGCCATTCGGTACACCATAGTCTTCTAGCATTTGCTTCATCCACAAAAGCTGTGCACAACAACTCCCTGCTGCGATATATTCGGCTTCAGCAGTGGACAATGATATAGTGTTCTGCTTCTTGCTGTACCAGGACACTAGGTTAGTGCCTAGGTAAAAACAACCCCCTGATGTGCTTTTTCTGTCATCTGCATTTCCAGCCCAGTCTGCATCACTATAACCTGCCAAAATATTGCTAGTTGCTTGAGCATACCAGATTCCAAGAGTTATCGTGCTCTTGACATATCTTATGATTCTCTTAACAGTTTTCACATGAGACTCCTTTGGTGCTGATTGAAATCTAGCACACAAACCCACACTATAGCATATGTCTGGCCGACTGGCAGTTAGATACAGCAAACTCCCAATCATGCTCCTATACAACGTTGGATCTGCCGGTGTGCCATTTTCATCATTGCAAATTCGATCTGTTGTGCTCATTGGTGTTCTCATAGCCTTAGCATCTTCCAAACCAAACTTCTTAACTAGTTTTCTCGCATATTTTTCTTGTGAAATAAAGATACCATCAGCTCTCTGTTTTATCTGAAAGCCTAAAAAATAGGCTAATTCCCCTACCATACTCATCTCGAACTCTTCTTGCATGTGTTTGACAAATTGTCTTTGAGCATAGTCACTGGTGGATCCAAAGACAATATCGTCTACATAGATCTGAGCCAATGTGAGCTCATGATCTCTTCTCTTAATAAACAGTGTCTTGTCTACACCTCCTCTGGTGAATCCTTTAGAGCATAAGAACTGTGTCAGCCTTTCATACCACGCTCTAGGAGCTTGTTTTAGTCCATATAACGCCTTGGTCAATCGATACACACAGTCTGGTTTATGAGGGTCTTCGAACCCTTTTGGTTGTTCAACATATACTTCTTCATTCAGGTACCCATTCAAGAACGCACTTTTTACATCCATCTGATGTAACTTTATCTTCATCATACTAGCAGTAGCTAGTAACAACCGAATTGATTCGAGTCTAGCCACAGACGCAAAAGTTTCATCAAAATCAATTCCTTCAACCTGGGTGTAACCTTGTGCCACCAATCTGGCCTTATTTCTAATGACATTACCTTCCTCATCCGTCTTGTTTTTGAAAACCCACTTGGTACCAATGACATTTAAGTGTTCTGGACGAGGTACTAAGGTCCACACTTCATTCCTCTCGAATTGCTCAAGTTCCTCTTGCATGGCTTTTATCCAGAACTCATCTTTTAGAGCTTCTTCCACTTTCCTTGGTTCCACTACAGAGGTATAGCATACAAATTTAACCATATCTTCATATTTCTTTTTCTTACCTCTAGTCTTCATGCCTTCATGTATATCTCCAATGATTGCATCAGTAGGGTGATTCTTCTGCACTCTAATAGACGGTGCTTTTTCTGTAGTAATGACAGTTTCCTGGGCTCCTGTAGAAGACACTCCCGTATCTTCTGGTGCACCTTCATGTGTCCCTGTAACTGTATCGACAGTTTCTTCATCCAGAATAAGAGTACTTGTCACTGCACTTGTTTCGTCTTTCTGGTTTTGAAGGACATGTTCTTGCTCATCATCTGACATTTGTAGATGCTCAGTTTGGTCAGCTACTTCCACATTCACAGTTTCAATGACTGTGTTTGTGTTTTTCAACAATACTCTATACGCATGACTGTTCCTGGAGTAACCTACAAAGATCCCTTCCGTACTGCTGGAATCGAACTTTCTCAGATGTTCACGATCTCGTAGAACATGACATCTGCTGCCAAACTCACGAAAGTAGTGAACCTTGGGTTTTCTTCCTTTCCATAGCTCATAGGGTGTTTTGTGAGTTAAATACCTGAGATGGACACGGTTGCTGACATAACACGCCGTATTGACAGCCTCTGCCCATAGTTGGTGAGGTAGTTCTTTGGCATTTATCATAGTTCTTGCCATTTCTTGCAATTTTCTATTTTTTCTTTCCACAATCCCATTTTGTTGTGGAGTTTTGGGTGTTGAAAACTCATGTAAAATTCCTTTACTTTCACAGAAGCTAGTGAAGTCTTGATTCTCAAACTCCTTTCCATGGTCACTTCTAATCCGAACTATCCTCCCTATTGTCACTCCCTTCTCAGTCATAAGCTGCCTACACAGGTTCTCAAACAATTTGAAAGTTTCTGACTTCTCTCTGAGGAACTCAACCCATGTAAATCTGGTGAAGTCATCAACACACACCATAACATACTTCTTTCCAGCTATACTCTCAGTCTGGACAGGCCCCATTAAGTCAAAATGCATCAACTCCAGTGGTTGTTTGGTGGTAATACTTTTCAATGAGGGATGTGGAGTTCGATGCTGCTTGCCTTCCATACAACCTTTACACACACCCTCAATGGTTCCAGTTAGGGTAGGCAATCCTCTGACAGCATCATACTTTATCAACTTCTGCAACCCTCTGAAGTGTATATGTCCAAGTCGCTTATGCCATAGTTGAGTAGTGTGCTCTTTAGTGTACTGACACTGATGAGATAGAACTATCTTATAGCAGTTGTCACCTGTTCGTGTCCCTTCTAGCACAGAAGTGTGACTTGCATCCAATACCTTACATCCAGTTTTGGTAAAATTCACATATAGGTTCTGGTCACACAGTTGACTGATACTAATCAAGTTTGCCTTTAACCCATTCACCAATAGTACATTCTTCAGTTTTGGAAGTCCTCTGACATTCAACTCACCTATTCCAATGACTGATCCTTTTCCCCCATCTCCAAAAGTAACTTGTCCACCATTTTCCTTTTGTAGATTTGTAAGGAGCTCACTACTGCCTGTCATATGTCTAGAGCAGCCACTGTCAAAATACCATATGCCATCAATGTCAGTTTTTCTGGCAGTATGAGCAGCAAACAAACTAAGATCCTTCTTTACCCAGACCAGATTTTGAACACTAGACTTAACTCCTTTAAAGTTTTCATGTCTTCTTCGAACTCTTTGTAGCTTGTAGCAATAGGGTCTGATATGACCATAGACCCCACAGAAATGACATGTAGGAATGAATCTTCTAACCTGTTTATAACGAGGTTGAATATGAGCTGGTTGCTATGATGAACTAGCCACACTGTATCCCAGTCCATGTTTATTGTCCATTCTTGTCTCTTGAGTCAATATCTCATCCAATTGTTGTTTGCCTTTATCAAACTTCACCCAAATCTCCTTTTCCTTTCTTAGTTCTTCTTCTAGTTTCTGAATTCTTTCCTCCTTCTCATTTACTTTTTGTTTCACCAGGTGATTTTCTTCACTTAAAGCATTGGTTTGTTCTCTCAACAGCCCTTCTTTCCTCTTTGATTCTCTGACCTCCTTTTCCTTTTCATCAAGTTGTTGTTTTAACAATGTCTTCTCTCTTTCCAAGACTCCAACTTGCTCTTTCAGAACATTAGTACTTCCAAGAACATTATCCCATTGCTTGATAATATTTTGCACTGTACCAATGTCATCCTCATTATCTGTCTCATCATCTGAAACCATTGACATATCTTGTAATCTTCTTTGTGCTGATAGTTCCAGATTCACTGAAGTCTTCGCAGTGAATGCAACATAATTGCATTCTTCATCTTCTGAAGTGCTACTGTCATCACTCCAAGTAGCCATAAGCGACTTTTGCTTTCTCAAATAGGTGGGACACTCTGTTTGTATGTGCCCTCGTCCTCCACATTCATAGCAGGTTATGCTTTTGCTCTTGGTTGCTGAATCAGAACCACTTCCTCTCGACTTCCCTTCACCTGAAACAAAATTCTTCCTCTTGCTTTTTCTGATAAATTTGTTAAGTCCTTTAGCCAGGAAAGACACTTTTGCGTCTAGATCTGCTAAAGTGATGTTGGGAATATCTGACTTCTGGATTGGCAAAGTTACTTCATTACTCGCAAGAGTCTGAAGTGCTACACTTTCTTTCTTAACATGTCTTACCGGATCACTTGACTCTTCATTCATCTCAAACGTTTTCAAAGATCCAATAAGTTCATCTAAAGTTATAGCATTTAAAGGCCTATTCTCTTCTATAGAAATTCTTTTCATCTTAAATTTTGAAGAGAGTGAGCGAAGTACCTTTTTTACCAGCTGATCTTGAGGTATCCTGTCTCCCAGATTTGCCGATTGATTGGCAATGTCTCTGATTTTTCCTTCGAATTCCAAGATCGTCTCATCTTCTCTCATCCTAATGAGTTCAAACTGAGTCATCAGCATCTGCAATTTTACTCCTCGTACGCTTTCAGTTCCTTCGTAATGTACTTCCAATATCTTCCATGCTTCTTTAGCCGTGGTGCATGCAGATACTCTTCTGAATTGCTCTTCATCTATTCCTCCAAAGATTGCATTTAATGCTTTGGAATTACAGTTTGCTAATTTCTCCTCCACTTCATTCCACTCTGAACTAGGCTTCACAATTCTTTTTACATCAGCATCTTTTCCGATTTCAACAGTTGGAGGTTTCCATCCCTCTTCAACAGACCGCCAGGCTCTTTCATCCTGAGCCTTGATATAGATCTTCATCTTTGCTTTCCAGTAAGCATAATTTGTACCGTCAAGTAGCGGTGGTCGTGTGTTTGAAGCCCCTTCCTTATGATATGCTGCCATCTTCCTTCACGTCGAGTTTAAAAACACGTTTATCTCCAAACTAATCTGGAGCCTGCTCTGATACCACTTGAAATTCCCAATAAACTCTAGACGTGTGTTCAGAAGTGTACTTACCGTAAGTCCTGAAGTGTACTTACTGTAATTATTGTAAACTTTAAGCGTGAACGCAGGAGTGTACTTACACCCGAAGACTGGTGTAGTGACACTTAGAGTTACTCTTATGAACAGGGAGGACACAACACAAATTGTTATCGCAGTTCAGAACCAATCGTTCCTAATCTGCGGGGCATTCGGCCCAGGGTACCAAAATCCACTAGAAAGAGTATTACAGTAGTTCAACGGAATAACTTACAGTAATAATTTCTCCTCCCTGCAAGGATTCGAATAGCAGCCTCTTCCTGGTCTAACTTCTGTCAACACACTTCCACAGAAGTTATTTGATACCCACACACAAGGTCTCCCCCTTAGTGTCATCCCTCTCACCAGGGACTTTTTCCACGAAGGTTTCTCAAGATGAGAACACCTATTACAATGGTCAGTTGCTTCTTGGAAAGCCAATAGACCCTTAATCAGCTTCAGTAACAAACATACATCATCAAAACTAGCACCTTCAAGATGTGAACTTCATAACTTGTTACGCATTGCTCCCCCTCAAACGCGTCTCTCCTTGATCCTCGTTAATCACTACGTAACCCTATTTCAGCACATCATATGCTATTAATACATTAGGGTTTTATCATGTCTAAATCAGTCTTTTGACTTATCACATCCTCTATTACTTTTCTATCTCAACTAGGGAACTCTATCAATCTTATCACCAGTAATATTGCATGCTGATTTCTTTCCTATGGAGTTTAGGAAACTTAATACTTCACGAGTCCAGATATTCACGCTTCATGAATAGACTGTTGACTTGGTCAAACATACATTTTGTCATAAAATAGACAATCACGCTTCTATGCACTAACAATCTCCAATAAAGAGGGTGACCTCCTTTTATAGTTGAAGGAAGGTCCAGACCCGAAGTTATATTATACAATTGAGTTTGTTGGGGCAAACTTTAAGTCCGAAAACCATGGGCTGTAAACCAGAGTGGTTTTCAAATATGTGGGCAGCAAAAAGCGGTTTTGCTGATGTTATTGGTGACTTGTTTTTATCAATGATTGTCCAGCTATCGGTGAATAGTAACTTTATTTTTCCATCTCAATCATGTTATGCGGATGGGCTTCGTTCCATTCTTGGACCCAGGCTTCTGTTTGAGCTAACGTTCTTTTCATGTATAGATACCTGTCCATCATATAAGTATAGTGATAAGTATCACTTTCAAGTGGGCTTGGGTCTTGGTCTTCGGGCACCTTGTGTGTTGTCTCAATCCAATCTGCAGTTTCAGAAGCAATTTGCCGTAAGTGTTGCTTGCCCTTCTTAGCTTTAGGTGATCCACATCTATACAAGATAGTGGAAACCGACGCCTCTAACCAGGGTTTCGGAGGAATCCTGAAGCAGAAAATACTAGAAAATAAAGAAGTGTGACTACACTACTATTCAGGATTCTGGAATAATACTTAGAGTAACTATTCTACTATGAAAAAAAAAATGTTAACTATTACCAAGTCTATTTCTAAATTCCAAAACGATTTACTAAATTAGCAGTTTCTATTACGAATAGACTCTTAGGTTTGCATGCCAATTATTCAAAAGGATGTACAAAATCTTGTGTCAAAACAGATCTTCGCTCGCTAGCAAGCTGAATTATCTGTTTACGACTTCAATATTGAATTTATTGCTGGTGCTACTAACTCCTTACCTGATTTCCTTACTCGGGAATTTTTTACAGGAACATGATTCCCTCACCAAAGAAAGAAGTAGACTTTGCAAAAGGCCAAAGCTCCTCGACTTCAAGGCCAAACACTCCTGGCACTACCAGGAGAAATGCTAACCATCGAGCGACTAGCTTCGAAAATTATAAAAATAGCACATCAGGGGTTTATGGCGCTACTACGTCTTCTGCCCTTGCTAAACCTGTAACCTTTTGTACTAAAGAAGAGCTCGAGGTACTACTTTATCAGAAGAGTCAAGAGGTTACTACCTCCACCTCTTTTCCCGCTTACAAACATGTGGTGGATATACCAAGATCTAGTTTGCTTCATACCAGAAGGACTAAATCTTCATCAACCTCCATGGCTTCTTGCCCATCAGACACTCGGAGGATCTCATCTATTTCCACAACGAGTGGGAAAGACACTGGAATACTACCGCCACATTCTTCTACTAATGGACATTCGAGTCAAGCAATAGAAACAATCAACATAAGTTGCCCGCACTCAACTTTTCATTTGAGAAGATTTTTTCTCTATTTGACTGGCCTACCAGCCCCAATGCTCCTTTTGTCGTCCAAAGCAACACTCTGGGAGTACAGTTCTATACATACTTGGACTACGTCGACGCATTTTACAATGCATTTCTTAATGAGAACACAGATAGAAGTCACATCTTCTACTTTCATATTCGAGCAACCATTCTCACCCAACCACTTCCCACATGGTTCTACCATTGGTGATCTTCGATGGGGGGAGAGATCAGGATCTTCGATGATAAGGAGAACGAGAAGTCACCTACAATGACAGACCTCTTCTCCCAATGGTGTAATATACAACCTGTTATAATATGTAATTTGTATGTAATTTGTATAGTTGTCAAGGGCATTATTGTCATTTTCCCATGTATACCTTATGTATAAAAACCTTGTTGTTTAATGGAAGATTAGTTCATTTTTTTATAAAATTAACATGGTATCAGAGCTTTTGAAATCCACGTTTTGATAAAATAGAGTGACTCGCCCCAAACTCGGTTGAAACCAGCTTAGACTCGCCCCAACTCGGTTGAACTCGGTGCTAACTCGCCCCGACTCGTCCCGACTCGTCCGCGCCTCGTCGACTCGATCGAGTTCACTCATCACAACTCGGTCGTCCCTTACCTCAAATTAGGGTTTCACGACTGCGTTTTAGGGAGCTCGGCGACGGTATTTTGGGCACGACCCCCCTCCATTTCAGCCTCTTTTGCTTCCTCAGGTCTACTTCTTCAGTTCCCCTCTCCATTCTTCAGATTTGTGAGGTTGTTTGAAGGTATTTTTTGTCCATTCGTGTTGGGGTTTACATCGCGCGCATTCACGTTTGGCGTAGGTCGGTTGATTGGTTGTTTATTGCAATTGGATTGCTGGGATTTTACCTTTGCTACGGTTTTGGTTGGTCGATTTTTGGAGTTGGGCTGTTTCAATTTGAGATTCTTGGAGTTAGGGTTGCGAAATTCCTTGTTTCGATTTGGGATTTTTGACAGGTCAAACGTGCTTGTTGAAGGACGCGATTTGGGGACATGATTGGCTCGTTAGAAGAGATTTGGGGGTTTTTGCTGCTTAGTGTGAAGGGTGCAATTTGGGGATTTCGTTGGCTTGTTTGAAGGGTGTGATTTGGGGGTTATGCTGGCTCGGTTGCAAAGCACGACTTGGAGATTTTTGCTGCTTCGTTTTGCTGTTTGTTTGCGTTGATTTGCAGAGGAACCGAGCTGTTGTTTGTTATTTTGGATTGACACTAAACTGTGGTTGGAGAAATGGCCAATTCTATTGAAAGTGTTTAGGTTATACCAGTTAAGCTGGACAATTCAAACTATGTACATTGAGCTTCCTTTATGCGCAATTTCCTCAAAGGCCGCAATCTGTGGAAGTATGTTATAGGCGCGTGCAAGATGCTCAATGTCACTTCGGATGCCTCTTCCACTAAAGCCATAGAGGAATGGGAGACTAATAACTTGAGGGCCATAACTCTGTTGGCGAGTGTCGTGTCCCCTTCGATTAGTCTTCAAGTTGGTAAGTTTGAATTTGCTTATGGTGTTTGGTCTTTCTTGGAGAAAAGGTTTGTGGGTACCAACTTTGCACAAAAGTATAAGTTAGAAATGGACATTCGGTCGTTGCGTCAGGGGCCGTCACAGTCTGTATCTGATTTCTTTGCCCAGATGTCATTGTTATGGGATCAGTTGGCTTTTATGGATCCTAAGTTTGCGTGTGATAAAGATACCTTATTGTTTCAGTCCTACATTGATGAGGTCAAGCTTGTTCAGTTTTTTATGGCTCTTCGTGACGATTTTGAGGCTGTACGGTCTTCTATGTTTTATCAAAGCCCTCTCTCTTCTATTGAGACTGCACTGTCTGAATTACTGTTAGAAGAGACTCGGCGTCAAACTGGGGGCCTCCTTGGTTCATCCATCACTCAGATTGAGACAGTTCTTGCTGCTGCTCCTCGTCGATCTTCTAGATCCTCTGCTCCCAAGTCTGGACAGTCTCGGGATATGACTCGGGTGCAGTGCAATTACTGCAAGGAATTTGGCCATATGAAATTCACCTGCCTCAAGCTTAAGAAGTCGCCTCCGCCCACTCTGCTCATCCACGTATTGCTGCTTCTGCCACTACAGCTGCCTCACCCAGTGCTGAGCCCCTGCTCTCATCTCCCTTGACTGCCCATGATGTCCAGAACATGATTACCAAGGCTCTTTCCGGTCTTGGTCAAGGTACATCTTCTGCTTCGGCTTTATCTGCCCATTCCGGTAAATCCTCCTAGATAATTGATTTTGGCACTTCTAGTCATATGTCTTCTGATTTGTCTTTGTTTGTTTCTACATCTTCTTCTATTTCTTTTTCTCCTATTTGCACTGTCGATGGCTCTCAATTGTCTGTCTCGTCTGTTGGCTCTATTTGTACTCCTGGTATTCGTCTCTCTGATGTTCAGTATGTTCCGCAATTATCATTGAACTTGATTTCTGTGGGTCAATTATGTGATCTTGGTTTTCATGTCTTGTTGACCTCTTCTGGTTGTCAGGTACAGGATCTGACTTCACGGAAGGTTCTTGGGACAGGGCGTAAAGTGGGCAGATTATTTGAACTTGAAGCGTTGGACACCGTGTCTCTCCTTCCTTTGCGTTATAGTTTTGTTGCTAGTTATGATTCTGAATTTGCTCTCTGGCATAATAGATTGGGACATGTCTCTTCCCATACTTTGTTGAAATTAGATTCCAATGGTCTCTTAGGCTCTGTTTCCTCTGCGCCTCTGCATTGTGTTAGTTGTAAACTTGGAAAACATACTGCTTTACCATATAATTCAAGTGATATTCGTGCTTCTGGTCCTTTTGATCTTATTCATTCTGATGTTTGAGGCCCCGCTCCTATTTCTACTATGGGTGGTTCGGCATATTATGTTGTATTTATTGATGATTTCTCCCGATTCGTTTGGGTATATCTGCTCCAGTCTCGTTCTGCATTTTATACTGCATATGTTGAGTTCTCCACTATGGTGCACACTCAATTTTCTAAACTATTAAAATTTTTCGTTCCGATTCGAGAGGTGAAAACGTTTCTCATCACTTTCGTGCTCTTTTAAAGAGTCATGGGACACAACATCAACTTTCTTGTCCATACACTCCACAACAGGATGGCGTTGTTGAACGCAAGCATAGGCATATTCTTCTTCAATTTGACACTACACGGGCACTCCTATTGTCTTCTTCAGTTCCTTGTGTTTTTTGGGGTGAGGCTGTTCTTACTTGGGTTTATATCATAAATCGTTTGCCATCACCAGTTTTGAATAATAATACACCTTTTGCTATTTTGTATGGTGCTTCTCCTGATTACTCTTCTCTTCGCGTCTTTTGTTCCACATGCTTTGTATTGCTTCCTGAACGTTAAAGAGATAAGTTGTCTGCTCGATCTGCTATGTGTTTTCCTTGGTTATGGCCTTCAACAAAAAGGGTTTCGCTGTTTTGATCTAGTGGCAAATAAATTACGTATTTCTCGCAATGTTACGTTTTGGGAAAAGATATCATTTTACTCGCCTCAAAATACGTCCCAATCTAATAACTCCCCGGTTAGTGTCTTTGATTTATTTCCCGATCCTTCTGTGCCTCCTTCCTCTTCTGTTGAATAGGAAGCTGGATAGTTGCCTGCTACTCCTCTGTCCCTTGCACCCTCTCTGGGCCCGGCTCCTGTACTACCTTTGGATTCATCTTCTCCTTCGTCTGCTCCTCCACTGCCGGTGGATCCCTCCTCCAGGTATCCTACTCGTGTACGTAAACCACCTACTCATCTTCATGATTATGAGTGCTATTTTTCTGCTTTGTGTTCCATTCATGAACCTTCTTCCTATAGAGAGGCTTCTTTTGACCCTCTTTGGCAGAAAGCTATTGCTGAGGAATTACATGCCTTGACTAAAACTCGGACATGGGACTTGGTTTCACTTCCTCCTGGGAAGTCTGTGATTGGGTGTAAATGGATCTTTAAAGTTAAAACTACTGCAGATGGCTCTGTTGACCGGTACAAAGCCCGTTTGGTGGCTAAAGGGTATACACAGGAGTATGGTATTGACTATGAGGAGACGTTTGATCCAGTTGCTCGTTTGACTTCTATTCGTCTTTTGATTGCTTTAGCTGCAATACGTCAGTGGGATCTATTTCAGATGGATGTCAAAAATGTTGTTTTGAATGGCACCATTGCAGAGGAGGTTTATATGAAACCTCCACCGGGATATTCTCACTTACCAGACCAGGTATGTAAACTTCGACGTGCTTTGTACGGGTTGAAACAAGCTCCACGAGCTTGGTTCTCAATGTTTTGCTCGAAGATGGTGGAGTTTGGTTACACACAGAGTAGTCATGACTCTGCTCTATTCACGCGATGTTCTTCTCGTGGCATAGTGTTATTGTTGTTATATGTGGATGATATGGTGATCACAGGTGATGATTTATTGGGTATATCTGATCTTAAGGCCTATCTTAGTTCTTGCTTTGAGATGAAGGATCTTGGTCCATTGCGTTACTTTCTTGGGCTAGAAGTCTTTCCTCTATCTGGTGGTTATGACATCTCTCAGGTCAAATATGCTTCTAATCTTGTCAGCCGTGCAGGTCTCTCTGATAACAAGACTTCTTATACGTCGCTTGAACTTAATGTCAAGTTTCGGCCTTCTGATGATGAGTTATTGGCTGATCCTACGCTTTATAGGCAGTTGGTAGGTGGATTGCTATATTTGAGTATTACTCGTCCTGATATAAGTTATGCAGTCCATGTTGTGAGTCAATTTATGGCAGCTCCGCGGTCGGTCCATTATGCTGCAGTTATTCATATCTTGCATTATGTTAAAGGTACTTTATTGCAAGGATTGTTCATGTCATTTGCCTCCCCACTTACATTATTAGCTTTTTCTGATGCTGACTGGGCTGGGGATGTTACTGATCGGCGGTCCACCACTGGTTACTCGGTGTTTCTGGGATCCTCTCCCATTTCGTGGTATAGTAAGAAGCAGTCTACGGTCTCTCGCTCTAGCACAGAGGCTGTGTATCATGCTCTCGCTTATACTACATTAGAGCTTGTCTGCCTTCGTTGGTTGCTTCAGGATATGGGTGTTCCTTTGGATTCTTCTACTCCACTTTACTGTGCCAATAAGAGTGCTATGCAGATTGCTCACAATGTTGTTTTCCATGAAAGAACTAAACACATTGAAGTTGACTGTCATTTTATTTGTCATCACTATGTTGTTGGAACTGTTCACTTGTTATATGTGCCTTCTGAAGATCAGGTTGCTGATTTGTTTACCAAGTCGTTCACTCGTTCGCTCCTTGGCTACTTATGCTCCAAACTCCAGTTGTGTTCATTTGACCGATCTTGAGTTTGAGGGGGGATGTTATAATATGTAATTTGTATGTAATTTGTATAGTTGTCAAGGGAATTATTGTCATTTGCCCATGTATACCTTATGTATAAAAACCCTGTTGTTTCATGGAAGATTAGTTTGTTTTTTTATAAAATTAACACCACGTATCTTCACTATTGCACAGTCTACTGATCTGTATGCAAAGCATATCGAAGCCACATTTTTCATCAAATATGAAATTCCATTTTTGCTACCTATGAGATGGTGAAGCGATTTTTTAGTTGGTGCTTGCTGTGTGAAGGATTGATGTGATAAGGATAGATGAATGATATGCATGTGATGTGGAAAGATGAATGATATGTGCATTCGGATTTGTGTGTTTCCATGAGAATTTGTGATCTTAAAGATTTGTATGCTTGAAGAATCTTGGAACTCAGATTAGATGCAATTGATTTCAGAATGGATGTGAAACAATGTTGATGATATGTATGGATCAGGTTCATCAAAAAGTTTTGTGTTATAGCTGATTTCAGAGTGTATGTTGAACAATGATTGTGACGTGTGCTAGTCAAGGTTATTAGGGAGTTTTGTCAAAAAAAGATCCAAAGGGGGAGAATGTTAGTGCATAGAAGCGTGATTGTCTATTTTATAACAAAACGTATGTTTGACCAAGTCAACAGTCTATTCAAGAAGCGTGAATATCTGGACTCGTGAAGTATTAAGTTTCCTAAACTCCATAGGAAAGAAATCAGCATGCAATATTACTAGTGATAAGATTGATAGAGTTCCCTAGTTGAGATAGGAAAGTAATAGAGGATGTGATAAGTCAAAAGACTGATTTAGACATGATAAAACCCTAATGTATTAATAGCATATGATGTGCTGAAATAGGGTTACGCAGTGATTAACGAGGATCAAGGAGAGACGCGTTTGAGGGGGAGCAATGCGTAACAAGTTATGAAGTTCACATCTTGAAGGTGCTAGTTTTGATGATGTATGTTTGTTACTGAAGCTGATTAAGGGTCTATTGGCATTCCAAGAAGCAACTGACCATTGTAATAGGTGTTCTCATCTTGAGAAACCTTCGTGAAAAAAGTCCCTGGTGAGAGGGATCACACTAAGGGGGAGACCTTGTGTGTGGGTATCAAATAACTTCTGTGGAAGTGTGTTGACAGAAGTTAGACCAGGAAGAGGCTGTTGTTCAAATCCTTGCAGGGAGGAGAACTTATTACTGTAAGTTATTCCGTTGAACTACTGTAATACTCTTTCTAGTGGATTTTGGTACCCTGGGCCGAATGCCCCGCAGATTAGGAACGATTGGTTCCGAACTGCAATAACAATTTGTGTTGTGTCCTCCCTGTTCATAAGAGTAACTCTAAGTGTCACTACACCAGTCTTCGGGTGTAAGTACACTCCTGCGTTCACGCTTAAAGTTTACAATAATTACAGTAAGTACACTTCAGGACTTACGGTAAGTACACTTCTGAACACACGTCTAGAGTTTACTGGGAATTTCAGAGATCATCGATTAGACTCTTCTGAAGTTTTATTGCTTTCTCTTAGTTTGGTGTGCTTTCATCTTTCATTGCAAGGTTTACTTCTTTGTATTTTATTTCATTATAAATAAAGTTTGCATATTTAAAGTTACAGTATTGTTGAATCCATATGTTTCAATTCTTTGCCATCCTTTATTTCTAATTCATAAAGAAGAAATAGGTGAAAATCCAAATGAAAGCAATACCAATGATGGTGGAGCCTTGAACGATGTAACTAAATGGTCAAATTGTGGGGAAAGGAAGAAAGTAGTACAAGGACGAGGATTAGAGAGAGAAACATGGAGAGGATTACATACAGTTTATTACTTTCTTCGGGTGGGGGAAAACAAAATTAGGGAAGAGCTAGGGGTACAATGTCACAATGTCAGGGTTAAGGTTATACGCCTTCACAAACATATACATGGTAAAAAATATGTGTAAGGGTAAATCGGAAGAAGCACCACCACTTATTAATATTATTCAACTAGGTTGTGACCTGGGTTGTGACCTGGGTTGTGACCTGGGTTGTGACCTGGGTTGTGACCTGGGTTGTGACCTGGGTTGTGACCTGGGTTGTGACCTGGGTTGTGACCTGGGTTGTGACCTGGGTTGTGACCTGGGTTGTGACCTGGGTTGTGACCTGGGTTGTGACCTGGGTTGTGACCTGGGTTGTGACCTGGGTTGTGACCTGGGTTGTGACCTGGGTTGTGACCTGGGTTGTGACCTGGGTTGTGACCTCGGTTGTGACCTGGGCTGTGAAGTACAAGAACGAATTCCGTATCACCACTCATTGTTCATGGCTGATATGAAAATGTCTTCTATGTTTTGGGAATAATTGCTACCAAACAAAGAGGAATGCTCTTATGAGTGGTCATCCCAAATGCTTCTTTCATATCCAAATCCGCAATTCCCATCCCTGGAGGAAGTTCCCAATTGAAACGGTGCAGAAGATTTGCAAGTGTCAACTCCACTGTTGGAGTAGCAAAGTTGATGCCGGGACAGCCCCTTCTGCCTGCACCAAATGGTATAAGCTCAAAGTGTTTTCCTTTGTAATCAATCGGACTATTTAAGAACCTCTCCGGCCTGAACTCTTCCGGGCATTCCCAACATTTTGGATCCAATCCGATTGCTCGGCATTGAAAAAAATTTGAGCCTTGGCAGGAATGGTGTAACCTTCCAAGGTAAATTCTTCTATTGTTTCTCTAGGAACTAATAAAGGAGCAGGAGGGTGCATCCTAAAGGTCTCCTTGATTATTGCTTTCACGTAATTAATCCAGTCCACGGAGATCGGTTTCTTCAATTCTCTCTTTCTTTCCGATCGCCTTTCTCAGTTCTTCTTGTGCCTTACTCATAGCTGATGGATTTGTCATCAGTTCTGTCATGGCCCATATTATTAAAGAAGCAGATGTATCTGTTCCTCCGACAAAAATATCCTGCACGAGTACAATTCCCAAATATACATGTCACAAAATAAATACAAATTAATGCTTATAAGCAGAAGAGGGATAGATATATATAAACTAAATAGTGAATATTGTTAATACCGACCGTGAGCACTCCCTTGACGTTGTTCATGGTGAGAGGAATTCCTAGAGTTTTGTCCTTGTAAACATTAAGCAAGACGTCAACTAGATCATCTTCCCCGTCAGATGATGATCTCTTCGATTCTGGGTTTTGGTGCGCTTCGATTACTTCATCGTAAATGGCGTCCAATTCCCGGAAAATCTTCTCTAGCTTTGAGTCCCATCTCGTGAACTTGTAGATCCACTCCATGCGTGGGAAGAAATCCGCAACAGATATAGTTGCTAACAGCTCCTGGAGTTCTGATAAAACATTGTTAAGTGATCTGCTTTTAGTCCCATAATATTTCTGACCGAAAACAGTCCTGGAAATGATGTCGTTGACGATAACAAGGATCAGTTCGCTAAGATTAACTATCGGGGATGAAGAAGAGGAATCATCGATCGAATCGAGTCGGAGAGCGATTTCACGTTCCCTCACGGCTCGAAAGGATTGAGCTCTCTTCAAGCTGAAGAGCTCCAGGGTGCAGAGCTTCCTCATCTGTCTCCAGTACTCGCCGTAGGGGGAGAAAACCATGTTGGAACAGCCGTAAGAGAGCTTCCTCTGCGTCTACGTCACGGGCCTGGTCGAAATTTGCGAGATCGTGGTTCTTGAACAACTCCCGAGCCGTGTCGGCTGAAGAAACCACGATCAGGGGAATGGAACCCAGTTTGAGAAACATAAGGGGTCCGTGTTTGAGGGACATGAGATGGAGCGATCTATGAGGAAGGTCACCCAGTTGGTGCACATTTCCGTCCCGGAAGGAACTTTTTTTAAAAATAATTAAAAAAATAAACATTTACAGTTTTGACACTGTTCTGAAATTTTTTGCAAAAATGTCACTGTTTAGGTTTGACCGAGATGGTCAAGTTTGACCACCTCAGTCAAAGCCCACGTAGGCAACACGCTGGACGCTGAAAAACATAGGCGGCATTTATATGCCGCCTACCTTGAAAGACCGAGGCGGCATGAGAATGCCGCCACAGGTGAAGAGTACAAGGCGGCATTTCGATGCCGCCTCTACCTTACTTAAACAAATGTAACGATGTCAGAGAGGCGGCATCGCGATGCCGCCTATGGTCAAAACGCGAAACTCAACAAAGTAATGCGAGGCGGCTTCAAAATGCCGCCAATTGAGGCGGCATTTATAAGCCGCCTATCTTTTCAGATTGTAGGCGGCATCAGGATGCCGCCTCTGCTTTCTATTGAAGGCGGCATTTGGATGCCGCCTTTACTTCAAATTTTGTTATGTTTTATTTTTTTTTTCGATTTAATCTGTTTTTTAACAAGTAAGTACCTATACATTCATAAAAAAAAAAACTAATCACATCCATAATAAAAACTATGAATCACACTCATAAGAAAAAACAACTGATCACATTACCAAAAAAAAACTACTAATCACATCAGTTTGCTTGAATACATCAGTAAATATACAAATTTGAAGCCATAAAAAACAATGAAAAAAATAATATATATAATACAGAAAATTTCACAAGGCAGAACTAGGCTCTGGAGCACCAATTGCCTTTTTCTGCCTTCTCGTATAAATCCTCCTAATGGGAGGGTGGCGGCTGGGCTCAGGCTCCTGTGGCTGCTCAAGAGGCTGCTCAAGGGGCGGGCCGGGCTCCGTGTCGGGTGTCTGCTCACGTGGAAGATCGAACACCGTAGGCTCGGCTGGAACCTCGTCATAGTCCTTGACACGAGTCGTCGTCTTAGCTGTGGGCCGACGCCTTGCACGACGCTGCCGTGGAGCTCTCTCTGGCTAGCTCGACCACGTGAGAAGGCTCACCAGCGTGTGACTCGTCTTCGCCGACGATCGCTCCCTCCAAGAGTGGAAGACTGTGCAGGACCGACTGACAGTACTGTCCAATCTCCAACCAATGTGGGTCTGTGGATGATGGGTATAAGGCTGCCCTATGGTTGACGCGCTCAACCACGTTCCTTACACAACCCAACTGCGAAAGAAAAAAGTAAGTTAAAAATGTATGACTAAGAAAATTATCATTCCACAAAGTTAAGTACGTACCAATGCCTCCTCGGTATAACCTCTAGGATGATATACCATGGCTGGCTCAGTCGGTGGAGGTGCTATGTATCGTCGAGTAACCCCCAAATACCACCTCATATAGGCACTGGGAGCATGTCTGGGGGTGTGTGCCCGGCTGCCCGTAATAACATACTCCGCCCGCGCCTCCCACCGAGCGACATAATCACGGTGGTATAGCGCCCAATCCTCCCCAGCTCGACCTTTCCGGGAGATGCGAGTAACATGCTCGACATCCTCCGGTGGAGTCACCTGCTCAAAGTTATTAAATTAAACACTGAAAGATAAATAGAAATTGAACCCATGCTTTGCATTAATTACCTGCTCCAACCCGAACTGTAACATCACTCGATCAGGAACATGCAGCTCGGCGATCTCGAAGCAAATAAGAGGTATCCTAGACAACCCGATCGCCTACCTTCAACGCAGATAGCGGGTAGACGCCGCACGAAAATCCTGGTACATGCGGCTGCCGGTTTACCTAAGAGAAAATACAATAATTACTAAGGGAACATGCTGGGGTATGAATTGTCATTACTGTTTGTTCGAAAAGTAACTTACCTGATAGCTCAGCTGGTGGTCCAACTCTGTCCTGTATAGCAGCAGGTTTCCACCAAGATTGGTGGCATTCGTCCGTCGGACGTTCCACCTAAACAACCAATATAAGTTAGTTACCCAAGATTTTTTTTTTTTATGGAAGTGTAAATAACGATTAAACTGTATAGGTACATACCTGGAACCTAAAGGGCCACCCTGTAGCTCCAGTTCCTGTAGGAGTGTCGGACGTCCAGTATGTAGACGTTCCCACGCCCACAACTGCATAAAACAAAAACTATATTGATAAGTCCTATTCCTTCAAGATGAACAATTTTTATGAAAGAAGAGGTTACCTGCATAAGGGTGAGGCATCCAGCAATGCCAATGACTCCCGTGTGACACGCCTTCGCGAGTTCCCGGTAGAGGAAGGCTAGCGTGGCTGCTCCCCAGCTGTACCTCCCGGCCTCCTCGAAATCCTCGAACAGGGTCAGGTATGCCGTATGAACTCCTCGGGCACTACCATCCGAGAATATCGTTGCCCCCACAAGATGGAGGAGATACGCACGTGCGTGCTGCTGTATCACCAACTCGGTCGCGTCGTCGGGACAAAATGAGAATTGGCCTCTAAGCCATGAAAGTGACAATCGAGTTGTCCTTGACACTGTACCGCTTCTTCAGATTGGCAATGATGTGCCGTATACAAAACCTGTGTCTATGGGGGCGTGGAAATACATCCCTTACTGCTCTGATGATACCACTGTGACGGCCAGAGATGATGCACATCGGAGACCTCCCTCTAACCACCTGACGCGCCAAACATGATATAAACCAAGTCCACGTGTCGATGTTCTCTTTCTCCACAAGTGCAAAGGCCAGGAAAAATAATCGGTTATCTCCATCAAATGACGTAGCAATCAGCAGACAACCTGTGTACTTCCCGTATAAATGGGTCTCATCTACGCTGATGAAGGGCCTACAAAACTGAAATCCATGGATAGCTGGTCCAAACGCCCAAAATGCCCTATCAAACCGTACAAAATTTCCGTGTGTCACACCTTCTTCCGTGGTTATCACCTTGTACTTAGTACCTCGGTTTGTGTCTTTGATTGCCTTCAAAAACTGAAGTAATAGATTGTACGACTCATCCCAACCACCAAATACAGCAACTAGAGCTTTGTTCCTTGCCCTCCATGCCCTACTATAATTCACCTGAATATGATATTTGTCCTTAACTAACTGAATGATCTCATACGGAGACAGAGTGAAATTTGTCCTCACGGTTGGCATAATCAGGTTACATATCACTGTAGAGGTGCACAACCGGTTGTCCATGCGCAGCTCGACGTTCAAACACGTGTGTTCATCATTGCATCGTCTAATTTTCCACATGTTCAACTTCATACTAAATGACGCGTATACGTGCCATGGACACTGATCACCTATGCAACGAACAGAATAAACCGTCGGTCCCGATTTATGTACCCTGAACTGGACATTTCTACTTATGCAGTAGTCCTTCAAGTGCATCACTAATGCGTCCTTAGTCATAAACCTCTGACCGACTCCAATACCGACGGGTGGGGGTACATTGTCATCATCTACGCCCGGGACCATTGTGTTCCTATATGTGACATACATGTCCATAACTCCTATCAATGGATCGGGATACGGTGCATCATTTTCCTCTAGAGGTGGGACTCTCATAGTAGGAAGGGGTAATTCAACATCTTCCTCTTCTTCCTCAACTTCCTCTCTAACTGAATTCGGCCACGACTCCTCGCTACTAGAGTTATCATTTGCGTCCTCACATGGTTCTCTGAATTCAAGTGTAACTTCATCAATAACTAATGCAAAACAGAAATTACGTAAAACTTTAAACTAGGTTAAAGTGATGATTCTCACCTTTCTTCAGGGATGATCTCCGCATTAGGACTTTCAACTCTATCATCCCCTTCGGCCGGAGCTTGCCCCCCCGTATACCCGGATCCACCCACATTTTCCAAACTTCTTCTACTATCCATCTCATATGAGTAGGTATCCCGCTTCACAAACAACTCCAGCATTGATTGGAACCCATACTTCACCTGACCTAATCCGCTCTCCAGTGACACGTCATCGAGTACGGGAGTGTACATCAACCGACCATTGCACGTAAAACTCAACCATATCGAAATGTGGTCCGTGCGTGGGTTCCCTCCAAGAACATTATACATCATAGTGCACAACGTATTAAACGAACACGCCGGGCTCTAGATATATAAGTCTGGTTGTCCCCCCGCTATAGCCGACCACATTACCGTACTCAAAAACAAATTCACCACCAAAATAATAACACGCAGGTATGACTGCCATCCTCAACTGAAATTAAGCAACAAACATTACCATACAAATTCCCAAATTACCCCTAAATAACGCCTCTAAAAACTACAACGCCTCATATACTAAATTAGCGTATAAAATTCTAGATTAACCTAAACACTCGATTAGCATAAAATATGACTGAATTACGATTAAAAATGCTTCATTAGCGTATAAAATCATAATTTAACAAAAAGTCAACATTATCAAACAAATTACCAAATTACCCCTGGAAAACCCTAAATATGCATAAACTCCATTAATTACCATAAAAACCCCTAAAATAGCATCAAATCAAAATTAACATAAAAATCCCTCAACAAGCCTCAAAACGTTCTAATTAACATCAAAAACCAAAATTAGAAATAAAACCCTAAAATTAGCCAAAAAAACCGTAAACCGTAAACCCAAAAAACCCCAAATCCACGCAATACATGCAATTTAACCCTAAATCAACCAACACACATGAAATTCGTAGCAAATTCATGGTAAATACACTACAATAGGATCGATTTCAACTTAAAATATGCATCAAATCATCAAAACGACGTCCAAATATGATAACTCACGAAAAATGAAGAAAATTACCTTACTTTTACAACGAAACGAGGAAGATCCGCAAGAGAAACGTAAGATTTTCGATCGTGCAGCCTCCAATCGCTGATTTACTGCTTCAATTCGGCGGAAATTGGGACGAAAGGAAGAGAGGAAATGAGTTCTTTCCGCTCGGTTCGGCTTGGGAAAATGAAGGAAGAAGAGAAAGAAGAACGCGGGCGACGTTAAAAAAGAAGTCGAGGCGATGCCGCCTACGCTTAAGTTAGGCGGCATCGCGATGCCGCCTGCCACACAAACCGCAAATCGCGAAATTTCGCTAAGTGGCAAAAGAGACGGCATCGAATGCCGCCGCCTATTCGCCTCGTGGCGGCATCTAAAAAAGCCGCCCGCAATTCAGGCGTGGCGGCATGAAAATGCCGCCTCGCGCTTTTCATGGTGGCGGCATTCAAATGCGCCTATGTTTTTATCTTTTAAAAAATTTGGCGACATCGCCGGTGTCCAGCGATGTAATGCTTCACGTGGGTTTTGACCGAGGGTGGTCAAAGTTGACCGTCTCGGTCAAACCTAAACATGGACATTTTTTGCAAAAAAATTCAGAACAGAGTCAAAACTGTAAATTTTTTTTTTTTTGAATTATTTTAAAAAAAAACTCCCGGGAGGAAGCTGCTTTTTATTCCCACCTTCTTCTCTTTTTGTCAGGTAGTATTGTTTCTCTTCTTCTTCTGCTGCCATATGAACAAGAATGCAAAAGTAGAGACGAACAGGAATAGAGTGATGAGTAAGAAGGCCATTTTCAGAGCTCCCCATCTCGTTCCACAGCACTGAACTATATATATAAATGTACCTTTTATATAATTTGTGAGAATTCAATATCAGAGAGCGTCCGTTAAGGAACCTGCCAAATTACATGTGCTTCTGATCAACTGAGTCGCCCATTTTTTTATTATTATCCTTAATATTTAGCAAACGCTACAAAGTTCTAAATCTTTGACCCGAAACTTGTTTCTTAGTTTCTCTTTTTCTTCCCTTTCGTCTGATTTTCTTCTCTCTCTTTGCTAGTCTAGTAATTATTATTTTTTTAATTCTAAAATCTAAATTTAATTACCTTTAATTCTACGACGCATGAATGTTTCTTAAGCACCCCTTGTTTCTATTAGTCGATATCTATTTATTAAGTAACTAATTAATCACCCTATATTAGTAAAGAAATTACGTCAATAATAATTTTTTTTTTTTTTTTTTTTTTTTTCGGCAAAATCTTAATATGAGCACGTGTAGACAGCGTTCGTGGATAATATGGGTCTAGAAGGCAGGTCCACCGTTCCATTGTCCAATAAACTACAACATCACCACATCCTACTGACTTTACTACTAAGAAGAAGCAAATTAATTATAACATTATTTTTTATTTTCTTTTGGCCAGCATCTATTAATAAATTACATTATTTTTATAGTAATTTAATTTAATCTGTAAGTAAATTAGAATTTAGTAACTGTTCTGCTTCGTCTTTTTTTTATTGTCATAAAGTAAATATTTGATAATACGTTATTAATCCGTTGTAGTCTAGTTGGTTAGGATACTCGGCTCTCACCCGAGAGACCCGGGTTCAAGTCCCGGCAACGGAATATTTTTTAAAAATATTTTGTTAAATGAAAAGATATAGAATGACCTTTTTTTTTTTTTTTTTTGCTATTACTTACCTATGGAGGAATGTGGTCGCCCTTGTGCTTAAAATGGCAAACTAAACGAACAAAATGACCATATAATTTATAAGACAAGCTAAACACCTGTACCACTTGATATATATATATATCTTAATTAAAGCCTTTCCATAGATCAAAAACCAAGAAAATTAACAGAATCCATACATATATATATATATATGCATCCACTGAAAAGCATAGGAATCAAACTAACAAGGTAGTTGATTATGTAAAGACCTATACTACGTACTAACTACAGATATGCATGATAGTAGCAACTGCTAGCTCCAATTTATTTACTTAACTAAAGGTATATATATATATATGAGGAGATAGATGGAGAGCATGCATGCAGTACTATTGAGTAACTAACTAGTGATCTTCATATGGATGATTCACTAGTTAATTATAAGTAACTATTTCTTTCCACGAAGTTCATCAAAGTACGGCTTGGGGTTACTCTCGAATTCAGCCCTGGATATGTATGTTCCTCCACCTCCTGGGGCCTTCATCATTCCGTCACCACCGCCGGAACCGCCAGTACTGCCTCCCCTGCCGGACCCCCCAGTACTAGTGCTCTTTCCTCCGTCTCCCTTTCCACTTTCCATTTCGCAAGATGATTGATCGCTTGTATCTGATCACCGAAGAGAAGGAATGTTAATGTGTTGTGATGTAGAGTGGATGTAGAGCCTCTACATGTCCTGAGCTATTTATAGACGTGAAAACTCTCGAGTAGTCCCACTTACTTACGTACAATTACTTCTGTTCAGCTTACCGATGTTGCATTCATATAGTACGTAGACTACGTACGTACGGTTTCCTTGGATATAGATATTTGACTGCTTTTATATATGTATCCCTCTATATATATATATATATATATGTAGCCTTGCTGGACGTCAATTAAACGTTAATATATAGATGTTTTCCAATGACTTGATTTTCATCTTGTATATAAATCCTTCCTCGATCGGAATCATGCGCCTACTCTTTCTTTCGTCTTGGAATTTTCAATCGGGTTCCATATGTCGTTTGCAAGCTCTCCTTGCTTTCTTTAATATGTTTAACGGCCTATACTTATTTTTATCGTCAGCAGTCAAAGATGAGATAAATAATCTTAAGTTTGTGTTCAATTAAGATGAAACATCTGGGATCTGTCTATAATTAAGATTCTGCTCTTTTCTCTTCAGTTGGGAAATCGTCGCACCGGACAGACTCTACTTCTAGCTCATTAAATGACATTATCTGACCTCAGCTGGTTAATAATCCTCCAATTAAAAGAACGAGGATCCAATAAATTATATACAAGAACCTCAATTAAGTGCATTAATCGGTGGTGCATGGTGGGATACATCAAATGGAAAAAAAAGGTGCGAGAGGAGAACTAGGGATCATTAGGGAAGTAGGGACAATATATCAGCCAAAAACTTTTACGCTTCACCAACATAGTCACACGGACATATGGAGAAGGATAAATATATCTGAAGACGCTCAGCCTGTGAAAATCATATTAAACAAATACATCTATTGAAAATGTACTTAGTGTACACAAGAATATTAGGCAAATATTTCATACCACCTAATTATGCATGGAAAATAGAAATCACTTCCAGAGACATAAAATGGTGATGGACAAGACATTAAGTACAGAGAGGTCAATTAATGTTTGTTCTCATATGATCCGAAATCAAGATTTTATTGTGTAAAGGCTGATGCTTTTTTTTTTGACAAGCGGCCTCCAGACATCGTTTAATCTCCCCTTAGATAAAAAGTAAGTGAAAGATCTTAAAAATTAAATAACAATATCGAATCACCTAACTAAGGTGTCCTTCGGTAGCATATACCAAAACTTCCCTCCTTGAGAGAATATATACATGCCAACATGGAGTCATGCCTGTCCTAACTATGTACAAAGCGATGCCTTTTATGTTTGTATACCTGCTTACGCGTTCTCCATTGTGAAATGTCCAAAGGCAAATTGATTATGGAAGCACTGCAGCACCCGTGACAGGGTGCGTGGTGGCCCACACCTTTAGAGACTTAAGAGAACAAATAATCACTTCCGCATATACTGATTCCTACTGATTCCAAGATCTCAGAAACGACCTTCCTATTTGATCATGCAGGCCAGTATTAGTATGCTGCATGTTCGCCAGGATGTGTTTTGAGCTTTCACAGCAGAAGCTTCACAACCGCCAAGATAGTTTGTGACCTGATGAGAAGAGTGCGGAAAAACATCCGCATTTCCAGAAAGCCCCGCCGACATAACTCCTTGGGTAAAATGTTCAGCACTCACAGAATTGTGCGGTGGCCTAGGCTGTAACTGATTATATTGAGACAGGACACTGTACAGGCTTTCATCTGTACCACCACCAGCAATCCCCAGACACTGGCTCGTAGAGGCTGGAACATCCACACCAGACCACCCATTACGTACCCTGGATTCTCCAGAAAACCAGTTCTGAGTCCCCAACATAGGCCCATTGGCGTGACCTTGAAGGGAACCTATACGAGACCGAATCCGACATCCACTCTTGCATATCAACCGAAGGGAACAGTTCTTGATTTGAGTATCGACTATTAGAATAAATATTCTTTTCCATCAACTGATGTATGAAGACATCTTTCTCACTAATCTGTCTCTGCTCAAATGTTCTCTGCTGTTGCTCCTGAAACTGATCAGCAAACTGATTATTCTCAGGAGAGCGATTGTTTGTTGGAAGGAACTGCAACACCTGCTGTTTCAACCCACTTATGTGCTCATTCGAGTAAGACTGTAACATTCCTTGCTCCTTGAGAAAAGGTGGATATGACTTCGGTTTGACCTTGACTAGGATAAGAACAAAACAAGGAAGACCCATTTTCAATATTTATAGCATTGCCTCCAACATCATTGCAGGAACCACGTAACAGTGAATCTTCAGATTCAGGATCAACCATAGTGACTTCCAAGTCAATTACCAGCGTGTTCTGTTCTTTCACAGGCTGCGGTTGGCTGAGAGTTAATTCACCAGCAGACGTGTATCCATGATTCCCTGATGCTGAATGATAGTAAGAATCTGCAGCACTAACCGTCTTCCAGACGCTCTTGTCAGACACATTGGATGCTTCTGTTTCAATGGCATTTTCTTCATGATGTGTACTTGCTGAGTATTCAGGACAACTAGGTGTTGCAGCCTGGTGCTCTTCAATCTCTTCTCCAGCTTCCATTGAACCTAGAGAGCCAGGCTGGTCATGATGACTGTTGTGAGAAGGAACTCTGTTAAGGGGTAAAGGAGGACAAATATGACTAGCAGGAGATCCGGTTTTATCTTCATCATCATTTGATTGATCATCGGAATGAGCATCTCCACTGACTGCTTGTTCATGACACGGGGAGTTTTTGATCCCCATCCCTTCAACCTGTTCAAATAAATCAATAACTTATGAACATAAAATACCACACAGATGAAACTGAGATTTCAACCCAGAATGGTGAACCATATAACATGGTGAAATTTCAACTCAAAGCCTCACTCATAAAACCGCCTTAAGTGCCCCCTGCACTGAAGGCCGACATAATGACCCAAAACATAGCCCACCACCCATGTACAGTCACAATTAGTGGTCACTTTAAAAAGCACATGAATAATCAAATCCCACGCACAAGCTTGATAATATGTATGTGAAATAACTGAATCTCAACAAGTACATTAACACATTAAAATAAATGCCAAAAGAAAACTTCAAGACAATCTCCTAAAATAAGCTAAAACTATATTTGACATTTCCCGTTAGCTTCTAACACCAAGAAGGTTGTATTAACTACAAAAACGAGACCACATGAGCACCAGGGGAAGAAAAACAAAGGAAGTTTGTAATAGCTACACTACCACATCAAGAAAACACCAAGCATCGCATGCAGTCAGCTTACCTCAAAGTTATGACTGCAACTGAATCTTAACTTTACCACAGACATTTTTCCCAGAGATCAAATTGTCTTTATCCCATTCATAAGAGTTAGTTTCTTAGACATAGTTGAAGACTTCAGAGACGTTTGAATTTCAACAATAGCCCGTTGCTAGATTAAAAAAATAAACAAAACATCGATGGCACTCCCTCTTTTTAAGCAACAATAGACTTCATGCATGGTTGAACCTCATGCAGTGTATTTCAATTAAGAGAAGCAAAGTAGCATACCTTATCGAAAGCTCTTGTTTCAAGTTCCTGTGCTATAGACCTTTTCCAGAGCACTCTATGTAACTGCCTCTCTTTACGGTGTGAAAAAGCAGCTGGCACATCTTTGATTGCTAACTTCAACCTGAAACCAGTTATTGTGTTTACTAAATATCTCTCCTCTTATGGTGCAGAATACATTTTCTGGACAATCAAATGTTCAAAGAATTTCAGTTGACAAATTTCTTAAATACTAACCAGTGTTCTTGCAACTTTTTCTTTTGTTCCTCTTCGTATAGTTCATACGGCTGAACATGAAATCTTTTCATATCACCCAACACATGGTTGAGAGATTTAGACTGAATGCCATCACCAGTATGCTTTAGCTTCTTAACTTGCTGGTGCTGCTTCTTGCTTATCTAGAATGTAAGAAGAAACACCCATTTAAATAAAGATTTAAGAGGAAGTATGCACTACCGCCAACAAAGATGTTTAAACTGAATCATTCGTGGAGAACACCTACGTCAGGATAATTTGGATTTGAAAGTAGAATATGTCAAACAGTATTAACAAATAGGTGGAAATAAGTAAAATCTGCAACATCCAAATTAAAATAGGTGGCAGTAACCAACTTCATATTCTTCTCCAACATCAGCATGCACATCAATTGAATCCAACAACTTCAGAAAGCATACAAAATTATCAACTTGTTAAAGAAGGTTAGCTGTCCACAACCTCTTACTCTAATCTATTTTGTTTCCTGGCTCATCAAACTACTACAGAACAACCGCAAATTTAATACTCAAGAAGTTGCTTTCTTTTTCACTAGCTCATCCTTAGTGTATTTTAACTGCAGATCTTTCACTTTCAAAAGGCACTCTTTAAACTTACAAAAGGTTTGTTGGAAACCTTAATACAACCATCCTTTTTTTTAAGGAAAAAATATACAACCATACTTTCTCTCTCCTGGAAAAACCAAAACTTGTACAATCCCCCTCCCCCCAAAAAAAAAATAATAATAACAATCATAATACCAATCAGAAATTAAAATAATAATGCACAAAAACTACAGTAATAAATAACAATGCCATTATTAGATCTGAAAAGTGCAGCTAATTAACTAACTTCATTACTACATCCCACTTCCAATTGATGAAAAGCAGTTTTCTGACCTTGAAGTAAGACATGTATTTAGCAACATCATTAGGCCGGATGTAAACTTTTGGAGGCTTTTCAACATTGTTGGTATCCCAAGTAACTTTGCCTCTTTCAGATGTAACCAAAGAAGTTCCACTCTTGTGCTGGCTAACCTTCCTCCTGCACAACAGAAGGATTGGATCACAAGGTGATCAAAGCAAATTACAACAAACAAAAACTTGCCAATAGAAGCACAAAGCTCCCCATACCCCAGAAAGATCTGAATCTACACCTCCCACTCAAAAACTTTTCCATGTGGCCACTAGACAAAGGCCTAAGGCACAATATACCATTCATAAGGAAAAATAGAGCATAACAACAAATAACAAAATTGTTAGAATGATTTCAAGCAGCCATGCAATTTCTTTTTTTAATGTTCTACATATAAAAAGTACATATCATCATTAGCAGATTGTTCAAGTCAAATCATCAAGGTTGTGCATGACATCTTGAAAGTTAGTTTCATATTGGATATTAAAATAGTCAAATTCAAAATATAATGTCTTTTTAAGGGAAATACTTACCATTCAAAAATGGGTCTTAAAATATAGTGAAGCCTCCAACTAGTTTTGATAATAGAGACATTTTGTCCTATAAAATCAATAGAATGACTTCCCTCTTTTTTTTATGTTGTATAAAAGCAAGTGCAATTTAGTGTACAACATTTTCATTCAAATGGTTACAACGGAGATAGGGCATAAATTTTCACATAAATGGTTATAAGAGAAAAAAGAACAAAGCATTCCCTATGAGAGATAGAGACCAGAGATAACTAGAGAAACCACTAACTAGCCAGATCAAAAAGATGAATCCAATCTGAGTCAAAAGGAGGGAACAAGTCAAGCATGTACAAACTTAAAAGTCCCAATTTGTTCAATTTAGTAAAATAATGAGGATGCCTTTTACTACCTCTGAAATGTATGCAACATTAAAACAACAAAAAGTCTACATTAACAAAGCAGATTTCCCGAAGAACTCCATTGACGAAAGGTCAAAAATAGAAAGGAAGAGTCCACTAAAGAGGCCTACTGATTTTAAGTTCTATTTCTAGAGTAAACATTTCGTGCTTAAAACAAAAAAAAAAAAAAAAAAAAAAAAGCAACAACCTACTTCCACGCAACAATGCCAATTGCTTATAGATGTGTGTGCGCGCGCGCATGTGTGTGAGAGAGTCAGACATACAGAAAGAGAAAAAGAAATGAAAACGAGGACTGTGAACTTAAAATGTACATTAAAAAATCATTCTTGAGTTCATAAATATAATTCATGCATCATTTTTGCCTTAGTAACAAATGCCAAGAATAAAAAATGAGGCAAAAGATTGAGAATACTATTTTTTTTTAGGTTATTAAAAGTTTGATTAAGGGTAAAGTTTCATAACTGGAAACAGCCCAACATAATATGCAAGTTAGTAAATTGTGCGTTCTATCAAAAGATACAAATCAGCTGACCAATCCAACTTTTATGTAAGATTTGAAAAGATGGGCAGACAAAAATTTTAAGTTTATGGTTTTTCTTAAACACGCAATAACTGGTAAAATACCCTCCCATTCATACACAATGTCTATTCTGAAGAAGCTGACAGACAAGGAAGGTGTTGGTCAGATGTGAAGTCAGTGCTAACTTCTTGCCAACTATTCTACCAACCATAAATTAATAACCCCTCCACATGGTAACTAATATACTTTAAATGGTTGACATGATAGATGCCTCTTACTTTTTAATAAGAGGTTCCACTTTCTTCCCCAAAATAGTTGCTTTTTTGCGAGTGAAAACTTTCTCCTCCTCAACCCATGAGGAAGAGTCAGCAGTGGCTCCTACGCTATCCTCTGCCTCACATGATCTAGAACCAACTACTTGTGGTGAAAAGCTCTTATCCATGTTCTTTCTTGAGGGACTGAAAATGAGAATGGAAAAATGAAAGTAACTATGTCAGAAATAATGTAAAGCTATCCAAATTAATCAAAAAACTCTTCAAAGCCATTACTCTCCAAACATCCGCAGAAGCCAAATATGAAGAAGAATGACAAATAGTTTAAAGAAATGCCAGTTCAGAGTATGAGAATGACTTTTGAAGCCAAAGCTAGAATTTAGAAAATTTACTGTTCTTAACCTTTAGAAGTAATGATATTATCAGGCTAACTTAGGTGAAGGTCTTGCATTATGTAACAGAGACTGAGAGCAACTTCGATTAATATGGAATCTGCAAGAGCAGGCAAAAGACAAACATAGGTCCACAGATAGAACATAAACATATTGCCTAATGTGAGTTCTTGTCTCACGTGTGAGAATAAGATGCTATGGGAAAATATAACCTGAAAACTCGTCCTTTTGTGCCACATATCACGCAAACAACTCCTGTAATGACACTCAGGCAAGCTTAACTAAAAGCACATCACCCTTGTCTATAAGCACTTCTACCAACAACACAGTTGCATCAGTCAGCCCAAGGAATATCTACCACTATCAAAGGTCAACTAAATGATGCCAATAGAGTTCCCCAAAGAATATTTGTAATGCTTAAACTTTGAGCATGAAGCTTCTTAGCAACAATGTTTCTATAATCAATTGCGTGTTAAACTATCACCTTCAGAAATCAGGAACCAAAAACCTCAGCCATCTCAGATGAAACAGATTGACTCAGATTAGACAGAATGAATGCCTCAAAGTTAATCCAAACAACCCTAAAAAATGTCAAATATATGTTAAGATTTACAAAAAAAAACAACAATGAATTTATAAAGCAATAGAAACTAAAAACAAACTTTCACACCAGAAAATAGAGGACTGGGTTATGAAAAACAATAAAAGCAGGAAAGCTAGAAAAACATTCAATATAGAATTAATAAAACAGAAGTAACCTCCATAGCTCCCCAACAATTCCCTTCTCTGGATCCTCACATGTCATCCATGTCTCCTTCCACATTTGCAGGCACTCCAACATACTGACACAGGAATAAATGAAATGCCAAAAGGAAAGAATCATCAGTGAAAATAACCAGAAAAAGAAATATATGTGGATTAATGGCATAAAATATACACATACTCATTATGATATTTCTGCAATTCTGAGTAGTAAACCCGCCTATCCGATTTGAATTTCCTCTCACTTAATAGAATAGCATCTGGATGAAGATTACCAGAACAAAGTGAAGCACCCCTGCAACCAAGCCAGGAAATCTTGAAATATCTCTTGACAGATTATGAGTCATGAAGAAAAATGACACACAACTTTCATGACACAGATGAGGAAACGATAAATTCATGCTCTAATAAACTGAAGGAAAGGATTCCATACAAGTCAGGTAGGGTGACTTATGCAAGAAAACTGGGAGATTAAATCATCTTTCTCTCTTGGAAGTTCACAGAATTATTCATGATGAGCTTAAATCAATAAACTTTTCCTTTGTCTCAGTTCTAGGCATAGCTTACAACTCACTCCACTACTCTTTCATTATCCTCTCCCACAAGAAAAAATGCTTCCATAAACAAATGAATTGTGCAGACTGAAATCACATAAAAACAACATCAACTGTCAAAAAAAAGATAGCCCAACATTGTCCATCTCACGAAAGGGATAAATAAGATATTGGAAACAGAATGGATTTGAGTCCATGTTCAACTTTCCCAATGATGTTTAAGCAATATTTAACACAAAAACTCCAATGCTTACCATTCAAGGAAGGGATTCCTGAAGTGAAAGTTTTCCCCCATAAACAATGCTTGCAACACTTGATCTATGTCATTTCCTCTTGGAAGAAACTGACTTAGAAATTTCTTCTCTGACTGTGATAAGCATGCATCCCACACCTGGCAAAGAAAAAGAAAGAAATGCAACTACCAATAAATAAGCAAGTACAAAAAGAGCAGATGATAATGGCAACTAAAAGAGACAAACAGAACCAGAACTAGGAACGAGAAACTGGCATTACATAAAAAATGAATGAAAATACTAAAGACTAACCATCCCTTCTAAACAAAATAAAAAGACCCAACAAGGACATTGACCCAGAAAAAGTGTTCAGGTCAGGTCAACACAGTTCATCAGATTAACCCACCAGTTGAACCGTGCTGACATCATACTGACATTAGCCTATTTTTTAACAAAAAAAAATTTTTGAACCAGAGAATATAAACTCCCAAATCCAAACTTCTATAAACTCCAATGCTGCTGAGGAGACCCGAATCCAAGACCTCCCACAGCAATAACTCCCATGGGCCAACTGAGCTACTGCCCAAGTTCCCCTACTTTTTAACAAAATTTAAAAATTAAAAAAAAATAAAAAAGTGGGACCCCTTTCCTCTGTTTTCTTCCTCTCTTCTCTTCTTCCTGTCCCTCTCTACTTCTCTTCTTTTTCCCTTTGTTTTCCTCTCTTCCTCCCCCATGCACGTGCACCTTGCATGTCAACCCATGGTTTTCTCCAATCCACCAGGTGGACAGGTTTAAGGTAATTTAAACATGGTCAGGTATTACTTTGTTTAAACCAGATAAGCCTCCAGATCCGGGCCCAAAACAATCGAACCAGCCAGCCGAGCTTCTAAATGACTTATAAAAAAAGAAATATGTTTTTCTGCTTGCACCAGAAGCCATACAAATGACCAATGGGACAAAATTTACCCATTTTGAGCATTGTACATTGATGTCATTTCCTTCATCCATGAATAGCCACCAACACAAGCCCTCTTTGGAACCAAGACTTCAAGATATGAAGTAATCAAACACTTTATTTACCTGGCATGACAGAACTTCACTGAGATTCTCTAGCCCAAAAATTTCCTGTGGAATACAAATGACATCAGCTAAGCCTGCATGAAGAGGAATAGAATCCATATAAGGAGCCATGTGTCTCATAGTTATTCCAATCTGTTCCTTCTTGGCCACAGCTCTGTTTTGACCATCATCCCACTCCAACGAAATATGAGGAGTCATGTTCAGTACATTCTGTGGTGACTCATGTTTCTTCTTCTTCTTTGCTCTATACTGCTCCTGCAAATTGCAGCTTAAAACATTGGAAGCACTCAAGCGCTTTTTCTGCTGACCAGCTGCCATTTTGCACGTCCAAGACAGAACAGGTACACAAGACCTATATCACTCCAGGGGCTGTCTTCCTGATCCCTCCAGAATATAACATACTTCCTTTGAAATAGACAAGCCTGCGACCTTCCATCATAAAACATATTATTAGAGGATTCAAATAAAGCTAATGACAAACAAGTGTATCATTCATTTCAAACATCCTCATGCAACATGTCTGACCATGAAAACCCATAAAAAATTAAATGAATAGCAATATGGTCATTACATAAAGGAAACTTAATTGTGAACATCTACAACCGACTTAAAAAAGATAAATAAATAAATGAAATAAATTTTGGTGTTTGACCTGACACCAGGTACAAAATTTGGTGTTTGACCTTACACCAGGATTTACTCTTTAAAATTTTTAAAAATAAAAATAAAAAATTTGTTAAAACAATCCTGATTAGAGCAGGACCATTGCCTTTTGTGTTTGAGCTGAATCACAATCAGTTTAAAATCTCAAATTAACAAGCCTTTTTTCCTTTTCTATATCAATCAGAAATTACAATAGCAGGCATGATCAGCTGTTGGAGTTTATTAGTGGCCCCACGTTCACTGGACCAAGCCAAGGAATTCAGTAGCCAAAGAGTACACATTATATAAGCTAACTCAAAAAAACATATAACCTGCTACAGTTCTACATTACATTAAAACAGTAATTTCCTAATTAGTTTAAGAAATTTAGAGATATAAGGAAACAAAAGAAGGACACATTACTAATTAAGAAATTAAGACTACTAGAGGGGGAAAAAGATAAATAAGCCTCTGTTTTTCTTAGTTTCAATTATATAGCATATCAAACATAAAATGCATTCTAAAGATGGAATATAAATTGCATAATTCCCAGTTATATGCCAATATGCCATATACATTAACACTTGCAGAGACAGACTAGGAAATTCTGAACTTTCTATGAGAAGATAATGTAATAAGTAAAACGCAAAGGGAGAAGACTTTCTATATTAACAAAAATATGAATAACACAATTCAGAGAGAGTAGAATCTCCTCAAGCCCCAAAATCTACGAGTTGACAGAGCTTTTGAAAGCTTCCTTCAATGGAAGAAATTTTTTCCTTTAGGAGCTTACAACTATCATTTTGAAACATTGGTATCCTGAACAGTTCTAGCTTAAAAAAACATGTTCAGGCTCCACAAAATCAAAGTTTGTGGAAAGTATTTTTGAGCATCAGAAATACATCACAGAGAAGTCGTAAGTGATTAACACAATTCATCACACACTGCAAGAATATCTCATGAATAATGTTTCTTTAACAATAGAATAAAACCAAAAAAAGAACATTACTCACTTCAAAAGCAACAAAAATAATACGAGGTGATAAAACCAATCAGTGACTTGCAAGTGAGGATGCAGGAAAAATAACAAAAGTAGAATCAAATGAGAGGGGCTGTGATACTCTTCACGAGGCCTCTTCAGCCTTGCTCCGACCATGACACATAAGGGAACTGTGAGGAACTATGTCATGGGAGTCAGGACATTTTGCTTGTTCCTCTCAAACCCCATCACTTATACAACTAGGCCAAAAACACTTGTCTGCTATAGAATGGTGTACTCTCAAACTCGAGCCAGAAGATGAATTTCATGGCCTGATTGTATGAATGATGAAAATAACTGTAAATAACACCGTAAGACACCAAAGCAAGTAAATGGCCATATTTTGAAATTGGTTATAAGGAACTTCAAATTAACTAGACCAGAAAGTTAAGTGAAGTTTCTCCCTTTAAGCACCAGCTCCAGAAAAACAAATTTAGCTCTTTCCCTTTCCAAACAAGGGCCCCAGAGAGTATAACAAACAAATAAAATATTCATCTAATAAAAATATTCTTTTTAATTTGAACAAATATATATAACATTCGGAACATTTTACTTATAAAAATTAGGAAAAATAAAATTGGAAGCAGTGGGTGCAAACAAACTATACAAGTAAAAACAGCGCAGGGTCGGAGATGGTTGAAAAGAAAACATAGTTAAAGTGAAATAAGTGTCGAACTCCCAATCACGGGGCCCCGTACTTTAATGCTAGTTCAAAGTTTTGGGAAGTTCACTTCCCATGGTATAAAAGAAACCATATTTATATCAGAACATTAAAATGTAATTAAAATAAGCAAAATCGGAACTAGTTTAAAGTTTAAACTGAGTGACGAACTGATAGTAAAACAAAGAACTGACGCGGGCACAGTAAACCGGCACACAGCGGATACAATCGAGACAACATAAACAGACTCCGAATTGATCCGCATTACTATCCACGAGAAAATCCAACACGTCGCATGTTAAACATCCAGAGCCCAGTTCACTGACTCCAAATCAGTAACATGCAGTCACGAAAGCATCGAAAACCGCCACAAGAAACAAAATTCCAAGTCCACGAAGACCCGCTCTTGCGGCAAATAAACCCTAAAATAAACACAACCCCAGTAAATAATAGGCCGGTGAAGAATCAAGAAAGAAACGGTATATTACCTGCGGCATCGTCGATGCTTATCGTGCGAATTCGAGCATAAAATTAAAAATAAATAAGATAGTAGGAAGCAATGGCGGAGAAGGAAAGGAGCCGAAGGGTTTGCTTTTATCTACTCGGGATTTTCCTTATACGTTGGGCATCAAGTTCTTGTGGCGGAAAAAGGGAAGAGAGGGCGGGGGGCGTTTTGGGGATAGAGAGGCAATAAGGTCTGTGCTGAGGGAGTGAGAGAGGAATAGAGCGAGAGAGCAGAGAGACTGGTTTCGTTTTATCCGCTTCGCTCGGGAGAGAAAAAACCGAGAGTGACGTGGTTTCTTGGAGCCGTTAATCTCTCTCCACTTCGCTGATCCCCGTCGTCGCGCGCGCGCGCGGGAGTTCGCGTGGGCCCACAGCGGGAGTGCCGAGATTTTGTACGTCGTACAAACATGTGGGCAGCGTAAATAGAATATCCCTCGCTTTGATATGAGGAAATGATTTCGTCATGACTCCGCCTCATATTTCCCGCGCTCCCCACACCCCGCCGGAATCTCTTTATAGTTTATAACGCCAGCAGCAGCCTAGTAGGATGATTGATTAATTATATATTTATTTATTATCTTACTACGTGTTTATCAATTAATTAAATAATACGAAGTTTATATAAGGGTGGGAACGGGTCAGGCCCGACCCGACTTATAAAATCGTAAACCCGAATCCATGAAAAACCCAAACGCGTTTCAAAAATCCAACCCAAATCTTGGTAAAACTTGAATCTACGGGTGGGCATGGGTCGGGTTTGGGTCGGGTTTCTGAAAACCAGAACCTAACCCGACTTAAAAACCTAAATCTCGAACCTGTGAAAAACCCGAATGGGTTTTAAAATCCGAACCCAAACCTGACCCAATTCATCATTTTACAAACCCGACTAAAACCCGCCAGATTTTAACAAAATCCATACCCAACCCGAACAAAACTTATTTTTTTATACAAATTTTTTAAATAACATAAGCAAAAATATATTTAAAATGTTAACGATGAAACCCAAACCCGACCCGACCTGAGATTGGGTTTGGAATTCCAAATCCAAACCCAACCCGCAGGTTGGATTTGGAAATCCAAACCTGGGTTTTTCGGGTCTGGTCAGGTTACCCAGAAAACTCAAACCTTCACCAACAAAATGTAGACTTTTATTATAATTAATTTATTTAAGTTATTTTATAGCTAATAAATAAATTAAATGGAGAAAAACTAATGCAATAAAAATTTAATTCCAACTCCTATAAAAATCTTACATAGTTATTGATTGACAAACTTTCTATTCATTTGTACTTGATGTGTGATATTGAACCAACATATATTAAGTTATTAACAATCAAAGTAGTAAGGATGTGAGGCAGATGCACGTGCTATTTTTCTCCAATGATTTTTTTTATAAATTTTAAAAATAAGTTGGAAAGAGAAAAAATGCACATGCGTTTCAAACTTTCAATATTAAGAACAAATATAATTTCATTTTTTTGTTATTTATATTATAAATTAAATATTTTGTCGATATAAGTATTTATTAATGTTAGTTTCCTGACATATCGGAGTTAAGCAAATCTTGATTTTATATTGAATTACTAGCTGAAAGCAAAGAAAAATAATAAAATAATAATTTTGGCTGATAAATTAAATTCACTATCAAATCCCAATATGTAATTCCATTAACAAACTTGAATTTTTAATCCAATTAATATATCACAATTTGCAAATCTCAACTCCCCCAAGCTTAGAAATCTATCATCTTATATAATCAATATATGTCACTCAATGCTATATCTTATTATAAATTCATATTATCCTAGTGACTCAAACCTCATCCCTAATCGCGATTCTACCTTCTATCGCCACTCAACCCAAACTTCATTTTTCAAACCTTGACAATTAACATATACCTATTGTTAATATCTGCAATTCCTTCTTACTCACATTGATATTAACTAGTTGAAAAGCCTGTGCTACGCACGAAAAAGAATAAAAAAAATTTATGTATTTAGGTTTAACATTTCTTAGAAATATGAAAATATATAATTATTAGTGCAAATGTACTTGTTTATTAATAAATATTTTTAAAAATAAAAAAGGTTAAGTTGTAATTGATTATGTAAAATTAAATAGATAAAGAATATTATCCCACATGTTTAAGGTGAATGTATTATTTAAAATTAGCAAAAACATATGAAAATAAAATAATAAAATTTTAAAGACAATTTATATGTTTTTTAAATAAAATATATAGGTTATTTTAGCCTATATACATTTAACCTATATATTGTAACCTATATATCTTAATATATCATTCTAAAGTGAAACATAAAGGAGATGGGAATAAATTTAAAAGTTTGATACTAATAAAAACTTAAGCTTTTGAAAATAGTAGTATGTGTAGGTCATTCTAATCCATTTGTTTCACTTTTCTTTTCATTTGAACAATTGATTATTTCACTACAACTTGCATCTTCAGGTAAATCTTCTTCAACTATTTATTTTTGGACAGGCATTTGACTTTTATTTTGATTTAATCAGTGTTTGTCCTATAAAAAAAAAGGTGAAACTTAGTATGTTATAATATAAATCTTACAATGAATGCAATGACAGTAAAAGTAACTCACCTTGTGTCATGTTCAATTACTTCTAATAGGTAAGACAATAATGGTTGGTCTTCTGTTTTAACTCTGTGAACAAAAAATATTATATAAATTGTAAGTGTGTTGGATGCAGGCAAAAATAGCACTTTATCAAGTTAAGTACTTAACCATTTTGTTATTGGGTTTCAATTCCTGAGTCTGAAAGTATATCTTGATCTTTATCTTGTGTCATAGGTAAACTAGAGAAGTGTAAATATGCAGAAATAAGAAAAATATTATTACAATAAAGAACAAAGTATTTCAAGGAACTACTTATATCTCTAAAAGGCCCTTATAAATATGATTATGCATTATTCAAAGAAAGTTGATATAATGTTTACCTAATTTTATTTTCTTTATCTCTGGTTTTTTCAATAATATCATCTTCATATTCCACTAACACAATTCTACAAAAAATGAAGATTAAATTAATTAAATAATAATATTTTATATAAAATTATAATAAGAAATCAACTATGCATACTTTTTCTCATGAACTTCTTCAGCACTTGTCTTTATGAAGATAAAATCTTCATTATTTTCTTTTGGTGGTGAATTGTAAAAAAGTAAATAATGACATTATGTACGTATTACTTAAATAATGTTAAAATTATTACAATAATAACCGTATTTATGATGTCATACCTGTCTCATCATTTGTACAATCATCCACTTCATTTTCCTCGTAGTCGATACCATCTTCAATAGAAATAACTTTCGCTTTTTTGTTTTAGTGAAAAGTTGTCTCAGGTTGGAATGGTAATATGTTAACCACTTTATTGATTGTGATAGTTCTTTCACTATCAAAAATATTTTTTGTAATTATTTTAAAATTGTAGCACGATCCTAAAAGATCATCAATGATAGTGGAATTTTTATCCTGAAAACATAATGTTATACATGTGATCAAATTGATTAAATGATCTAAAGTAGTTAAACTTATGAAATTAATCACGCACCTGGATAATAGAATCCAATTGAGTAGTTGTATAACCAAAAAAAAAGTTTGCCACTTGAATCTTATAAAATACAATTCATGGTACGATAAGACGTTTTTATTGTGATTTTACTGTGATATCTGTAATAGAAAATCATTATATCATGATGTTATATTCTTTACACTTAATATGTTAATATTAATGAAGCTTACTCTCTTATATTTTTTAGAAGGCTTTATAATATTTATAAATTATAATGTCAAAATTATTCGTTTCAAATTAAATAAAATTATATATTTATATTTATTAAACTAATAATTAAAGTATTAACTGTGCCTAGTGTTGCATAGCTAATAAAAGTGTTGCTAAAAGTTTTTAGCCACGGTCGTGGCAAAAAGCTATTATTAGCCATGGTTTTAAACCGTGGCTAGAAAAACATATTGCCACGGTTGAACTGTGGCTATTACTCATTTTTGCCACAGTTATTGTTTATGGCTAGCGTTCGGTATAGCCACGGTCCATCCATGGCTAGAGATTATTATTAGCCATGATTCGTCTCTGGCTAAAGATTATTATTAGCCACGATTAACCGTGGTTCAGGATTATTATTAGCCACAATCAACTGTGGCTAGAGATTATTATTAACCACATTCAACCGTGGCTAGAGATTATGATTAGCCACTATCAATCGTGGCTAGAGATTATTATTAGCCACAATCCAACTGTGACTAATTCGCATTATTAGCTACGATTTTTTTAATTTCTATTTATACAATTATTTTTTATAGAAATTTTCCTTGTATCAAATATTTAAACAACAAAAAATATGAAATTCAATTTTTATATAATATAAACATCCACAAAAAGATTAGTTTAATACTACATCAAGATCTACATAAATAAATATTATCCAATACTACATTAAAATTTGCACAAAAAAATATGGTATAAAATATGGGCAAAGTACTTCAAAATAAGGATCGTAGACCACACGCTTGAACTGCACAATATGTCTACCTTATTATAATAGTGTATATCCTGATAAACAAGAAAAACAAAAATTTAATTAGTGAAGAGCCAATTGCTTGACATTGAAAGGCAACAAATACAAAAACTCTTATAAATGAAGCACAAAATAGGAAATATAGCTTTTGCAGCTAAACTAACAAAAATATTTAGTGTAAACTACATAATCCTATACCAACTTTTATAATTTTTATTCTTGTAAAAGTGAAAATGCAACTATGCATCTTCACTATGCCAACATAGAGGCTAAGATGATGGTCCACATCGTAAAGCATTGTCGTGGCCTGTCACATATCTCTACAAGTATTAGGTGGCTATCAAAAAATTTTAGATTAAGTGTAGTACGATAGTTGCATACCCGAGGAAGATAGTTCACAAGATTTTAAAGAACAATTTCCTTGTTATTGAAGTACTCTCACTTGTTCATGCAACACTCGAACTATTTTAATCAATCCATCGATTTTGTTATTTGCTTCCTGTAACTGAGAAGCCTTATGACTGGAAGTGACCGCAGTAATATTCTTTCCTCGGGATCATCCTTCTCCTAGACCTCTCTCATAACCCCCATGGTGCCCATGATATACCTTGTCCAAAATTGAACTCAAATCTTTTGGGTTCTATGAGTTAACCTTGTTTGCCACAAGGAATGTATCGGTTACTGCGTCTTGTGAAAAAATAACACAATTGTAAATTAAAATAGAGTCATTTACATGAAAACACACTAAAATATAAATTTGAACAGTTACACACTTCTCCTGCATATAAGTGTTATGATATCTTTCATTTTTTGTTTGCTGTGTAGCAAGGTAAGAATCAAATATATTCATCACATTTCTTATCTTTCTGCATTCATAGAAGTTAAAAAATTTAGTTGAGAACTTTTAAACATATAAATGATAGTAATATACTTCAATCACCTCATTTGCATAATGACGAGCGAACAACTTAGTGCCAAGTGTGTTGATTGAATTTATTGCCTATTTGTTTTATTCTGTTTTGACACATTTGCATTATCCTCGTCCTCCCAGTACTTCACCATCTCATCCTAGTCTTCTTGAGACATACACGGGATGGGACAATCATTTCGTTCTTCTTCAGTAGACTTGTTGAAATGTTTCCTTTTTTAGTTTGCCCCTATAATCCCTCAACTTAGCCTGAACAATATATTTAACCATTTGGTTTGCCACCTCTTCCTCCCTGGGTCTCCTGTGTCTCCTATGTCTCTAGTGGCTCCTACGACCCTTGTGATTCCTGTGGCTCTTCCGTTTCCTATGTCTCTTGATCCTGCGATGACCCTCATATATGTAAAATGTTATCATAAGTAGTACCATTACCTCAAATCATTTGAGGATAATAAATAAATCATACAAAATAGATTGTGACATGTTCGACTATATCTTGGTCTTCAACTAGTGAGGGTTCTATCATGCGTAGAATTCACTCTAATGATGTCTTCATTCTATAACACATCAAAGTCAATATTTTAACATTAATTAATGTGACAATACATAAAAAAAAGTGTTCGTCTCTAGCTATTAAAACATTTTGTACATTCACACACACTTTGAATATCAAATTAACAATTCTAGTAGAAATGAATACAACAATAAATAGTAAAATACAACAATAAACATAAAATAAAAGATAAATAAATATATAAACATTTACTACCTATGTTATAATGTTGATCAAATAGGTCATGAATTCAAGCATAAGCTTTAACATACAATACCAAACCTACATTTAGTTTAGGTTGAGTACATCTTTGTTTACCAGCACACCAACACCTAGTTCCCTACGCACCCATGTGATGTTGCCCTCAACATCTCTTATGCCTACATCTTGGACTTGTAAAGAAACCTCATCCCCTTGGATAATGACATTGGCATCAATAGGTGGAGCTTTATATGTGCCTCAGAGTTTTCATCAACATACTGCACTCCAGTCAGACATGACAGGTTCCTTGGAGTAAAAAACTTGTTGGGCTTGAAATGGATATATGAATGGTTCATCTTCAAAATTTTGCAAAATAGTATTTACCATAGTGAAATTGAATTCATCAACGGTACTGTCACTTCCATGTTTTGTGTTGTACCAATGACACTTAAACGAGTGCATGGATAACAATGTACCAAAATACATCTCAATCATAGACATTAACATTCCATAGTAAACATTATTTACCTCACCAAAGTTGCAATGTCATTATTTTTAGTGATTCGCATCTTATCAGTATCAGTTGTCTTAAACTTATACCCATTGACAAAAAAACCTTATAAGAGTAACTATCATGTTTCAAAAATGTTAAATGTTAAATGTTATCATAAGTAATACCATTATCTTAAATTATTTGAGGATAATAAATAAACCATACAAAATAGATTGTGCAAATATTTTAATTACAACAAATGCAACATGAATGACAACTTTGAGTATTTCTCACATTCTTTGTATAGTGGTCTCTTTGCCTCATCCATTAACTAATCAAATTTTTCAAAGTCTGGAGCTTCATCTTCATGGTTCATATTATCAACTTCCACATCATGCATGAAAGCATCATTCAACACCATTGACGTCTCTAACTCATGGCCAATGTGGATTGGTTCTTGTTCACCATGCATGTGCCATGTGGTATATACCCTTTAACAAAGCCCTCTCTAATGATGTGATACTCCATAATCCCACATTCCAAATATAATTTATTCTCACATCGAGCACAAGGACAAAGTGTTACACCATCTCCTTGAACTCCCTTATGTTATTTGGCCAAACTCCATAAAGAATCTTACTCTACCTACAAATTCTGAACTGCATCGTGCATGCTTGTTGGTAAACTTGTACATCCAACTCTTGTCATTGAAATAGTCCATAAAGTCAATACTCTAGTATGGAACCAATAAACTATCAATAAAGCAAACATTTAAACTCATACAATCTACACTATTCAGATCAAGGACAAAAATGGGAGTTTAAATACCAAAACTCTATTATGAACATTGGAGTATTTAAATGTAAGAGGCCCCATAGAATAGAAAATAAGGAAATAGGAAAGGTTAATTGTACAAAATAGAAATGAGGAGAGCGAGAGAGAGCAAATGAGAGAAAGAGAGAGAGGAAATGATAGATTCTTATTCAAGAACAACATACAAGCCAAATAATTCATCAGTAATAGAACTTTCAGTAGAAAGTCAAACACTGGAAGCAAAAGGAAAACTAAACATCCTTGAGCCACACTTAAGACACCAAAAGCAAAAGGAAACTCAAGTTTACTCACAATTTGATAAATGAAGGCAAATCATGAAAACAATACATAGGCTAGCAGTTGAACCTCTGAATTTTATTCAAGCTACGACAAACATCTTCATGCACTAAAACAATACAATATCTCATTGAAACTACTCAATGATAGAAATTAGACCACTCAATGATAGAAATTAGACAACTCAAAGAAGTCTGTAATATATGCAAATATACTTCGATGATAGAAAGATAAATCACATTTTGCTTCCAATTAATGTTAAGGAAACATGACATTTCTAAATAGTATGTAACAATACAAAAAAATAATATAATCTAAGTAACCTCTCTTAAGTAAGCTTATTATAACAAAGTCAAAATAGAGAACAATGGGAAGCATCACAAAATGAGACTTAATAAACATGCTGAAAAGTTCAAATCAACATCAAGTAATTGGCCCAACACTACTACTAATTAATTAATACCATGTAAATTTAATATAAAATTAAAAGATATTTTAATAAAATATGACAACTACTCGGCTACTAGGATGTTTGTGGGCCACATAGTTCCACCAAAATAAAATCATAGTCGTCTTGAGTCACAGCTAAAAGCAAAGTCTGTTTCATTGAACCATTTTTAAGAACAAAATATTGTATGGTGACAATCTGGATTGAGTCAATTTCTCGTCAATTGAGGTCAAAATCAACAAATTGACCTTTAAAAATCAAGGATCAACTTTCTTTTTGTCTATGGAAAATGATCACTTGTTGTAGACTTGGAAATTTAATCGAACCAAGACTTGATGGTCAAAAATCAATCTTACAATCTACAATCTGGATTGAGTCAATTTCTCGTCAATTGAGGTCAAGATCAACAAATTGACCTTTAAAATCAAGGATCGGCTAGAGATTGAAAAATTCTCAAAGTTGGATGATCAATCTAAGGTCTAAGTTTAATCTGATCGATGATTTCAAAGCTATGGTCATGATCATTCCAATCCATGGTCAATTGGGCAAAAATCCCATAATTGACATCCACAAATCAAGGATTGACAAAAAATCAGTGATTCGTCAAAGTCAGATATCTGATCAAGGGTTTAATTTCAATTTGATCGCCAAAATCAAATCGACGGTTAAGATCGGCTCAAATCAAACTCAAATCAAGCCAATTGGGTTTAGTCAGACTCAATCCAAATTAAATCAAACCCCCAATTGGGCTCTGTCAAGCCCAAACCAAATCAAATCAAGTCAATTCGATCGACCCAAGCTGGCTCATCCAAATTCAAAGCCCAAGTAGAGATCGACACATCAGTGTACACATCAGTGCTGACTAGGCGACAATTGCACATTTCTGCCGCTACACAAATTGTTCTAAGTTTGGCTTAAATCTATTGGATCAACTCCAACAAGTTCGAGATCGAGTTTGTAATCAAGTCTAACACTCTGTTCGTGACGCTATAAGTCATTGACAGAGCGTAAGTCGACATTGACTATCACGCCTTCTTGCAGACCGGCTCCTTGTACCTGATTACACTCGCGAATCGATTATGGTTAAAATACATATTCACAAATCGAATGTTACTGAAATATCCAACAATGAATTTTAACAAAAATACCCATCATTTAATCCTTCCTTTTTTTTTAATTCAAGATGAAAGGTATGTTTATATCATATTTATTATTTCAATTTCATGGGGAAGGGAAGGGGGGAGAGGGGGAGAGGGGGGAAGGGGAGAGGGGGGAAGGGGAGAATGGGGAAGGGGAGGGGAAGGGGGAAGGGGGGAGAGGGGGAAGGGAAGGGGGAGAGTGGGGGAAGGGGAGAGCCGGGGGACGCATATTCAAAGAGTGGGGGGAAGGGGAGAGCCCGTGAGTATGTGATGAACGTGAATGAAGATCCGTATGTGAATATCCGTGAAAATGCATTATCCGTGAAATGACATCCGGTGAAATGAATTCCGTGAAATGCGATATTCCGGGAAATGCGACCGTGTAATGATATTGTCCGAAATGCATGTCCCAGTAAGCCGCATATCCGTGAAATGATATCCCCGGAAATGATATTCCGTAAATGTGATATTCCGTGAATGATTATCCGGAAATGATATTCGTAGGGGATATTCCGGGGAATGATATCCCGTGAAGGGTGTATTATTCCAGGAAATGACATTCGAATTATCCGTGAACGTGATCCGGTCGTATTATGGTATCGTAAGTCCATGGAAATGCATTATCCCGGGGATGTATTATTCGCGATGCGATATTCGCGATGTATTCCGTGAGGTGAGTTCCCGATGCGATCTATTCAGCGGTTTAAAATGGTCTATTCTGCAATGATGATGCGGAAAACACCGTGAGGATAAAATATCGCGATGATGATGATGGTTTGCAAATGTTTTGCGTGAACCCAAATTAAAGGAGCGCAGGTATCTGCGTGGTTCGTCGGTCTGTGGTATTCACGATCCGGGGATGTATTTATGATGATGATGCCGTCGATGGATCCATGGGGAGGGGGGAACGCCACCAGGATGATGAATTTAAACCCTGAGCAACCTGAGGTTACCACGGGAGGAACGCTCTGGATGGGTCAGGAAGGAGGACCTGCTGGGGAGGGAAAGAGGACGCCCTAAGGAGGGGATGCTGCGGGGTGGGGAGCACCCGCATGAGGGGACAACGGACCGAGAAATAGGAGGGGACAAGGGAAGGAGGTGAGGGAAGCACATAGCCTGCAAGGGAGGTGAGGGGAGCATAGAGCCCGCAGGGGAGGTGAGGGAAGCATAGAGCCCGCAAGGGAGGTGAGGGGAGCATGGAGTCGATAGTTGCAGCAAGAGGAATACTGCAACAAGGGAAGCACAGGGGAAGCACTGTAGCACGGGGAGCATTGCATAGGGGAAGGGGCCAATGAGAGCCTCAAGGAGTATATGAACGAAATCAAAATGATTAATTGTGAGAAAAATATTAAGATAGGAAAAAAATATATATAATTGAAGAGAAGAGAAGTTTTAGAAGGCTCTCATGACACTCTTAGAACTCTTCTCCCAAAATTGCACTAGTCTTACAATAAATTAAGAAATTGAATAGAGTATATGATATTGTAAAACGCAATTAAAAAATAAAATCTGATGAATTCAAGTGAAATTTCATATATTCAAATCAGCGTTTGCGCTCATACCCAATTAAGGAAAACTCTATCGTGTAATTACATGATTCTATCTTCTTGTTTCTAATTTTGTTGACTATATATGATAATTCAATTTAAAAAGGAAAAGAAGGGTAGATTTAAGCCTAAATAGCATTCCTTTTTTTTGTTGATTATTCGTAAAAATATTTGTGACAAATAAATGCCATTTTCATTACTGCAGTACTTTCTCAAATCTCAACTATATTAAAAATATTTATGTGGTTGTAAATGAGTACAATATGTGGACCAAAAAATACGGATCCGATGTACACTGTACAAAATAATTTGAGGGGTATTTTGGTAATTTTTAGGTGATTGTGTGGGGTGCGACTTCTAGTACTCCTTTGATTCAACCTCCAATCAAGAACAAACGATAGCCGAGTAGACACGAACAATAACGTACGCCTCCTTAACGAACGAACGAGACGAATTTGAATTTTGCCTAAGCTTGATGGAAAATCTGGTATTCCGATTGGCTCACGGCAAGTTGATTTGCGAGACAGCGGCAAGAATGCTTGTTGCTCTCTCAGATTTGGGTGGTGATTTGGGATTTTTGGAATTTGACGTACGCTCTAGAAATTTTTGCGTGTCTCAGGATCTTTCTTCTGATCTCTGTGATCGATCCCCGTATCTGTCCCGCGCCTCTGAATTTCTAGGCTTATTTGAGCTTTAACGGTGTTGACCTGATTTGTTTGAGTGGTTGTAACTTATCTCGACCGTTTCGTAACGTCTCCTTGAATTATGGGCTTGTCTTAGATTGAGGCAAAGGCCATGTGTAATCCATGTCGGCTGCTGACGTGGCCACTTTGAATGACATGTCGCCCATGTAAGCTGCTGACGTAACAACTGAGATCTCGGCCATTGATTGTTTAAGCTTGATCGACGGCTTAATTTCATCGGTCTGACTGGGGTCGGTCTTTGACTTGTTGACCCGAGTTGTACGGTGCTGATTTGGACCGTAAGTGTCGGATTGGACAAAATTGATTCTTACAGATGCCCCCTTCAAAATGTGCACATCAAGTGTACGATTTGAGAATGTACACGAGGAATGTGTACATTTTGAAGCAGTTTTTTTTTTTTTTTTTTGCCCCTCTTGTAAGTGGGCTTGGGCCCGTTGCAGGTTTGGGTTTACCTTGGGTTTGAGCCCGCTGCAGACGTTTTTGACTTGATGGGCCGGCTTGCTTTGGACTTGCTGTTTGGGCCTGGGCTCATGAATTTAGGCTGAGCTGGTCTGGGTTGAGTCAACCGGTTCGAATCAGGGTCGCTGCCTTGGGTTGTATAGACTGAGTCAGGCCAGGTCGGGTTTGTATAACTGGTCCGAGCGGGTCGGTCTGGGTCGGGTTTGGTTGGCTGACCCGAGTTGAGTTGGGTTGGTGTCTTTCCCTACCCACTGAGTTGTATCTCAGTTTCCTCCGTGGGGATTTTTTTTTTTCTTGATTTCCCATCCTTATTCAAATTATGAATAGAGGATAAGGGTAATCAGAAGATTTTAGGGTTTAGGGATATATAAATAGAGCCTCGTTAAACGTGCAAGTCATTAATTGCTCTTGCTCCCCGTTTTTGGCTTTGACATTCTGCTCTGACATTTGCTTCCTTTGTGACGTCTGCTCCCTTTTTCTTTCACTTGCTCCCTTCGACCCTGACAGCACAGACGTAAGTTTTTCTGTCTTTTGTCTTCTTGTCTTTTGTCAGCTTTACTCACGGCACGTGTGCTTCCGTTTCTTTTCACCGCAGAGGCATCGTCGGGAGGGGGAGTTTGGCTGGTTTAGTAGGCTTTGGAGCGGTGAGATTTTGCTCACCGTTTTCTGAAGCTTGCGATCAGCCGTCGCCTCTTCTCTCGAATGTCGACGCGAGACCTATATTGATTCCAGCCTTCTTGATTATTTTCCCTTAGACTTTGATTTTCACCCTGGCTGGGGAATTTGAGGAGGTTTTGACGCAGTGAAACCCAGTTCGTCGGAATTCAGTCCGATGTTACCGTGGTTCCTCTGCTCAGACCTCTGATTTGAGCTCCATCCTCGCTTCGGGTTTCTCCGCAAACAATTTTTTCGCGATCTTTTGCGTCTGTGAGGCAATTGAGAGGCTCGATTTGGTAACGCCTCGTTCAATGGAATTTTGGTCCATTGTTTACATCGGCTTCACCCTCTCGAACTTCGATTTTGCTTTGCGTGATTTTTTTTTTTTTTTATTTTTTTTTGTGTGGGTTTGAGCTTCCTCCATCGCGGTCGTCGGTGGCGTTGTCGCAATCGACGTTGCCGGCTCTGCGAGGGCAGCTGTGGAGGGCGTCGTCGCGTTGTCGACGGCGTTCTTCGCTTCGCTGAAACCAGGTGAAAGAGACGAGCTGTGGAGAAGGGCCGGCCGCCGCGACTTCGTAGCCTCGGCTCGTCGTTTCTCTTCGCGAAAGAGACGAGCCAGGGTGCCTCGCCCTTTCGAGGCCCCGACTTGTCGGGTTGAAATCTCGGATCCACGGAATCCGGTTACAGGGTCTGGTCAGGTCTGCGATTAGAGAGGCCGGATTTTAGGGTTCCGAGTCCGGGACCTGACTGCGGCGGTTCCGATTACTGGATTTTTAGGGTTCCGCATACGGGACCCGAACAACATGGTTTCGCGTGTCGGATTCGGAGGGTCCGCGTACGGGACCCGACTTCTTCATCTTCTTCGTTGAAAACCCTAATTTTGCGATTTTTGATTTCATTCGAGTTTTTCTTCCGTGCGGTTTCATTTTGCTGCGGAAACGTCGATTTTGATGACGTTTTTCGCTGGACTACTTTGCCAGAGAGTTTTCCCTTGTCGCTTTGATCGGTCTTTTTCTTAAAATTCCAGTTTTCTCTGCGGCTTTTTTTGACGGCGCGACTACTTCTCTGATCGTCGGTGGCGCGGCGAGGCGGTGCCTCTGTCGCCGGTGGCGCGGTGAGGCGGCTGGTGGCGTCTCCGGTTCCGGTGGCGCAGCGAGGCAACGCCTCTGCCCTGATGGTATTGGGCGGTGTCTTTCGTCGGGAGCGTGAAATCCCTAAATCCCAATTTTTGGGACTTAGGGAAATTTTGGTTTCATGGGGTCGCGATTCGGGACATGACTCGGGTCAGCTCGGGTCAACTAGATTGATGATTTTTTTTTTTTTTAATTCAAAATTTAAGATAACTTAAGGAAATGTATTTCCAATAAGTAACTTAACTCGAATTGAATGATTTAAAATGTAACTTACCACCAAATGGCCTTTGACTAGGCGTGACTTGACCTTGATATCCGTGTCTTTGATTAGGCGGAACCTCAACTCCCAGCCTTTGATTAGGCAGATTGATATCCGGGCCTTTGATTAGGCAGATTGATATCCGGGCCTTTGAATAGGAAAGACTTCGACACCTAATAGCCTTTGATTAGGCGAGAATTCATCATCCCATCCAGGCCTTTGATTAGGCAGATCGATATTCCCGCCTTTGATTAGGCAGATCGATATTCCCGCCTTTGATTAGGCAGGTCGATTTCCTCTCCGCGTCTTTGATCTCTCGGCCTTTGACTAGGCAGATCGATATCCGGGCCTTTGATTAGGCAGATCGATACCCCAGCCTTTGATTAGGCAATTCCTTAGCCAAGTAGCCTTAATTAACAAATTAAGAACTAAACCAACTTTCGTCAGTGTCGGATTGCCGGATTCTCTGATTTTGTTGAATTTCACGATTTTGCCGGAATTGGATTTTCTAATTTTACTGGCGCGGTCGTGCCACTTCTGGATTCTTCAACTTGTCGAATTTTGGTCTTGCCGACTTCCGAACTTCAAGAAATTTTCAGACTTTTGGCGCGGTCGCGCCAAAGTGTGTTTTAACTTGGCGCGGTCGCGCCACTTCTGAACTTGATAAATTTTTGTGACTTTTAGCGCGGTCGCTCCGAATTGTGTTTTAACTTAGCGCGGTCGCGCCACTTCTGAACTTCATGATTTTTTTCTGGCTTTTGGCGCGGTTGCGCCGAATTGTGTTTTAACTTGGCGCAGTCGCGCTGCTTCTGAGTGAACTTGTGAACTTTTGCTGGATTTGCCGATTTGGCCGAAGACTATGAATTTGATCTGACCTTTGAATTTTGATTTCAGATGGCTGCTCCTTCAGTAACTTTGGTCGGTGGACTGAGGGCATTTGACCACACCGTGGTTGTTGGCTGGGAGACTGTTCAGACTTTAGCCTTGTATAGGGAAGGCGACGTTCTCACATGACCTATTGCCCGAGCGGGGAATCGATTTATGGGGGTCACGCCGAGAAACCATCACCCCTCAAGGACCGCTCTCGTTCATGTGAGTTTTTGAATAGGCGTTTGGCTATTAGTGACCGTGTGTTCTTCCTGCCTTGCCCTGACTCTTCGGAGAAAGAAGATGAAGCTGCCAAGCCAGAGAATCTTGTGCTCTAGCGTGCTGCGTGGATGGTGAATAGGCCCCCGTTGCCGCGCATGTTTGAAGATGGGGTAGTTGAACGAACCCTTTATACCCCCGACACGACTTTGGACACGCCAATTCCGTTTCTTTTCGAGTGGACCACTCTGCTTATGGGTCGTTGCGGCAGCCTTTTCCACAACGCGGGAGTCTACTATGGCGTTTGGGGATCCCTTTTTCAGTACAACTGCGATATGTCAGTGGTCAGAGCTTTTCTTGACGCCTGGAGTACCACGACGAACACGTTGGTCATGTGCCAGGGCGAGCTTTCCATCACTCTGATGGATATGGATCGGATCTTTGGCTTGTCGATCGCCGGTCAGTTTTACAACGAGATTTTGCCCATGGTTGCTGATTTTACGGACGTGTGGAGTACGGATTTGCCCTTTAGCTGCCGTTATCTATTTCTGGCGTACCACCATCTCTGTCGGAGTTCGGAGTCCAATGTGATATCTTCTGCCGCTTGGGTTGAGTTTTGGTTTCGCACAGAGGACGATGCTGTTCCAGTTGATGATCCCTGGGCTGCTTGGTATGCCCGTTTTGGGAAAGATGCGCCCCCTTCCAGAGAGTTCACGGCCACAGAGCGCGATGTGTTTCACTTTCTCCGTGTCACACCGGCTAAAGAGGACGATGTCCACTTGGCAGCACTCTTATCAGTTTGGTTGTCACGGTTCGTGTTCCGGTCGATTGGTGATGAGATCCGACCCATGGTTTTTAAGGTGGCGAGTTATATGGCCACCGGGGTCCGTTTCGCTTTAGCCAGTCCTGCCTTGGCCTGCCTTTATAAAGGCTTGGGACACGCGGCTGCTGGATGGCCATCGATGGCTCAGTGGCCTTACTTGTATACCTGGCTCGCCGTCTACTTTCACACGCATGGGGAGGATCTAGAAGGAAGTCGACGTCCAGGTATGATCTCCTTCGGGAATCCTTCTCTCAAATGTAATTTTATGGAGGAACAGGCTTGCGATTTGTTTCGGCGTCTTCCGGTACCGGTGTGGCACCGATACGTTCTTGCCACGGCCAAAACTTCTTTCTTGGTGGACGAGAGAAAATAGCCGATTGCTAGGCAGCATTATGAGAGTCTTCTCAGCGTCCGCTGTTGTTTTCTGACTATCCGACGCTCTATTCATCTTTTCGTGGAGCCGTATTGTCCAGTCAGATTTGCGCGGCAATTCGGCTATTGTCAAGATTTGCCCGGCGACATGGGGATCACAGCTAATCATCGGGAGATTAGTTCTTTATCGGAGTTGGTGACCCTTTGGAAAACCAGCCTTGTTCGTCCGTGTGGTCAGCTTGATCTGCCCCAGTCGGGAGAACGGGACCCGACTCGAGACCCGGGGACCACTCCTGCCTTCATGCCTGGTGGATGGACCACATATCCCCACGATTTCAGGTAAGCTTATCTCCTCTTTTGTTTTCTTTTCTTTCCTTTGTTTTTTTTTTATTGTCCTGCGTTCTCCAACAAAATTGACTAGAGTCGGCGCCGACTGTTTCTGTGGAGAATAATGATGAGGACGAGGATTATGACAACGATCGGTCTCATCCTCAAAAACGGAGGCCGAAAGGCAAGAAGAAGATTGCCACGTCTTTGGTGAGTTGCAGTATACTTGTGATTTTGTTTGATTTTCCTGCATTTCCTTATTTCTTCTTGAATTTCAGGCAAGTAAGAAAAGGGCTCCTCTTACCACTTTGGCAGACGCTTCCGGTTCTGCGTCAAAGAAGAAGACCCACAAAGAAGTTCCGCCTGCCTCTTTTCCCCCTTCACCACCGACATTTCTTCCTCCTATTCCGTAGACAGAGCCTCAGATTTCTTGTCCGTCGGAGAACCCTCCTGTCGAGACTGTTCAGATTTTGTCTTCCCCAGAGGTACCCGGAGCGCCTCAAGAGGAGGCTTCTTCTCCAAGAGCAATTGCCCAGACAATTTCATCCGTCGTAGTTATTCCTGAGGATACAGAGGTGGTGGAAGAGCTTGCGGAGATTACACTAGCCTTGACTCAGCCCGAGGCCTTGCCTGTTCAAGAGGTCGCTCCTTCTCCATCAGTTGTTCAAGAGGAGGCCGAGGAAGAAGTTGTGGAGACTCCAGCTCCATCGATTGAGGCAGTGGTCGAGGTAGAGGCTCCACCTCCTGCAATTGAAGAGGGAGCTCCAACTCCAGCGGTTGAAGCCCCAGCTACTGAGGCAGTGGTCGAGGTAGTCCAGAAGGAGGTCCCCGCTATTGAGGAAGTAGCTGATGATGCTCCAGCTGTTGAGGAAGCCTCGGTCGTTCAGAACCTAGCCACTCCTATTCTGACTTATCAGAAGGCCCCATCGCGAGAGTTTTTGTCTTATGTTGAGGGCTTGATGCTGCAAGCTTGGAAGGATCGAATAGTCCCTTGTATGTTATCTCCAAGCGCAGTGAGTGACACATCTTTGCTGGCCGATGCAGGATTTGCTATCAGCAGGCTACAAGAGATGGGTCATGATGTGACTCGCCTCCGAGTCTACACTCAGCAGCTACAGACTCTTAAGGAGATCGAAAGTTCGGCTAGAGAGAGGGCTAGTCGCGCTTCTAGGGATCAGGCAAAGAATATTGCTCGGAAAACTTTGACCATAGTATCCTCCAAATTAGAAGAGGCCAAAACCACTTTGGGCGAGGTTACTGAGGAGCTTTCGGAGGCTAAGGCTGAGGAAGAGGATGCCCGTGAACGCCTCGAGTCGGCTAGGACTAAAGTTGCATACCTTACCACTCAAGCCGAGCAGATTCAGGAAAGTGTACGGGGTTTGAAGACGGGGGTGGTTGAGGCTGAGCAACTGATAGCAGAGGTCATCGCCACACCCACTCTTAGTGCAGCTGAAGAGGCAACTCTCCTGTCGTCGAGGGCTACCTTTGAGGAGATGCAACAGGAGATGGCGAGGATTCTTTAGTTGTTGTTTTGTTTTCCGCCTTTTGATTTGATTTGTAACCACACATTTTTTTTCTGTGTAGTTGAATTTTGGTTGTAGCTTTTTGCATTCCACTATAGAATATTCATGAATAAAACTTCTTGAGAAATTTACCATTTATGGTTGGGAGTCTTCTTCCTTCGGGAGTGACCAATTTGTACGCACCGTTAGTGTAGACTTCTTGAACGACGAATGGTCCTTCCCACTTAGGTGCGAATTTTCCCCCATCTCTGCTTGTGGCCATGATTGGTCTGCGCACAGCTAAGACAAGATCTCCTTTTTGAAAGGAACGCAACTTAACTTTTTTATTGAAAGCGCGAGTGAGACGAGCTTGATAGCATTCGAGCCTTTGCTGGGCTTCCAGGCGCTTTTCGTCGAGAGATTCTAACTCTTGCAGGCGGAGTCGGATATTTTCCTCTTTCGTGAGTCCTTCTCGAAGAGCAACTCGTAGCGATGGAATTTGAATTTCCAGTGGTAGCACGGCTTCGACACCATAGACAAGCGAATACGGGGTTGACTCTGTTGGAGTTCGGTATGTGATCCTGTATGCCCACAGTGCCTCTCCAAGCCTTTCGTGCCAATCTTTCTTGTTCCCTGCGACTGTCTTCTTTAAGATTTTGCACAAGGTTTTGTTGAAGGCTTCTGCCAAGCCATTGGCGGCAGGGTTGTACGCAGTAGACGTCCTTTGTCGGATGCCGAATTTCTCACAGAAATTATCCATGGTCTTGTTACGGAACGGGGTGCCGTTATCGGTCATGATGTATCTTGGAACACCATACCGATACACGATATTTGTCCGAATGAAATCGACCACGGTGGCAGTTTTGACTTCCTTGTAAGCTGCCGCTTCTGCCCACTTAGAGAAATAATCTGTGGCGGCCAGTATGTACTGGTGATTTGCAGACGACTTCGGGTTGATTGGACCTATGATGTCCATTCCCCAGGCTTCGAATGGCCAGGAGGCCACTGTTGGATGTAAAGGGCTGGGAGGTTGGTGGATGTAATTGGCATGTAATTGACATGCCGTGCAATGTCTTGCCAATTCTATCGCATCCCGCAGCATGGTGGGCTAATAATAGCCTAACTGTTTGACTTGGAGATGAAGTTTGGGGCCCGCTTGATGAACACCACAGATTCCTCCATGTGCTTCGGATAGGAGAGCTTGTCCTTCTTCTTTGGAGACACATCTGAGTAGAATACTGTCGTAGGATCGATGATACAGTGTGTTGTTGAACAAGTAGAATTTGGACGCAACTCTTCGTACGTACGCCTTAGCTTTCAGTTCCAGGGGAAGTTTCTTGTGTTCTAAGTAATCAAGGAATTGTTGACGCCAATCTTCTTCCTCAATTGCGTAGACCGAAACCAAATTGATTTCTTCCTCCTCTGAGAATTTTTCTAAGGTCGGCACCACCCATCTTTCGCATATTGGGATGCGCCGCCTTATACGAACCAGTGCCAAACTTGCGGCAATTCCTGCCAAGGCATCAGCTTGGCTATTGCTGGCTTGGGATACATGCCCCAGGGTCACATTTGGGATTTTCTCCAGTAACCTTTGCGTTTCTTTTTGATAAGGGACTAGTTCCTCTTTCCAGACTTTCTCCGATTAGCTGTTTGATCACCAGAGCCGAGTCGCCGAAGATTTCCAGTTGGCTTAAGCCCATTTCGACAGCCATCCCCAGACCAAGGATTATGGCTTGGTATTCTGCCTCGTTGTTTGTGCGGCAGTGAGACAAGATGAAGGAGTACGGCATTAAGTTATCGCTTGGAGACATGAAAAGGACGCCAGCGCCTGCTCCATTTTTTCGTGCGGCGCCATCGAAATACATTCTCCAAGGGGGTAGCACTTCGATGTAGAAAACTTCTTCATCAGGCAGACTTTCGCTTACCCCCCACTCCGCTGGGATGGGGCGATCGGCTAGGAAATTTGCAAGTCCTTGTCCTTTGATGGCCTTCTGAGGGATGAAGTTGATCTCGAACTCAGAGAGCAACAAGGCCCATTTGGCCAGTCGTTCAGAGAGCATAGGTCTGGACATGATGAATTTGAGGGGATTTGCCCGTAAAATCAAATTTGTGGAATGTGCGAGCAGATAGTGTCTCAGCTTCTGGATGGCGAAGATGTGTGCGAGGCACGTCTTTTCAATCGGGGAGTAATTGAGTTCAGCGCCGACCATTGTGCAGCTTAAGTAGTACAACGGACGTTCTTTCCCTTGGTTGTCATTTTGGGCGAGGAGGGCACCTAGAGACTTTTCTTGAGCCGCGATGTATAAGAGAAGAGGCTTTCCCGAAGTTGGAGCCATCAGAACTGGTGGCTTCATCAGGTAGTCTTTGATGTTTTGAAAGGCCCGTCAGCAAGATTCATCCCATTCGAAGGGTGTATCCTTCTTCATGAGATGGCTGAAGGGTTGACATCTTCCGGCTAAATTTGAGATGAACCATCGAATGTAAGCCAGATGCCCCTGGAGGCTTTTTAATTCTGACAAAGTCTTTGGTTCAGGCATTTATTGGATGACATCAATCTTGGTCTTGTCGATTTTGATGCCTCTGTGTTTGACCACGAATTCGAGGAATTTCCCGGATGAAACCCCGAAGGCGCACTTGAGAGGGTTCATCTTCAACTGGTGCCGTCACAGACGTTCGAAGACAGCTCGTAAGTCTCTTAGGTGGTCGCCTCTTGATTTGGTTTTGACAACCACATCGTCGACATAGCATTCCACAAATTTGTGGAGGAAGTCATCGAATATCGTTTGCATGGCCATTTGATAAGTGGCCCCTGCATTCTTCATACCAAATGGCATTACCTTGTAGCAGAAAATACCTTTTGGCGTTCGGAAAGCTGTCTTTTCTTCGTCTTTTGGATCTATCCGAATTTGATTATAACCAGAAGATCCGTCCATGAATGACAAGGCCTCGTGCCCCGTTGTGGCATCCACCATTAATTCAGTGATAGGGAGCGGGAAGTCGTCTTTTGGACAAGCTTTGTTAAGATCCCTGAAGTCGACGCAGACTCGGATTTGTCCGTTCTTTTTCTTCACCGATACGATGTTGGCGATCCAGCTTGGGTACTTGACCTCTCGGATGAAGTCGGCCTTGAGGAGTTTGTCGACTTCCTTCTCAATTTCTGGGACAAGCTTCGGACGGAATTGTCTTTGGGACTGTTTTATCGGTTTGACTCCGGATTTGATGGCGAGTTTGTGAATTGCAATTGTTGGGTCAAGCCCAGGCATCTCATTATACGACCAAGCGAAAACGTCTTTATATTCATTGAGTAAAGACATATAATCTGTTTCTTACATTACGCACAATGAAGCACTCAAAAAGGTGGGCCTTGGATCATCTTCTGTACCCAAATTAAGTTTCTTCAGCTGGTCGATGGTTGCTTGGCCACCTTCCTCAAAGATTGCAGGCGCTTCTCCCAGATCATCTTCAAGGGTTGGATCGTCACCTTCGTCAACCGAGATATGATGGACAGCAGCTGCTTCTTCTTCTTTCGGGTCTTTTTTCTTTGACGACATGTACCACTGGGGTGATTTTGCTGCTGTCTGCCTTTATCCTTTTTGAAGAGCTTTCCTCTATTTTCCCCAATCTTTGGGTCACAGGGACCCGTGTAGATGCCCCAAGTCTTTGGAAGACAGTCCTTTTGGGTTGCTCCTTCGATTTTCCCAGCCTCTGGAATACGTTGAGTTTTTCTGTGGCCGATGGAGCGGTGGTGTTTGGTTTAGGGTCTTCTGCTTGCCCCTTTTTCCTCCAGACTTTCGTAACTTTGCATTTATGCTCGTTACTTGGCTCTGATGGAACGTTTAGACTTCTATTTTCTTCTTGACCCAATCGGACGAATGCCGAGACTCGTGGCTCTGGGACACCGATCCGATCAAAAGCTGACGTTCGATTTTCTTCCGAGGTAGACGCATTTCTTTTGGTTGTGATTTGATTGACACTGGCCTTGCCAGACATCACAACCGGCTCGTATTCCTGATAACCAAACCCATGTCGGTTGGAAGGAATTGAATAACCCTGTGCCGGGAGGTTTTTCTGAGTTGGTGACAGGTTCTGTATGGCTGTCATAGGTTTCTCTTGCAGTTGTTTGAGGGAGAACCCAGACCTTGTTTTGCCATCATCCGGTAGGCATTGGGATCAAATCCTTTTGTCCGAATTTTAGGAAGCTCGAGTGGGCTTCGCTTCTCTTCGAGGATGCCCCGGTTGTTGAGTTTGGGCAAAGGAATAGTGGCAGTGCCTTTTAAGGCCTTCAATTTCTCTGCCGGTTCTTCTCGATCACAAGTGGTGAAAGGGGATTTGCCCTTCTTCCTTCTTGATTGAGGAACGTACCTGAGAATTGGTTCCTCAATCTGCCCCTTAGGCTGTTCATCTTTGGCAGCTTTTGGGGGAATTGCTTTACTCGAAGTAGTGTCTTTTTCTTCTGAGTAATATTTAGCGTCTGCGAAGGAAGCCTCTCCTGCGTGAAAGGGCATTCGTCAATGAACAATCGCTTTTTCCTCTCCATCTTGATAATATTTGAAGCATTGATGGAGAGTCGAGGGAACGACTCTGTTGTTGTGTAACCAGGGTCTCCCGAGTAGCACATTATAAGACGTGCGAGCATCGATTACATGGAACAATACCTGGGAAGTCATATCCCCAATTTGTAGTTCCAATATGATCGTTCCCAGCTCTCGTTGTCCTTCTTGATTGAAGCCTTGGATCATCAACGAACTGGCTTGGAGGTCATTGGCAACCAATCCAACATTTTTCAAAGTTTGGATTGGTAGGATGTTTACTGCTGACCCGCTGTCCAGAAGTATGCGGTTGATCCATCGGTCTTTTATAGCTCCGGAAACGAACAAAGGTCGATTATGAGACCTTTCCCCTAGCAGCATGTCGGCTTCTTTGAAAGAAATGGAAGTTGAGTGAACCTCCTTAATTTGTGGTGGCTCTACTGGTTGTTCTTCCTTCAATGTGCTGGGAGATAAATCGACTTTTGGTTCATCGTGCCTCCGCATCATCAATTGCTCCACTTCTGCGTGCCAGTCATCTTTGGCGGCAACAAATTTTATGAGGGCCTGCCTGGACCTAATTGGTAAGTCCAGGTCATCCTGTAGAGCATTGGTGATAGACACATCTTGTAAACAAGTGTGAATGTCGTCGGTGGACCCCATCAGAGCCTTCCCTTCACGCCTTTGTTCGACCACTTGGGGTGAGCAAGTGGCTACCAGTGCAGAAGTTGGCGCCAGGAATTCTGACGGGAAGAAATCAGCCAAAGTGATTGGCCTTGGCTTCTTTTGATAGATCTCTTCGACTTTGGCGGAGGCTGATTTGCGTCTGTGCCTTCTGCCTCCTCTTTTCTTCTGGACTTTCTTTCTTTTTGGCTCCTCTTTTTCCACCGTGGACCCTTTGATGAATATTTTCACGGGGGCTTCTGGGAGTGGTTTATTTTTGCAGGTTACCACTTCCCACCCTTCTTTGTCTTTTGTGGCGGGTAGCGATTTTGGTCTTGCAGTGCGCGGGATGAAAGCTTTGTTGTTCGTCCTTGGATTCCCTATTTTGGTGCTGGAATCTGATTGGACGAAGATGGTGTGGGAAGCCGCCATGTTGTCGTCGGTTTTCAGGATGATGCGACCTTGCGTTGCTAACTCAAGTATTCTGTCCTTCAGAACAAAACACTTTTCGGTAGGATGGCCTACCAGTTGGTGATATTTGCAGTAGTTGGGATCCGAAGTTTTCCCAACATCTTCCGGCCTTTTGGCTTCTGGAAGCTGCAACAGGTTCTTTTCCAGGAGTTGTTCGAGCATGCCTGGAACATCTGAGTCGGGGAAAGGATAGGTTTTGGCCTGCCTATCCTTTAATGTGAACTTTTGACGGATTGCAATGCTGGCGAGTCGATTGACATTTGGCTTCAAGTCACTGCCTGTATTTTTGTTTTGGGCCGCCGTAATCTTTTGCGGTTCGGCGATGTTGGTGGCGAGCGCTTCTTTTGCAGGAGCTTTGGACTCCTTCACGAACTTTGGCTTTTTGTCAGCCTCGGTCATTGGAGCTTTCCCTTCTCCTTTCTCCTGGATAAGGATCTCCATGTTGTGTGCTTCAGTTGCTAGTTCTTGGAAGTCCCTCGGCTTTCGACCCTGTAAGAAGTACACCAGAGTCCAGTTCATACCTCGAATGCACATATCGATGGATGTCTGCGAGGACAAGGAGGTGCTCTCCTTGCAGTTGAGTCTCAGGTTGTGCAAGCGATTGATGTATTCAATCACTTTCTCTCCCTGGCGTTGTTTCAAATTGGTGAGTTCCACCAGCGTCACAATTCGCTTCGTGCTATAGAAGCAACTGAGAAACTCGCTTTCCAGCTGTTCCCAGCTGTCGATTGACTCTGCTGGTAGCTCAATAAACCAGTCGAAGGCGTTCCCTTTAAGGGATCGCCCAAATTGTTTGACGAGAAGATCACCGTCAGTTCCTGCATTGTTGCAGGTATCAATAAAGTGGGCGACGTGCTGTTTTGGGTTGCCGTCTCCACTGAATTGTTGAAATTTAGGTGGGTGGTAAGAGGTAGGCATGTGGATTGCCTAGATGCGTCGGGAGTAGGGCCTAGTGTAGGCTTGAGATCTGACTCCTTCTTGCAGGGTACCGTAAGATAGTGCCCCTGGTTCTTCAAGCAGTGGTTCCCGGTTCACTGGGTGTTCGGGAGCTGGAGATGAATGGATGATGGGTGAAGGAGGGATAGGATTGGTGGACGTGCTGGGTCCTGCCTCTCCCTCATCATTTCTAGGCTGGGAGGATGCTCCCAAGCGATCTGCGATTTGCTCGAACTTCTGCAGAATCGTGGTAATTTGGAGATCCCTCTGCAGTTCTCTCTCTGTCAATTGTTCGTCTCTTTCCCTCATGGCGGCTTGGATTTCTGCCAGTTGTTCTTCCACAGTCTTGGTTTGTGTCATCATTGCCGAGACTCTGATGACTGGAGATGTGGGAGAAGGAGGACTTGGAGCGAGAGGTGCCCCAGTTGGTGTAGTTGGTCACGGAGAAGGAATAATACGTCTTCCTTCAAAATGAGTAATTAATGCGGGGACCCGGCTTGCCGTTGAGGGAGAGTTTCTCGCTGGGCTTGCAGCCAGACTAGCCATTGGACTGGTTAGTGGCGGAGATGTCAGAACAGCCGAATAACTCCTCGAGGGATGGACCCTTGTTGGAGAAATTATAGGGCTGGCCGGAGCTTGACCTACTTGCGGCTGAATTTGTACAAATCGCTGTGTGGGCAGGGATCTCGTAATAGATCTGGTAGTTGGCCTTGAACGACCGATCACAGGGATCTGGGATGGGCGGATCCCTCTGGCTTGGCTGACAGTAGCAGCGGTTGGTGTACGCAGGCGGCGTGGGAAGGTGACTAACGGATCGATCACTCTCGATGCCGGCGACGAGCTGGCTCCGGCAGTTGGGTTTTGGCAGCAGCCTTGTTGTTGTTGTTGTTGTTAGAACCGGTCATTTGAACTAATAGAATGGAGGAAGAGATGAAAGGTAGAAGGGTCCCACCGGGGGTGCCAAATTTGTAAACGAGTACAATATGTGGACCAAAAAATACGGATCCGATGTACAGTGTTCAAAATAATTTGAGGGGTATTTTGGTAATTTTCAGGTGATTGTATAGGGTGCGACTTCTAGTACTCCTTTGATTCAACCTCCAATCAAGAACAAACGATAGCCGAGTAGACACGAACAATAACGTACACCTCCTTAACGAACGAACGAGGCGAATTTGAATTTTGCCTAAGCTTGACGAAAAATTTGGTATTCCGATTGGCTCACTAAGAAGTTGATTTCTTGAGACAAATGGCGGGGAATGCTTGTTGCTCTCTCAGATTTGGGTGGTGATTTGGGATTTTTGGAATTTGACGTACGCTCTTAAAATTTTTGCGTGTCTCAGGATCTTTTTTCTGATCTCTGTGATCGATCCCCGTATCTGTCCTGAGCCTCTGAATTTCTAGGCTTATTTGAGCTTTAACGGTGTTGACCTGATTTGTTGGAGTGGTTGTAACTTATCTCGACCGTTTTGTAACGTCTCCTTGAATTATGAGCTTGTCTTAGACTGAGGCAAAGGCCATGTGTAATCCATGTTGGCTGCTGACGTGGCCACTTTGAATGACATGTCACCTATGTAAGCTGCTGACGTAGCAACTGAGATCTCGGCCGTTGATTTGTTGAAGCTTAATCGATGGCTTAATTTTATCGGTTTAATTAGGGTCTTGACTTGTTGACCTAGGTTGTACGGTGCTGATTTGGACAGTTAGTGTCGGACGGGAAAAAATTGATTCTTACCGTGCTCATTTAAATCATTTAAATTTACACCACGATCATTGGTGCAGGAGGTCTTGGGCTTGGGTTTTAACGGCAGCATTGGAGTTTCTGAAAGCCGAGCATGGCAACGAATCCCTTGATTAGTCTGTGAGATTTCGTCAATGGGAGCAATCGAAAACGATACATTTCAATCCCTCGTTCCCTCCCGATTCATCACCTTCTCCTTTCCCAACCCCGACCCTCGTGACCCGGCCAATCCCCACGGCGATCTCCTCCGCGTCGCCGTCCTCGACTCGCCTCTCTCCGATGCGTCCGCCCCAAGATGCGCTGCCCTCCTCGTCCCCAAAGGGCGAGAACTGGATTGGATCTTCTCCACGGAGAATGGACACCTCCAGCTCCTATTCAATTCACACGGCGTTTCCCGACTTATCCTAATTGGGGATCTCCCGCGCGAAACCGACGTCTCTAGCGCGGTCTATGTGCGGCCCGAGCACGAAGTTGGGGTTTCGTACTTGCAGAAATTGAAACCTCTCCTCTTTGCGCTTGCCCCAAAAGAGGCGTTCCGACATGGTTTACCGGACACTCCGTTCATTTCTTACGAGGACAATGTGATTCGGTCTGCATCTGTGTCGTATCATCATGGTCAGGTCGTCGGGGATATGGTGGTGGAGGACGTTGAAGTAGAATCGGGGTCGCCTGCGGGGCGAGAGTTTCACAGGCGTTTACGTCTTAAGCGGATGCCCAATTTAGTGCAAACTGCGGTACGTCTTCTGCCGGAAACTCAGACGGGGAAGTCTGGGGGGGAAGCGACTCTGTTTCGTCCCGTGACGGCATCGCTGATTCAACCCTATTTGGAAGCAATGGCCGCTGGCCTGTCTTTACTAGGTCCCAGACTTGAAAACAATCAACACTCTAGTTCGAGTCCTCTTCGGGTTCTCTGTCTTGGCGTAGGTGGCGGAGCGTTGTTAATGTTTCTGCGGACCTGGTTTGAGTTCGATTTGTTGGGCATCGAGGCAGACGAAGCGATTTTGACTGTAGCGAGGCGATACTTTGGATTAACTGAAGACCGACGTCTCCGTATTTGCGTCAGGGACGGTATCGAACTACTGAAAGGTTTTGTCTGCCAGCGCGTTTCTTCGACTTCAGTGGGTCGTGAATTGGCCAGATTTTGGGCTGGAGAGGGCAGTGATAACAAGGTAGATGTAGGAATAGAGCAATGTCGAGGCAGCTTGGAGAACACCGGTGTAAGCTGCAACTCACGCACCGTCAACGAGGCGAAATTTTTGGATGAATATCGTGTACATGGGATGCTGGTGGATTTGGATTCAAGTGATGCTAGAACTGGTTTAAGTGCGCCTCCCCTGAAATTTGTTGATTTCTCCGTCCTTCAGGCTGCGAGGCTGGTTCTTCATGAAGATGGGGTTATTGTAGTTAATGTCATCCCTCCAAGTAATTCTTTTTACTTCAGAATAGTAACTGAACTAAAAGCAGTATTCTCTGAGCTGTATGAAATAGATGTGGGCAATGGTGAAAACTATGTTCTCATTGCTACCGCTTCTCCTATTGAATTTGATGCAAGAGGGAGCAGGAATGGTTTTGCTGACAAATTGAAAGAGTTAGTTGATGACAGATTTCTGAACAGCATAAAGAAACTTTGAGTTTGTGCCGGAATGCAATAAAACATGATACTACTTGAGCTGTTATGAATGTTTTGAGCTGAAAGTTCTTTTTAATGCCACGGGAAGAAGGAAACAAACTCTTCTTGATGGAAGGGGAGGGGGAGGCTATTTGACTCACAATGTTTTTTTATTCACTGTCTGAACAAGCATGTGAAAGTTGAGGCAAAAAAAGTGGTTTTAGGACAAAAGTGGATCCTACTGCAGCAGCTGCCTGACCCAAGTTTGATCCGAAGTAGAGCTTCAACTTTACATGCTCCTCTTCCATGTGGGTATCTTTCTCGTACGAGTTCATTACTGTCCTCACTTTCTATTATCTTCAAAGCTATTTGGATTAATGCTCCTCACTGGCTTTTATTACTTAAGATGAGTCGAGAAACGTATGGCATGAGCCGCATGAGGGCTCTTCTGGAATGTGGCCGTAGGTGGCCATGGAGGTCAGTTATAATTGGTGACAGCTCGTCTATGGAGGTAATTTCCTTGCCCGATGTTGTCTAGGAAGAGAACACCGAGGCAGGCTTTCTCTGCTTCTCGGGGAAGCTCCCCGAAATGATATTTGTCGCTCTCTCTCATTTTGTGTATCCTGTATAGTGTCTTTCAGTGACCTATCATTTTTCCTCTCTTTTCTTCTTCCACTCGTTGGGCAGTTCTTATTGTTCTTCTGTTTTTCTTCTTTTCATTATATATTCACCTGCCATCTCCATAAAAAAATGTCAACTGCTACAAACCATTTGAGGTCATGAACTTATCAACTGAAACACATCATCTCTCTTCATTGAAATCCTCTATTTTTTCCACCTGTTTCATCCAAATATATGGAAATTCTTGCTCCGCTTGTACATTTGTGTTTTGTATTACGTTCTTCAATCTTCTCTCCTTTACAAGTATAGTTGACTATGTCCATCTCAAATTCATCATAGTTCTGCCTGTCTTTTGCTCACAGCAATGCATGAATATTAACTTTTGTTTATTATATTAACAGTGTACACTGTTCACATAGTTGTCCTCCTTCCTACATTGTTTTCTGAACTAGAGTACTAGAAGACTCATGGAACTTAACCAATTAACTCTGTAGCTAAAAACATTCAGGCCAAGACAAAACCAGGACATTGCTCTGGTCATAGGATTGGTTTTTATCTCGTTTGCCTTTAAACCAATGATCAAGAAACTGATTTCTTTATAAGTCTCGAATCACAAATGAATTTATAATACCAGTCTGTTTGTGTGGGTTCAAAAGTTATAACCAACATTAGAACCTTTATGCTGATCAGGTATAATCCTTCCACCCTGTATTCAGTAAGTAGCCTGTACTTTACTTTTCACAGATGGGATGTTATACTCGAGTTTTTTAGTTAAAAGTATCATTCCTTGATTTTCTTGTGCTTTACTTACATTAATTTGTCTTCAACTTCTCCTAAAAAAAAAACTTACATTAGTTTGTCCTCAATGAGATTGAAGATCGTCATTTGTCAGTCATCATGTCAATCTATTAGAATAAGAATCAACTCTGGTACCTTCAGGATCTCCATAAAGTTTACAAGAGATTAGAAAATCATTGGATATTGTTAGAAAATCTATTAGATTAACAAATCTTGCTTTTACTTGAATGTGGTAGAATCATTGCATATTGTTCACAGTGTACCAAGTCCTTGGGTTTCAGTTCTTGACGAAGAAAATGTGATTCACATCATGGATAAGATGATATTAAATAAGAAAATTTATCCATACAAACTACAAGTGTAAAGTGCAGAAAAGAGGATGAAATAACTGACATAATACCTATCATGCACACTATTACTTGTTTCAAATTAAGTCTTCATAGTCAACTTTCTGCCTGGTCCGGTTTTCTGACTTCTTCTGGTATGTTCTCTAAGCTCGGTTCTGTTTGCAACCCTGGCCGAGCTCTGTACTTGTACTTTTGGGCACAGTACAGGAATACAAAGAAATTAATCACGCTCATTGCTGTAAGGAGCCAATACAAGTAATCAAATCTCCCACTATTTATGTTCTGAGACAGCCATGAAGGCTGACCTTCTTTCACATTGCCAGTGGCGGAATCAACAATATTATTCAGTATTGTGGCAGCAAAACAGCCCAAACCTCCAGCAACAGCAGCATAAGCAGATCCAATACTTCTCATGGCATCAGGAGCCTCCTGATATAGGAATTCTAGCAGACCCACTATGCAAAACACCTCAGCAATGCCAATGAGACAGTACTGAATCAGTAGCCAATATGCACTGAGGCCAGGCATTGGTAGTAAGAAAATGACCTCGTACCCATGTTTGATTGCATATTTTCTTCTATACCTCTCAAAAACTCCAGCCCATGCAACTGATAAGATTGACACTGCTAAACCAATTCCTACTCTTTGAAGCTGAGAGGCTCCATGAGGGTGACCTGTTAATCGACGAGACAGTGGTACAAATGTGGAATAGTAAAGAGAAAGGATGAGGAATATGCTCAGTCCTGGAAAGACAGGCATACATGTAACTGGGAGTTTGAGTTGTCCCATGTGAGTGTTTAATGTGTAAGCTTGCTGGACGGAGAGTGTGAGAAATTCAGTTAAGATTAAACTGAGCATTATTGTGCAGGCTGTTACGGGAAGAAGCTTTATCAGTATTTTAACCTCTTCTACTTGGGTTACAGTGCATAGTCTCCAGGGGCTTGGATTCCCGCCATCTTCTTTGAGTTGCAGTGCTGCCTTGTCCAAACATCTGGAGACCAATGAGTAAGCTGTTAGACGAATCCGTGATACATAGAACACTACTTAAGAGTCTGCCATGCAGTTCTTTTAAGAGAGCTGCACAGCAGAAAGCTAGTACGATGAGAAGAATTTTTCAGCATTTACTTGCTTCAGTCCTCAACACTTCTCAAACTAGAAAGGGTATCCAATCAACACCATTAAAGTACCAGGTCTCTACAGATAAATGTGAATGTTAAAATCATCGGACAAAATTCTAAAGAGAAGTCTGAATGCAGAAGAGGCGAGTACCTAAAATCATCTGTATGAGTGATCTTCTCGCTGCCCTTAATGGCAGATCGCTTGCCTGGAAGCTCGTACAGCCCCACATAATCACTACTGGAGAAAGGTGCATTTCTTTTCCTTGCAGCAGCAACTAGGACCTGAGCTACACGAGTGAGTGGGCTGCCACCGGGTAATCTGTGTCTGTATAAAGGTGTTCCAACAAAGAAAACCAAGTTCGAGATGCCCATTGCTATGGCAAGCGACCCGAATGCCGATGCCCAACCATGCTTCATTTGGATATACACAACCATTGTGAAAGCCACAATGGCTCCCACTGTGACAGAGAGGTAGAAAAAATTGAAAAATCGGTCCAAGAGGGTCTTATAATTTTTGCTCCTTTCATCAAACTGGTCGGCTCCAAATGATGAGACACACGGTCTGATGCCTGCCGCTCCAAATCCTGTTATGTAGAGGAAAACATACAAATATGCCATTTGCCAGGATTTGGCCTGCTCACAGCTCCCTAAGAGAAGGGATATCTGATCACAGTTCGTTTGATCTGGCGTGAGCGTTTTGATTGTGGCACACAGGGTGATTCCTGTCAGACCCTGCATGTGAAGCACAGAAATGAAATTAATATGATTGATTTTGTGTTACGTAGATAAACTGCACAGAAAAGGTTCCTAAGTTGAAATAATAGAATAGGTTACACTGATTTTGTAGATATTTAGATAAGGTTGTCTGAGGTGTTTTCTCTGAAAATACATGTTGTTTTCAGAATAAGTGAAATAAGTGTCATTTTTTTTTTTTGTGTATTTTGGGGAAATAGAATTCAATCTTTGGATTTAGGTTATTTTTTGGACTCGTTGAGAACCCATTTTTGTTCCATGGTTTGCCTTAAATCCTGAGGATTTCTGAAAGGTTTGGGAATTCGACCTTGTCTTTTCATCCAATCATCGACATGATCGTATGTTCGTATGTACTTTTGAAAAGAGAATACAAGGTATGAAGCCTCCAACGTGTAATGGTACAGGACTCCTTCGACTCGTGCAGAGTCTGACCAAGTCCAAGGATTGAGTGGATCAAGCTCCCATCGATTATTTTGCTAATAAAAAAAGTAAAAAACCGAATGACGAACTGTTTTATTATTAATTAAATATTTTTAGTAATTTAAACAATTAAAAATCTTGTCACTTTATTTTTTAATGATGGGATAGATGGTCCCTACGCATTGACCAACCGGAGAGACTTTTTTCAGAAGGCAATAAATAACGAATGAATGAAAGACCCAACAAAAAGGGCAGTGCTGTTGGGAGCTATGGGCCATTTAATGATTTCACCAGCAATGCTCTCAGTCTCCCACAGTGTCATCCATGATCCATCCCCTGTTCTGAGTACTAATTCGTACTTCCCATGATTCTTCTTACATCTCTTCGACAGAGATTATTATTTTCACAATCAGTAAACAAAGAGTAAACCGCCATTAATGGATCTGAATCCAGAATCCTCAAATCTCAATCAACGGAAGGCCCAGGGTCGATCGCATTATCTGGTTGATTTGCCTAAAGGCCAAGTCTATACGGTGGAAGTCCATGCAAACTACTGATCTCACTCGTTTAATTTGACCAACAGATACCTACAAGTTCTGGTGATCGATGAATGCTTTAAGAGCTGAAGTTTCATCCGATGAACTTGTATAGAAAAAAAAAAAAAACAGGACGAAATGAAGGGGGAGAGTTTTGGAGAAATTGGAACGTACCGCGAGGTAGATGGTTGCGAAGATTGCGATAGTCCAGTAGCGACCGAGGTACGCGTCGGCGAGAAACCCACCAAGAACGGACGATGCCTGTGATATACCCAAGAAATTGTTAACAGCATTCGCCGAACTAGTGAAGGGCCTGTGCATCACATAGAACATGAATGCCACCATGTTCACCGAGAGACCGAAATACGCCATTCTCTCCGCCATCTCATTCCCTGGGAAAAAAACAGAGGTAGAAAAAAGAAAGAGCAAAAAAGACAAAATCTATCATCTTCAAGCTCGATGTGGACCGGAAAGAGGTGAATTGGAACGAGTTAAAATGAGTCCAAGGAAAGATGCAAAATTTACAGAGATTATTGATTACCGAAAATGAAGAAGGCGGCGATCCATCCCCCTGTTTTCGATAGATCGGTAATCGGCTTCCCACGGATGTTTACCGGAGTAGTACCCCCTACATATCCCCCACCGATCGATGTCCGCCTCTCGTCGCTCTCGGCGAAATATATGCCGAGCTTCTTTCTCCGAGTCGTGGTAGATAATGGATCAGAGTTCTCGACGCGATCCTGCCGCGAGTGTTGATGAGCCATTCCGGATGGAGATGGCGTGGATTTTATTTCACTGGTAGCCATAACTGTGAAAGTAAGAGAAGCAGTGAACCACCGACAGTTTGTTCAAATAGTCTCAAGTCTCAACCACGCAGCTGCAGTTTTAATTCTAAAATCCTTCCAGCCTTTTCACTGCCAAATGACTGAGGATACTGGTTCAGATTTGGGAACAAAAAACTCCTCGGCTCTGCGCGAATCAACAAGAATTTTCCAGTAGCATATTCAGCTCCAAGCTACTAAGAATCTGAGGAACTCCTGCCGTCTCCAGTTGAATCCGATCTGCTAAACGACGCTGGAACTAAAAGACGCTTTCCGAACTAATCAAGGTAAGCTCCCTCTGTTTGATAAAAAATCTATTTTCTCCTCCCTCAGATCCTATAAATAAAAAGGAAGACCAAAGCTAGCTGCAGCGTCTCTCAGTACATTCAGATCATAATTAACTCTCCGTCCTCGACAGCCATATATATGGCTCCAGCAAATTTCCTGCATCCCAGCCACGTTGGGAGCTCCCAAGCAATCTTGAGCCTGCTAAATCAAGAAGGCGAATGAATATACATACATACCGAGAGTTAGATATCAGTAATTTCCAAGTGCCGAACCTGCAAAATCAAGATGGCGAATTTTCAATAATGGTGCTTCAACTACCACGTGAGAATGGGGAAAGCCGGAGGAAGAGGACGCTAGTAGAGTGCCGCCATTAATTCCCAGGTAAGTTACACGTTAGTGAGGAACCGGATCGAAACTTCGGAAGTGGCTCCTTCGCTTTCATGGGGGGATGGCGCAATAAAAAAGGGCGGTCGGTATTTGATTTGAAAGCAGGGATCCCAATCAAAGTGGTGGTTTTTAGGTGAGACTTTTAATTGTGGCAGTCGGAGTGTAATTGCAGAGAGTTCCGAAAATAGAGTAGGCAGGGCAGGCAGCGTCTATTCGTCCTGTCCGTTCTCTTTAAATGTAACACGGCCTACCTATATAGCCTGGCTTACATGGCTGCTTCATAAATATAATTACAATGAAATACATTTATGATTATAAAAAGTTTAAGCTTCAAAATGTATTGCTGACTTGCTGTTTTTATTATAAAAATTAATTATTATTTATGATATTTGAAATAAAAGGGTCGATCGGTAGATCCAATTGTATAAGACCCGAACCTGCAAAAGCGTTCGAGTCTGGTTAAAACGGTTTAACGGGGTCAAGATCTGCCGCGAACAAAGGTCAAAAGGGTTGATAAGTACAAAAAACGACACTAAATAGCGTTGCTTTTAAAGAAGAAGTTTTTGCTCTCCTTTGTTAGCAGCGACCCGTTTAACAACGGATTGGGGGTCCGTGGATTTAAGATGACGTCAGCACAATGCATATATAAGATAAATGGAAAAAAAAAAGCTACACAAAAATAAAATAACTTAAAAATTGATTGTCTCTTGATCTATATATATATATATATATATATATGGGAATTAGGCCTGTAAACGGATACAGAATGGACCAGATCCGACAAGCACTATTTCGGATCTGAATCCGATTTGGATATAAAGTTGTATGGGATCTGTATAATCGAATTGGATAATTCCGAATATGAATGTTGATAATAAAAAAACTATTAAAAAATAATCGAAGGGGAGATTTGTAAGATTTTTAGGTTTCAGGGTTTGTGGAACAAGGACAAAATTTTAAAAAGTGAGTTGGGTTTTAGGGTAAGGAACAAAGAATGGATTTTAAAAAAAGTAAGGTGGGTGAAGGGATTTTTAAAAAGTTGCTTAGGTTTTAGGTATGGGGATAAAGAAGAGATTTTAAAAAAAGTAAACTGAATTTTAGGTTGGGAGACAAGAAAGGAAAAGTAAGTTGGTTTTAGGTTAAAAGGACAATGAAGGAATTTAAAAAAAAATTAAAGAGTATCCAGATTCGGATAGTTAGCGGATTCAAATACCTTTATTTGGATTATGGTTCCAAAGGCTTTTACTTCGGATCCGAATATTCGAAAAAGGTCCGATGGATTTGAAAATCCGGATCAAATCCAGAAAAACGGATATAGATCATATCGGATCTGGATAAATTTTGGATCTCTTCCCACCTTTATTGGGAATACTGGTTGAGGAAAAATAGGGGAAAGGAATCTGAGTCCCCTAGATTCTGTATTTAATTTAATAAAAATAAACTTTTAAAAAATTGGGAAAATTTTGATGATGCGTCTGTAGGCGTCAAAATTCGGCGCGGCTCAAATTCGACAAGTACATGCCCACCCAATAAACCATCCAAAATCTTATTTCGTGTATGCAGTAGATTTTTCTACAGTACACCCGTCACTTTCAATAAGACAGCTCACCTACGAGTCCGACATCCACTCAAATTAATTTTTCAAATCAATTGGCAGTCAACCAAAATCAAAGCCACGCCACGCCAGGCTTCTCAAGCCACTCGACAGCCCGCTAAAAAGGCAAGCCACGCCAAAAGAAAACTTGAGATCGACCAAGTCTGATCGATCCCTCAATTGTAGGGAAGGGAAAAGGAAAGTCTTCCCTCCTCTTACGGATCAAGAGAGGAAAAACAGGGAGCTCCCCCAATCCTTCCCCACTCCAATAGAAGCAGAAGAAATCAACCAAGATCCTCTTTATGAGGATCGAGCTCCAGCATACAAATCAAGCACTGGCTACAAATAGCCAGAGACTGAACGCCAAAGGTTGGACACACAGAGGTTCAAGGATTTTTCACACAAAGTCACCCGACTCAAACTTTTTCGAGCCTGAAGATCACAAATTTTCCAGTTCGTCGAAATACACACAGTCTACCGAAGAAGCTTTACACGTTCACCGGTGACATTAATAGGCCAAAAACACGAAACAAAAATACTTCCATCCGGCCGACTATATCCGTCGTTGTTCGTGCACTCTCGCTCGGAGACTCACAATCCATCGTCGAACTGAAGAAGACTGTGACTTCACCGTCATCCACATCAGGGATCGAATCAGAGGAAAGCTAGGAGATTGCATCCACAAAATTTCCAAATTTCCAAACAAATTGTAATTTCTCTGTTCTTTCAGTTGAATTAATCAATCGGTCGCGCCCTTTTGCGGACCGGAGTTTTTTCACCAAAACAGATTTGGCATGCCCGGTGGGACATCTCCTACCTCTCATCTCTTCCTCCAATAAAAAAAAAAAAACCCAAAATTCAATCCAATTCCTAGCCACAACAATGGTAACAACGACACCAACAACAACAATACCGGCAAACCAACAGCTGGCTCGAGCTCTGCCTACCCGTGCCCTGCTATGAGCGCAAACTTGACCTTAACAATGGGGGTTCGCGGATCGAAGGTCGGCTCTACGGCCAACATTCGTGCTCTGACCTCTCCACCACCAGCCACATGCCCAATGACAAGGGCGTTGGCCAGGAGCTTGTTAGTAGGTCAGGCTCCCTTCGTGAAGGATACACACCGCCTGAGCGCAGTGTTCCAACCACAAGCTACCGCAACCTCTTCCAAACTAGTCACAACAACCCCAGTCAGGTTGATGCCAGCGGCAACTAAGACGACCTACATGACTGTTGCCACTACACCACTGGCACACAACTCAGTGGCCAGTCCGACCCAGTCGCCATCATCGCAAAGGGTCCCCTTTGTGCCTGCTCTGATCTAGCGTTACAAAAAGCACGCAACTCCTTCCTCATGAGGAAGGACCAAGCACCAGTTCTGGCTTCACCCAGAACTACGGCCTAGAGCCAGTCACCCATGGTGATTGTCTCCTAAGAACTCTTGGTTGCGCTCACTTTCGCAGCTCAAACACCTCGTCGACTGACGCCAGCAGCCAAACCTCTGGCCCGATCGCCAATTAACTCTCGCCAGAGTACACCGGCGGTCACTCCATCGAGCTGGTCGCCCGTCAAGGCAACAAGTCGCCCAAACATTCCAGTGCTCGACTCTCCAACTCGATCACCTAATGCGGCCTCGTCGCGCCAAATTACACCGACGTCTTCCTCCCCAACAGGGTCACCAGTAAAAATGTCGCCACTCTAGTTCGCGACGGGAGCATCTCCTTCCACTCCCACAGTCAAAGTTGCCGCCTTGGCAACCTCGGTCAAAACGGTCGAAGAGCAGCTAGCGGAAATGCAAGCTGCGCTAAAAGAACAAGATGAGAGGATCCGCACCAAGGATGCTCAAATCATGGCTCGTGACATCTAGATCGCGCAAATGATGGAGCGATTGGAAGCCTTCATGACCAACGCCGATGACATATCTCAAGAGGTTGACCGGAACAGGGCGACAACCAGCGCTTCGGCTGAGCCCTGTCGAGAGGAGCTTGCTTAGAAAGAGCAGCTGGTGGTCCCGACGACTATTCAAACGTCGCGGGGCAAGGAGGAGCCGACCTCCCTTACACTTGACGCGGTGAATGATATGATCAACCGTGCCATCAGAAACAGCTCTGGCGAGAGGAAATCAGTATCCTATCGGAGACCTTACACCCAACAAATTTGAAATCTCCCGATGCCATTCGGGTACCATTCGCCTAAATTTCAACAATTCAATGGCGACAGACATCCGAAGCAGCATGTCGCCCACTTCATCGAAACCTGTGACAACGTCGGTACCGACGACGACCTTCTTATCAAGCAGTTCGGTCGTTCATTGAAGGGAAACACCTTCGACTGGTACATCGACCTACAACAGGAATCGATAGACAGCTGGGAGTAGCTTGAAAATGAGTTCCTCAGTCGGTTCTACAGTACCCGACGCACAGTGACGTTAGCTGAGATAGCCAATCTTCAAGAAAGGCGAAAAAGTCATTGACTATATCAATCGGTGGAGGAATCTTAGCCTTAACTGCAAAGAGAGCTCCAACCTATCCATTGAAGAAGAGATCGACATGTGCGTTCGCGACATGTCATGGGGGCATCTCTACTTCCACAAGGGGAAGAAATCGGCCGACTTCCAAGAGCTTGCAGCTAAAGCTCACGACATGGAAGTCGTCATGGAGCAAGTAGGCGACCTCACCGCTCCAATCCCCGATCTGTCACAAAGGAGCCAAAAGAAAAGGCAAAAGGCTCCTATGCAATTAAAAGCTTCACACCGATCAAGGTTGGGAGCAACCAAAAGTTGAATTACGCCCCGCGGCCACGCACCGGGCCCAACTTCTAGAGGCAAACGTTGAAGGAGAAACAATCAAAGACTTATCCCTTCGCAGATGCGGACGTCCTAGTCATGCTTGAGCAATTGCTCGGAGCAGACCTACAACGCTTACCAAAAGTGAAAAGACCCAACGACTTGACAAAATCGAAGGAGTTGAACTTCTGTAAGTACCATCGCTTACTTGGTCATTCAACTGAAAAGTGCTTTGTCCTAAAGGACAAAATTCTAGAACGCAAGGTCGCATTATAATCGACGGAATGGAGAACATCGCATTAGTAAACTCCATATCTGTCAAGGCCAAATCTGACTCCAAACCCAAATCCAACAAGCCTCGAGGCATGAAAAGGGAGTACTGTCCCAAGTCTAGCCTCCACAACAAATCGCCGGTGAAAAAGGCTCCAGTGCCGGCACCCCGAGAAGCTGCTAAGGCAGATGCGAAGGGGTGGATTCTGGTCACCCGACGGAAGAAGCCGATCCAAGTGTATGAACCATCGAAAACAACCACAAACAAGGGGAAACAGTTGAAGAAAAGGGCCACGAAGTGCCGCATCAAAATTCCAGGGATAAATGTCCAAGGAGTAAACATGAGGAAGAGAAGACCCATCACATTGGAGGAGTTCTTCCCCAAAGACTTCCTCACGCCACCTCCAGCAATGGTGGCCACCTGGTCGTCCGCACCCCCTACTGGGCAGACTAGCAAAGAAGATAAGGGCAAAATGCTAGTGGTCGAGTGTGACGACCTGGAGACGTCGTTAAAGAAAATTTCAACCTTGAACGAGCTCGAGGATGACTTGGACCTGCCTATTCGATCTCGACAAGCTCTAATTAAGGTACTCGGCAAACTAGAAAAGCTCCAAGCTAAGTTGGAGCAACTGATCATGAGGAAGAACGACCTGTTGAAGGTCGGTCTGACGCTGCAGTTCAGGAAAGCAGATAAAGCCTCCTCGTCTCGGCAAATGTCGCAACCAGAGGAGTCTCTCATTGTTGGGTGTCTAGCAAGTGCACTAGGTTAGCAAGTAATATAGACTAGAGAGTCCAGATATCGATCCCACAGAGACCTTGATGAGAATTCAGTTTAAGTAAAGATTTTTCTATTGATTGAGGGAAAAGAAATTTTTGGTTTTGGTTTTGAAAATTGAAAAGAAAAGAAAATAAAACTACTAGAAAAACTAATAGAGATGAGATGTTGGGGAAGAGTGTCAATCCCTCCTAGCTGTTAACATGTAAAATTATGATTTTATAGCTCAAACACCTTTACTTTGACTTAGCTTTTGAAAACCTGGTTACCCATATACAGGAAATATCTTTCACTTATTCCTTGAACTCCTTCTCAACCGGAACATTCAAATCCTAAGTGCATAAATATAAAAGCTTGAAGATTTACTCTCTCTTATTCAGAACAAGAGTTATAGAAGTCACATCACTTTTCAACTAGTCTTCTTCGAAACCGGAACAATCTAGTTTAAAAGCGAGTTGTTTTAGAAAACAAGGAATCATATAACTAACCCAAATCTTTATTGAAATTTAACTTCTCATTCGTACCTCATTAAACTTCAGATATTAATCTAGACTATCAATAAGCAATGAATACAGATTCTAAAACAAAAGCAGAGTACTTTATTGCTATAGAAATCAGAACTTAAACATGTAAAAACTAGGAGTTCATGACTTCCCCAACAAAGAGAGACTACTCCATAATAATAGAATAAACACACAGTAAAAATGATTCAATTACAGACATAGATATAAAATAAACTAAGGACGGAAACCCCCTTGAAGGACTACCTTTGGCTTCTCTTGCACCTTGACTGAAATCTCCACCTTCTCTCTCTAAAGTGCCAAGAGGTCGTGTAAGACTCCCTCTGGACTTTATCTTCTCTCTAACCTAACTACATAACAAGAAAAACAAACTAAGAACTGAAATTGGAACTCAAAAACTGGATAAAAAACTCGATGCTTGTGCTATGCCTCGGACCTCCTTTTATAGCTGAAGCTCTGCCCAGAACTTGTAATTTTGGCCTCTATCTGGGGGTATGAATTATGACTTCCCGACCTCAGAATTATCTGAAATTACATCCGAACCTTCCTTACATAGTCCTTGACTTGTGTAGGAAATTTGAAGTCATTCTGAGTTGGGAAACTTGAGATATCTCCTTGAGAAGTTGAACTGGTTCTGTTGCCAATCCACCACTTTGAAAATATAAAACTCCACAACCCCGACTTGGATTGGCCTGATTTTCCGTGTCATAGTTCTCAATCCTCTCAGGAAGCTGTGGTCCAAATTTTGATCCAATTAGATGTCGGAATCTCCAGATATGGCCTCTTCAATCTCGGACTTGTACTTTCCTTTTATGGCAGCAGTTTCCTTCTTTGCCTTGGACTTCTCTTCTTGACCATTCAATGCACATAGACTCTGGAAATATATCATAAAATCTTCATGGATACCTTCCTTAGCCAATTAGGACTTCTTCTTCCAAGTCTGGGCTTGATTGGTAGTCAAAATCCCAATATTTCCGCAAGTCACGATGCTGAGTCAGCGGCTCTATCGCGCCGAATTGTTCTTTGTTTTGGCGCGGTCGCGCCACTGGAGCAGAAATTTTGTTTAAGTCTGGAGCACGGCCTTCGGGTCCTAAATGAGGAAGGATTCTTCATGGCGCGGTCGCGCCACTTTATACTGTAGGACTGGCGCGGTCGCGCCACTCCTTAGACGCTTTGCCGACTTCCCGAAATAGAACCCCAAACTTTTGGACACATATCACAACCCCAAACTTAAACTCGTCCTCGAGCAAAACTCTGAAATAAATACCAGATAGATCTGTAAAGACTTAAGAAAATTTCAGTGATCCTCCCTACTAAAGTTTCAAAATAGATGATTCACTCCTTTCCTAATGATTCTTCTTGCTTAGTAAAAACAGATTTCGAATTTTCTTCAAATTTTTCAAAGATGAACATGCCCATACAAGTGATAAGTCTCAATTCAACTCCATAGGCCAACCATCAGTCCATTCTCCACTAACCTGAAGGAATTTTCAATTCCGATCAATAGGTCTTTGTGGGTTGTAATGAGGCAGGGGTAATGGGTATGATGAAGATTTTTGGTTATTTATTATGGGTTTTATTCTCCTCATATCCATTTTCCATTTTCCTGAGCATGAATTGGATTTGTGATTTTTCCTCCAAGCTCTTCCACCCCAAACTTATTATTTTGCATTGATCCCTCATTTCTTCCTTTTCCCTCTTTTTTTTCTCTTTCGTTTTTATCTTTTTCTTTGGGTTTTGTCCAAAATCTAGCTTACCTCGTCGGTTGACTCAGAGTCCCTAAGCTTGCTGAGGCCCGAGACCCGGTGCACACACGAGGTGGCCTTTCCCTTAACTAACCCACAACCTTTTCTTTCTTTTTCCTTGGCTTTGTTTGGAGTTCAGCTTACCTTGCCGGTTGACTCAGAGACCCTAAGCTTGCTGAGGCCCGAGTCCCGGTGCACACTCAAGGTGGCCTTTCTCCTACTCAGCCCAAAATTTTTTCTTTCTTTTCCTCTCTTGCTCCTTCTCCCCCTTTACAATGAAATATTTCTATACCCTTCATCCATCCCTCCTTATAACTTCAAAATCTTTATCCATGCTCATCCAAACAGAACACTTCAATAATTTGGAGAATCAAGGGTCAGTAAGAAACAAGTTCAATTATCACTACGGCTGGTTCATGTAGCATGGGACATTGAAACAAAACAGGGATCTTTTCGACCCAAGAGGTTTGACAAAACGTGATGCAACTTGTGCATTTCAATGGGTGGCTTTGAAAAAGGCTCAAACGATTTTTAAACAGGTGCCTAAATCACCTCAGAATTTTGAAAACCTTTCTCTGTTTCGCCTCAAGTTTTCCTCAGGTTGGTTCTAGTGATTGAAATCGACTTGCTCACTTGTACTTTGTTTTCGAAAACTATTTTTAAAGAAAAATTCTCATCCATTCAAGACTAAGCATCTGAACTAATATATTTCTCCAGAAAGTGAATCATGCTATTCATATGATCAGGGGCTTTCACTGGTATTTTTTAAAGTCTTTATTGGATTTTCTAGTGAAAAAAATAGTGCTTTCAAATCCATGCATGAAAAGTATCCCACCCCAAACTTAAATTTTTTTAAATCCCCTTAAAATTACGTGAAGAGTATCCCACCCCAAACTTAAAAACCTGCTTTGTCCTCAAAGCAGCAGTAAACATAGGAGTGATAGAGATACTTCCCTGACTTTCTGGGTGGAGTGAGGTTGGATGGATCTCCCTTAGTGGCTTTTGCATTCTGCTCTCATGGGTTAGTGATAAAAATTTGCATGATTTTCAGCAATTGAAAATGAAAATTGACTAGAAGTGTCTCTCAAGCATAAAATGTGTCTTAAGAAGAATACTTGGAGTGGAGGTTCTGTTGCTGCACCTCTGTAGTGGCCAAATCTCATCAACCCAGTGGTGCGGCCGCGCCAGAATTTGGCGCGGTAGCGCCGAGTAATTCCTTGAAATTATCAGATTCTGAATGCAATTTTTAATATTTCTAGTTTGGACAATTAAATATTAGAGAGAGGCATGCTTCGGAGTGATTTGCATATATTTCCATTGGAAGAATGAAGAAGTTCATGCTTTGAGACAAATCATTGAGAGTAAAAATATAATTTCATTAATATGAATGGAGATTGAGTACATATTAATGAAATTGCATGTAGCACACTCTCAGATACAAAAGCACACAAAAATAAGCTCACACATGAATTTCAACAAAGAAAAGTTTTCAAGATATAGCAAGAAATATCTACCCTTCTTTTTCCCTTTCATCTTCTTCTTCCATTTTCCAGTTTTGAGTTTTTAATTTTTTTGTGTTTTTCTATTTTTTGAAAGCTGTAAATTTTTAATCTAACCCTATTCCTATCCTAGGTCTATGCAAAGAAATCAAAATCTTATTCAAATTTAAACAAGTCCTAAAAATTTTGAAAGAAACTATCCTAACCTACTAAAAACAATTCCAGCAAATTCAAAAACTCCTACTCCTATTATTTACTCTACCTACTGATCCATGTGATCTGATCCACTAGGATCGAATGGAAACTGGAACCATCTATGCTTGAGGGTGTTTTTGACTTTGAAATGTCCTGCATGGTGATTCAAATTTTTGAGTAAAGAGCTGGCCACTCTTTCTCTTTTCAGGTTGGCTTTTAACTTGTTTTGCTCAATTATTTTTAGCCAACTTTTCTTCACACTGCCTAGACCTATTAAAATTTTGATTTCAACTTTTGTGGGTGGTTTATAGGGCTGGATAATGAAGAAATCTATATCTAATGGGAGGAAAGAATGTTCATTGTCCTTAGTGTCTTCTATCCTAACCTCTTCATGCTCTTCATGGGGTTTCTCATCTTTCTCTACCCCATCCCCTTCTTTCTCTTTTTCATCTTCTTCTTTTATCTCAATGATCTTTTCATCCTCTCCCTCTTGAAGTTTCTGAAACTCACAACAACTCTCAGCTCTCTCCATTGTATCTTCCTCTATGTGTTCTGTAGTAACACATAAATTATGACAAGAAGTGCTAGCTGTATTCATCCATGCAGGTTCATCATCATCAGATAGCTCATACAAACATGTTTCAGCATTCATACTGTTGATCAATTCATGCTTTGGCTGATTTTCTAGATTAAAACAAGAAGAGCTAGCTATATGCATCCATGGAGAATTGCTAAGTAACGTACCTTGGTTCCTACCTGATATAGCATTGGCCAGCTGTCCCACTTGTATTTCCAGATTTTGGATTGATTCCTCCTGAGTTTGAAGCCTGACTTCAGTCCGAGCTTCACTTTTCTCCTGATTTGCTAGAATCTTTGAAAGGAGGTTCTCAAGGCTGGCTTTTTGTTCTGGTTCTTGTGCTGCTTCTTGGAAACCAGGTGGTGTTCTTGTTTGAGCAATGGGCTGTTGAGTGCTGGGTTGCTGGTTGTTGTTTGACCATGAAAAATTTGGGTGATTCCTCCAATCAAGATTGTAGGTATGGCTGTCTGAATCATTAGACCTGCAAAAATTTGGAACATATTTAGCCTGGTATAAAGAATTTACAGATTTCACATTACCTGCTCGGCATTCATGGTTGGGATGTCCTCCAATGTCGAGCAGGTAATGTGAAATATGTAAATTCTTTAGACCAGGCTAATTATGTTCCAAATTTTTGCAGGTCAAATGATTTAGACAACCATACCTACAATCTTGATAGGAGGAATCACCCAAATTTTTCATGCTCAAACAACAACCAGCAACCCATCACTCGGCAGCCCATTGCTCAAACAAGAACACCACCTGGTTTCCAAGAAGCAACACAAGAACCAAAACAAAAAGCCAGCCTTGAGGACCTCCTTTCAAAGATTCTAGAAAATCGGGAGAAAAGTGAAGCTCGGACTGAAGCCAGGCTTCAAACTCTGGAGGAATCAATCCAAAATCTGGAAATACAAGTGGGACAGCTGGCCAATGCTATATTGGGATGGCAACGGGTACGGGTTAGCGGGGAGCCCGCCCCGACCCGACCCACTTAAATCGGGTTCGGGTTTAAGTTTTTACCCCGCGGGTTGGGTTCGGGTTTTGGGAGCGAAACCCGTCACGGGTTCGGGGCGGGGACGGGTTTCGTCCCAAAAACCCGACCCGACCCGCTTAATTCTTATGTAAAAAAGAAAAGTTTTAGAGGGTAATTAAGTAATACAACGTAAAACCCTACCTCGTCTTCTCAAGTTCTCCCCCAAATCGATCCTCTTCCTCTACCCAAATTTTCAACCGACCGACGCACGCTCTGAGCCTCCGACTCTCTAATCTTTTCATTCTTTCTTCATTTCTACCTCTCTAAACGTAGATTTCGTCGTCATTGAAGGCTTTCTTAGCAAGGAAGAAGACGTTTCATCCAATCGACACTAAATCGACTCCAAATCGGTGCCAAATCGACTTCAAATCGGTGCCAAATTGACTCCAAATCAGCTAAATCGACTCCAAATCAGCCAAATTGACTCCAAATCAGCCAAATCGACGCCAAATCAAGTATCCTCTTGCACGAGTAAGTCCCATTTTCCTCTTCTTCTTCTTCTCTCTGCATTTTTGCTCGGCTCGCTGTGTTGTTTATCGTTTGCTCAGCTAACTGTGTTGTTCTGTTTTGTTCTTCGAGTGGGTTTTGTAAGTTTTTTTTTCTCTTGCTTGAAGCACAAAAATTCCCACAGAATTTTAGTGGCGATTTTGTCTCCACGGTGGGAAGTGACACGGCAAGAATTTTAGCAGTGATCCTTAATTACTAATCAAATGTCATAGCTGTATTTTATAATGGCCTAATGGGTATCTTACTTTCCTTAAGCTCTCCACAGAGGCATCTGGAATTTTTCTAGATGTCGGCAAGAATGTTCGATTATTTTTTTATCAGAAATTGATATTTTAGTTTCATTGCAACTGATATTTTAGTTTCATTGCAGATAAAAAGTTTCGAGACTTCAGAAAATATTCCAAATAACAATGAGTCAGCAAAGAGTCAGGTGTGTAACTTATTTCTTTTTGTTGGTTTAGGAGGTATTTTTTTTAATTTTAGATGTAATTATGCACTAAATAGTATTTCTTTATAAATTATAATAATTGTTAACAAACATATTCTATTGCTTATGTAGCTCTGTGGCTGAAACTCAAGCAAACCCGTCAGATAGTGATCCATTGTTGGATGCAAATGATGTAGTCCAATCACAAACGGGAGGGGCTGAGAGTCAACCACAAACAATGCAATCTGAAACTCAACCAGAGAGGACAGAGGGTGACACTCAATCTCAGCCTAGTGGGAATGAAACCTCTACTCAAGTAACTGCAAGTGGTAAAAGGTCATTGACATCTGCTGTGTGGAAGGATTTTAAAAAGTTCATAAAAGATGGAGAGGAGACATCAAGATGCAATCATTGTAAAGCTGAGTTGAAGGCTCCTAGCAGAAATGGCACATCATCATTGTTTCAACATTTAAAGAGATGCTCTAGGAAGAAAAGCAAAGATGTTAAGCAACAATTACTGAATTTTAAGGAGAAAGCTGATGGAAAAATTAGTGTTATGAATTTAAGCTTTGATGTAATTGCTGCGAGAGAGAGTTTGGTGAAGTTAATAATTTTGGAAGAACTTCCATTAGCTTTTGTTGAGAGCCGCCACTTTAGGAGCTTCATTAGTGAAATACAACCATTGTGCAAAAATATTTCTAGGAGCACTACAAAGAAGGATATAATCAAGTTATTCCAGAAAGAGAAGTTCAAGTTGCTGAAAACTTTGGATAAAATTCCTAGTAGGATTGCTCTCACCACTGATATGTGGACCTCAATACAAAATAGAGGCTATATGGCAATCACAGCTCATTACATTGATGAGTCATGGTTACTTCAGAAACGCATATTGAGGTATGTTATGTTTCTTGGGTTATTTTTATTTCATTTTTTTTATAGAATCTGAATGTATTTGTCATTTCTGAATTAGGTTTCAATATATTCCTACTCCTCATACCAAAGAAGTTTTGCGTGATGCTTTGATGGATTGTATTTTGGATTGGAACCTAGAACAAAGGTTATCAACTATAACTATGGATAATTGTTCTACAAATGATGCTTGCATAAATCTAGTGAAAGATGAACTTTGTGTTTCTTACCCTTGCCCTTTGATATTGGATGGAAATATATTTCATGTACGTTGTTGTGCACATGTGTTAAATATTATTGTTCAAGAAGGTTTGGGGTATATCAAGTCAGCAATTTAGAAGTTGAGGGGTTGTGTATTTTATTGGACTGCTTCTTCTTCAAGAGTTGATAAGTTTGAAGTAGTTCGTGAAATTCGAGTTCCTTGTTCCAAGAAGCTTATTTTGGATTGTAAAACTCGATGGAATTCTACACATGACATGTTGGAAGTTACTCTAGAATATAAAGATGCCTTTGTACATTTGAAACAACGTGAGAGGGTAAATGTGATTTGCCTACTGAAGAAGAGTGGATCATGGCAAAAGATATTTGTGGAAAGCTGAAACTCTTTAAGGAAGCCACAGAATTGTTTTCAGGTACGAAGTATCCAACTGCAAATATTTTTTTTCCAAAAATGTGTGATCTTAAATTAGCATTGGATAAGTGGGAAAAGTCTTTCAATGAGACAATTCGTAATATGGCGTTGGCTATGCTTGTGAAGTTTGATAAGTATTGAAAGGTTTGTTCTACTTTTTTAGCTATTGCTGTTATTTTTTATCCAAGGTATAAGATGAAGATTGTTGAGTGGTATTATCCTTTGATGTACCGTAACTATGTTACGGAAATTGATAAAGTTAAAGAAGCAATTTATGGGCTTCTTAAGGATTACCAACATAACCCTCTTGGATCTGTGTCATTTGAATCTTCAGCTCAAATTGGATTAGGAACATCCTCAGAATGTGAAAATAATTTGTCAGCATTTGATTCTTTTGTCATGACTAGCCAAGGAGATACAACATTGAAGTCTGAGTTAGATTATTATTTGGAAGAATTTTTTACTCCAAGGCATGTCACTCTTGATGTTTTGGAATTTTGGAAGAATATTGGAGTAAGATACCCCACTTTATCCAAAATTGCTAGAGATATATTAGTTGTTCCTGTATCAACTGTAGCATCTGAGTCGGCTTTTAGTACTGGAGGGAGGACTATTAGTGATTTTCGTAGCCGACTTAAACCAGAATCAGTGGAAGCATTGATATGCACACGAGATTGGATATTAGCAGAGCTGGAAGGTAAATATTTCAAATTTAAATTGATGCACTTTTATTAACTCTTTTACAAGTAAATTGACTTATGATATTTTTTTATAGTTAGTTCTAGTACAACAACAAAGGAAATGGAAGAATGTATTACTGATGAGTCTGAAGAAGATGAGGATAATTAGTTTGAAGGTAAAAAGGTCTTGCTCTTGTTATATGTTATTTTTATTTGCTTTTTTTATATTATTGGTTTATATATATATTTTTTTGTTGTAGGTTTTGTGAGATGTTTCTATCCTGAGGAGCAATATGTGATGAAGTTGAAAGAGGATAATGTATTTGGCTTATTGTAGGATTTGGACTAAGTTGGAAATGTAGTTTATTTAATTTAATTATGAAACACTTAAGCTTATTGGTTGTATTAGTTTGAAGTGGATTATTTGTTTGTGTAATTTGCTTAATCTATGGATTTGGATGTCCTTAGTGATTAGTTTGAAAATTTATTATATTAGTGAATTTTATGTTTGATGTTTAGGTATTTATATGTTTATAGGTTTATATTATTTATTTTTGAATATTTTTATATTTTAAATTTTTTATTATTAAACATGTAATAGTGGCTTAGTGGGGCGGGTCGGTCGGTGGTACCCTTGGGCGGGCGGGTTTTCGCGGGTTCGGGGCTGGTTTTTTTGCCCTGGGGCGGTAATGGTTTAAAAATCAAACCCGCAGGCGGCGGGTTTTCGGGGACGGGTTTCCCGGTTTTCCGCGGGGGGGCGGGTTTCCAAAACCCGCCCGCCCATGCCATCCCCCCAATGCTATATCAGGTAGGAACCAAGGTACGTTACCTAGCAATTCTCCATGGATGTATACATCTAGCTCTTCTTGTTTTAATCTAGAAAATCAGCCAAAGCATGAATTGATGAACAATATGAATGCTGAAACATGTTTTTATGAGTTATCTGATGATGATGAACCTGAATGGATGAATACAGCTAGCACTTCTTGTCTTAATTTATGTGTTACTGCAGAACACATAGAGGAAGATACAATGGAGAGAGCTGAGAGTTGTTGTGAGTTTCAGAAACTTCAAGAGGGAGAGGATGAAAAGATCATTGAGATAAAAGAAGAAGATGAAAAAGAGAAAGAAGGGGATGGGGTCGGGAAAGAAGAGAAACCCCATGAAGAGCATGAAGAGGTTAGGATAGAAGACACTAAGGACAATGAACATTCTTTCCTCTCATTAGATATAGATTTCTTCATTATCCAGCCCTATAAACCACCCACAAAAGTTGAAATCAAAATTTTAATAGGTCTGGGCAGTGTGAAGAAAAGTTGGCTAAAAATAATTGAGCAAAATAAGTTAAAAGCCAACCAGAAAAGAGAAAGAGTGGCCAGCTCTTTACTCAAAAATTTGAATCACCATGCAGCACATTTCAAAGTCAAAAACACCCTCAAGTATGGATGGTTCCAGTTTCCATTCGATCCTGGTGGATCAGATCACATGGATCAGTAGGTCGTGTAAATAATAGGAGTAGGAGTTTTTGAATTTGCTGGAATTTTTTTTAGTAGGTTAGGATAGTTTTTTTCAAAGTTTTTAGGACTTGTTTAAATTTGAATAAGATTTTGATTTCTTTGCATAGACCTAGGGTAGGAATGGGGTTAGATTAAAAATTTACTGCTTTCAAAAAACAAAAAAACACAAAAAAATTAAAAACTCAAAACTGGAAAATGGAAGAAGAAGATGAAAGGGAAAAAGAAGGGAAGATATTTCTTGCAATATCTTGTAAACTTTTCCTTGTTGAAATTCATGTGTGAGCTTATTTTTGTGTGCTTTTGTATCTGAGAGTGTGCTACATGCAATTTCATTAATATGTACTCAATCTCCATTCATATTAATGAAATTATGTTTTTACTCTCAATGATTTGTCTCAAAGCATGAACATCTTCATTCTTCCAATGGAAATATATGCAAATCACTCCGAAGCATGCCTCTCTCTAATATTTAATTGTCCAAACTGGAAATATTGAAAATTGCATTCAGAATTTGATAATTTCAAGGAATTACTCGGCGCTACCGCGCCAAATTCTGGCACGGCCGCGCCACTGGGTTGATGAGTTTTGGCCACTACAGAGGTGCAACAACAGAACCTCCACTCCAGGTATTCTTCTTAAGACACATTTTATGCCTGAGAGACACTTCTAGTCAATTTTCATTTTCAATTGCTGAAAATCATGCAAATTTTTATCACTAACCCATGAGAGCAGAATGTAAAAGCCACTAAGGGAGATCCCTCCGACCTCACTCCACCCAGAAAGTCAGGGAAGTATCTCTATCACTCCTATGTTTACTGCTACTTTGAGGACAAAACATGTTTTTAAGTTTGGGGTGGGATACTCTTCATTCAATTTTAAGGGGATTTGAAAAATTTTAAGTTTAAGGTGGGGTACTTTTCATGTATGGATTTGAAAGCACTGTTTTTTTCACCAAAAAATCCAATAAAGACTTTGAAAAATACCAGCGAAAACCCCTGATCATATGAATAGCATGATTCACTTTCTGGAGAAATATATTAGTTCAGATGCTTAGTCTTGAATGGATGAGAATTTTTCTTTAAAAACAGTTTTCGAAAACAAAGTGCAAGTGAGCAAGTCGATTTCAATCACTAGAACCAACCTGAGGAAAACTTGAGGTGAAACAGAGAAAGGTTTTTAAAATTCTGAGGTGATTTAGGCATCTGTTTAAAAATCGTTTGAGCCTTTTTCAAAGCCACCCATTGAAATGCACAAGTTGCATAACCTTTTGTCAAACCTCTTGGGCCAAAAAGATCCCTGTTTTGTTTCAATGTCCCAAGCTACATGAACCAGCTGTAGTGATAATTAAACTTGTTTCTTACTGACCCTTGGTTCTCCAAATTATTGAAGTGTTCTGTTTGGATGAGCATGGATAAAGATTTTGAAGTTATAAAGAGGGATGGTTGAAGGGTATAGAAATATTTCATTGTAAAGGGGGAGATGGAGCAAGAGAGGAAAAGAAAGAAAAAATTTTGGGCTGAGTAGGAGAAAGGCCACCTTGTGTGTGCACCGGGACTCGGGCCTCAGCAAGCTTAGGGTCTCTGAGTCAACCGGCAAGGTAAGCTGGACTCCAAACAAAGCCAAGGAAAAAGAAAGAAAAGGTTGTGGGTTAGTTTAGGGAAAGGTCACCTCGTGTGTGCACCGGGTCTCAGGCCTCAGCAAGCTTAGGGACTCTGAGTCTACCGACGAGGTAAGCTAGACTCTGGACAAAACCCAAAGAAAAAGATAAAAACGAAAGAGAAAAAAAAGAGGGAAAAGAAAGAAATGAGGGATCAATGCAAAAGAATAAGTTTGGGGTGGAAGAGCTTGGAGGAAAAATCACAAATCCAATTCATGCTCAGGAAAATGGAAAATGGATATGAGGAGGAGAATAAAACCCATAAGAAATAACCAAAAATCTTCATCATACCCATTACCCCTGCCTCATTACAACCCATAAAGACCTATTGATCAGAATTGAAAATTCCTTCAGGTTAGTGGAGAATGGACTGATGGTTGGCCTATGGAGTTGAATTGAGACTTATCACTTGTGTGGACATGTTCATCTTTGAAAAATTTGAAGAAAATTCGAAATCTGTTTTGACTAAGCAAGAAGAACCATCATTAGGAAATGAGTGAATCATCTTTTTTGAAACTTTAGTAGGGAGGATCACTGAACTTTTCTTAAGTCTTTACAGATCTATCTGGTATTTATTTTACAGTTTTGCTCGAGGACGAGCAAAGGTTTAAGTTTAGCGTTGTGATAAGTGTCCAAAAGAAACTTATTTATGAATGATTTAATGAGCATAAATTCCTAATTCGATTTGATTATGAGCATGAAAGTGACAAATATAACTCAAATACATGTTTTGTGTCTCAAGTACCTTGTAAAAGATGAAAATCTAAATTCTGAGGAAAAATTAAGGAAAAAGGAGCAAAATCAAGCAAAAAAGGGAATGGCGCGACCGCGCCGATTTTAGCGCGACTGCGCTGGGAAAATGTTCGAAAATTCAAATAAATCCAAAAAATTCCCAACGACAAGTGAGGCTGAAAGGAGGATAGTTCGTGAATGTGAAATGGCGTGACCGCGCCCCTCGAGGGCGCTACCGCGCCATGAAGATGGCGCTACCAGTGGCGCTGCCGCGCCGCACTGTTTCCTTGCAAAGATGCCAAGTTCTATTTCGGGAAGTCGGCAAAGCGTCTAAGGAGTGGCGCGACCGCGCCAGTCCTACAGCATAAAGTGGCACGACCGCGCCATGAAGAATCCTTCCTCATTTAGGACCCGAAGGCCGTGCTCCAGACTTAGACAAAATTTCTGCTCCAGTGGCGCGACCGCGCCAAAACAAAGAACAATTCAGCGCGACCGCGCCGCTGACTCAGCTTCGTGACTTGCGGAAATCTCGGGATTTTGACTACCAATCAAGCCCAGACTTGGAAGAAGAAGTCCTAATTGGCTAAGGAAGGTATCCACGAAGATTTTATGATATATTTCCAGAGTCTATGTGCATTGAATGGTCAAGAAGAGAAGTCCAAGGCAAAGAAGGAAACTGCTGCCATAAAAGGAAAGTACAAGTCCGAGATTGAAGAGGCCATATCTGGAGATTCCGACTTCTAATTGGATCAAAATTTGGACCACAGCTTCCTGAGAGGATTGAGAATCATGACACGGAAAATCAGGCCAATCCAAGTCGGGGTTGTGGAGTTTTATATTTTCAAAGAGGTGGACCCAGTGCTGGAATTGGCAGCAGAACCAGTTCAACTTCTCAAGGAGATATCTCAAGTTTCCCAACTCAGAATGACTTCGAATTTCGTACACAAGTCAAGGACTATGTAAGGATGTTTCAGATGTAATTTCATACTATTCTGGGGTTGGGAAGTCATAATTCGTACCCCTGGACAGAGGCCAAAATTACAAGTTCTGGGCAGAGCTTCAGCTATAAAAGGAGGTCCGAGGCAATGCACAAGCATCGAGTTTTTGATCCAGTTTTTGTGTTCCAATTTCAGTTCTTAGTTTGTTTTTCTTGTTTTGTAGTTAGGTTAGAGAGAAGAGAAAGTCCAGAGGGAGTCTTACACGACCTCTTGGCACTTTAGAGAGAGAAGGTGGAGATTTCAGTCAAGGTGCAAGAGAAGCCAAAGGCAGTCCTTCAAGGGGGTTTCTGTCCTTAGTTTATTTTATATCTATGGCTGTAATTGAATCCTTTTTACTGTGAGTTTATTCTATTATTATGGAGTAGTCTCTCTTTGTTGGGGAAGTCATGAACTCCTAGTTGTTACATATTTAAGTTCTGATTTCTATAGCAATAGAGTACTCTGCTTTTGTTTTAGAATCTGTATTCATTGCTTATTGCTAGTCTAGATTGATATCTGAAGTTTAATGAGGTACGAATGAGAAGTTAAATTTCAGTAAAGATTTGGGTTAGTTATATGATTCCTTGTTTTCTAAAATAACTCGCTTTTAAACTAGATTGTTCCGGTTTCAAAGGAGACTAGTTGAAAAGTGATGTGACTTCTATAACTCTTGTTATGAGTAAGAGAGAGTAAATCTTCAAGATTTTATATTTATGCACTTAGGATTTGAATGTTCCGGTTGAGAAGGAGTTCAAGGAATAAGTGAAAGTTATTTCCTGTATATGGGTAACCAGGTTTTCAAAAGCTAAGTCAAAGTAAAGGTGTTTGAGCTATAAAATCATAATTTTACATGTTAACAGCTAGGAGGGATTGAAATTCTTCCCCAACATCTCATCTCTATTAGTTTTTCCAGTAGTTTAATTTTATTTTCTTTTCAATTTTCAAAACCAAAACCAAAAATTTCTTTTCCCTCAATCAATTGAAAAATCTTTACTTAAACTGAATTCTCATCAAGGTCTCTGTGGGATCGATATCTGGACTCTCTAGTCTATATTACTTGCTGACCTAGTGCACTTGCTAGACACCCAACAAGTTTTTGGCGCCGTTGCCGGGGACCATTGAATTGAGAGTAAGTTTAAGTGAATTTTATTTTGTATATTGAGATTAAAATTTTTATTTTATCTTTTCAGGTTGAACCTGATTCATGCATAAAAGTAAGAATTAGTGGTGAGCCACTAGATGAACCCAATCTGGAACTGGAAAGAGCACTCAGATGAGAGGTGGAATTATGTGCAGAATGAGATAAGTCCATATCCTAACTCATATTCGGAATTTCCCCAACCATATGCATCTTCAAATTATGATCCATGGAGAGGTGAATCTGACGTATCATGTTCTTTTGTTGACAATGAAACTAATGATTTCTATAGAAGATAGCATGCTGATTATTTCTCTAGGCAATATGAAAATCAGTATTTAGAAAATAATTGGAAGGACAATTGGCCACATGGGCAATCGTCCATGTTCAGATATGAGCCCCCTCCTGTGTATAATGATCATTGTTATCATAATTCTTCTCCTCAACATCAAGAAGAGTTGTCTAGGTTGGAGAGAAGTGAAAAAGGGAGAGTCGCTGGTATACATAATGTTGATCATGTATTAGCATTGCAGGCACAAGTCGAGTCACTAACCAAACTGTTGTCAAAATTGCACACACCCTTTTTGGTTGCTCAAATTTGTCCCACTTGTATTTCCAAATTTTGGATTGATTCCTCCTGAGTTTGAAGCCTGGCTTCAGTCCGAGCTTCACTTTTCTCCCGATTCGCTAGAATCTTTGAAAGGAGGTCCTTAAGGCTGGCTTTTTGTTCTGGTTCTTGTGTTGCTTCTTGGTAACCAGGTGGTGTTCTTGTTTGAGCAATGGGCTGTCGAGTGATGGGTTGCTGGTTGTTGTTTGACCATGAAATATTTGGGTGATTCCTCCAATCATGATTGTAGGTATGGTTGTCTGAATCATTAGACCTGCAAAAATTTGGAACATAATTAGCATGGTCTAAAGAATTTACAGATTTCACATTACCTGCTCGACATTCATGGTTGAGATGTCCTCCTCCACATATGTCACAAATCTGAGCAACCAAAAGGGGTGTGTGCAATTTTGACAACAGTTTGGTTAGTGACTCGACTTGTGCCTGCAATGCTAATACATGAGCAACATTATGTATACCAGCGACTCTCCCTTTTTCACTTCTCTCCAACCTAGACAACTCTTCTTGATGTTGAGGGGAAGAATTATGATAACAATGATCATTATACACAGGAGGGGGCTCATATCTGAACATGGACGATTGCCCATGTGGCCAATTGTCCTTCCAATTATTTTTTACATACTGATTTTCATATTGCCTAGAGAAATAATCAGCATGCTCTCTTCTATAGAAATCATTAGGTTCATTGTCAACAAAAGAACATGATACGTCAGATTCACCTCTCCATGGATCATAATTTGAAGATGCATATGGTTGGGGAAATTCTAAATATGAGTTAGGATATGGACTTATCTCATTCTGCACATAATTCCACCTCTCATCAGAGTGCTCTTTCCAGTTCCAGATTGGGTTCATCTAGTGGCTCCCACTAATTCTGACTTTTATGCATGAATCTGGTTCAACCTGAAAAAAATAAAAAAACCATTTTAATCCCAATAAACAACTAGGATTGACTTCCCCAACAAAGAGAGACTACTCCATAATAATAGAATAAACACACAGTAAAAAGGATTCAATTACAACCATAGATATAAAATAAATTAAGGACAGAAACCCCCTTGAAGGACTGCCTTTGGCTTCTCTTGCACCTTGACTGAAATCTCCACCTTCTCTCTCTAAAGTGCCAAGAGGTCGTGTAAGACTCCCTCTGGACTTTCTCTTCTCTCTAACCTAACTACAAAACAAGAAAAACAAACTAAGAACTGAAATTGGAACTCAAAAACTGGATCAAAAACTCGATGCTTGTGCTTTGCCTCGAACCTCTTTTTATAGCTGAAGCTCTGCCCAGAACTTGTAATTTTGGCCTCTGTCCAGGGGTATACATTTATGACTTTACGACCTCAGAATTGTCTGAAATTACATCCGAACCTTCCTTACATAGTCCTTGACTTGTGTACTAAATTTGAAGTCATTCTGAGTTGGGAAACTTGAGATATCTCCTTGAGAAGTTGAACTGGTTATGCTGCCAATTCCAGCACTGGGTCCACCACTTTGAAAATATAAAACTCCACAACCCCGACTTGGATTGGCCTGATTTTCCGTTTCATGATTCTCAATCCTCTCAGGAAGCTGTGGTCCAAATTTTGATCCAATTAGAAGTTGGAATCTCCAAATATGGCCTCTTCAATCTCGGACTTGTACATTCCTTTTATGGCAGCAGTTTCCTTCTTTGCCTTGGACTTCTCTTCTTGACCATTCAATGCACATAGACTCTGGAAATATATCATAAAATCTTCGTGGATACCTTCCTTAGCCAATTAGGACTTCCTCTTCCAAGTCTGGGCTTGATTGGTAGTCAAAATCCCGAGATTTCCGCAAGTCATGAAGCTGAGTCAGCGGCCCGGTCGCGCCGAATTGTTCTTAGTTTTGGCGCGGTCGCGCCACTGGAGCAGAAATTTTTTCTAAGTCTGGAGCACGGCCTTCGGGTCCTAAATGAGGAAGGATTCTTCATGGCGCGGTCGCGCCACTTTATGCTGTAGGACTGGCGCGGTCGCGCCACTCCTTAGACGATTTGCCGACTTCCCGAAATAGAACTTGGCATCTTTGTAAGGAAATAGTGCGGCGAGGCAGCGGCACTGGTAGCGCCATCTTCATGGCGCGATAGCACCCTCGAGGGGCGCGGTCGCGCCATTTCACATTCACGAACTGTCCTCCTTTCAGCGTCACTAGCCATTGGGAATTTTTTGGATTTATTTGAATTTTTGAACATTTTCCCGGCGCGGTCGCGCCTTGCCCTTTTTAGCTTGATTTTGCTCCTTTTTCCTTCATTTTTCCTCAGAATTTAGATTTTCTTCTTTTACAAGGTACCTGAGACACAAAACATGTATTTGAGTTATATTTGTCACTTTCATGCTCATAATCAAATCAAATTAGGAATTTATGCTGATTAGATCATGCTTAAATAAGTGTCTCTTGGACACTTATCACTCATAGTCTCCTGCCCACCATGCATCACTTTTCGAGAAGAGGATGCTCAACTGGGGCAAAGACCCATAATCAGCGGTGTACGTATCAGGTTATATCAAGGATCACTTGGTCAAGTGCATACTCATCGATTGCGGGTCTACAGTCAACATCCTGCCAATCCGGATGATGAAGGAAGTCGGCATTTCTATTGGCGACCTATCTGCAAGCTTGCAACTCATCCAGGGATTCAATTTGGAAGGCCAACGATCACTCGGGATGATCCAACTCGAACTTCAAATCGGAGAGACGGTCACTGATACACCCCTCTCGTTGTTTGTCGTAATGCTGAGCTGACAGATCTGAAAGGTGGAGCTACTATGCCGTTACCTAAGCTTGAAGAATGAAGCATTGTCAAGAAATGCCCCAGCCCAGAACGACTACCTACTACTCGGACGACTGAAAGCTTTGATCCAAACACCTACCAGTTACTGGCTAAAGCAGGGGGCAATTTCACAAAATTACAATTCCACGAGGTACCACTCGTAGCTGTCCCTGTTCTCACTCCGACGCAAGAAAAGATAAGGAGCGAGGGAAGCCGCCTTTCACCAAGATGGCACGACTTCGGCTGCTAAAAAGGAAAGCCCATTTGAATCACCGGGAGTTCTGCCGATGTCCATCAAGTGACCATTGACCAAAGCTCGCCAAAGAAAGATAGAGCTCCAGTGGTCATATACACCAAAGCCGCCCTTGCTCAAGCTTGAGCGCTCACCGGCGAAGTTGTGGCCGCAAACCACAGCTCAATCACTGACGACGACGAACAAGGCGAAGACGAGTTCATCCTAAAGGATGCTCTAGCTGCGTTCGAAGAGGGAGGACATTCTATGATGGATGAGTTAAAGAAGGTCAACCTGGGCATAGAAGAAGATCCAAGGCCAACCTTCCTTAGTGCCTCATTAGCCGAGGAAGAGAAAGGTGAATACATCATGCTGCTTTAGGAGTACCGCGTTGTGTTCACGTAGAACTACACCAAGATGCCAGGTCTTGATCCCCAAGTGGCAGTACATAAGCTCGCAGTTCACCCCTCAGTCCGGCCAATCAAGCAAACACAAAGGCGCTTCCAACCCGATCTCGTACCAGAGATCGAGAAAGAAGTCGACAAGCTCATTGCAGCTAGTTTCTTCTTGGGAGTCAAATATCCTTCCTGGATCGCCAACATCGTGCCGCTCAAGAAGAAAAGCGGCCAAATTCGGGTCTGTGTCAATTTCCGCGACCTAAACAAGGCTTGCCCAAAAGATGACTTCCCGTTGCCCATCACTGAACTCATGGTAGACGCAACAACCGGTCACGAGGTGCTCTTCTTCATGGATGGTCGTCAGGATACAACCAAATCCGCATGGACCCAAGGGACGAGAAGCTTACAGCGTTCCATATGCCCAAAGGCATATTTTGTTACAAAGTTATGCCTTTCGGTCTCAAAAACGCCGGCGCAACATATCAGAGAGCAACGGAAGATACCAGAGAGCGATGCAACACATCTTCGACGACTTCCTTCACAAGCGTGTCAAGTGTTATGTTAACGATCTGCTGGTCAAAACAAAGGAGCGAGCTGACCATCTCCTCGACCTCAGAGCTATGTTTGAGCGACTCCGGCGGTTCCAACTCAAAATGAATCCACTTAAATGCGCCTTTGGTGTTACCTTTGGCTAGTTCCTCGGGTTCGTTGTACACCACCGAGGGATCGAGATCGATCAAACCAAGATCGATGCGATTCAAAAGATGCCAGAGCCAAGAAACATCTCGAAGCTCTAAAGCTTCCAAGGTCATTTGGCCTAAATTTGGCGCTTCATCTTGAACTTGGCAAGTCGGTGTCAACCCTTTAGCCGGTTGATAAAGAAGAATGTGCCTTTTGAATGGGACGACGCCTGTCGAAGCGCTTTTAACAGCATAAAGGCGTATCTTACAAAACCTCTAGTGCTCATCGCTCCAATCGTCGGCAAGCCACTGTTGCTCTACATTGCCACCCAGGAGAACTCGGTGGGAGCACTACTGGCTCAAAACGATGAGAACAACAAAGACTAGTCGTTGTACTTCCTGAGTCGGACATTTGTAGGCGCTGAAATCAATTACATGCCTATCGAGAAGATATGCCTAGCTCTCATCTTCGTAGTGTAGAAACTGCGGCACTATCTTTTGGCGCACTCTTATTAACTTAATCTCCCGCGCCGACCCGCTCAAGTACATCATGTCGCAGCCAATCCTCTCTGGCCGATTGGTAAAATGGGCACTTCTCCTCTCCGAGTTAGAAATAAATTTTGTACCCCAGAGAGCCATGAAAGGTCAAGCCCTAGCAAATTTTCTGGCCAATCATCCAGTGCCCGCAAAATGTGATTGAGGAATTTCCTGACGAAGAAATTTTCCTTGTCAAAATTCTTCCTCGAAAAATGTATTTCGATGGGGCTGCCAGGAGAAATGGAGTCGGAGTAGGAGTTCTTTTTGTCTCGCCAAAAGACGACCTGCTATTATACTCATTCATGCTTTCAAAAAACTGCTCAAACAACATAGCAGGATATAAAGCACTCCTCGGCCTTGGCATGACGGTCAAAATGGAGATACCCCAGCTCGAAGTCTACGGTGACTCAGTACTCGTGATCAAACAAATCATGGAGGAGTTCAAGGTAAAAAAAGTCAAACTCGTGCCATTCTGGGAGCATGCTGGCAATCTCTTGGCCAAAATTCCACAAACTTCGCTCCATTACATACCTCGCACCAAGAATGGACTTGTTGACGCTCTAGCTGGGATCGTAGCTAGCCTGGCACAACTTGACAATTGGCCAAGTCAAGTACAATCTGTGAAAGGTGTGTAGTCCCTCTGGTCCCTCTTCCCATCGAAGAGGAAGTGGAAGAAAAAATGGAACAAGAGGAAGAATCCCTCCCCATCTCAATCCACGAGAGTGAAGCAACAAATCTCAAACTTTCTCCGACACTGCACGCTCCCGACAGATTTGAGGGAATGAGTCCACATTCGTCGGATGGCTCCAAGGTACGTCTTTGTCAATGACGTACTATACCGAAGGTCGTATGAAGGATTACTCCTCCGGTATTTGTCCAAAGAAGAAGGGCGACAAGTGCAGAAAGAAACCCATGTGGGAATCTGTGGCACGCATCAAGCCGGTCCAAAGCTACTTATGCAAATCAAATGGCTTGGATGCTACTGGTCGTCCATGATCCGAGACGCCATAGAGCTAGGGCGAGCTTGCAAGGCCTATCAGCTCCACACTGACTACATGCACCAGCCACCGGTGCCGCTCCACCCGATGGTCGCATCCTAGCCGTTTGATGCATGGGGTATGGACATAATTGATCCTATCACCCCAAAAAAAAACTCTGACCGGCAATACATTCTTGACGCAACTGATTACTTCTCCAAATGGGCCGAAGTTGCAGCATTTTGAGAAGTCATGGCTGTCACCGTAGTCGACTTCATCCGAACACAAATCCTTTACCGGTATGGCATCCCTCGATACATTGTAACGGATAACGGAACCCTTTTTCGAAATCGAGCTATGGATCGATTCAGTGAAAAGTTTCGTATATAGTAAAACATGTCCTCGGCCTACAACCCAGCGGCTAATGGACTCACAGAGGCCTTCAACAAAACACTCTGCAAAATCCTGAAGAAAATAGTCGACAACTACAAACACAACTGCGATGAAAAGCTCGGCGAAGCTCTTAGGGCGTACAGAACTACGTTCAGAACATCGACGCAGTCAACTCCCTATTAACTGGTGTACGACGCCAACGCAGTATTGCCATTCAAAATCCAGCTTCCTGCTCTCCACGTTGCCATAAGATAAGGCCTTATGGAGGAAGAATGCGCCCAACTTCGGCTAGCAGAACTAGAGTCGCTCGACGAACAAAGACTCAAAGCTTAGCAAAGACTTTAGTGTTACCAATCAAGAATGACCCAAGCTTTCAACAAAAAAGTTAAGTTATGGGCATTCCAAAAAGGTGGCTTGGTTTTGACTATACATTGCCCCATGCTTTCACAAGCAAAACTGGGGGCATGTTCGCAACCAAGTAGGAAGGCCCCTATGTTGTACAAGACGCATACACAAACGGTGCTTACAAAATCACAAAGGCAGATGGCACCGAGTTGCCGATCACCAATGGCAAGTTTCTTAAACGATTCTATGCCAAAGTAACGGTGGCCGATGGCACAAAGAGTGCACTCGATCAAAGGTGGACAAAAAAAACAAGGGAAGTAGCAAATAATGGTGGCAAAGGCATATTAATAAATCGAACAGATCAAATCATGTTCAAACAAAAAAAAATATATTACAAAGGACAAATGAAGTCCAAACAAAATTGGAGTTATGCTACAAGCAGCTCTAAAACCAAAGGGAAAAATGACAAGCTAAATCAGACAGGCGGTATCTTGAAATCTGCAATCTGGTTCCTAAGCATAGTCAACTCGGCACGAGCTACTGACCACTCCCACTCATCCTCCTCGTGAAAGACCGGATCGGTACGGATCTTCGCTAGATTTTGCTCCAAGTCATCTCCTCCAAGTCTACATCGAGGCGTTCCTCAGTGTTCGCTACTCGGTCCTCCAACCTCTTAATCTTGGAGGAAAGATAGGCCAGCCGCTCATGCAAGGACTTCTCCTTGGACATGGCCGCCTTACGATCAGCCTTGTCCTTGTCAATGTCAGCTCTTCGACGATCGCGATAACGCTTCATTATGCTAAGTGACCAAACTAGGTCGGACTTAGTAGCAACCTTCTCATCAGCGCTACACATTCCCTGCATCGAACGACTAAACTCGCAAAGGCTAGCAGATTTGGAGACGACACCCTCGATAAATCACTCTAGGTCGGTCGTGTCGGTGCCAACTTGCTGCAGTTGGCCGATGGCAACCCAGGCATCTCCAACCATCGCAGGTGTGCCAGGGTCATCAGCTGCCAAGAAGTCAGAGACAAACTTCATCTACATCTCCCAAGCATGGTGCCTCTGTCGTGCCTGAAGCTTCTCGGAAGGCTAAGGAACAGACCTCAGTGAAGCCACAATTGTTAGAAAAATGAAAAGAGAGAGAAGCAAGAAAGGAGAAAAGGGAATGCACACCTGAACTGACTGCAACAAATCTGAAGGAGCCGCTCGAGCGCTGACAGAAGTCTGGAAAGGCTCTTCTGAACAATGACGTGATCTCAGACCATTTGAGGCAGAAGCCAAGTGAGGAACACAAGGCGCTGGCAAAGGAGATGCATGAATAGCAGTCAACATCTCCAAAAGTGGCCTCTTGCCACAAGCGTCTGAGTTAACTTGGTGAAAGTCAACCTCCGATGAAGACCGAACTGGAGGAGGAGGAGGAGGAGGAAGACCACCAACGCCCATGTTGGCTGGGCAGTCCTCAACACGAATAGGTTGAACATGATCCACAATTAGCGAGTCGTCGATAATCTCTACAACTAAGGCCATCTCAGCAGGAGCAGACCGGTGGCCTGGGCAGCTAGTACTAAGTTTTCCCCAAACTCCATCTGCGTGAAGTCATCCAAGGATAGTCTATCCTCGGTAGCAAGATCTAGCCGTCCCGGAAGATCCAAACCCGAAAGGTCGATGAGCTCCTCTAACACTTCGCTCAACTGTAGAGGCAAGGACTCGTTGCGAGAAGTGTCTGCTGTGCTCTGAGGCACACTCGGACGACAAGTACTTGGCTGCAATGAAGGAGCAGGCAAAGATGGTGATGCCCCACCGGCAGAGTCAATTTGAGTCACCCCGGAGAAAGGGACGATCGCAGTACAACCCGGTTCCGATGGTGGACCTCCTCATGGCCGCTTCGAGACAGGCTGAGAAGCACAGTCAACTTCAGGATCAGCTACGCACTTCTTCTGAGAAACTAGTTTGCACTTCGTAGAAGCGGCCGTAGAAGAAGTAGCCTTCAGAGCACCCCTCTTAAGAGGTGCCTTCTTTGGTTTCGATGATGGATCCTCGGCAACCCCTAAAGATAATACAGTGGTGGTGACCTCATTGCCCAAGAAAGACCGTGCAAACTCGCGGTGTTGTACTTACTCTTCTCTTTCCCCTTGACTGCTGGCTGCTTGCGCTTATGCGAAGGAAGCTCTTCACTGTTGTCCTTGTTGGGTTGTCTAACAAGTGCACTAGGTCAGCGAGTGATATTGAGTCAAGAGTCCAGATATCGATCCCACAGAGACCTTGATGAGAATCTAGTCTAAGCAAAGATTTTTCTGATAATTGAGGAAAACAATTTTTTATTTTTGAGAACTGGAAAAGAAAAAAGAATTAAACTAATGGATCAAATGGCTAAACCTTATGGAGATGAGACGTTGGGGAAAAGTGTCAATCCCTCTTAGTTATTAGTATGCAAAGTTCTGATTTTATAGTTCAAGTACACCTTGACTTAGCTTTTGAAAACCTGGTTACCCATATACAGGAAATAACTTTCACCTATTCTTTGAACTCCATCACAACATATAACATTCAAATCCTAAGTGCATACATGTAAAAGCTTAAGGATTAACTCTCTCTTATATAGAACAAGAGTTATAAAAAGTCACATCGCTTTTACTAGTCTCCATCAAAATTCGGAACGATCTTGTAAGAAAAACGAGTTGTTTTAGAAAATGAAGAATCAAACTAATAATCTACTGAATTATAACTTCTCTATTCAAACCTCATTAAATTTCGAAAGCAATTCAGACTAGAAGTAGGCAATGAACTTAAATTCTAAAACAAAGGCAAAGTACTATTTTGCAATAAAAATTCAAAACTTTAACATATCAAAACTAAGAGTTCATGACTTCCCCAACAGAGAGACTACTCCATGCTAAAAGTATAAATACACATAAGGAATTCAGTTACAGCCATGGATATCAAAATAGGCTAAGTACAGAAACTCCCTTGAAGGATTGCCCTTAGCTTCAACTCGTGCCAAGAGATCGTGCAAGACTCCGTCTGGACTTTCTCTCCTCTCCAACTAAGTAAAACAATAAGAAAATAAACTAAAACCTCGATTCAGAACTGCATCCCTTCACTCATCCTCAAACCCCTATTTATAGCTGAACTTCTGTACAGGCCTTGCAATTTGGTCTCTGTCCAGGGGTTGAAATCATGCCTTATTGACCTCAGAATTCCATGAATTTACAAACTAGCCTTCCTTACATTGTACTTGACTTGTGTACAAAATTTTAAGTAAATATGAATTGGGAAACTTGAGATATATTGAAGAAAAGTCGAGTTGGTTCTACTGCCAATTTTAGCACTGGGTCCACCACTTTGAAAATTTAAAACTCCAGAAGGACGTCTTAGATTGATCTAATTTTTTGTTATGTGATTTTGAATCCCATCAGGAGTCCGTGTTCCAAATTTGGAGTCAATTGGGAGTCGGAATCTCCATATATGTCTTCTTCAAACTCGGACCGTAGTCTCCTTCTTTAGTAGTCTCCTAATCAGCTTTGAATTTTTCCACCTTGAGCATTCAGACCTCTTAGGATTCCCATAAATTTCTTCTAGAGTCATCCTGGATGTATTCCTGATGTACTTATAACTCTTTTTTCCAAGCTTGACCATGATTTGTTGTTAGAATCCCGAGATTTCCGCTGTTTTGCATTGCTGAGTCTGTGGTGCGGTCGCGCCATTTATTCCTCTGATTTTGGCACGGTTGTGCCAGTTGAGCAGAATCTTTTCTAAGTTCGGAAATGACAATCGTATCCATGCAGCTTTAGGAAACTCCATGGCGCGGTAGCGCCAATTCATGCTGAGATGTTGCGCGGTAGCGCCAGTCCTTAGAATCTTCACCGACGTCCCAATGTGGCAACTCTAACTTCTGTGTAAGGCAACACTACAGCGCGCCAGCGCCATTGATAGTGCCATCTTCTTGGCGTGTTAGTGCCCCCTGAGGGCACGATCACACTGTTTCTTTTTCCCGAATTGTCTTCTTTCAAGTCTTTCTAGCTGCTGGGTATTTTTCCCTATTAATTTAAATTTTCTCCCATTTTCTCGGCGCAGATGGGCCATACCCTTTTTGGCTCATTTTGCTTATATTTCCTTCAATTTCCTCCCGAATTCAGATCTTCTCCTTCCATTAGTACCTGAAACACATAACATGAATTTCAGTCATATTTTTCATATTTTAGCTAAGAATCGACTCAGAATTTGAATTTCTAATCATGAATTCATGCCTAGACAATGTCTTTCAGACACTTACCACAACCCAAAACTTAAATCTTTGCTCGTCCTTGAGCAAACTCTGAGAAAAATAAACCAAAAAGATCTGTAAAGATTAAGAAAAATTCAGTGGTCCTCCTTTTTAAAGTTTTCAAGATAGATGATTCACTCATTTCCTAATGATGGTTCTTCTTGCTTAGTTAAAATAGATTTTATTTTTTCTTTAATTTTTGAAGATCCTCATTCCCATACAAGTGAGAGAAGTCTCAGTTCAACTCCATAAGCCAACCCTCAATCCACTCTTTACTAACCTGAAAGAGTTCACAATTCTGATCAATAGGTCTTTTATGGGTTGTAATGAGGCATGGGTAATGGGTATGATGAAAATCTTAGGTATTTCTTTTGGGTTTTATTCTCCTCCTCATATCCATGTTCCATTTTTCTGAGCATGAATCTGATCTTGTGACTCTTCTTCAAGCTTCTTCACCCCAAACTTATTCTTTTGAATTGATCCCATATTCTTTTTCCCTATGCCTTTCTTCTTTCTTTCTTTCTTTTCCTTTTTCTATCACATGTATTTTTTCTTTTGGCTTTGTCCAGAGTCTAGCTTACGTCGCCGGTTGACTCAGAGATCCTAAGCTTGCTGCGAGTCCCGGAGCACACACGAGGTGGCCTTTCTCCTAACTTAGCCAAAAATTTTCTTTTTCTCTTTTTCTTCGCTTATTATTTTTTTTCTTTGGCTTTGTCCTGAGTCTAGCTTACCTTGTCGGTTGACTCAGAGTCCCTAAGCTTGTTGAGGCCCGAGACCTAGTGCACTCACAAGGTGGCCTTTCTCCTAACTTTAGCCAAAATTTTTCTTTTTCTCCATCTTGTTCCTTCTTCCCTTTCCTTTTCACTGAAAAATTTCTATACCCTTCATCCATCCCTCCTTATAACTTCAAATTTTTTATCCATGCTCATTTAAACAGAATGCTTCAATAATTTGGAGAATTAGAGGCAGATGCTGATTCATTTTTCACACATTTTTATTGGAAGAATTATTAAGATCATTCTTTGAGACAAATCTTGAGAGAGTAAAAATCATAATTTCATTAATATGAATGGAGATTGAGTACATATTAACAAAATTTACATAAAAGACCACTCTCAGACATATGATAAGCACACAACAAAGCACACTCTCACACAAAGACCAAAAGAAGGAAGTTCAAAAGATATAACAAGAAGCTAAAGTTTATACTCTTCTTCTTCAGAGGTATCCCCAGTAGATAGTTGATCTTCTTGGATGCTTTCTTGATGAGCCCACAACGTCCACATCTTCTTGTTATAATTGGCCAGATTTCCCATATTTTTCTCTAACCCACTCATCCTCTCATGCAGGGCAGCCAAGTCTGTCTCCTTGGATTTGCTAGCACTTGCCCCTGATTTATTTGGTGGGTGTTCCCTTATGATTTGCTTAACAGAGTTTGCTAAGATGCCTCTAAAAACTTTCTCAAGTGGCTCTGTAAGGTTTAGCTCAATCCCATTGGCCAAACAAATGGTAGTGATGAGAGAGGAGAAGGGGAGTATACCTCTTGTGTGATATGTCATAGCCAAGATTAAACTATGAATAATGTTCCCCACATTGATGGGAATGCCCTCAAAAAGAGCTTGTAGTAAGTAGGCTCTCTCTGGTGTAATTTTGGTAAGGTGAGAAGTGGGGGTCATTTTTGTGAACAAGAACATGGCCCAAACCTTAGCATCCACATGCATGTCTTGCCTCTGAAAGGGAAGTAGTGTGCCCCTTCTGGACTCCTACTTTTCCCCCTTGGGGCATAGTCTATCTGCAATCCCTGTGGCACTAACCTCTTTCCGCAATGTGTCAAGTTGGAGGGTGGGGACATCGGGGGTGTGCAAGTAATTATTGATATCATGGGGAAAAAGCTGAATCCACTTCCCTCTTACAAAGAAATGCCAATTTCTTGAATTTGGTAGGTTGGCATAGAACTCTTATACTAGTGGGATGCTAGCTGGTACAGGGGCTCCCACCCATTGGGTCCATCCCCTTTCTTCTATCATGGCTCCATACTTTTCCTTTATGAGCTCATCCATGATGAATCCCCTTTCCATGTGGAGGTTGCACTTGGAAAAAATATTGTTGAATCTTTTGTGTCCCTCAGTTGTTACAAACCTCTCTTTGTCCCACATTTTTGCCACTTTTGCTTTTGACCTTTGGTAAGTTTTCAGATATCGGCTGGAGCAGCACAGTAGGGCGTTGGAAAGCTCTAAGTATGTATTTTCATGAATTGAAGTCACTTTTGTAAATTTATTCACAAATATTTTTATTGACATCTCGAAAGGTGGCTAGAAAAACATAGTTTATCTACCCAGAAATTTGCAGAAACCCAAAAATAAGTCCCCAACTTTGAGGACATTTTTCTCTCTTGTTCCTTGATGAAAATACCCCAAACTTAGACCAAAATAATCTAGAAAGTGTCCTCTATACCTTCGTTCCTTTGGTTTGCAGAGGTTGATTCCAACTTTTTTGAAAAATGGCTCAAAAGTTGCCTTCTCTGCACTACCTTTCTACCATAACTCAGTAATCCGCCACTTTCCGAGGTGTTTTCGGCGAGTTTTTCGGCGAGATTTCTCTTTGGTGAAAGTTGATTTGGAGAGTTCGAAGATGGGACTCTAGGGTTCACTCGCTGTTAGGGGGTGAAAAATCCCCAAAAGGAGGTTTTAAGTTTTCTAAACCTTGCCCCGCATGAGTCGAACCGGCGCTTCAACCCCACTTGTCGCGCTGGTTCAGAACTTATGTTCTGGGTTTTGTGAAATGGTGCGGTCGCACCAGTTTCAGTTTTAGAATTTTTTTTTTATAATTATTTTTTATGTTTTTTGATTTTTAAATTAATACTCTTTCTAACCTAGGTCTATGCTAACAGTGAAGAAAAATCAAAGCTTCATGCAAATTTAAACAAGTCATAAAAATTGAAAAATAAAGTTCAAGCCAATTCAAGCAAAGTCCTACTCCTATTCCTACACTAACAGATCTCTTTGGGCTCAATTTATAAAATCAACAACAGAGGTTTCAGCTGGAAACCTCTCTTGATAGAGTTTCAACCTATGCCCATTCACCTTGAATTTTTCTCCATTCCTTGGGTGTTGAATTTCAAATGCTCTAAAATTTGATACCCCAACTATTTCATACGGAAGAGTTTTAATCTCGAATTGTAAAGGACTTTCTGACCTACCTCTAAAATTTTTATCCTAATGTTTTTATCATTCTGCCTCTTTGTTTTAAGCTTGTAGAGTCTAGCATTGTCATAAGCCCAATACCTCAGCTCCTGTAGCTCATTCAAGTCCATCAACCTTTTCTCTCCTGCCTTTTGCACATCAAAATTTAAGAATTTAGTAGCCCAATATGCTTTATGTTCTAATTCCACAGGTAGATGACCTTCTTTCCCATATACCAATCTAAATGGTGTGGTGCCAATGGGGGTTTTATGGGCTGTCCTATATGCCCAAAGAGCATCATCTAGCTTTGTAGCCCAATCCCTTCTTGATAGACTAACAGTCTTCTCAAGGATCCTTTGTAGCTCTCGGTTTGAGACTTCAACCTGCCCACTTGTTTGAGCATGGTAAGGTGCAGCCACTTTATGCCTCACCCCAAATCTTTTTAGCAAAGTGGTGAATTGGATGTTGCGTAAGTGTTTCCCACCATCACTGATTATGGCTCTAGGTGCTCCAAATCGGGTGAAAATATTTTTCCTTAAGAATTCTAACACCTCCCTAGCATCATTAGTCATAGTAGCTATGGCTTCTACCCATTTGGAGACATATTCAACTGCTACCAAGTTGTATTCAAAACCATATGAAGATGGAAATGGACCCATAAAATCAATACCCCAAACATCAAACAATTCGCATACCAATATGTTAGTGAGAGGCATTTCATCTTTTCTAGATACATTTCCAGTTCTTTGACATCTATCACAAGTGGATACATACCTCTGTAAATCTTGATAAAGTGTGGGCCAATAGAAACCTGATTGCATTACCTTTGTTGCAGTTCGATTTGAGCTGTAATGTCCCCTGACTTCTCCATCATGACAGTGCTTCAAAATTGATTCAAATTCTATTTCAGGGACGCATCTCCTTATCGCTTGATTAGGACAAATTTTGTAGAGGTAAAAATCTTCCCAGAAATGGTGTTTTACATCAGCAAGGAACTTCTTTCTTTGCTGCTAGCTTAGCTCTTTGGGATCAACCCTCCTGCAAGAAAATTTCCAAAGTCAGCAAACCAAGGTGCTTGAAAAGATATTTTCCTTACCTGGCATATGACCTCATCCGGGAAGAGTTCAGAAATCCCCTTTTTCCCTACTTCCCCCGTCTAAAGCCGTGATAGGTGGTTTGCTACCACATTTTCAGCTCCCTTCTTATCTTTAATCTCGATGTCAAATTCTTGAAGGAGAAGGATCCACCTGATTAGGCTAGGCTTTGAGTCCTTTTTTGCAAAGAGATGTTGTTGGGTGTCTAGCAAGTGCACTAGGTCAGCAAGTAATATAGACTTGAGAGTCCAGATATCGATCCCACAGAGACCTTGATGAGAACTCAGTTTAAGCAAAGACTTTTCTACTGATGGAGGAAAATAAATTTTGGTTTTTGAGAACTGAAAAAGAAAACAGAATTAGATGACTAAACCTTATGGAGATGAGAAGTTGGGGAAAAGTGTCAATCCCTCCTAGTTATTAACGTGCAAAGTTCTGATTTTTATAGCTCAAGTACCTTTACCTTGACTTAGATTTTCAAAACCTGGTTACCCATATACAGGAAATAACATTCACCTATTCTTTGAACTCCATCACAATCCGAAAACATCCAAATCCTAGGTGCATAAATATAAAAGCTTAAAGATTAACTCTCTCTTATTCAGAACAAGAGTTATAAACAGTCACATCGCTTTTCCACTTGTCTCCATCACAATCTGGAACGATCTAGTCAGAAAAATGAGTTGTTTTAGAAAATAAAGAATCATATAACTAACCCAAAATCTCTACTGAACTTTAACTGCTCTATTCGAACCTTGTTAAATTTCAAATATCAATTCAGATCAGAAATAAATAGTAAACTCAGAGTCTAAAACAAAGGCTAAATACTATATTGCTATAAACTTCAAAACTTAAACATATAACAACTAGGAGTTCATGGCTTTCCCAACAGAGAGAAACTACTCCATGCTAACAGTATAAACACATGAAAAGGATTCAATTACTGCCTTTAGCTTCTCTTGCACCTAGACTGAAATCTCCACCTCCTCTCTCCAAAGTGCCAAGAGGTCATGTAAGACTTCCTTTGGACTTTCTCTCCTCTCCAAACAAACTAAAAACTATTCTAAGAACTGAAACTGGATTTACGCTACAAACCTGGATTCTACACTACAAAACTGGATGCTTTGCACTCTGCCTCGGACCCCTATTTATACTTGTTTTGCTTGCCAGGCCTTGTAATTTGATCTCTGTCCAGGGGTATGAAGTATGCCTTCCCGTTCTCAGAATTGAATGAAATTACATGAGAACCTTCCTTCAATGGTCCTTGCCTTGTGTACGAAATTTGAGTCCATTCCAAGTTGGGAAACTCGAGATATGATGTTGAGAAGTTGGATTGTTTCTGCTGCCAATTTCTGCACTGGGTCCACCACTTTGAAAGTATAAAATATTAAAACCCCGACTTGGATTGACTGAATTTTTGTAATATGATCCTATATCTCCCAAGGAATCTTCAATACAAATTTGGATTCAATTGGGAATAGGGAACTCCAGATATGCTCTTCTTAAAACTCGGATTTTTCTTCTCTTCTGGCAGCAATTTCCTTCTTTGTATGGAACTTCACTTCTTGATCATTCAATGCACCTAGAACTCGAGCAAATTTCCTTAGAAGCTTCGTTGATACTTTCCTTAGGCACTTAGGACTTCTTTCCCCAAGTTTGGGCTTGATTGGTAGTCAGAATCCCGAGATTTTCGCAATTTACGTTGCTGAGTCAGTGGCACGGTCGCGCCACTTTTTCTTCTGATTTTGGCATGGTCACTACTGGGGCAGAGTTCTTTCTAAGTCTGGAAACGGCCATCGAATTCATGCCGAGTTAGGAGACTTCTTGGCGCGGTAGAGCCATATTTTGCTGTGGTGTTGGCGCGGCGGCGCCACTCCTTAGACTTTTCATTGGTCCCCAGAACGACAACTCCTCTTTCTATATTTGGCATCTCTTTGGCGCGTCCATGCTGTCTCAAAGTGAGGCAGCACCAGTTCCTTGGCGTGGTAGCGCCCTCAGTAGGCGTGATCGCGCCATTTCACTTTTCCGAGTTGTCTTCTTTGAACCCTTCCTAGCTGTTGGGTATTTTTCTCCATTTATTTGACTTTTTGACTATTTTCCTGGTGCGGTGGTGCCAGAATCAGCACGGTCACGCCATTCCCTTTTTGGCTCATTTTGCTCATTTTTGCTTCAGTTTCACTTAGAATTCAGATTTTCTTCTTCGACCAATTACCTGAGAGACAAACCATGAAATTGAGTTATATTTGTCATTTTCATGCTGATAATTAACTCAAACTTTGGATTTCTAATCATTTATTCATGCATAAATAGTGTGTTTTAGACACTTATCAGATGTCTTAGACCTGCATGGTCAGTATAAACAACAACTTTCAAACTAATTAAGTATGCTTTAAATTTTTTGAAAGCGTAAACTATAGCCAACAGTTCTTTCTCTGTGGTAGTGTAATTCAATTGTGGCTTGGTGAGTGTGTGACTAGCATAATAAATGGTAAAAAATTTTATCTTTCCTTTGTCCAAGCACAACCCCAACAACATAATCACTAGCATCACACATTATTACAAATTGTATGGTCCAATTCGGAGCAACTAAAATTGGTGTTGAAATTAATTTTTCTTTTAGGAGTTTGAAAGCATACAAACACTCATCATCAAAATCAAATTTTATATCTTTCATGAGCAAATTAAATAACGGTTTTGCAATTTTTGAAAAATCTTTGATAAATCTCCAATATAAAGCTGCATGTCCTAGAAAACTCCTCATGCCCTTTATATTAGTAGGTGGTGGTAATTTTTCAATTACCTCTACCTTGGCCCGATCAACTTCAATTCTTTTTTCTGAAATTTTGTGGCCCAATACAATGCTTTCATTCACCATAAAGTAGTACTTCTCCCAATTCAGCACTAGATTGCTATCCTCGCATCTTGTTAGAACTCTAAATTTTTAAAGCAAGTCTCAAATGTTAGTCCATAAAGAGTAAAATCATCCATGAAAATTTTGATAAATTTTTTAATGAAATAATGAAAAATAGCAATCATGCATCGCTAAAAAGTAGCTGGTGCATTACATAATCCGAAAGGCATCCTCCCATATGCAAAAGTTCCATAGGGGCAGGTAAAAGTAGTCCTTTCTTGGTCCTCCAGGGCGATAGGAATTTGAAAGTACCCAGAATAGCCATCAAGAAAATAATAAAATTTATTACCTATGAGTCTCTCAAGCATTTGGTCAATAAAAAAGCAATGGGAAATGATCTTTTCTGGTTGCTGAATTTAATTTCCTATAGTCAATGCAAACTCTCCAGCCAGTTACAGTCCTAGTAGGTATTAACTCATTCTCTAAATTTTTTATTACTGTCATGCCACCCTTTTAGGTACCACTTGGACTGGACTAACCCATTTGCTATCTGAAATAGGGTAGATAATACCTGCATCTAGCAACTTTACCACTTCTTGACCACCTCTTGTAAGGTTGGATTTAACCTTCTTTGGGGTTGAATTGCTGGCTTGAAAGAATCCTCCATCAGAATTTTGTGCATGCATGTGGTTGGGCTGATTCCTTTAATATCTGAAATTGTCCACCCAATCACCTTTTTATGTTTGCTCAGTTCGATCAAGAGTTGTTCCTCCCTAGCATTCAAACAAAAAGAGATAGTTACTGGTTTGGAATTATCTTCAAGATAGGCATATTTTAAAGAACTAGGCAAGGGTTTGAGTTCAAGTTTAGATGTGTCATAGATTTCAGCCCCCTTTTCCTCTTCTTCGTTTCTTTCAGCCTCTAGTTGTTCCACTTGTTGCATGAGAGGATCATCATCTTATTTGGTGTATGATTGAGTTAAACATCTCTCCAAGCTATCCTTCATCATGATCTGCCGTTGAATATTTTTTTAACATTCATCAACCACATCAATGAAATAACATGTATCATCACAAGAATTTGAAGGTCTCTTAATAGCTTGTTTAATGTCAAACACTATCTCTTCATCATTTAATCTAAGGGTTAATTTTCCTTGTTTGACACTAATTAAGGTAGTTGTGGTGGCTAGGAATGGTCTCCCTAAGATAAGTGGTAATGCCCAATCCACCTCCATGTCCAGCATCACAAAATCGCATGGGTACATGAATTTCCCAATTCTGATCAGAACATCCTCAATTAGTCCATTGGGCTTTTTAGTTGATTTATCAGCAAATTGGAGCATGATATTGGTCTCCTTAAGCTCTCCCATATTTAATTTCCTGTAAATAGACAATGACATCAGCTTTATGCTTGCACCTAAATCACATTAAGTTTGAATCGAATTCACAAGGTATAGTGAAACTCCATGGATCCTTCAGCTTAGTAGGCAATTGATTTTTTAGTATCGCACTATATTTTTTTGTTAGCATCACTGTTCCTTGCCCTCCAATCCTCCTTTTCCCCGAAAGTACCTCTTTAAGAAACTTGGCATATTGTGGCATCTGCATTAAAGCTTCTACAAAAGGAATGTTAATTTCTAATTTCTTGAAGATATCAATAAATTTTGAAAATTTATCCTCCAATTTATCCTTCTTAGCTCGCTCCGGATAGGGTAATGTGTCCAAGTTGATTTCAGCATTAGAGAGAGATTGAGATGACCTACCTTTTTGTTTGTCATGTCTACTTACCTCTCTTTCCTCATTTTGTTCTTCTCTTTCCTTGTTTCACTGCTTTTGTGCTTCGTCCTCCACCACTTCAGGTTGCTTTTGCTCTTCTAAGACTTTCCCGCTTCTCAAAGTGATAACTTTTATCTGTTCTTCAAGGTTAGTTTTAGAATTGCTAGGTAAAGTACCTTGGTTCCTACCTGATATAACATTGGCCAGTTGTCCCACTTGTATTTCCAGATTTCGGTTTGATGCCTCTTGATTCTTTAGGGAAGCTTCTTGAGTTTGAAACCTAACTTCAGTACGAGCATCTCTTTTTTCTTGATTTGCTAGAAATTTTGAAAAAATGTCCTCAAGGCTAGACTTTTGCTCTTGTTCTTGTGTTGATCATTGGAATCCAGTTGGTGGTCTTGCTTGTGCAATTGGTGTTGAGTGTTGGGTTGCTGGTTGTTGTTGGACTATGAAAAATTTAGATTACTCCTCCAACCAGGATTGAAAGTATTGCTATACGGATCACTAGACCTGCGAAAATTTGAAACATAATTATCTTGGTCCAAAGAACTTACAACTTGAACATTACCTGCTTCGCTTTCATGGTTTGGATGTCCACACATGTCACAAATCTGAGTAACCAAAGAGGGGGTGTGCAATTTTGTTACGCAACTTGATTGTTTTAGCAGGAGGAAAATGCTTACCAAGAAACTTCTTTTGTAGCTCATCCCATGTTTGAATTGAATCAGGTGGTAATATGGATAACCAACTTTTTTCCCTATCCCTTAGAGTGAATGGAAACAATCTGAACCAAACAGCCTCATTAGTAATATTTTGAAATTTTAACGTATCACATAATTCAAGAAAATGTTCATTAGGATCTTCATTAGCCAAACCTCCAAATAGATAACTATTCTGAATCATTGAGAGGATTTGAGGCTTGATCTCGAATCTATTTGGAACTTCCGGTCTCACAATGGTTGATCTTGGCACATTTGGGTTTGATGTTACATAGTGTTCCATCGTCTTCTCAACCCCTTCTTTCTCATTTTGCGCTTCCATTGTTAAATTTTCTCTTCTCCTTCGAGTAAGGAGTGATCTTTCCGGTTCCGGATCTGGTTCAGCTAGTGGGTCTTCACTAGACATTGTTTTCATGCACAAATCCAGTTCAACCTGAAAAGATAGGATAATAAAAAAATTGAACTCGATCAACAAAATAAAATTCACTTAAACTTACTCTCAATTTAATGGTCCCCGACAACAGCGCCAAAAACTTGTTGGGTTGTCTATCAAGTTCACTAGGTTAGCAAGTAATAGAGACTCAAGAGTCCAAATATCAATCCCACAGAGACCTTGATGAGAATCTAGTCTAAGCAAAGATTTTTCTGATAATATAGGTAAACAATTTTTTATTTTTGAGAACTGGAAAAGAAAACAGAATTAAACTAATGGATCAAATGGCTAAACCTTATGGAGATGAGACGTTGGGGAAAAGTGTCAATCCCTCCTAGTTATTAGTATGCAAAGTTTTGATTTTATAGCTCAAGTACCTTTACCTTGACTTAGCTTTTGAAAACATGGTTACCCATATACAGGAAATAACTTTCACCTATTCTTTGAACTCCATCACAATCTAGAACGTTTAAATCCTAAGTGCATAAACATAAAAGCTTAAGGATTAACTCTCCCTTATTCAGAACAAGAGTTATAAAAAGTCACATCGATTTCACTAGTCTCCATCACAATCTGGAACGATCTAATAAGAAAATAAAGTTGTTTTAGAAAACGAAGAATCAAACTAATAATCCAAACCTCGTTAAATTCATAAAGCAATTCAGACTAGAAGTAGGCAATGAACATAGATTCTAAAACAAAGGCAAAGTATTATTTTGCTATAAAAATTTAAAACTTTAAAAATCAAAACTAGGATTTCATGACCTCCCCAACAAAGAGACTACTCCATGCTAACAGTATAAGCACACATAAGGAATTCAATTACAGCCACGGAAATCAAAATAGACTAAGTACAAAAACTCCCTTGAAGGACTGCCCTTAGCTTCAAGTCATGCCCGGACTGAAATCTCCACCTCTTCTCTCCAAAGTGCCAAGAGGTCGTGCAAGACTCCCTTTGGACTATATCTCCTTTCCAACTAAGTAAAACAATGAGAAAATAAACTAAAAACTCGATTCAGAACTGCATCCTTTCACTCATACTCGGACCCCTATTTATAGCTGGACTTTTGTCTAGGCCTTGTGATTTGGTCTCTGTCCAAGGGTTGAAATCATGACTTCCTGACCTCAGAATTCCATGAAATTACACACGAACCTTCCTTATATGGTCATTGACTTGTGTATGAAATTTGAAATCTGATTTTTTGGGAAACTTGAGATATGATGAAGAGTTGGATCTGCTGCCAATTTTTGCCCTGGGTCCACCACTTTGAAAATTTAAAACTCCATAATGACGTCTTGGATTGATATGATTTTTTGTTATGTGATTCTGAATCCCATCAGGAGTCTGTGTTCCAAATTTGGAGTTAATTGGGAGTTGGAATCTCCATATATATCTTCTTCAAACTCAGACTGTAGTTTCCTTCTTTAGCAGTCTCCTAATCAACTTTGAATTTACTGTCATAATCTCGAGATTTTTGATGTGCTTATAACTCTTTCTTCCAAATTTTACCATGATTTACTGTCATAATCCCGAGATTTCTGTTGCTTTGCGTTGCTGAGTCAATGGCGTTGTCACGCCAATTATTCCTCTGATTTTGGCCCAGTTGCGCCATTTGAGCAGAATCCTTTTTAAGTTCAGAAACAACAATCGTATCCATGCAGCTTTAGGATACTTCATGGCATGGTAACGCCAATTTTTGCTGAGATGTTGCGTGGTAGTGTCTGTCCTTAGAATCTTCACTGACGTCCCAAAGTGGCAACTCTGACTTCTGTGTAAGGCAACTCTATAGCACGCCAGCACCATTGATAGCGCCATCTTCTTTGCGCATTAGCACCCCCTGAAGGTGCGGTCGTGCTGTTTTACTTTCCGAAATTATCTTCTTTTATGTATTTCTAGCCGTTGGGTATTTTTCCCTATTAAGTTGAATTTTCACCTATTTTCCCGGTGCGGTGGTGCTAGAATTGGCATGGACGCGCCATACCCTTTTTGTCTCATTTTTCTCATATTTCTTTCAATTTCCTCCCGAATTCAGATCTTCTCCTTCCATTAGATACCTGAGACAGAAGATGAATTTGAGTCATATTTGTCATACGTAAGCTAAGAATCGACTCAAAATTTGAATTTCTAATCATGAATTCATCCTAGACAGTGTCTTTCAGTCACTTATCAGTCCTCGTCACTGCTAAGAGGACGAACACAACCAACTATTGGGGCCAAATCGGGAGCCAAGCGTTGCCTGCACACAGAAGAAAGCAAGTCATTCACTTCCTTTAAAAAAAACAAGAAGAGAAAGTAAACAAATAAATTTTGTGTACCTCGAAAAAGGAAATAACTTTTTGAGTCCACGACTCAAAGAAAGCTGAAGTCACAACGGGATCAACCCCTACACCATACCATGAAGGCACCATGATGTTGCTGCAAGGAGGAGCAATGCTATTCTTCTAGAACTCCAATAGCTCGGCCAAAGTGAAAGCCTCAGGGTGATTCGTGTTCAATATGCAAGGAAGGTCCTGACAAAACCAGAACTGTCTGGCAAAGAGATGAGGGTTGTAAGGCTCCACGCCCAAGAAATGGTAGTTCCAGTAGGTCAAGTGACAAGTACAAATACTGAGGAAGTACTCGTACTCTTCCAGTGAGATCGTCTGGTCTCCAGTGTCGGAAAGCACATCGGGCCAAAGAAATTCGGTGTAGTACCAAATCTTTGGCCTCTCCCTTAAAAACAAGGCACAGGCCTCCAGAACAGAGAAGGAGCACGTCAAATCGGGATTCCTGTACATAGCCATCAATGGAACGCAGCCCCCGCTAGAGTCCCAGCCATGCGAGCCAAAGTAATGCGTTAGCCAGGCATAAATGTACGACCAAGGTAGACGGCTGGTGGAAAGCGAACTCAAGCCTCGGTAGAGGTTGGCCAATGCAGGACCAGCCATACCGACCTGGACGCCCGTCGCCATGAAGCTTGTGACCTTGAACACGTCTGGCCGCACACAGCTGTCGGGAGCAGGGATCACCCACTGGCAAATCCATAGCACCTGCAAAGCAGCTAAGTGGACATCATCTTCCAAAGCTGCCGGGAAGATGAGCTCCTCAAAAATGCGACTCTCAACCGCATTCTGTATGCGAGGAACGGTGCCTAAGCACTTGCTACGATTCATCCAAGGATCAATCATAGACTGAACTCCAGCCTCGGCTCAATACCAAAACTTGAGCCACTCGCTGAAGAACACCTACGGCACATCGACCCCGCAGTCATCGAAGGCGATAATACACGAGAAAGAGGTACAGTAAAACCTCAGGCAAAGGTGTGTCACTTGCCTCAGTGAAGGTGCGCTTCGTCGGACATACCTCGTCATACAGAGCGCTCGAGATGGGAAGGCCGTAAATGTTGTGGAGGTCGCAAAGAGAAATGGAGAACTCTCCATGGCGTGTGAACAAAGTGTTCATCTCCAAACACCAAAGCTCCAAGAAGCAATGCCGGACTGTATCAGGGCAACAATACTGAAATACCGATGGTCGAACTGCGTTGAAGACCTCGATCTACAACATCCTCTCTTGATGACGACCGGGTACAAGATTCACCCAGTCGAAGTAGAAAGGGGAAGAGGGCAAAAATAGGAAGCCAAATACGTCCGAATGAGGTAATCCTGGTCGTGAATCGGGTGATTCAAGTATAACTTCGGAACCATGAAGGTGACTAAAGAGTGCAATGGAGTCAATAGAATTTCACCTCCGACAACATCGAAGGGCAATGCTGGTTGACCATCGGGCGAAGGAAGTTGGCAGAGCTGGTCATCAACCTCCACTGGTCGGCTCCACAACTCAGACGAGTTCTGTGAAACCGGAAGTATGTCAGCTTGGCCACCCAGAACTGACTCATCACTCGTGAACAAGATCGCGAGACGTGGCGCATTGGGATCTCTGATCCGGAGGAAGCTCTTCGAGCCATTGCGAAATGGGTTTCCCTCTAAGCCATCTTGGAGAGGAGCAACGACGTCAGATGCCTCCAATCCGAGGAAGGAGAAAACTGGACTACTCGTCTGCAACCAAAGAAGCACGTGGACCAAAAATCAAAATCAGGTACGCAAAACCTTTCAAAAAAATCAAAGCAAAAGCGACAAAAAATAGAACAAATTCACAAAAACAAAAATCAAAGCAAAAGCAACGAAAAATAGAACAAAGTTGCGAAAAAAATCAAAGCAAAAGCGACAAAAAACAAAACAGAGTCAAAAAAAAAATCATAGCAAAAGGACGAATAATAGAACAAAGTCGCAAAAAAAAAATCAAAGTAAAAGTGACAAAAAAAGAACAAAGTCGGCATAGCGGCAAAAGACAGAACATAGGTGTACAAAAGAGGGAGACAGTTAAAAACATTTGTTTGAGGCCTAGGGACTCAATTGAGCCAACCTCTGCATTTGCGCATCAAAATGGCGGCATCAAAGTCACATTGGCAAAATGCGGGAAGGATGTCAACACAAGTCTGGAGACCCAAAATTAACCAAACGCATCATTCCGACGACCAAGCCAAAGAGATGGAGACTTGGTGATCGAGCCAGAAATCTCGCACGAGTTTGGCCAAATTCCAAACTCGACCAAAAGCCCGGGACGACGTCGTACTATTGCCTCGACGACGAGTAGCCGCAAAAGCAAAACGTGCAGAGGGAACGAATAGGTCGAAGTCAGAGTGCAGCCAGTCGCACTGTCAAACTTCATAAATCAAAGCTGGCGACCAAGCCAGACTCAAAAAACTCAGCAACCGCGCTGGAGCTATCCACAAAATGTCAAGGCCGTCACAGCCTGGTGACCAAGCCAATCTTGCTAAAGACAAAACTCGATAACCTAATCAGGGTTGCCACCCAAATTCAAAGCAAAAGCCAAGCTCACTTACACTCGGCGACCGAGTCGAACCCAACTAGAAATTCGAGCTATTGCAAATCGACGACCATGCCGAATCCACATGTGAGGAGTCACGTTCAATTCAGCCTGGCGACCAGCCAGACTAAGAATGACGACCCAACGACCGTGTCGGACCAATTGGAGGACACCTTGTTTGTCGCAAGTCTGATAGTTAAGTCAAACACACTTCGACGACTGAACTAGGGTTGCCATCGGCGAATTCTTCACTTTGGCCAATCGGCATTCATGTCCATGTCATGAGAAATATAGGTACATATCTCCAACTCAAGAAAAAAAAATTGAAATCTAAAAAGAAAAACTCAAAAAAAAGAGAAAAATAAAAAAAATGAAACAAAAAAAAGAAGTTTGTTCTACTAATTGGACTCCAAGAGTTTGACAAAGATGAGCTCAAATTTGCTACGCCCACGGGCGGAGCCAAGGGCTACGCCCACGGGCCGCCTCTCACAGACGGAGGGCCCCACATGGGCATGGGTGGGTCCCACCCGGATCGTCTGGGAGAGGCCGCTCCGCCCTGGGCGTAGCAAATTTGAGCTCGACAAAGATGGGCTGCACAAACAGACGTGAAGCCGCGCCTAACACCGCGCACAAGGATGCAGTGAACAAAATCGTGACAGATGTCGCAACCAACGATGCCAAAGTCGAAGGAGCGTCGCAAAACAAGTGCACACTAGAAGCCACGCAATTGAAGTTACGTCGGACGTGCAAAAAATTGCGAACGGATCGCGAATGCAGCCATGTTAGAGGTATCGTAATAGAAGTCGCACGGGAAGTCATGGACAGGTCGTGTAATTGCACGACGAAATCATCGAAGGAGGTCGCGGTGCAGAAAGCCCCTGAGTCCACGCAATAGAAAGTGATGAAGGTCGCGACCAAATTCGTCGCGCCGACGCTAGTGAAGGAAGCCGCTCCAGTGAATGCAACAGAGCCACGGTGACCGGATGTCTTACCAGACGTCGCACCAAAGTCACGCCGAAGAGAACCATTGCAAACAACGCAAAAGAAAAAAAACCGAGCGCAGAAACAAAGCTACTCTTCGCCGCACTCACCAGAGATCAGAAACAAAAAAAAAGAGAAAGATAAGAGGAAATACGTACCTTAAACCGTGATTGACGTCGCTAGGATCGCTGAGCAAAGCTACACTGATGCCGCAAACTGAATCGCACCGAGTAGCGAACGAGGCACTGAAGACGCGAATGAAATCGCGTACGGGATTGTAATCGACGTCGGGAACAAAATCGCGATGAGATCACAACAAAGGAGAGCATGGCAAGGTCGCGACGATGGAGAACGATGGAAGTCGCAATGCAAAGAGCGCTGAAGGTAGCGAGGGAGATCGCAACGCAGAGTCCCGGAGCACAATAGAAAGCGATGAATGTCGCGATGGAGGAACGACCGTCGCACGACGAGGTCGCGCAGTAGAGAGCGCCGAAGGTCGCAGTGGAGGTCGCAACGTAGAGGGTCCCGAAGGTCGCGACAAATGTCGCGACGAAGGTCGTGATGGAGGTCACGCACGCAGAGCGATGAAGGTCGCGCTGAAGGTCGAAGCACGAAGAAGACGAAGTAGACCTCAGAATGCCAGAAGCCAGAATCCAAGACGTGCCAAAGAAAAAAAAGAGAAGAAGAAGAAGTGAGGGTTTTAAAGCGCCCCGGATTTGCTCCGCAACGGGGTGGTTGCGGAGCAAACCGCAGAGCCTATGGGAGGCCGTCCACGCACGTAACGGGCGAGCGGACGGTCTCCCTAATTTTTCAACCCCGGGTTGGTTACATTTTATCCCGACCCGGACCGACCCCAAATAAAACACTGACCATACCCATTCCCCCTCCCCCGATCTTTTCATTTTCATTCCCCCCTCCCCCGACGACGTTTCAGCTTTCATTCCCCCGGTCCCCGTCTCTCTCTCGGCGACCCTCTCTCTCTCACTTTTCATTCCCCGTCCCCTTCCCTCAAGGCACTTTTCATTCCCCCCCCCCCCCCAAATCGAAAAATCGAGGACAGGTTGAAGTAGGGCATATTTGGATCTCCCGGCAGAGAGAGGGAGATTCAGGAGTTCTTTTCCTTCTCCGGGGAAATCAAACATATTGAGATCCAGCGGTTCGTTGGGTGACTTCTTTTTATGTTTTCCGGTTGCATTTTATGTGTTCTTCTTGTTGGTTTGAAGAGGGGCGAGGGGGTTGCTTTATGTAAAGCTGTTATTTTGTGTTTTTGAGTTTGAGTTGTGTTGATCTTTGGGATTGGCAGTGGCTTGGGAGGAACGAGGACAGCTTTCGGGACGTTTACTGCAACCTAGAGCGCTTGAAATTGCGTTGCTGTTATCGGTAAGTTGTATTTTGGTTTTCTGTCTTTACTGGTAACTCTGGCATTTTGTGTTTAAAACTCCTCTGTGATAAATATGCAGTTTTAGAGTTTGTTGGTTTATTTTGTTTTAAATCGTTTGGAAAGAAGAATTCTCTAAGTGGCATGTCACTGGTCAGTGTTCAGTCCTCTCCCTGAGCCTCATTTTCCTTGCAGTTGCAAGACGAAGTCATGCAGTTGAAATTGAAGAACGCAACCTTGGAGAGCTCTCTGCATGGGGTCAACTCTATAGTGGGTAAGATAACGGCTACTATTGAAGACATGAAACTACAGATGTCTATTATGCAAGCGAGGCTGGACTGAGCACACGAGGCCCCAGCTGCAAAGGAGGCCCCAACAACAGCAGAGGAGGCCCCAGCTGCAGAGGACGCCCTAGCAGCAGAGGACGCCCTAGCAACAGAGGACGCCCTAGCACCAATGGAGGCCCCAGCCACAGTGGAGAAGTACTACATGGTGTTTTCAGAGAAACATCGATATTTCTAAATGCTTGTTAGTATTGTATGAGACAGTCAGGTATTTTCAGGTCATACTTGGTATATTCACATCCGCCTATTAGTCACTCACTTCGTCCTTAGATACCGACCGCCTTCTTCCCAACTCGTTTAATATGGTATTTTCAGCTCTCTAGAGGTGTTGGTATTTTCAATGTTATTGGTGTTTAGAAGTACTACATGGTGTTTTCGAGAAACAAATGGTATTTTTAAATGCTTGTTAGTATTGTATGAGACGGTCAGTATTTTCAGGTCATACTTGGTATTTTCACTTCTGCCCATAAACATTAGTGCTAAGAACAAAAATTTGATCGGATATCGCAATGTTAACATAAAAATGAAACTTCACATCCCAACGTGAATTTTGACTTTAGATGGACAATGGTGCTAGGGCGCCCTCTGCGGTTGGGGGCCTCATCTCCTGTTTGTTGGGGCCTCCTCTGTGGTCCTGGTCCGTCCAGCCTCGCTTTGCATGACAACCATCTTTAGTTGAATGTCTTCCAAAGTAGCCGCCATCTTACCCACTATACACTTCACCCCATAGATCTGCAAGGAGAAATCGTAAGCAAGTGTAGACATTAGAATACTTATAAGCATTTAGAAATACCGATGTTTCTCTGAAATCACCATGTAATACTTTTAAACACAAATTACATGAAATCATTAACACCTCCAGAGAGCTGAAAATACCATCTTACAGAAGTTAACAAGCCGTCGGTGTCAAAAGGACGACTTGTGTGACAATGTGCTAATTTGTACATACCAGGGGCAAAAAGAAAATACCATGTATTCGCTCTACATACCAATCACACCTTTAAACTAAAATACTATTTGATTAAATTTCAGTAAACAACAAACACAATTGTCTATTGACAAAATACAAGTGCCAGGCACGTAGTTAACAGTTAAAAAAATAATAAATACAACAGACCTATCCATCCAAAAAACTAAGTTACACATTATGAATGTTTAACAATTTGTCTTCTTTGTTCTCTTGCAGGTGTACGTCAGAACATAAGGAGCAGTCATGGCCTGACTAGGCTTCACCTTCCTCTTGTAGTGACGGGGAGACGGTTGCTCAGCTACTGGGGCCTCGACTGCGGCAGGAGCCTCCACTGTGGCTAGGGCCTCCATTGGTGCTAGGGCGTCCTCTGCTGCTAGGGCGTCCTCTGGTGCTAGGGCGTCCTCTACTGCTAGGGCGTCCTCTGCAGCTAGGGCCTCCTCTGCTGCTGTTGGGGCCTCCTCTGCAGCTGGGGCCTCGGGTGCTCCGTCCAGCCTCGCTTGCATAATAGACATCTGTAGTTTCATGTCTTCAATAGTAGCCGCCATCTTACCCACTATAGAGTTGACCCCATGCAGAGAGCTCTCCAAGGTTGCGTTCTTCAATTTCAACTGCATGACTTCGTCTTGCAACTGCAAGGAAAATGAGGCTCAGGGAGAGGACTGAACACTGACCAGTGACATGCCACTTAGAGAATTCTTCTTTCCAAACGATTTAAAACAAAATAAACCAACAAACTCTAAAATTGCATATTTATCACAGAGGAGTTTTAAACACAAAAAGCCAGAGTTACCAGTAAAGACAGAAAACCAAAATACAACTTACCGATAACAGCAACGCAATTTCAAGCGCTCTAGGTTGCAGTAAACGTCCCGAAAGTTGTCCTCGTTCCTCCCAAGCCACTGCCAATCCCAAAGATCAACACAACTCAAACTCAAAAACACAAAATAACAGCTTTACATAAAGCAACCCCCTCGCCTCCCTCGCCCCTCTTCAAACCAACAAGAAGAACACATAAAATGCAACCGAAAAACATAAAAAGAAGTCACCCAACGAACCGCTGGATCTCAATATGTTTGATTTCCCCGGAGAAGGAAAAGAACTCCTGAATCTCCCTCTCTGTCGCGAGATCCGAAATATGCCCTACTTCAACTGTCCTCTGATTTTCGACGAAATGGGAGGGGAAAAAAGAAAAGTGAGCGCTGGGAAGGGGACGGGGAATGAAAAGTGAGAGAGAGAGGGTCGCCGAGAGAGAGAGACGGGGATCGGGGAATGAAAGCTGAAACGTCGTCGGTGGAGGGGGGAATGAAAATTAAAAAGATCGGGGAAGGGGAAATGGGTATGGTCGGTGTTTTATTTAATGGTCCGGTCGGGATAAAATGTAGCCGACCCGGGTGGAAAAAAAGACCGGTCCGCCGCGCCCGTTACGCGGCGTGGGACGGCCTCCCATAGGCTCTGCGGTTTGCTCCGCAACCACCCCGTTGCGGAGCAAATCCGGGGCGGTTTTAAAGACTCCCACGATTTGAAGAGACGATGAGGGTTAGCCTCTCCCAAATTGAAGTCTATATCAGAATTTCAATACAAAGTCTCATCCAATTAAGGACTCTACATGGGAAATCCTAAAGAGGAAGCCTTCAATTATATTAGAGTGGGGTCCATGAGGATTCACTCTAAGTCCTCCCTCTCTCTATGCCAACAATCCAGCCAAGCGGGGCTCACTAGATCCTCCCTTAAAACCCTCTCTTTTAAATTCTCTAAGTCCTACAATATGACCATTGAAGACCAGCCAAGTGGGGTCCGCTGCTTCTAAATTAGGTTGCCTTCCTAAATGCGGGTCACAGAGGTCAACGAAGCCCAAGTGGGACCCGTCATATCCCTCCTTAGCCTAAAATCTTTCCTTTAATTCTTCAAGCTACTTAACTCAGCCCTGCTCAAAACAAAGATTTTCTTTTTTTTATTTTCGGCCAGCTGACAAGCCTGCAACGCCTCTCATCCACTCTACTGTGAGTCAGAGTCAATTACGCATAAGTGGGGCCCACTTAACTTCAATTAACTCCAGTTGAGTCGGCATCAACTCTTTTCTATTGCGAAGTCTCAACTCGATGACAATGGCATCTCGAGCAAAGGTACAATTTTCATATATGTATATGTACCGTCATGTAAAATACAAGCCCTAAAAGAGCAAAAGGGCAGAAAAAAAAAAGAAAAAGAAAGAAAAAAACGAATTTTTTTAGTGTACAGAAAATATAAACTGTCCTAAAAGAGTAAGAGGAAAAAAAATACGTACACAGAAAAAATTAAACGACTCTAAAAGAATTAGACGGTCCAAAAAAAAAAGTGTGTGTGTGTTGCGTGTGTGTGTAAATTCACGTTCGAAATTTACTCGTGACAAGACTATGCAACGACCCACCCAATAAACTATCCAAAATCTAATTCCGTGTACACAATGGACCTTTCTACAGTCCATCCATCAATTTCAATAAGACAGCCCACCTACGGGTCTAACGTCCACCCAAATCAATTTCTCAAATCAATGGGCAGTCAGCTAAAATCAAAGCCACTCCAGGCTTCTCAAGCCGAGTGCCGGCTAAAAAGGCAAGCCACGCCAGAAGAAAACTTCTGATCGACCAAGTGTGATCGGCCCCTCAATTGCAGGGAGGGGAAAAGGAAAGTCTTCCCTCCTCTTACGGATCGAGAAAGGAGAGCTCCCCGAGTATCTTCCACTCCAACAGAAGCAGAAGAAATGAACCGAGATCCTCTTTCTGAGAATCGAGCTGCAACAAACAAATCAAGCACTGGCTACAAATAGCTAGAGACTGAACGCCAATGGTTGGACACACAGAGGTTCAGGGATTTTTCACTCAAAGTCACCCCGCCCAGAAACTTTCTCGAGCCCAAACATCACAAATTCTCTAGTTCGTCGAAATACACAGTCTATCGAAGAAGCTCTACACGTTCACTAGTGACATCAATATGCCAAAAATACAAAACACAAACACTTCCGTCTGGCCGACTACATCCGTCGTCGTTCGTGCACACTCGCTCGGAGACTCAAATTCATCATCGAACTGAAGAAGACAATGACTTCACCGTCGAACTGAAGAAGACAATGACTTCACCTTCAACCTCATCGGAGATCGAATAATAGGAAAACCAGGAGATCGCACCCGCAAAATTTCCCAATTTCCAAACAAATTGTAATTTCTCTGTTCTTTCAGTCAAATTAATCAATCGGTTGCGCCCTTTTGAGAACCGGAGGTTTTTCACCGAAACAGCGTCGACGAAGAGAAAAAATAGGGATGGAGGTTGGTTGACATGTCCAGGGTTCTACCTATTTATCTATAACTGATGCACGGGCACAAAAAAAATTAACTTATTTTGAGTTAAAAATAATAATAAACAGGATTTATAAATAATTTTTCTCTATTTTTGTACGTTTTATTTCTATCAAGTCCCCATTTATTTATATAAAAAAATAATGAAACTAAATTTAACAAAATTCAATAAAGAAACTTAAGTTGATAATATGTTTGACCTCAATGTTGCATAATATATTTATGTTTATAGTTTTGAAAAAAATGGATATTCAATTAGGTGTCTAACTTTATAACATTGGCTTATACAAAAAAGAAAAGGAGGAGAAACATTTGGAATAAATGATAAGAAGAACATAAATGGAGAGAAGGGAGAGAAAATAAGGTCAGGGATAAAATAAAACTAAATGTAACAGAAACAGAGAGAGTGAAATAACCAACAAATTTTATAGGAGAGATCTCAAAGATTTGAACACAAATTTTAAAGGAGATATCTTAAAGATCTGAACACAAATTTTAGGGGAGATATCTTAAAGATCTGAACACAAATTTAAGGGGAGATATTTTAAAGATTTGAACACAAATTTTAGGGGAGAGATAGGTGCTCTAATTTGAGGGTAGCAAAAAGTGGAAGAAAAATAAGGAGTGGTGATCAATATATGAAGGAAGAGTAGAACAAAAAGGAAGACGAGGATAAGAGGATGCTAAAACAAAAGAGGCAGAGCCTAAAGTAGTTGTAAAAATGAAAGGAGTAAAAACGAAGGAGAGAAAATAATATGAGGAACAAAATAAGAAGAGAAAGTTGTGATGGAGATAGCATGGTAAAAAAAGAACCAGGAGGGAAGACAATCAAAAGCAGTGAGGGATGGGAACATAAGAAGCAAGAGAGGGTTGCAAGGGAGGGAAGAAGTTCATAAGCAGAAGTGAGGAAAAGATCAGAAGTAGCAAGGGAAGGAAGTGGATCAGAAGTAGCAAGGGAAGGAAGTGGATCAGAAGTAGCAAGGGAGGGTAGGAGAGGGAGGAAAAGGACCAACAAACAAAGATTAGAGAAAATTACCAAGCATAATGGATGGAAGATAGACAAATATCAGCAAAAAAGGAGGTAAGGAGAGAGGTAAGGAGACACCAACGGTGTCTAGAACCCTCTCAACCCCAAGGGGGAGAGGGCTATAAATAGGGGTGTGACCCCCCCTTGTTTCAACAATGAGAAGAAGAAGCCTTGGTAGAAACCATAGAGCCTCCTCTCCCTATACGTGTTGAAACACGGTTTTTTGTGAGTGAAGGAATTGAGTTCCTTTTGTGAGTCTCTCTTTGTGAGTCTCTCTTTGTGAGTCTTTAGAGAGAAATTGCTTAATTTCTCTTTTGTTGTGAGAGTCCCTTAAGCCTTGTAAAAACTCCTTTGTCAATAGAGTGAAATTTGATTTTTTTCATCACCTGAGTGTCTGCATTACACACCTTAGGCCCACACACGCTTCCAACAAGTGGTATCAGAGCAGGCGAGTCCCACATTTTGATGCGATCAAATATGGAGGTCATGCCGATTCCAAAGCTGACAAAGGAGAATTACGGCAATTGGAGTATCCAGATGAAGACTTTCCTCGCAGCGCAAGATCTTTGGGAGATCGTGAGAGACGGTTACGAACAACCGGAGTCTGACGCAGAAGAAGCTGCCTTAACTGCTGCTGAAAGAGGTACGTTGAGGAACTTCCGTAAAAAAGACACAAAAGCATTATATTTTCTATTTCAAGGGGTAGATGAAAGTAAATTTGAAAAAATATTGGGCACAAAAACCTCTAAACAAGCTTGGGAGATTTTACAAAGATCTTGCCAAGGTGTTGATAGAGTAAAGAAGGTGCGCCTACAAACTCTTAGAACAGCGTTTGAGTTATTGAAGATGTGTGACACTGAAAGTGTCGGTGATTATGTCACAAGAGTAGAAACTCTTGTAAATGAAATGAAGAGAAATGGAGAAAAATTAGAGGAGGTTCGAGTGATAGAGAAAATCTTACGATCTCTCACTCCATAGTTCGCCTTTATTGTAGCAACACTAGAAGAGTTTAAAGATCTATCGAGTATGACGATAGATGAGTTGGTGGGCTCACTCCGGGCCCACGAACAAAGAATGAATAGTTTTTTGGATGGAGAAAAATTAGAGCATGCCTTGCAGAATAAGTTGTCTCTCAATGAAGTGGCATCGTACAGTCGAGAGACAACTCAAGGCAAAGGATATTATAAGCGAGGAAGAGGACGGGGATCTCATGGTGGTAGAAGAGATCAAAGTAAGCAATCAGAGACTGCTAATCAAAGTCAAAATTCAAGAGGACAAGGGAGAAGATGGAATTCGAGGAGGGGTGATAAGTCTCAAGTTCAGTGTTATAACTGTAAGATGTATGGGCATTATAGCTATGAATGTCGTCAAAAGCCAGAAGGCAATAAAGAAGAAAGAAGTCACCTCTCAGTCCAAGAAGAATGTAGTGGTTCTTCTGTTCTCGTAACTTACAATGGAGATGAAGAAAAGAAGAAGAGTATTTGGTATATTGATACAGGAGCAAGTCACCACATGAGTGGATATAAGGAGTTATTTATAGAGTTAGATGAGAGTGTTCAAGGTGAAGTACGACTTGGAAATTCATCGACGCTACAGGTGAAAGGAAAAGGAAGAATTATGATTCAAACGAAGAAAGGAGATCACAGGTATATCTCTGATGTTCTCTATATTCCTGAAATGCATACTAATTTAATTAGCGTCGGTCAACTCTTGGAAAAAGGCTATGACATCCATCTAAAGGATGGTAGGCTCTCCATAAGAAATAAAAATGGAGAGCTAATTGCAAAAGTTGACATGGCGAAGAATCGACTTTTCACCTTGAACATAGAAGTATCTTCAATGAAGTGTTTAAAGTCAATCCTGAAGGATAATTCATGGTTGTGGCACTTACGATTTGGGCATCTCGGTTTCACGGGCCTGAAATTATTATCGAAGGAAAAGATGGTGAAAGGCTTGCCATAAATTGATCACCCTGATCAATTATGTGAAGGGTGCATGAAGGGAAAACAACACAGGTTGCCGTTTGAAGCCGGTCACTCCCGAAAGGCAAGGAGACCATTGGAGCTGGTGCACACTGATATAGCTGGGCCTTTTGAAGTCACTTCACTTGGAGGCAACAGGTACTATCTTACCTTTATTGATAATTACAGTAGATATACTTGGGTTTATTTTCTTAAAGAAAAATCAGAAGCTTTAAATAAACTCAAGGAGTTTAAGGCCCTTGCTGAAAATCAAAGTAGAAAGTACCTTAAAGTATTAAGATCTGATAGAGGAGGAGAGTATACCTCAAAAGCATTTGAGGAATTTTGTAAGGAGAATGGTATTCTACACCAGCTCATAGCCTCCTACACGCCACAACAAAACGGAGTTGCTGAAAGGAAGAATCGCACAATTATGAATATGGCAAGGAGTATGATGAAGGGAAAGACCTTGCCTAAAGGCTATTGGGCTGAAGCCGTTGATTGTGCAGTTTATTTGCTTAACCGGTGTCCAACTAAAAGTGTAAAGTTTAGGACACCAATTGAAGCTTGGAGTGGAAGCAAACCGGCAGTAGGTCACTTAAAGATATTTGGGTGCATTACATATGCACACATACCCAAGCAAAGAAGAAAGAAGTTAGATGATCGAGGAGAGAAGTGTATCTTTGTCGGGTATGATTCTAAGACTAAGGCCTACAAACTTTACAATCCTGTTACCAAAAGGTTAATCATCTCCAGAGACGTTGAATTTGATGAGGAAGACTGCTGGAGATGGAGTGAAGAAGAGAAAAATAATAAAGAGTTGTTTTACAATGATGATGACAACTCTGGAGAAGAAGAGGAGAGTAGTGGAGATCAAACTCCTCCAAATAGTCCTGCAGCAACAACAGGTGAAGGATCACCTAGGTGGAGCAGCTCGGCAGGGGGAGCCCCTATGAGGACTCATAGCTTGAGTGACATTTATAATGTCACTGAGCCGATTGAGCTAACAGAAGATTATACTCTCTATTGCCTACTTGCGGAGAGTGATCCTGTCACATTTGAAGAAGCTGCTCAGGATAAGAAGTGGGGAAATGACATGGATGAAGAAATTGAGGCAATAAAGAAGAATGATACCTGGGAGTTGACTACCCTCCCTGCAGGACATAAGGCAATAGGAGTGAAGTGGGTCTATAAGACGAAGACCAATCAAGAAGGCAAAGTTGAGAAGTATAAGGCAAGATTGGTGGCGAAAGGGTATAAACAGAAATTTGGAGTTGACTATGAAAAAGTATTTGCACCCGTGGCAAGAATTGATACTATTAGACTTCTCATTGCGCTGGCAGCGTAAAACAGATGGAAGATATATCAAATGGATGTGAAGTCGGCCTTCTTGAATGGTTATCTTGAAGAAGAAGTATATGTTGAACAACCGCCAGGCTATGAGAAGAAAGGAGAGGAAGAAAAGTTTTATCGCTTGAAAAAGGCGTTATATGGATTGAAGCAGGCCCCACGAGCCTGGAATATGAGGATTGACTCATATTTTCAAGAGCACGGCTTCAGGAAAAGTCCTTATGAGCATGCCCTATATACGAAGAAGAACGAGGATGGAGATATCATGATCGTTTGCCTGTACGTGGATGATATGATCTTCACCAGCAACAATCCAGGTATGTTCGAGGACTTTAAAAACTCAATGACAAAAGAATTTGATATGACAGATTTGGGACAAATGGCATACTTCCTTGGAGTCGAGATAATACAGGGAGATGAAGGAACTTTCATCTCACAAAAGAAGTATGCAAGTAACATACTGTCAAGATTTAAGATGGATAATTGCAAACCAGTAGCCACTCCAGTTGAAGCAGGCATGAGGCTAAAGCAAGATTCAGAAGAAGAAGCAGTCAATCCTACACTATTCAAGAGCCTGGTGCGAAGCTCGAGGTACTTAACCTTTACAAGGCCAGATATTATGTTCGTTGTTGGGCTAGTCAGCAGATTTATGGAGCAGCTGAGACGAGACCACTTTGCAGCAGCAAAAAGAATCCTGCGATACATCAAAGGCACACTTGGGTTCGGACTATTCTACTCCGCTTCTGAAGCGTCGAGACTTATTGGCTACCAATAGCGATTATGGAGGAGACATTGATAGCAGAAAGAGCACGTCCGGGTACGTGTTCAATGTCGGATCAGGTGCGTTTTCATGGTCCTCAAAGAAGCAAGCGGTAGTTGCACTCTCGACATGTGAAGCCGAGTATGTTGCAGCAGCATCGTGTACTTGTCAGGCCGTATGGATAAGAAACATCATGAAAGAGCTCCACCATGACCAAAAATGCCCGACACCGATATATGTCGATAATAAGTCGGCTATATCATTGGCAAAGAATCCAGTTTCACAGAGCAGGAGCAAACACATTGATACAAGGTATCACTTCATCAGGGAACAGGTAAAGGCCAAAGCGGTGGAGCCGGTTTTACTTCGCAGTCCAAGACCAAGTGGCAGATATCTTTACAAAACTTTTGAAGACCGATTCATTCACGAAGTTCAGAGATAAACTTGGCATGAGGAGTCGGTTTGAGGTTCTGGAGTCGGCGGAGGCTTCAAGAAGAAGCCGCAGTCCAGAAATTTCTGGACTGCAAGGGAGACACCAACGGTGTCTAGAACCCTCTCAACCCCAAGGGGGAGAGGGCTATAAATAGGGGTGTGACCCCCCCTTGTTTCAACAATGAGAAGAAGAAGCCTTGGTAGAAACCATAGAGCCTCCTCTCCCTATACGTGTTGAAACACGGTTTTTTGTGAGTGAAGGAATTGAGTTCCTTTTGTGAGTCTCTGTTTGTGAGTCTTGAGAGAGAAATTTGCTTAATTTCTCTTTTGTTGTGAGAGTCCCTTAAGCCTCGTAAAATCTCCTTTGTCAATAGAGTGAAATTTGATTTTTTTCATCACCTGTCTGCATTACACACCTTAGGCCCACACACACTTCCAACAAAGTGAAAGAGAGAAACAATGAGAGAAAATTTTCTGGTAGAGGACAATTGAAAAGCTAGTATTAGTTAGATATAATCCCCGCTCCCACTCTTCCTCCCCGCTCCCACTCTTCCTCCCCGCTTCCCGCTCCCACTCTTCCTCCCCGCTTCCCGCTCCCACTCTTCCTCCCCGCTTCCCGCTCCCACTCTTCCTCCCCGCTTCCCGCTCCCACTCTTCCTCCCCGCTTCCCGCTCCCACTCTTCCTCCCCGCTTCCCGCTCCCACTCTTCCTCCCCGCTTCCCGCTCCCACTCCTCCTCGGGTTTTAATTTGTTGTGACCTGTGACCATGAATAGTAGCCTAACACATGGCTTGTGAGGGCCCACATCAGACTAGTCCTTTAACCACCCTCACATATACTTACAAACCCGGAGGAAACAAAATAAAAACCCAGCCCGCTCACCTAACCAACCAACCCCTGCCTGACCCAACCTTTCCTAAAAAAATAATACCCAACCATTCATCAAAAAATAAAACCTAATTCCCTATCGGGTCCAGACACGTGACGCCCCGTGCAGCGCTCAAGGGGCGCTCGGGGATTGGCTTTGGCTACACTGCCTTCGGTCAGCGGATTCGGGTTCCTCACGACAACCCTATTCTCTATCGCGGGATCTTCCTTCAACTCCAGCGAGTACAAGAAGTCGAACCTTCATCACCTTTCTCTTCGTTCAATTCATCTTTCGGCGACGAGTAAGTTATGCAACCATTGTAGCATTGCAAAAAATGGACAATCTCCAAATCTGAATCTAAGTTGGTTTTGTGTGCTATTTTTGTCTCCCAATTCGAACCTCTGCAAATTTTGTGTGCTATTTTTGTCTCCCAATTCGAACCTCTGCAATCTCTTCCTCTTCGTCTGTCTCCCATTCCGAACCTTCCATCAGCTCTGTGCTCTTTGTCTCCCAATTTGAACCGCTGCAATATCTTCCTCTTCCTCCGTCTCCCAATCCGAAACTCTTTTTGGGACCCAAATCGACATGAGAGGCAAATCAGATTGGATTTTACTCTCCGTGATTGAGTTACGGGATCTCCCCAATCGCAGCTGAAATCCTTACCACTGCAACGCTGATTGAGTTTGAATCCTGTAGTCAGCTGGTCGGTGGTCGCATGTTCTCGCTGCTGCAACAACTAGCATCGATAGTTTGGGTTGGAAGGTGAGTTATTTTCCTAATTTTTGTCAACTTCATAAAAAATTGACTTATCTTTCTATTAAACAGTAGTGTTTTTATACACTAGGTTTACAAAGCAAAATTACAAAAATAACCTCAAATAATATATAAAAGTACACAATTATATACTATAACATCCCTCCTCAAACTTAAGATGGGTCAAAAGAACACATGAGTTTGGAACATAAGTAACTAAGTGCGACCGAGTGAGCGACTTGGTAAACAAATCAGCTACTTGATCTTCAAAGGGCACATATAACAAGTGCACAGTCCCAAGAGCACAATGATGACGAATAAAATGATAATAAACTTCAATATGTTTGGTTCTTTCATGAAAAACGTCATTGTGAGCAATCTGCATAGCACTCTTATTATGGAGAAGAAGAATCCAGATGAACACCCATCTCCTGAAGCAACCAACGAAGCCAGACAAGTTCCGACGTAGTATCAGCTAGTGCACGATACTCAGCCTCTGTGATGGAGTGAGAGACAATAGATTGCTTCTTACTACACCATGAAATGAGAGAGTATCCCAGAAACACCTAGTAACTAGTTGTGGACCGCCGATCAGTAATATCCCCAGCCCAATCAGCATCAGAATAAGCTAATAATGTAAGTGGGGAGGCAGATGACATGAACAATCCTTGGAATAAAGTACCTTTAACATAAGGCAAGATACGAACTACTGTAGCATAATGAACCGACCGGGGAGTTGCCATAAATTGACTCACAAAATGGACTGCATAACTGATATCAGAACGAGTAATACTCAAATATAGCAAGCCACCTACCAACTATTTATAAAAAGTAAGACCAGCCAACACCTCGCCATCAGAAGGCCAAAACTTGACATTAAGTTCAATCGGTGTATCAGAAGTCTTGTTTTCTGAAAGGCCAGCACGACTTATGAGATCATAAGCATATTTGTCTTGAGAGATACCATAGCCGCCAGATAGAGGAAGGACCTCTAACCCAAGAAAATAGTGCAACGGACCAAGATCCTTCATCTCAAACCAAGAACTAAGATAAGATTTAAGATCAGAGGTGTCTGAGAGATCATCACCTATAATCACCATATCATCCACATATAGCAAAAGTATCACTATACCACGGGAAGAGCGCCGCGTAAAGAGAGCAGAGTCATGACTACTCTGTGTGTAGCCAAACTCAACGACCTTGGAGCAAAACATTGAGAGACAAGTTCATGGAGCTTGTTTCAACCCATACAAGGCACGCCTTAGTTTACACACTTGGCCTGGTAAGTGAGAGTATCCCGGTGGAGGTTTCATATAAACCTCCTCTGCAATGGTGCCATTCAAAAAAGCATTCTTGAGATCCATCTGAAAGAAACCCCATTGACGGACTACAGTTAGAGCAATCAAAAGATGAACAGAAGTCAAGCGAGTAACCGGGGCAAACGTCTCCTCATAGTCAATACCATACTCCTCTGTATACCCCTTTGCCACCAACCGGGCTTTGTACCGGTCAACAGAACCATCTGCAGTAGTTTTAACCTTGAAGATCCACTTACACCCAATCACTGACTTACCAGAAGGAAGAGAAACTATGTCGCATGTCCAAGTCTTAGTCAAGGCATGCAATTCTTCTACGATAGCTTTCTGCCAAAGAAGGTCAGAAGAAGCCTCTTTATAGGAACATGGTTCATGAATAGAACACAAAGCAGAAAAATAACATTCATAATCTTTAAGGTGACTAGGTGGCTGATGTACACGAGTAGGATACCTGGAGGAGGGATCCACTGCCAATGGGAGAGCAGGCAAAGAAGACGAAGACAAGTCCAAAGGTGGTATAAGCGCCGGACCCAGAGAGGGTTCAGGGAACAGAGGAGTAGCAGGCGACGATCCAAGATCCTGTTCAACAGAAGATGAAAGAGGCACATAAAGATCTGGAGATAAATCAAAGACACCAACGGATGAGATATCAAACTGAGACTTATGCTGGGGCAAAGAATAAAACGGTATCTTTTCCAAAAATGTAACATGACGAGAGATACGTAATTTATTTGCCACCGGATCAAAACAACGAAAATTTTTTTGTTGAATGTCATAACCAAGGAAAACACACATAGCAGATCGAGCAGATAATTTGTCTCGTTCACGCTCAGGAGCAACACAAAGCACCTGGAACCAAAAACGCGAAGAGATGAGTAGTTAGGGGAAACACCATACAAAGAGGCAAATGACGTACTATTCTTCAAAACGGGTGATGGCAAACAATTAATAATGTACACAAAGTGAAAACGGCTTCGCCCCAAAAGGCACGAGGAACCAAAGAGGACAATAGGAGTGCCCGCGTAGTTTCAAGAATAAGCCGATGCTTTCACTCAGTAACTCCATTCTGTTGTGGAGTGTATGGACATGAAAGCTGATGTTGTGTCCCATGACTCTTTAAAAGAGCACGAAATTGATGGGAAATATATTCACCACTAGAGTCGGAACGAAAAGATTTAATAAGTTTAGAAAATTGAGTGCGCGCCATAGTAGAGAACTCAACATAAGCGTTATAAAACGCTGAACAAGACTGGAGGAAATATACCAAAACAAATCTAGAAAAATCATCAATAAACACTAATTAGAACCGCCTATAGTAGAAATAGGAGCAGGTCCCCAAACATCAAAATGAATAAGATCAAAAGGAGTAGAAGCACGAGTATCACTTGAATGAAATGGCAAAGGAATGTGTTTTCCAAGTTTACAACTAACACAATTCAGAGCCACAGACGTATCAGAGCCTAATAAACCATTAGAGATTAATTTCAATAGAGTGTGGAAAGATACATGTCCCAATCTACTATGCCAGGGAGCAAACTCAGAATCATAACTAACTGTGAAACTATAATTCAAAGGGAAATAGACAAAGAGTCCAAGCTTCAAGTTCGAATAGTTTGCCCACTTTATGCCCTGTCCCCAGAACCATGCCCGAGGTCAGATCTTGTACCTGACAACCAGAAGATGTGAATAAAACATAAAAACCAAGATCACATAATTGGCCCACAGAAATTAAGTTCAATGATAAACATAGAGAACATCAAAAAGATGAATGCCAGAAGGAGTGTAAATAGAACCAACACGTGAGACAGATAATTGAGAACCATCAGCAGTGCAAATGGGAGAGAAAGAACCAGAAGTAGAAGAAGACGTAGAAATAAACAACGACAAATCAGAAGACATATGATTAGAAACACCAGAATTAATTATCCATGAGGACTTACCAGAATAATCAGATAAAGTCAAGCAGAAGATGTACCTTGACCAAGACCGAAAAGGGCCTCAACAATCATATCCTAGACGTCAAGGGCAGTCAATGTAGAGGACAACTGGGGCTCGACGCACGAAGTGGCAGCAGGAGAGACAGAAGCGGCAATACGATGATGAGCAGTAGTGGTCGAAGGCAATGTTTTAAGTTTTGGACAAGTGAACTTCATATGACCGAAGTCCTTGCAATAGTTACACTACACATGAGACATATCACGAGAATGTCCAAACTTGAGCGCAGAGGAATAAAAGATTTTCGAGGAGCAGCAGGAAAAAGTCTCAGTGTCAGAAATAGATGAACCAAGAGGTCCCCCTGTAAGGTGCCGAATTTCTTCTGATAGCAATTCAGATAAAGCAGTTTCAGTAGAAGGTAGAGGACTTCGATGAAACATAGTGGAGCGTACAGACTCATAGTCTTCACGAAGAGCCATCAGAAACTGACAAGTTTGACCTCATCAATATAGGACTGAAATATTAACGTATCTTTATCACATTCAAACTTAGGATCCATAATCGCCAACTGATCCCATAACAAAGACATATGTGCATAGAAGTCAGAAATAGATTGTGAAAGCCCTTGATGCAATGACCAAATGTTCATTTTCCACTTATATTTCTGTGTAAAGTTTGGACCAACAAAACATTACTCTAAAAAGGACCAGGCATCAGCTGCAAACTCAAATTTACCAACTTGAAGACTAATAGACAGGGGCACTACACTGACCAACAGAGTGATGGTTCTTGAGTTATTAATCTCCCATTCCTCTATGGCTTTAGTCAAAGAGGCATCCGGAGTTGCAATGGGCTTCTTGCAATTGCCCGTAACATACTTCCACAGATTGTAACGTTTGAGAAAATTACGCATAAATGACGCCAATAAACATAGTTGATATTGTCCAAGTTAACGGGTACAACTTGAACACTTTAAATGAAAGAGGCCATTCAATCAGCCAAAATGGAATCACCACAACCAATGAAGAGAAAGCGAAATTTGGCGAAGTTGAATGGCAAATCCTCAAAAGTCTCTTTTACTTAAAAAACCAAATTGAATAAAACTCAGCAATGCAAACAAACCAAGCCGAAGCTTGTACATCTCACCTTGACACCTTCCTCGTTGGCGACTTCAGCAAGAACCTAAAATACCTCAACACGATAGCACAAAAGCTTAGTCGAGTCCACACTTCACCTTTGTGTCATCCGAAAATCGAAGAAAACAATCCGGAAGTCCAATGATGATCGCCTAACGCTGCACCAAATCAACTCGACCGAAGCAACCCTCAAATCAAAGCAAAGCGATGAATCCCCACATAACTGAATCAGTCGCGAACAAGCTTGGTGCGCCAAACGCTGTTCACAGCGTCAAAACCTGGTCAAAATGCTAGAAACCGAACCAAACTTGAAGCCCCAAGCCAAATCGACAACGCCGACGAGAAGCCAAAAAATTTCTGAGTTTAACACCAAATCCCTCAAAATTTTATGAGGGAAATCTTAGATCTACCCAAAACGATCACTTCTATAGGTTTTCCAATGATTTCGTGGCTTAAAACGCCAAAAATCGCAAAACCAAAAAATGCCGAAACCCCTAATCCAGGGTTGAAGACGACCGAGTCACGCTAAGTTGAGTCGGTCGTGCCACAGAAGGAAGGCTGAGTTGGGCCGAGTTGGGCCGAGTTGGGCCAAGTTTAACCGAGTTGAGTCCAATTTTCAACTATTTGGGTCTGAGTTATTCAAAATCGGGTGTTTATGGCTCTAATACCATGTCAACTTCATAAAAAATTGACTTATCTTTCTATTAAACAAAAGTATTTTTATACACTAGGTTTACAAAGCTAAATTACAAAAATACCCTCAAGTAATATATAAAATTACACAATTATATACTATAACAATTTTTAGTCACTCGTTGTATCTCTGTAGAATCGATTTTTTTATTTTCCATCTTCTTTCTTCCTCTTCTTTTGACAAATCCGAATCTGAGTTGTCTTCTTTTTTCTTTTCTTCTCTATCTGAGGTCACTTTTTTTTCTTCTGACAAATAAGAATTGAGTTATTTTACTTTTAATTGCAAGCATAGGCAGAAATATTTTCTACTTTGTAGTTGAGCCTGGTTATTCTTTTCTATATATGTATTTTTTTCCTGCATCTATCTGATTTGTAGCTTCCTTAAGTTTGCTCTTTGAGCCTTTGCTCAAGTTTCGTTCTACTGCTGATCTCAAGAATCTTTGCTGCATGAGATGATCCACTTGTACTTATGGATTACAAATAACAATGAGCATCATAAGTAAGTTTGTTTTAGGAACTTATACTTTATGAAATAGCTTAAAACATCTATTTAAGGTGCATGTGTTATGAACCAGTGATCACGGCCAAAGCTTCCAGAGATTGATGGTAGAAATAAATTCCAGCACAGTGGTCGATCATCAAGTTTGTTCTTCTGCAGTTGTAAGAAATGCTTGAATTTAAGATGATCACTGATAATTTTACTCTTTATGTAAAGGTCAACTGGTGGGTACAACATTACCATCTCTCACTCCCTTGGTCACCAATGGATGGTAATATCCCTTCCTTGTTCCATTGCAGTACTCAATTGACTTCATTAAGAAGAAATATTAACTTGAAGATGCTCTAGGTCTGTCTTTTTATCTAGGTGGTCCATGACTAGGGTAGATTGACATTGTGTTCCAGTTGTACCGTGGGGCCAAAAATTGTCCCTGGATATGTTTTTCACTAAGTCCTCTTTTTAGTGCTTGATTTTTCCCTAGACCTGACCTTAAAAATCCCTAGAGCATCCTTCTAAGGCCTGGATAACCTACTTTAGGTTGATCACTATGTCCATTGGTCTTTTCTCGTGAGATTAAAACATGAAAAAAAATACTGAAACTGCCTTGTTATATACTGGAATGAGGTTGACATGGCTGCTTCTTTATTCAATGACAGTATCAATTTATTGCATTGAACGAATTGTTGCGGGCACGGATCGGGTTTGGGTTGGGTTTCTGAAAACCCGAACCCAACCCGAACTACTATTTTACAAACCTGCACCCAACCCGACCCGACCCAAAAAACCCAAATATATATATATATATAATAAATCAAGAAAAATATAAAAAAAATTAAAAATAAAAACCCGCGGGTCGAGTTTGGGTAAACCTGAACCCGACCGACTCGAGGTTGAGTTTGGATTCCCAAACCCGAACCCAACCCATGGGTTGGATTTGGGAATCCAAACCCTGGTTTTTTGTGTCCGGTCGGGTCGGTTACCAAGAAAACCCGACCCGATGCACACCCCTAGCTATTGACATAGCACGGCCAAATAACTCCTCCTTCCCACTCCCACTCAACACGATCAAGAAATTAATTAGTTAACCTCAAAATTTCATTTTATTTTAAATACAGTAGTAGTCCTGCTCTTAATTAAAATCTTATACCTCGACTAATTATGATCTTGAATTTACATTTTTTATATTGAGCTATGATAACTAACTGTTTTGGAGAAAAACTTCTAGTCCATTAAAAGGCACAACCAATTGATTAATTCAACTCAAATAAAGAGAAAATTACAATTTCTGTTTGGGAATTGGAAAATTTTGCGGGTGCAATCTCCTAGCTTTCCTCTAATTCGATCTCCAATGTGGTTGAAAGTGAAGTCACTGCCTTCTGCAGTTCGATGGCGAACTTTGACTCTCCGAGCAAGTGTGCACAAATGACGACGGGTATAGTCGGCCGGACGGAAGTGTTTGTGTTCCATGTATTTGGCGTGTTGATGTCATCGGTAAACATGTAGAGTTGTGGCGGAGCCAAAAAAATTGGGGGGGCCACAAAGAAAAAGTAAAGGGCATATGATATACACAATATATATGTACTCTTTCTCTCTCTCATTTTCCCTCTCTCACTCTCTCATTTCTTTATTTCTTTCTCTTGCTCTCTCTCTCTGTCGTTTGCTCCCACTCCCTCTTTCTCATTTGCTCTCACTCCCTCTTTCTCATTTCCTCTCTCTCTGATCATTTGCTCTCTCTCTCTCTCTCATTTGCTCTCTCTTAGTCCCTCTTTCTCATTTGCGCTCTCTCTCTCATTTGCCTTCTCTTATTTGCTCTCTCTCTCTCTTTATCTATCTCTGTCATTTGCTCTCTCTCTCTCTCTCTGTCTCTCTCTCTCTCTCTCTCTCTCTCTATCTCTCTCTCTCTCTCTCTCTCTCTCTCTCTCTCTCTCTCTCTCTCTCTCTCTCTCTCTCTCTCTCTCTCTTCTCTCTCTCTCATTTCTTTCTTTTTTCATTTCTCTCTCTCTCATTTCCTCTTTCTCACCCTCATTTCCTCTTTCTCTCCCTCATTTCCTCTTTCTCTCTCCCATTTCCTCTTTCTCTCTCTCATTTTCTATCATTCTCTCTCTCATTTCCCCTCTCTCCTCTCTCTCTTTTCCTCTCTCTCTCTCTCTCTCCCACTCTCTTTCTCTTCATATTTTAAAATAGGTGGGTGGGGGGGAGGGGGGGGCATGGCCCCCCTTGCCATGGCCCCTATCTCCGCCATTGGCGTAGAGCTTCTTTGATGGACTGTGTAAATTCTCACGGATTGGAGAATTTGTGATCTTCGAACTCGAGAAAGTTTCTAAGTTGACTGACTTTGAGTGAAAATTTTTGAACCTCTGTGTGTTCCACCCTTTTTGGCGTTCAGTCTTTGGCTATTTGTAGCCAGTGTTTGATTTGTTTGTTGGAGCTCGATCCTCACAAAGGGGATCTTGATTGATTTCTTCTGCTTCTATTGGAGTGAGATAGGACTAGGGAGTTCCCTATTTTTTCTCTCTCGATTAGTAAGGGAAAGGATGACTTTCCTTTTTTCTTCCCTATAATTGAGGGATCAACCAGACTTGGTCGATTGAAGTTTTCTCTATTGTGGCTTACCTTTTTAGCTAGTTGCTGAGCGACTTGAGAAGCCTGGAGTGTCTTTAATTTTGGCTAACTACCGATTAATTTGAAGAATTGATTTGGCTGGACATCGGACCAGCAGGTGGGTTGTTTTGATGAAATTAATGGGCACACTGTAAAAAGGTCCACAACGTACCCGAAGTATGGACTTGTCGAATTTGGGCCGCGTCAGATTTTGACGCCTACATTAGGTACCATGCTTATTTTATTGTTTTACTTTTATGGTTTTCAATCTACCTAATTTGTGATCTGATTAATTTTTAGATTTATGTCACTCGGTATTGTCTCCAAAAAACCACCATTAATGTTGGGCCATACAACATAAAATTATAAATAGATATAAAATTTTGAAAAATTTTATTATATGACATGAAGCTGAGGAGAGAATTAAATTTTTTTAGTTTATTTTAAAGAATTTAAATCTAGTAGATAAAATAAAATAAGAAAAAAAAAAAATTTGTACATAAAATTTAATTTAAAACTTTCAATATATATCGCTAATATTTTAATTTTGTTCTTGCCAAAAGTAACCTTTGTATTTTAAAACCCCAATTTTTTTATGTAAGTTAAAAATACAATAAATTTTAATTGTCATTAAGCTATATTGAGAGAATTTAAGATTATTTCTATTTTTTTCTATGTTCTATTTTCCTTAGTTTGTTAACAAAATATTAATTATTTTTTCCTTTGTTCTATTTTTCTATGTACAATTCCCTAAATAAAGATGGGTGAGAAAGCACTTGGATAAAGAGAACAATTCTTATTATAAACTATGTTATTAGACCTGAATGGAAATTGACTCGTAAAAGTGGTCGGGTCGGGTCAAAACGGTTCAACTGGTGGATCAATCCGGTTGAACTGTGTTGACATCAATATGATATCAGCACTTAATATAACCCAAATCTTTCTTCCCTCTTGACTTCTTCAAGGTCATAACGTCGCGTCAACGGCCTAAGTATTTCTTCCCTCTTCTTCTCTCCCTCTTCTCCCTAGCCTCTTCTTCTCTTCCTCATCTTCTCTCCCCCTTCTTTTTCTTCTTCCTTTTCTCCTTCCCATTTTTTTCTGCTCTATCAGTTCTCTTTCTTCTCTTTCTTTTTGTTTTTCTTCTCTTCCTTTTTCTATTTCTTCTTCCTTTTCACCCTGCTATTTTTTTCGTGTCCCTCTTATTCTCTTTCTTCTTCCTTTTCTTCCTCCCCTTTATTCTCTCTCCATCTTCTTTTCTTTCTTCCCTTTATTCTTCGCTTCTTCCTCCCATTTTCGATTTTCCCCTTGTGACTGTGCGACAGACCTATGGACCCGCAGTTTTGGCCGGTCCGCCAAGTTGATGGGTTACCGTAGGGGTGGATTTGAGCTGAACCGAGCCCGAACGTATGCATGTTCGAGCTCGGCTCGATATAGAAAAAGTGAACTCGAGCTCAGGCTCAAGTTCGGCCACGAGCCTATAGCAGAACTCAAGCTCGAGCTCGGGCGGTTCTGTCGAACTTGAGCTCGAGCTCGAACAGTTCGAAAAAAAACATAAAAGAAGGAAAAAACTCCGAGTTGCAAAAAGAAGAACAAATAGAGAAGATGGAGGGTTGAGAAAGAGGAGGAAGAAGAACAGGTAATAAAAGCCTGTCCTTTCAAAAATAATAAAATATTAAATAAATTCATTAACTTCTTAAATAATATTAATATTAAACCAGGCAAGTCACAAATGTTTTATGTTTTATATATTAAAATATTAAATAAAGAGTTGTTAAATTAAAGACTGTACTACTACGAGCTGGTTTGCGAGCCGATGAGTATTAATGAGCTCGAGCCAAATAAAATTCAAGCCGAGCCCGAGTTACTCGCGAGCTGGCTTGGCTTGGGCCACCCCTAGTTACTGGTTAAACCATGAAATCTGGCCGAGTTAAGGGTTTTTTAATTTAGCCAGGTTTTGTTGATTTTAACCCAGAAAAGAGACTGGGTCCGGTCCAAAGTGGTGGAACCGATCAGGCCGGGCTTGATCTAATAACACTGATTATAAATATCAGAGTCAGGCATGCAAGTGTGGTAAGGTCAAGCCAACTGTGGCAGGGTCTGGCCTGTAAGTGTGCATGGTTTGGCAGTGTCAGGCCAATAAGTGTGGTTAGGCGTGGCAAGGTCAGGCCTTTAAGTATGATCAGGTCTGTTAATGGAACTGTGTTAGGCTAGCCATTGGAACTAGGTCTGGCATGTCATTAGTAGCGGGTTAGGTCTGTCATTGGAATTTGGTCGGGCCTATCATTAGAATTGGGTTAGGCTTGTCATTGGAATTGGGTCGGGCCTGTAAGTGGATGTTGGGTAGGGCATGTTAGCAGGGTTGAGTTGCGCCTATCAATGAGGCTGGGTCAGGCCTATCAGTGGGCCTAGGCCGGGCCAATCAATGGGACAGGGTTGAACATATCAGTGGGGTAGGGTCGGGCCTGTTAGCGGTGCAGGGTCGGGTGTAATTTATTTTATAAAATATACATATTAATGTAATACTACTTAATACATTTTATATGTAAAAGTTGTTTAAAGTAAAATATTTGTTTAGTTATTACGTAAATGCATTATTATATTATAATTTTTATTTAAAAATATAAATAGAAACAAATAATTTGATTTGAGAAAACTTACCTAATGAAATCTATTTTAGGAGTGTTTTGTATTCCTTTTTTACTTAATTAAATTTTCTATCGACTTGCCCCTTATCAAATTTTACATTATCTTATAATGCCCCGTTTTCTATGTACCTACCACATTATTTACCTTATTATTTTTAAATTATAATCCTAATATGTTTTGTCTCTTAATTACATATTTCACTTGTGACTTCTAATTTTTATAATTTTATATTAATCTCAGGTGAAAATACCATATAACCAAACTATTTATGATTTTTATTTCCCATTTTTATACATATATAATTAGTCTTCTCAATTTATTTTTAAGCTATTTATGATTTTATTTCCTCTTACCATTTATTTTTAATTTTATTTCATGAGCTATTTCTAAAATACCATATAAGAAAATTTGTCTTTTACTTATTCACTTATTTAACTTTCTATCTAAACAATCAATCAAAATGCCGAGTGGAGCCTATTAGTAGGATCGAGTCAGGCCTATTAACGGGTTGAAGTTGGGCCTGTTAGTGAGATCAAGTTAGGTTAGTTAGTGGGGCCAGGCCGGTCGACCAGTGGAGTCGGGCTGATCTGCCAGTGGGGTCGAGCAGGTCTTTCAATGGGGTGGGCCGATTTTTAAGTGGGCTCGAGCCGGGCATTGTTATATATTGGGTGGGTATAGGATATTGGGAGCAATTAACTAGGACATACTTGGGGTTGAAGATTGGGAATAGTGATGATTATTGAAGTTTTCATCTAATCTAAAGGAAAATATATAAAAAAATATTATTTATAATACTTCTTAATAGAATTTATTTAGTAAAATATATATTGAACATAATCATTTTTTAATGTTATAGAACTTGATAAAATTTTGAGAACATATATTTAATTAAATAAATAAATAAATAAAAAAAATTAATAGCAATATCCCACAAGAACATATTACTCAAGTAACCAATTATTCAAATGAAAATTAAATCAAAATATATGGTTTGAATAACCAAAATATTTTACTAAAAAAAATATAATTTTTCTGTAATATTTTGTTATTATATCATCTCGTGCTAATTTAAAAAAAAATACTTTCTCATTTAAAAATTTAGGATCATTTTATTTTTTCATTTTGCATAATCAATTAAAAATAAATATATTTCTTTTTTGTAAAATATTTATTTAAAATAATAAAATTTAATATTAATATTTTGTAAAGTTATGTACTAATAAAATAAACACATGCTTTTAAATAACAATTGTGTTTATTCAATTGTACAAAAGGGACATATATACACTTCGAAGAGTGTTTATTTCATAATCTAATTAGGAAAGGTTAAAGAATCAAACAAAGAATCTTTTATATAACTGGATGTGATTACAGAATCAATGTTTGACTAGGAGTTTAATTAAGGAAGTTGTGTCAGTGTGAAATACTGACCGTACGATCTTCTAATTCTTGGTGTGTAACAGTGTGTGTAACCGTGGGTGTTACTGAGGGTAACATCGGCTACGTGTTGTCTAACACCGTTTCATTTGATTTCACTTTTCTTTTTTTCCTTCACATTGGGAGGTTTATTGTTTCCTTCTTCATATAGTTGTGGTTTGAGAAGGAAAAAATAAATAAGTGCATGTTCCCTTTATTATTTATTCATACTTCCGTAGCCTCCAGACAGAAGGGATTTCTTTTTTTTTTTTTTTTTTTTTTTCCTTTAAAACGGAAAAATCTAAAAGTTGAAATACAGATTATGATTCAGTAGCAAAACAAACAAGGTTTCCCAAAAAGTTAAGGTTGATGGCAAATGAAAAAACTAATTGTCATAATCTTTCATGGTCTTTGCATTTCTTTCTCTTCATCTATTGTTTTGTTTTCTTCCTCTATTCTTACACTCACTAGTATTTGGTTTTCTCTTTTCCATTGCAGTTTCTGTGGGTAAGATTCAGGTATTTAGGTCTCAGTAGAAATTTCAAAATCATCTAAAGCAACGGCTGAAGTCAGGTTTTTATTTCTTATTTTTGCATTACTAGACTTTCTCTCTTTTCTCATACACCCATCATTTGAGGTTTATCCTGGGAAGTGGGAACCGAAAAGGAAAGATATATTTTGGATGCTTTTATTAATTTTATTAATTTATTTTGTCCTCTTCGTACTTTGTAGGGGTTTTTAGTTTTTTATCTTTCCAGTAAAAAGGAAAAATCAAAAAGATGAAAGACAGGTTATAGTTTGGTGGCAAAAAAAAAATAATTATATTATTATGTATTTGCTCAAATTAATTAACTATAGAAAGTTAATGTTGCCTATTAACCTTGATGGCAAATGAAAAAATTAATTATTCTTGCTTCTCTACATCCTTCTCCAATTTTCTGCCGCTTTTGACTCCATTCTATACTTCTAATAGACTTCTCCCAGTTAAATAGCACGGTTTCAGTAGTCTTTGACAGTTAAAATAGTTTGTTTTAAGGTTTAAATAAATTACGACCGACTATGCAAATCCATAAAATACTTTTTAGTTATTTTTAACATGAATAAATTATAATTTTTTTTGAAATGATTCAATAACTATTTTGTAACAAAATGAAAATAATAAAATAAATAAAATAATGCTCAATAACCGTGTTTAGTTGAAAATTATTAATAACAGAGTAGAATAATAAATTAACGTAATTATATTAATTTAAGTTATTTTATTGAAATTTATTAATTTTTAAAAATAATATAACTATATATTAATAAAAGAAAAATACTTAAGCTAGTGAAATATATTGGTTTTTTCAAATTAAAAAAATCTCAAAAATATTAGCAGAAATATCATTTATGACTTGAAGTAACAAATTATTTCTTTCTTTTTACTTTTTTACTTTACCTTTATGTATTATTTATATATGAATTACGTTCTTAATATATATCACACGTGTAACTTCTTATGTTTTGTGCTTTATTGTGATATCTTATTAAATAAAGAAGCATATATCTTTTAAATAAGTAAGAAAACAAGGAAATATTTAACATTATGTTGGTTGTTGAGTACAACTTTTTTTAAATTAAAAAGGGATTTTAAGTTCCATTACTAAAATATTTAAAAAATTAATAAATATTTTTAATACTTTAATATTCTAGGGAATAAAAAATCTATATTATTTGCTATTTTTAATTAATATAATGTAAAATTTAATTTGACTTTTTTTTTGTCCCTGATCGTCGCACGCCTCGCACGAGTTTTTTTGCTAGTATTTAGTTATTATCTTTAACTCTCGTGCATTCAAGACGAGGTTTATTAGAGATTATTTAATAGTTTTAACTTCACATATTAAACAAAGATAGTGGTGTTATCGTGAATGCAATGGAACATAAGATAGTGTTGTGCATAAAAGTAACTTTTAAGAAGAAATGTTAGACATCCTGTATCACCCAATGATACAGACAAAGTTACACCTAGAGTTACACACCAAGTATCAGACGATGATACAGTTGGCAGTACATGCTGACACACCTTCCTTATCAGAATCCTATTCTGATACGATTCTATAATCTTATCCAGCTGTAATCCCAATCTCCTTTTGATTTGATTCTGTAAACTTTCCTAGTCCAACTAGGAAACAAACACTCACGAAGTGTATATATGTATCATTGTACAACTGAATGAAATACGATTGAAATTAAACATTTACATGGTATCAGAGCCAGACCCCCGGCTCCACGTAAAAACCCTAATTTGCGTGGAACCCTATCATCTCTCTTCCACTTCCTCTTCTGGTTCTCGAATTTCTCGCTCCAATGGCCAATGAAAGTTCCCCTCAATCATCCACCACCCCTACAGCTTCCCTCCTTGCTCACCCTCAAACTCCAAGTCGGGGTGTTCTCTTCGATCTCATCCAGACGTTAGGCCAGATTTGTGTAACTGTGAACAATATCACGCATCACGTTTCGATCAAACTTGATCGAGACAACTACTTACTCTGGCGCCAGAAGTTTCTTCCGGTGTTCAATAGTCAATCCCTCATGGGATTCATTGATGGCTCCATTCAACCACCACCTTAGTACTCTACTGCAAACTCCTCTACAGTCACGCCCGAATACCTTCAATGGTATGCCCTCGACCAAACGATCCAGAGTTGGATCGTGGCAACCTTGTCCAACGCTACGATTGGACAAAAAATCGGCCTCTCTAGTGCCTCTGCAATGTGGCTTAAACTCCATCGAGTCTATGCCTCAACCTCTCAAGCTCGGTTGAACCATCTTCGGTTCACTCTACAGACCTTGCGAAAAGGGTCTCTATCCATGGGAACTTATCTGGATCGCGTCAAAACCATCGTGGATGATCTTGCTGCTGCCAGACAACCACTCGACGACCAGATTGTGACACACTATGTGGTTAATGGACTAGGCGCTGACTTTGAAACGTTTGCTCAAACGGTTACCAGCCATGTTAATCCGGCGAGCTTTGACACTCTCACAAATCTGTTACTGACCCAGTAGCATCGCCTCTAGTTACAGGTCCATTTGCAAAAATTGGACTCCTCCTCTAGACCCTCTCTCAATGTTGCTGCACGAGGCCACCGCGGTGGTGGTCGTGCTGGTCGTGGCCGAAATTCCAGGGGTCGCGGCCAGAACAATGGTCGTGGTTTCGAAAGAAACCAGCAAGATCGAAATGATTCCTCCAATCATTCTCTCTGCCAGATTTGTAATAAAAGAGGTCATACTGCCATTCAATGCCACCATCGGTTCAATCTATGCTATCAGCCACCTGCTCCTCCAGAAGCTCATTTAGCACAGCTGGACAATTCCTCTGATTCGGCATGGTACATTGATTCTGGGGCATCACACCACTTATCCTCGGATGCTTTACTACTGACTAACAGTGGTCCATACAATGGACAGGACCAAGTTATGCTTGGTAACGGATCCGGTTTACCTATTTCAGCCATTGGTACACTCCATCTTACACCAACTTTACCACTTCAAAGAGTTCTTACTATTCCCTCTTCCCTTAAGAATCTCTTATCTGTTTCAAAACTTACCTCTGATCATAATTTTTAGGTTATTTTTTATTCTAATGGTTTTCGTGTACAGGAAGCCAATACGGGCAAACTTCTGCTCATGGGACGGAGTAGGAATGGTCTCTATGTCGTTGACCACAATGTTTCCCCAAGTTGTTTACTGTCTTCTGTGTCTGATTTCTCTTTCTGGCATCATAGGTTAGGGCACCCCGGTGCTTCTGTCATGCGTCATGTGTTTCACAATCTTAATATTGTAGTTTCAGATTCTCCTAACAATACATGTCATGCTTGTCGTATCATCAAGTCTACTACTCTTCCCTTCTCCTCCTCTCAAACCCGCACCCCGTCTAAACTGCACACGATTTTGACAGATCTCTGGGGACCTTGTCCCATCACTTCCATCAACAGATATCGTTGTTATATCTCCTTTGACGATTACTATTCACATTTCACTTGGCTGTTTTTGTTAGCATCTAAAATTGAAGTTCCATCTGTTTTTGCCAAATTTCAGATCCTAGTTGAGAATCAATTTTCGGCTAAGATTAAAATCTTTCAGTCAGATGGCGGCACTGAGTTCATGAGTAAGAAATTTCAGGACCTCCTGTCCACCTCGGGTATACACCACAACGTCTCTTGCCCCTACACACCACAACAAAATTGGCTTAGTTGAACAAAAATATCGTCACATCGTGGAGATGGGCTTGACCCTTGTTACACAAGCTTCAATGCCCAAATCCCACTGGGACTCTGCATTTGCTACATTAGTTTACATTATCAATCGTCTCCCCACTCTACTTCTTCATTCTAAAAGTCCGTTTGCCGTCCTTGCTGGTAAACCACACAAATTTTTCCTTACTTCGAGTGTTTGGGTGTCTATGTTACCCACATCTTCGACCTTACTCAGCTCACAAACTTGAAGATAGGTCGACAACATGTGTTTTCTTGGGTTATCATCCCAATTACAAAGGATATAGATGTCTAGATGACGCCAAAAATAAAGTATATGTCAGTCGCAATGTGGTCTTCGACGAGACTGTTTTTCCCTACTCCCAGCCTGCCCTACTTCCTACACCGAAGCCCTCCTCTTCCTCCACTGCACCTTTAATTCCACTTCTTCCTTTACCTCCCATTGTACCTTCTCCCGTACCTTCTACTGTACCTACGACTGCAACTCCCAATGATATTCACACCGTAAGTACACCCACTAGTTCCACACCTGAAAACTTCTCCTCACTTCCAGAAATACGAACCCGAGCATGACCGGGTGCTCCTCTTGCTACCCATCCCATGACTACACGGTCCATGACCAACTCGCTCCCACCCCGCACCTTTTTCACCTCTAAGCACCCTTTACCAAACCCCAACCCCCCCCCATCTGTACCCACTTGTTATAGTCAAGCAGTGAAGTCCCCAGAATGGCATGCGGCGATGAATAAGGAATTTAATGCTCTGCTAACAAACCGCACATGGTCTCTTGTTACATTACCGCAGGGTCGAAGGGCGATTGGTTGTAAATGGGTCTTCCGAGTGAAGACCAAACCTGATGGCAGTATTGACAGGTACAAAGCTCGTTTGGTTGCAAAGGGGTTCAATCAGCGTGAATGACAGGATTACTTTGAGACATTTAGCCCAGTTGTCAAACCAGTTACAATTCGCACGGTTTTGACTCTTGCAGTAGGTCGCAATTGGTCAATTCGTCAATTAGATGTCAACAATGCTTTCCTCAATGGCACTCTGGATGAGGAAGTTTATATGGTCCAACCTTCTGGGTTCCAGGACAAGTCCAATCCTGATGCGGTTTGTCGACTTAACAAATATCTTTACGGCCTGAAGCAAAGTCCTAGAACATGGTACCAACGACTTACATCTTATCTCATTGACCTTGGTTTTGCTTTATCCAAAGCGGACTCCTCTCTCCTTGTCAGGTACACCTCTACTGCCACTATCTTTGTTTTGATTTACGTTGACGACATCATCATTACCGATAGTTCTACAAAGGATATTTCTTGTCTTCTCGCCAATCTGCAACGAGAGTTCTCCATCAAAGACTTAGGTGCTCTCCACTACTTCCTTGGGATTGAGGTTACCTCACTACAGAGCGATCTTCACCTTGCTCAGACTAAATACACTACTGATATCTTGTCTCGGCTGGGTCTCTCTAAAGTTAAACCACTGTCCACTCCTATTGTTACCGGTTCCAAACTCTCAAAATATGAAGGCACTCCCTTATCCGATCGCTCCCTCTATAGAGGCACAGTCAGCGCCTTGCAATACCTTACCCTGACACGGCCAGACATTCAATATGCAGTAAATCAAGCTTGCCAATTTCAACAAAATCCCATGGACATACACTGGATTGCGGTTAAACGCATTTTGCGTTATCTTAAAGGTACTCTCAACTATGGCCTAGTCATTCATCCTTCCTCTGATCTAGGGGTGGACGTATACTCTGATGCCGACTAGGGCGGTTGTCCCGATGATCGGCGCTCAGTAACTGGCTTCTGCATTTTCCTTTGTGGCTCACTCATTTCCTGGTCCTCCAAGAAACAACCGACGGTTGCCCGTTCTAGCGCAGAAGCAGAATACCGCGCACTTGCTATTGCCGCTGCCGAAGCTACATGGGTTCTTCAGCTGTTCAAATAACTCAAGGTGTCCGTATCCAGCCCTCCTGTGATTTGGTGTGACAACCTATCAGCCACATACGTTGCAGCAAATCCTGTGTTTCACAGCAGAGTCAAGCATGTTGAACTTGACTGCCATTTCATTCGTGAACGAGTTACTTCTGGTCTACTGCAAGTTAAATACATCTCGACACACAATCAAGTTGCTGATGTCTTCACCAAGGGTCTTCCCAAGTCTCAATTTTTGAAGCTTCTTTCCAAGCTTCGTGTCTTCTCTAAGCCCCTCAGCTTGCGGGGGAATGTTAGACATCCTGTATCACCCAATGATACAGACAGAGTTACACCTAGAGTTACACACCAAGTATCAGACGATGATACAGTTGGCAGTACACGCTGACTCACATTCCTTATGAGAATCCTAATTTGATACGATTCTGTAATCTTATCCAGCTGTAATCCCAATCTCCTTTTGATTTGATTCTGTAAACTTTCCTAGTCCAACTAGGAAACAAACACTCACGAAGTGTATATATGTATCATTGTACAATTGAATGAAATACGTTTGAAATTAAACATTTACAAGAAAAAAATGGGTGATATGTATTTGGCTGGCTACTAGTGTAGCTCTTTTTCCTTCACATAACATAAATATACAAGCGATTATGTAGGGTATTATGTATAATTTTTATCGAAAAGAGGTAGCAGCACGGCTGGAGAAAGGCGTGGCAGTGACAAGAGAGAGCTAGGACTTGGCACGGATGCAATGGAGGAGGAAAGAGGTCCAAAATGTTTGTAAGCAAGAGGAGGCAAGAGATCAGCATAAGGAGGAACATAGTGATGGATGGGTTTGTATTCAGATGAAGAAGAAGAAGAAGAGTAAGGAGGATTTAGCAAGAAAGGTGACAAGACCTGAGCATTGACGAAAGGATATGGAGGACGACACTCCTTTTTTTATCCAATCCCAGGGACTTTCTCTAAAAACGTATGACGATGGTAAGAAAAAGCATATAAAATTGGTAAGCCCGGCAGGTGAGAAGTCCACCTTCATTATCTTCCCCACTACTATTGCTCCCATGATAGATCAAGCCTTTAAACTTTTACAGTCTTCTTTGGGATGCACTCTTTCAAAGGAGGTAGCTTGGTCTAGATTTGTTATGGTAATCACAAAATTTGTTACTAGAGCGCCCCAGTGTAGGTTTATTATATATCATGAGAGTAAAATATATGCAAAAATTTATTTGCCAATCTACATAAGCGGGATCTTTATGGCTTGGTCTAAAACAGGTTATGAGTAAGTATAGCTTAAATCGAAAGGATACGGTGATACATAAATTATACAAAAGGTCAAGATGGGAGAAGGGAGGTCCCTCATGGGCGTCTATAGTAAGGCAAAGCGGCTTGAAAGTATATCCAAACTATCATCCATGCTGGTTGATAGAGTATCTTTCCCTCAGTTCGAATAGGAGAGATGAATTATGTAGTTGGATCAAGGAGAGATGGATGTTGCATAACACTCCGGTGGCTTCCTTTGTGTCAAAAGAGCAATAGGTTATTGGCTTTGACAATGAAACAAAATTAAGAGTGGTTTCCTCTAGCTGGTCCCCTCACGAACTTTATCAATGTTGGGCCATGGCTCCTTGGAAGGCTACCCATGTTAAGCCGTTTCAGATATGGATGAAGTTTATAGGACTTAGGAATTGTGGAATTTAAGTGCTTTTTGTGTAATTGCAAATGTTTTTGGTGATTTAGTGGAAGTACATAAGGATACATGTGATATGATTCGTATAGATTATGGGCTTTTTCGAATCATTCCATATATTGTTCCTACCGAATATTAGTCACCAAATGTAATGATTCATGAGGGAAATACTCCTTTGAGGTTGGAGTTCTTTTCAACATTACCTCCGATGACAGTGTCTGGCGAGTTAACGTCGGTGCCAAAGAAGGAAAGTAGTGCGAAAAGAGTATTTTTGGAAAGTGTTACTGTCCCATCATTACAGGAATGGACAATGAAAACTCCAATGGGGTTTTCAAATTTGAATACATGAGACGTTTCACTGCCCCAAGCTACTCAATTAAATCAATTGGAAGTTGAAGGATCGTCAGAATTTCTGCCTTGGGTATGATAGCGGATTTGAATCGACCACCGGACCTCCCTTCACAACCGGCAATTTTAAGAATTGATTTAATAATCCTCTCAAACTCAGAAAAATCAGCTTTATCTTCTCCCGAAAAATCTCTCAACTCGTCTTTAAATCCACTGGATAGTTGTGTTAATAATTCCAACCACCTTTATGTTACCCCCTGTTGGGTGTCTAGCAAGTGTACTAGGTCAGCAAGTAATATAGACTCGAGAGTCCAGATATGGATCCCACATAGACCTTGATGAGAACCCAGTTTAAGCAAAGATTTTTCTACTGATTGAGCAAAAGAATTTTTAGTTTTGAGAACTGGAAAAACAAAACAAAATTAAATACTGGAATAGATGACTAACCTAATGGAGATGAGATGTTGGGGAAAGTGTCAAACCCTCCTAGTTGCTAACATGCAAAGTTCTGTTTTTATTGCTCAAGTACCCTTACCTTGACTTAGCTTTTGAAAACCTAGTTACCCATATACTGGAAATAACTTTCACCTATTCCTTGAACTCCATCACAATCCAAAAACATTCAAATCCTAGGTGCATAAATATAAAAGCTTAAAGATTAACTCTCTCTTATTTAGAACAAGAGTTATAGAAGTCACATCACTTTTCAACTAGTCTCCATCACAATCCGGAACGATCTAGTCAGAAAAACAAGTTGTTTTAGAAAACAAGAACCAAATAACTAACCAAACTCTCCACTGAAATTTAACTTCTCTATTCGAACTTCATTAAATTCCAGAATTGAATTCAGATCAGAAATAAGCAATGAACTCAGTTTCTAAAACAAAAGCAAGATACTTTATTGCTATAAACATCAAAACTTAAACATACAACAAACTAGGAGTTCATGACTTCCCCAACAAAGAGAGACTACTCCATAATAATGGAATAAACACACAAAGAGGATTCAATTACAGCCATGAAAATAAGAAGAAAACAAGTACAAAAAACCCCCTTTGAGAAACTGCCCTTAGCTTCAACTCCTCCTTGACTGAAATCTCTTCCTTCTCTCCAAAGTACCAAGAGGTCGTGTAAGACTTCCTCTGGACTTTCTCTCCTCTCCAAACTAACTAAAAATAATAAAAACCTAAACTACAAACTATTCTAAGAACTGGAACACGGAACTGGATGAAAAACTGGATCTACAACTACTTTTTGTTCTTCTCCTCGGACCTCTATTTATAGTTGCTTTGCTACCAAGGCCATGTAAATTGGTCTCTGTCCAGAGGTATGAATTAAGCTTTCCTGATCTCAAAATTAGTTGAAATTATAGACGAACCTTCCTTTTGTGGTCCTTACCTTGTTCACGAAAGTTGATTTCAATATGAGTTGGGAAACTGGAGATATGATGTGAAGAAGTTGCTTGATTCTGCTGCCAATTCTAGCACTAGGTCCTCCACTTGGAAGATCTGATGTTTGAGAACCCCGACTTGGAATTCCCTGAATTTTCGTAATATGATCTTTAATATCCTCAGGAATCTTCAGTCCAAATTTGGCTTCAATTGGAACATGGGAACTCCAGTTATGTTCTTCTCAAATTTTGGATTTAACTTCTCCATATGGCAGCAGTTTCCTTCTTTGTGTGAAACTTCTCCCTTTTTTATCATTCAATGCACCTAGACTCGAGCAATATTCCATAAAATCTTCGTGGATACCTTAGACAATTAGGACTTCTTCTCCCAAGTTTGGGCTTAATTGGTAGTCAGAATCCCGAGATTTTCGTAATTTGCGTATGTAGAGTCAGCGGCGCGTTGGCGCCGAAATTCTTCTTTAAATGGCGCGGTCGCGCCACTGGAGCAAAATTCTTTCTAAGACTGGAGGCGGCCTTCGGGTCCGTGCTGAGGAAGGATACTAACTGGCGCGGCAGCACCATATTTGGCTGAAGAATTGGCGCGGTCGCGCCACTCCTTAGAATCTTTGCCGACTTCCCGAAAAAGAACTTTGAACTCTTTGTAAGGCAACTGTCTGGCGCGCCAACGCCACTGGTAGCACCATCTTCCTGGCGCGGTAGCGCCCTCGAGGGGCGCGGTCACGCGGTTTCACGTTCACAAATTGTCCTCCTTTCAGCCTTACTAGCCATTGGGAATTTCCAGGATTTATTTGAATTTTCGCACATTTTCCCAGCGTGGTCACGCCATAATCGGCGCGGTTGCGCCATTCCCTTTTTGGCTCAATTTTGCTCCTTTTTCATTCATTTTCCCTCAAAATTCAGATTTTCTTCTTTTACCAGGTACCTGAGACACAAAATATGTATTTGAGTTATATATGTCACTTTCATGCTCATAATCAACTCAAATTAGGAATTTATGGTCAATAATTCATGCATAAATAAGTGTCTTTTAGACACTTATCACCACCCCAAACTTAAACCTTTGATCGTCCTCGAGCAAAACTTTGAAATAAATACCAGATAGATCTGTAAAGACTAAGAAAAATTCGGTGATCCTCCCTTTTAAAGTTTTTAAGAAAGATGATTCAGTTCTTTCCTAATGATGGTTCTTCTTGCTTAGTCAAAACAGACTTTGAATTTTCTTCAAAATTTTTCAAAGATGTAACTTCCATACAAGTGAGAAGTCTCAATTCAACTCCATAAGCCAATCCTCAGTCCACTCTCCACTAACCTAAAGGATTTCTTAATTCTGATCAATAGGTCTTTATGGGTTGTAATGAGGCAGGGGTAATGGGTATGATGAAGATTTTTTTGGTTATTTCCTTTGAGTTTTATTCTCCTCCTCATATCCATATTGCATTTTCCTGAGCATGAATCGGATTTGTGACTTTTCCTCCAAGGTCTTCCACCCCAAACTTATTCTTTTGCATTGATCCCTCATTTTTTCCTTTTCTCCTTTTTTTTTCTTTCCCATGTATCTTTTTCTTTAGGTTTTGTAAAGAGTCTAGCTTACCTCGTCGGTTGACTCAGAGTCCCTAAGCTTGCTGAGGCCCGAGACCCGGTGCACTCACGAGGTGGCCTTTCCCTTAAGTAACCCACAACCTTTTCTTTCTTTTTCTTTGGCTTTGTTTGGAGTCCAGCTTACCTTGTCGGTTGACTCAGAGACTCTAAGCTTGCTGAGGCCTGAGTCCCGGTGCACACACAAGGTGGCCTTTCTCCTAACTCAGCGAGACATTTTCTTTTTCTCTCTCTTGCTCCTTCCCTTCTTCTTTTTCTCAGAAAAATTTTCTATACCCTTCATCCATCCCTCCTTATAACTTCAAAATTTTGATCCATGCTCATTTATACAGAACACTTCAATAATTTGGAGAATCATGGGTCAGTAAGAAACAAGTTTATTTATCACTAAGGCTGGTTCATGTAGTATGGGACATTGAAACAAAACAGGGATCCTTTCGGCCCAAAAGGTTTGACAAAAGGTGATGCAACTTGTGCATTGAAATGGGTGGCTCTGAAAAAGGCTCAAACGATTTTTAAACAGGTGCCTAAATCACCTCAGAATTTTGAAAACCTTTCTCTGTTTTGCCTCAAGTTTTCCTCAGGTTGGTTCAAGTGATTGAAATCAACTTGCTCACTTGTACTTTGTTTTAAAAAAAAACTGTTTTTAAAGAAAATTCTCATCCATTCAACACTAAGCATCTGAACTAAAATATTTTCCAGAGAATGAATCATGCTATTCATATGATGAAGGATTTTCACTGGTATTTTTCAAAATCTCTATTGGAATTTTTGGTGAATTTTTGAATAAAAACAGGGTTTTTGAATCCATTGTTTTTGAATCCATTGAGCAAGCATGAAGAAATCACAAAGAGTATCCCACCCCAAACTTAAAAACCTGATTTGTCCTCAAAGCAGCAATAAACACAGGAGTAAAAGAGATACTTCCCTGACATTCTGGTTTGTTGAGGTTGGCTCGCTCTCCCTTTGTGCTTTTGAATTCTGCTTTAATGGTTTAGTACCAATCACTTGCATGATTTTAAGCAATTGAAAATGAAACAGATGTGAAATGTCTCTCAGGCATAAAATTGTTCTTCAGAAGAATACCTGTAGTGGATTCAATGTTCCTCACCCCAGAAACTGTCGTACATCATCAAGGCTGTGGTGCGGGCGTGGCAAGTAATTTCATCAATTCTACAGATCTTGAATGATATTTTCAATTTTTCCACTTTGGACAGGTTAGTATCAGTGACAGGCATATTCAGAGTCATTTTTCACACATTTTCATTGGAAGAATTATTAAAAGCGTGCTTTGAGACAAATATGGAGAGTAAAAATCATAATTTTATTAATATGAATGGAGATTGAGTACATATTAATGGAATTTCAGTAAAGAACACTCTCAGACAGAATCACATACAAAAACAAGCTCACACATGAATTTCAACAAGGAAAATTTTTAAAAAATATAGCAAGAAATTTCTACTCTTCTTTTTCCCTTTCATCTTCTTCTTCCATTTTCCAGTTTTGAGTTTTTTTTTTTGTGTTTTTGTGTTTTTTTTTTAAAGCTGTAAATTTTTAATCTAACCCTATTCCTACCCTAGGTCTATGCAAAAAAATCAAAATCTCATTCAAATTTAAACAAGTCCTAAAATTTTTGAAAAGAACTATCCTAACCTACTCAAAAAAATTCTAGCAAATTCAAAAACTCCGACTCCTATTTTTACACTACTTACTGATCCATGTGATCTGATCCATCAGGATCGAATGGAAACTGGAACCATTCATGCTTGAGGGTGTTTTTGACATTGGAATGTGTTGCATGGAGATTCAAACTTTTGAGTAAATAGCTGTTTTCTGGTTGGCTTCTAACTTATTTTGTTCATTTATTGTTAGCCAACTTTTCTTCATACTGCCCAGACCTAATAAAATTTTAATTTCAACTTTTGTGGGTGGTTTATAAGGCTGGATAATGAAGAAATCTATATCTAATGAGAGTAAAGAATGTTCATCATCCTTGGTGTCCTCTATCCTAACCTCTTCATGCTCTTCAAGGGGTTTTTCTACTTTTTCTACCCCATCCCCTTCTTTCTCTTTTTCATCTTCTTCTTTTTCCTCCATGATCTTTTCATCCTCTCCCTCTTGAAGTTTCTGAAAACAACTCTCATCTCTCTTCGTTGTATCTTCCTCTATGTGTTCTACAGTAACACATAAATTAAAACAAGAAGTTGAAGGATCGTCAGAATTTCTGCCTTGGGTATGATAGCGGATTTGAATCGACCACCGGACCTCCCATCACAACCGGCAATTTTAAGAATTGATTTAATAATCCTCTCAAACTCAGAAAAATCAGCTTTATCTTCTCCCGAAAAATCTCTCAACTCATCTTTAAATCCATTGGATAGTTGTGTCAATAATTCCAACCACCTTTCTCTTATCCCCTGTTGGGTGTCTAGCAAGTGTACTAGGTCAGCAAGTAATATATACTCGAGAGTCCAGATATCGATCCCACATAGACCTTGATGAGAACCCAGTTTAAGCAAAGATTTTTCTACTGATTGAGCAAAAGAATTTTTAGTTTTGAGAACTGGAAAAATAAAACAGAATTAAATACTGGAATAGATGACTAACCTAATGGAGATGAGATGTTGGGGAAAGTGTCAAACCCTCCTAGTTGCTAACATGCAAAGTTCTGATTTTATTGCTCAAATACCCTACCTTGACTTAGCTTTTGAAAACCTAGTTACCCATATACTAGAAATAACTTTCATCTATTCCTTGAACTCCATCACAATCCAAAAACATTCAAATCCTAGGTGAATAAATATAAAAGCTTAAAGATTAACTCTCTCTTATTTAGAACAAGAGTTATAGAAGTCACATCACTTTTCAACTAGTCTCCATCACAATCCGAAACGATCTAGTTAGAAAAATAAGTTGTTTTAGAAAACAAGAACCAAATAACTAACCGAACTCTCTACTGAAATTTAACTTCTCTATTCGAACCTCATTAAATTCCAGAATTGAATTCAGATCAGAAATAAACAATGAACTTAGTTTCTAAAACAAAAGCAAGATATTTTTTTGCTATAAACTTCAAAACTTAAACATACAACAAACTAGGAGTTCATGACTTCCCCAACAAAGAGAGTGATAAGTGTCCAAAAGACACTTATTTATGCATGATGTTATGATCAATAATTCCCATTTTTAATTAATTATCAGCAAGAAAATGACACATATAACTCAAATCCATGTTTTGTGTCTCAGGTACCTTGAGGAAGAAGAAAATCTGGATTCTGATGGAAAATGAAGGAAAAAGAGCAAAAAGAAGCCAAAAAAGGAAACGGCGCGACCGCGCCGATTCTGGCGCGACCGCGCCGTTTAAATGTTGAAAAATTCATATAAATCCCGGAAATTCCCAACGGCTACTAAAGGCTCAAAGAAGAAAACCCCAGAATGTGAAATGGCGTGACTGCGCCATTCCGAAGCTCTACCGCGCCAAGAAGAGATGGCGCTACCTCTGGCGCTGCCGCGCCAATCTGTTTCCATGCGAGGAGTTCTAGAGAAATTTCGGGAAGTCAAGAAAGTTACTAAGGACTGGCGCGACCGCGCCGATTCGAAGGAAAAATATGGCGCGACCGCACCGTTTGGAGATTTCTATGTTTATACCCAAAAGTCGTGTTTCCAGACTTACGCAGAAGTCTACTCCAATGGCGCGACCGCGCCGTTCTTAAGCTTATTTTGGCGCGACTGCGCCGTAGATCCAGAATTGATGAGTAGCGAAAATCTCGGGATCCTGACATCCAATTGAGTCAAAATCTGGGATAAGGAGTCCTAAGTGGGTGAGTAAGGTATCCACGAAGACACTAAGGTAATTTGCTCGAGTATAGATGGATTTAATGGTCAAGAAGAAAAGTCAAAGTCAAAAGCAGCTGCAACCACCTAAGGAATCCGAATTTTAAAAGAAGAACAGCTGGAATTCCATGATTCCAATTGATGTCAAACCTGGAAAGAAGATTCCTAAGGCACTTAAGAATCACTAAACAAAATATCAGGGCAACCCAAGTCAGGTTTATGGAATTTTATATTTTCAAAGTGGTGGACCCGGTGTAGAAATTGGCAGCAGGAACCATCCATCTTCTCCACACCATATCTCGAGATTCCCAACTCAGAATGAATTGAAAATTGGTGGACAACAAGAGGACTCCATAAGGAATCTTTTGGATGTAATTTCATCCAATTTTGAGGTAGGGAAGGCATATTTCATACCCCTGGACAGAGACCAATTTACATGGTCTAGACAGAACTTCAAGTATAAATAGGGGTCCGAGTTTAGAGTTTGGCATTCAGTTTTTATTCAGTATTTGGAGTTGTAAATATAGCTTTAGCTTGTTTTTCTTATTCTATTTGTTAGTGTGGAGTTGAGAGCAAGTCCAGAGGAAGTCTTGCACAACCTCTTGGTACTTTTGAGAGAGAAAGAGGTGAAATTGTAGTCAAGGGTGCATGAGGAGCTAAAGGCAGTCCTTCAAGGGGGTTTCTGTGCTTGGTTTATTTTATGTCTATGGCTGTAATTGAATCCTTTATACTGTGTTTTATTTATACTATCATGGAGTAATCTCTCTTTGTTGGGGAAGTCATGAACTCCTAGTTTGTTTTATGTTTAAGTTCTGAATTCTATAAAGTATCTTGCTTGTGTTTTAGAATCTGAGTTCATTGCTTATTTTCTAATCTGAATTGATATCTGAAGTTTAGTGAGGTAAGAATGAGAAGTTAAATTTCAGTAAAGATTTGGGTTAGTTATATGATTCTTTGTTTTCTAAAACAACTCGCTTTTAAACTAGATTGTTCCGGTTTCGAAGGAGACTAGTGGAAAGGTGATGTGATTTCTTTATAACCCTTATTCTGAATAAGAGAGTTGATCTTCATTCACTTAGAATTTGAATGTTCCGGTTGAGAAGGAGTTCAAAGACTAAGTGAAAGTCAGCTTGTTCTTCCAACTAGATTGTTCCGGTTTCGAAGGAGACTAGTGGGAAACAATATGACTCTTTACCTCTCTTGTTCTGAATAAGAATTCATCTTTAAGCTTCTATATTTATGCACTTAGGATTTGAATGTTCCGGTTGAGAAGGAGTTCAAAGACTAAGTGAGAGTTATTTCATGTATATGGGTAACCGGGTTTTCAAAAGCTAAGTCAAGGTAAGGGTATTTGAGTTAGAAAATCAGAACTTTGCATATAGACAACTAGGAGGGATTGACATTCTTCCCCAACATCTCTTCTCTATTAGTTTTTTTTTTGTAGTTAAGTTTGTTTTGTGTTTTTCAGTTTTCAATATCAAAAATCCAAAAAGATTTCTTCACCTCAATCAATAGAAAAATCTTTGCTTAGACTAGGCTCTCATCATGGTCCATGTGGGATCGATATCTGGACTCTCGAGTCTATATTACTTGCTGACCTAGTACACTTGCTAGACACCTAACAGAGAGACTACTCCATAATAATAGAATAAACACACAAAGAGGATTCAATTACAGCCATGAAAATAAGAAGAAAACAAGTACAAAAAACCCCCTTTGAGGAACTGCCCTTAGCTTCAACTCCTCCTTGACTGAAATCTCTTCCTTCTCTCCAAAGTACCAAGAGGTCGTGTAAGACTTCCTCTGGACTTTCTCTCCTCTCCAAACTAACTAAAAATAATAAAAACCTAAACTACAAACTATTATAAGAGCTGGAACTTGGAACTGGATGAAAATCTGGATCTACAGCTGCTTTTTGTTCTTCTCCTCGGACCTCTATTTATAGTTGCTCTGCTGACCAGGCCTTGTAAATTGGTCTCTGTCCAGGGGTGTGAATTATGCTTTCCCGACCTCAGATTTAGCTGAAATTACATACGAACTTTCCTTCTGTGGTCCTTGCCTTGCTCACGAAATTTGAGTTCAATCTGAGTTAGGAAACTCGAGATATGATGTGAAGAAGTTGCTTGATTCTGCAGCCAATTCCAGCACTAGGTCATCCACTTGGAAGATCTGAAACTTGAGAACCCAGACTTGGAATTGCCTGAATTTTCGTGATATGATCCTTAATATCCTTAGGAATCTTCAGTCCAAATTTGGCTTCAATTGGAACACGGGAAATCCAGATATGTTCTTCTCAAATTTTGGATTTAACTTCTCCTTATGGCAACAGTTTCCTTCTTTGTGTGGAACTTCTCCTTTTTTTATCATTCAATGCACCTAGACTCGAGCAATATTCCATAAAATCTTCGTGGATACCTTCCTTAGACAATTAGGACTTCTTCTCCCAAGTTTAGGCTTGATTGATAGTAAAAATCCTGAGATTTCCGTAATTTGCGTATGCTGAGTCAGCAGCGCGGTCGTGCCAAAATTCTTCTTTAAATGGTGCGGTCGCGCCAAAATTCTTCTTTAACTGGCGCGGTCGCGCCAAAATTCTTCTTTAAATGGCGCGGTCGCGCCGAAATTCTTCTTTAAATGGCGTGCGCGCCACGGGAGCAAAATTCTTTCTATGTCTGGAGGGGGACTTCGGGTCCGTGCTGAGGAAGGATACTAACTGGCGCGGCAGCACCATATTTGGCTGAAGAATTGGCGCGGTCGCGCCACTCCCGAAATAAAACTTTGAACTCTTTGTAAGGCAACTGTTTAGCGCCCAGCGCCACTGGTAGCGCCATCTTCCTGGCGCGCGGTAGCGCCCTTGTGGGGCGCGGTCGCGCGGTTTCCCGTTGACGAATTGTCCTCCTTTCAGCCTTACTAGCCGTTGGGAATTTCCAGGATTTATTTGAATTTTTGCATATTTTCCCGGCGCGGTCGCGCCATTCTCTTTTTTGCTTGATTTTGCTCCTTTTTCCTTCATTTTCCCTCGGAATTCAGATTTTCTTCTTTTACCGGGTACCTGAGACACAAGACATGTATTTGAGTTATATTTGTCACTTACATGCTCATAATCAACTCAAATTAGGAATTTATGGTCAATAATTCATGCATAAATAAGTGTCTTTTGGACACTTATCACCCCCCATCCCACATCCAAGTACAAAAGGATTCCAACCGTCCCATCCGTACTCACACCCAAATGACCACTCGATCTTTCAGCCAATACCTATTCAGAACTTCTCCCCGGAGTCCCCAAGTCCAAAGGCTATGGAGCCTTTAAGTGACATCTCTACTATTGATCCTCCGTAAAGTTCTTTTGAGAAGTTGAGAGCGGAATAGGAGTTCATAGAACAATCTATCCTGACTTGTAATGCTCACACATATGAGTTGCAGGCAGTAGACAACTTTGAAATTATGGAGGCCTAAACACAAAAGTGGGGAACCTGGTTGGCGGCCTTTGAGGCAGATCGTGACCACATCCCGTTGAATGTGTATGAAAGGATAAACGACATGATGAAGGAGCTTGATGTGGAGGTGGACCATAAAGTTAAACGATGAGAGGAAGCAAATAGAACTACACGTAGGAGGTTCAAGATACTCTCAAATGGACCCCTTAGGAAGGGAAGAAAGGCAAGGAGGTGGCAAGTGCCTGAACTCTTATTTTTCAGATGGTCGGTTATTGTGTCTCATTTTTTACTAGCAAAAAGTTTTGTTTATGAAGATCTTGTCGTGGAATGTTAGGGGTTTAAATTCAATGTCCAAAGTCTTCAATGTTCGGGAGGGCATTAGAAGAAGTGGGGCACAATTCGAAGTATTACAAGAATCTAAATTGTCTATTGTATCGTATGTGAATACAAGAACTTTATTTCCTTTTGCTAATTCACTCTTAGTTCAACTCGATGCAATCAGACATTATGGAGGTATTAATAGCAGGAGACCCGCATTATGTGGCTTTTGGAGATCAAGAAATTGGAGGATTTTTTGTTGGAGTTAAAGTAAAAGATCTTAGTGAAAATAAATCATGGGTTTTAGTGGGTATTTACGGGCCTTCGAGATGTGCTGAACGGGAACAATTCTAGGCAGCGATGGAAGATATGAATGTTAGATGGCAGGAGCCATGTTTGTTTGGAGGAGATTTCAATCAAATTAGATTTAGAAATGAGAAGAAGTCGTGCGCCAGACATATAACAACATCTATGAGGAAGTTTAATGATGTAATCGGGGCACTTGAGCTAGAAGAAATACCCATGAGTGGGAAAAAATTCACACTGTCAAATGATCAATTCAGACCAATTTTTTCTAAATTAGACTGTTTTTTGGCTTCACTTGGGTGGTTACACATGTACAAAGATGTTACGGGTATGGTTCTTAGTAAGCATATTTCAGACCATTGGCCTATTCTAGTTGAGAAGAAAATAGAAGTATAAGGTAAGAGTCACTTAAAAAATGTATGGCTGTAACTTAATGATTTTTTTACTGTATTGAGAAGCTGGTGGGTTGTCGCGGATGGTCATAACAACTCGGGATTAGACCTCCAATAAAGTTGCAAAACTTAAAAGGGAAAATTAAGGATTGGTTGAAAGCTAAGGGGATGGCAACAAGAGGAGCAGTGGATGATATTACTTTAAGAGTGGACCAATGGATGAGCAAGAGGAGGAGGACACCCATTACCAGTGGACTAGTTTTATCAAAGAAGACATCAGAGGCATGTGTAAAATGGAAACAATGGGCACAATTTAAATGGCTGAACGAATTATGCAAATACGAGGTTTTTCCATAGTATTGCATTGGCGCGATGAAAAATAAATAGTCTCATGATTGGTGACCAAATGATTGATGATAAAGAGGCGATAGTGATGCATGTCACTAATTTTTTTGCTAACCGTTATTCATGTGATAGGGTCAAGAGGCCGGACACGCAAGGACTACTTTTAAAAATATTTTCAGATGCTAATAAAGTTTTCCTCACTCAACTTTTTCAAATGGAGGAGACCGAGCACATAATAGGACGCCTAACACATTATCAAAGATGATGTAGTCAGGTTTGTCAACTACTTCCCTTCTCGTGGTTTCGTCTCCCGACATGTCAGTCCCACCAATATTATTCTCATACCAAATAAAGGAGCAACGTCATTAAAATATTATTGGGCGATAACTTAGCCTCCAGCTACTATAAAATAATAGCCAAGCCGCTAGCCGAATGGTTAAAGAAGGTTATGAACTCTCTTATTAGTGCAGAGCAGGCAACATCTATTCCAAAAAGACAAATTTTAGATGTTGTGATGACAGTGCAAGAAGTAGTGGATTCTTATAGAAATCGGGGTCAATAATAGTGCTACTGAAACAGGATTTTAAAAAGGCTTTCAACAGAACGGATTGGACGATGATTTTCAGAATCATGAAATTAATGGGGTTCCTTGGAAAATGGAGGAGATGGATGTCTTTTTGTGTCTCATTGGCTCGTTTCTCGATAAACCTGAATGGTGGAACATTTGGCTTCATAAAGGAGACCAGAGGATTGAGATAGGGGGATCCCCTGTCTCTCATGCTTTTCAATATAGCTGTTGAAGGCCTCATTGCTCTGGTCAAATGGGCATGTGAAGGGGGATAAAATAGAAAATTTCATGTGTGGAGAAGGCTTGACCATCTCACAAATTGCATATGATACAGTGCAATTCGTTAAAGCGGAGGAAGAATAGATCAAAGTTATTAAGTGTCTTATTTATGCTTTTGTGTTAAACTCGGGCCAGTGTATAAATTGGGGGAAATCATCAATTTTTGGCATCAATCAGAACTGTGGGGAGATGAATCGATGGGCAAGTATCTTAGGGTATTCGGTGGGCCAATTCCTGAGTACATATTTGGGCCTTTCTCTTTTTTGTAACAGAGGTACGAAATGGATATGTGATGTTGTGGTTAGAAAATGCAAAGGCGTTTATCGACATGGAAGGACCGAACGTTGTCTAAAGCAGGTCGATTAGTTCCAATGAAAGCTTGTTTGGTAGGAATACTAGCTTATCACCTGTCTTTTTGACATTGCACTAGTACAAATGTAAACATTACCAATGGTGGTAGACCGTAGGTAGTGTTATTAAAAACCCTTGGTAAAACTTTTACCAATAATAACCCCTTGCTAAAAATTTGTTGGTAGTAATCACATTGGTAAAGATATTAGAAGACCGTTGGTAAAAGTGATTCTATTACCAACGGGCCAAAACCCTTGGTAAAGTTTAACTGATTACCAACGTCCCAAAACCCTGGGTAATAAGTCATTTATACCCACAGTTGAAGCCCATTGGTATATTAGCCCATTACCAACAATTTTGGCTCGTGGTTAATAAAGCTCATTACCAACAGTTTCTGCCCCTGGGTATAGATATCCATTACCCACAGTTATGGGCCCTAGGTAGTTGCTACATTTGCCCAAGGTTTTAGCCCGTGGGTATAAACCACAATACCCACAATTTTAGCCCCTGGGTACTAGTTTAATACCCATAGGTTAAAACCCTAGGTAATTGTTATTTTATTTTTTATTAATTATAATATATTTTATTTTTTACTATATCAATAGAGGAATAATAAGATTTAACAACGTCTAATCTTACTAAAATATTTTATTATATTAACTTAAAAAAATATCTATTGTAACAAATAATCAAACTCTAAGTTTATATACATTTTAAAAAATGGTATCAAATACATAGTTCTTAACATTGATAAAATTTCATTAAAAATTATATACTTTCATTAACAAAAAGAAAGAAAATAAACTACACTACTTTTTCCTGAGTTCCAGTTTTGGGTCGTCCCGAAAACGATGTACGAGCCCACCACAATAAAGCCCAACCCTTTACTCTACTGGCTCTAGCAATGGCATCTAATCTTCCACTTTGATCATTTTGCCAATTCTGTGAATACATAGATCTCTATCTCAGCAGGCATATATCATAATGTTGGATGTTCGAAAAATCCAACCCTTTAAAAGCTACATTAGTTGCAACCAAAACGTCTTTCTTCCAACTTGAAAAGAGCAATTGATTCTTCTTTTTCTTGTTGTTCTAATTTTTTTGCATCCTATTTCACATACTCAAGGAGATCAAACTATTTTTGCTTCCTGTTTCACACACTCAACTTCTTCGGTGACGTCTAAATTAGTTGCTCCAGCTCAGCCAAAGTTCACTGTCACGGAATTGACTCTAGAACACTCCATTGAAAATTTTTAATCTTTATGAGCATGGTGGCAGAGAAAAGGAGGGTTTATCCCGATGCTTTGAAGTGGTCCAGGACCTCCTTTACACCATCCTCAAAACCCTAATCCACAAGCCTATCTACTTCATCCAATGTCAAATATTTGCAGTGAATATGTCTGTCATAAGAAATATATAGGATGGACTTTATATCTGGATAAAAATGGAACAAGCAAAAACCACAACATAAAATGAATATAAGTGTTAGAATCAAGTACATATTTTCAGGTACTATTCTAAAGAAAAATAATTTAAATTGAGTACTATTCTAAAGAAAACAAGTAACTATTAAACTAGGCCAAACATTCAACAAGAAGCCCTACTTCAAGAACAAAAAGGATGAAATAGTTCTTCAAATACCATCCTCCACATCTTTTTTTATAGAATGTCCATAGACAAAATACAACAGCCTTTTTTGTATGAAGGCTGAACCTCTTTGGAAATTTCATTCCAAACCACATAAATATCCCATCCTTTGAAGTCACAGGCAAAAACTACATGTTCAAATAAATTCACACTATGCCTCACCACGGATTACTAGAGTTATAAAGTGATATAATCTTAGACACCCACAAGATCCAACTCTCTAATAGTCATTGACATTTAGTTCAAGGAAAAAACAAAATCAAATATAAGCAGCAACATCCAGCTTAGAGGAAAAGACAAGTCTCACTGTATCAGAAGTTCTGACTACATCAACTGAAAAGTACCCAATGCACATATATTTAATTGTCACTCAAGAATATGACACTTTTCCTAGAAATACCTATCTTATCAACATGTACTTGATTCTAATACTTACAGATGATGCAAATAAGACATGCAATTGGATATCCATAGCAGCTCATATTCATTGGGAAAAAGGGGGTTAGTAAGATGAAATTGAAATAATATCACATCATAGCTCCAAACAAGAGCAAGGCATGGTCAATTGCGAGGAAAACTCCTACTCAGATTTATGACAACTAGAATCCTCTTGAAAGTACAAAAGAATGGCTGAATGATCTTCTACAATGATTTCCAACTTATAAAACTAATTTTATGTAAAACAAAATTGAACTCATGGATCTCTGTAGAGAACAAATTTTGCTATTTCATCAAGTTCGGCCTCCTTATAACATTCTGTAATTTGCTCCAGAAAATCAGTCCATGTCCCTTCTATGGAAGCCAAATCCAGTAAAAATGCAGCTTGGTCCAACGCAGTGTGAGAAAGTAAACAATAATTAAATACATGACCCTAAAATATTCCTGGAAGACAAATTACACCAGCGTTAAAAGGAACTGAAGCACCGGTGCTAGTGGCTCAAAAGAAGGCAGACTTGAAGATCTTTCATGGTATAGTCAATCACTAACACTGTCTTCCATGCAATATTCAGTTCACTCATACTATCCCCTTAATACCTTTACTGAGATTTGGAAAAACTTATATGAGAAATTTGGTGCCTTAGTTGTCACCTATTCAAGCGGTTTTCCTTTCTTCATGTCTTTTTGTCTACCCTTTTCAGAGACCCTTTCTTTTATATACTCAATTTGCTCATCCTCCCATTCAGCAATTGTGGCAACACCCTGAAAAAATTAAGTCAAACTTGAGTGTGCCAGGAAGATATACATCAAGGTTACCTGCTCCTACAAATGCATATATACATCAAATTGAGAACCCCATAAGTTAGCTGCTCCTACAACAGCAGAAACCACATCCAATTGGCAAAGTCTCACCTTTTGTGTTTTTATGCCTAATCCATGAACTTTACTAGTGGGATAGCTGTTCAAATGATTCATTTTCTTGTGTTCTTGGTAAGAAATGGAAAATTTCAGGTTCTCAGGTTCTTGAGTGAATTCTCATTTTCACATTGTACCTACAAAGAAAGAGCAGTCACACATATGATGCAAAAAGACATTTATTGAGTAGCTTATAATTTTAATTACTTTACAAAGTATCCAATAGAGGAATGGAAATACATGGTAACTGCAACCCAATGTCTACCATGGCAATTTCAGTGCCGCCCTAGGAACATCTTTAGCTTCCATCTTACGTCCAACTCTAGAAAAAACTCAAAAAAAAAACAAAGTCAAGGATAACAGACACTCTTCAGCCCGATGACAAGAAGTTCCATCCCCAACTTAAAATTCAACTGAAAACTATTTTGAAAGAAGTAAACAATTATAACTTAATAAAATTTTCTTCTAACTTTAGCAAAACCTCTGCATTGAACACAAAAGGCTGCGAGAAACCAGGAATGTGACCCTTTGCATAGAATTCTGCTGTTACCATTGCAGACACCTTGTGAAAAGCAAGAAGATAGTGAAGCTTACAACCAAATAATGTAGAGTACTTAATAACCCAACTCACGAAATGATAAACCTCACATCTTTCAGAATTAGATCTGAAAGACAATCTGTCAATATTTTCAATATTGCTAGCTTGCTTATTCACACGAGACCAGCTTGAACAGGGAGAGAATTAAAAAGATGATCTGAAGCAAACACAGGCACCAGCCAAGATGGTTCCCTCCTCTCATAGGAAGTAGTAGGAATCACACCAATACTAGTCTGTAAGGACGTGTTAGAATGAGCAGCTGCTCTTTGCTGGATCAAATCCATTAAAGCTTGCCCAGAGCATGCTGGTCCTGCCATTCAAGACCCTGACTTGTGAATCTATTTGAGCATGTTGGTCCTACATTTCAAGACCCTGACTTGTGAATATATGAAGAAAAGGATGACAAGGGAATTATTCAAACCTTTGCATGTCATATAGGGCTAGAGAAACAACAATCAAAGCTCTGGTTTGACAAGGCTTTTCGGCACCTTTTAGCTTGTTCTGCCCCTATATCTATTAAAACAGACTGATTTGAACTTCCCTGAAGCAAAAGCATGGGTATATTTAGCTCAATATTGAAAGACTAAAATTCAAATTTTGTTTCATTCTAGGAGTTAAAATTGTACATGATATATGTTAGGACTCTTTACTCTTCAATATTGAAAGACTAAAATTCAAATTCAGGTACTGAAGCATTCAAAAGGAAAATAATGAAGCTTCTCAAGAACAATAGAGCACCAAGCCATATATGGAACTTGTCCTGTCACACCACGAATTCCTCTATTATAATCCTCAACTTGAAGGAAACTGTTACCTGAGATATTAATTATAAATATAACTGAATCTATTTTATTAATTTTCAACTCAGATGAGGTAACTAAGATAAAGTAAAAGATAACAATTAATTAAAGTCAGTTGTAATATTTCATCAGAAGATAGGGACGAATCAAGCACACACATATATATAAATCCCTACAACTCACGTGTCTACGCAATCGGTTCATTAAAATATCAATTTGTGGTCATAGAAAACATTACTTTTTAGTACAAGAGGGAATGCAATCGGTTCATAACTACCAAATTCTCTAGAAATTCAGTTTATTACTTTTCAGAAGAAGAAGAAGAAAACCTGTAAAGCATCAGATAAAATCTTACGAGTATATAAATGAAAGAGACAATTGAAAAGAAGAAAAGGTAGAATTACCTTGCCAGGTGTAGTGGTCCCGTGTTTTTGCCGTAGTAGAAGGCTTCACATGAATATCAAGCACAATACCTCCAATGACAACAGGAACCGAAGAGACGGCTTTTAGTTGCACTGAACGGACAGAGTTCTGATACATGAACATGAAAACAACAAAAGGGAAATGTTTACACGATAGGAGTTTGATTAAGCACTAAAAAGTATACTAAATATAGAAAGAAATGGAAATTCCACATCAATCTGGACCAAGTCTAAATGGCTAGAGCTTCATTACAAAATCCACGAGAAGAGGAGAACTAACTATTACACAGTTTGGCTCACTTGAAATTACACTTTTGAGGAACCTGAAAGAACTCCATGCGTTGCTGCTGCTTCTTTCTCTGATTGCGTTCGTTTCTGCTGTCACGGAGAGCGACCGAAAAGGCTGGTAGGGGGATGGAAGAAGATCGAGGGCATGGGCGACACCCATGTGCAGGATATCGCCGCTTATGTTGTCGCAGAGTACAACAAAGTGGATAAGGGGATTTTGGGTTGCCGAGCTTTGGCCGAACCAAGACCGAACAATTCACGAACCGTTCGGTTCGGTTCAACCTCTATCCGGCACCCATCAAGAGGAACGGGTTAAATACACCAATGGTTAGAGAGGTTTGTTGGTAAAGTAGAAACGTTATATTTACCAACGGTTTACCCCATTACCCTAGTTATTTGGGGACTAATACCGACGGTTTTTATTTAAACCATGAGTACTGGAACACTTATACCAAGAGTGTTAATTTCGACTGTAGGTAGAAATTAACCCTTGATAAAACAATGCATTTACTAATGGACCATTAGGAAACCGTAGGAGTATAGAAAAATTTACTATCGGTTACAGCCAAACCCTTGGTAGAAAATCTCTTTCTACTAGTGTAGCATGGCCTTTTGTTGCGGCAATGATGAAAAAACTTATGAGAAAATTCTTATGGAGTGGGAACAATGATGTGGCTAAGATGTCAATGGTTAACTCAAAATAATAATGTCAAAATAAGGAGGATGGAGTAGTTTATCACCTGTCTTTTTTACATTGTCTGGCCTTTATTGCGGGGACTATGGAAAAACTTATGAGAAAATTCTCATGGAGTGGGAACAATGATGTAGCTAAGATGTCAATGGTTAACTGAGAACAGGTATGTCAAAGTAAGGAGGATGGAGGTTTGGGTAGTAGGCAGGTCTCGGAGGTTAACAAAGCTTTAATGATGAAGTGGATATGAAAGTTGAATGAGGGCTCTTTAAGTCCATGGGTTAACTTGGTCAAGCAGAAGTTGGGGAGAATAAAAAGAAAGTGGTACATAGACTAGAAGTAGAAACCACATTTGTCACCAATATGGCGCAAAATAGTTCTTCTATTTCCTTTATTTTAGAAACTAGTGAAATTTATCTCGGGGAAAGGAGATTCAATCGACTTTTGGAAGGATCCGTGGCTGCTTGAAAAGGACTTAGCCAATGCTTATCGAGACTTGTTTGCGGTAGCTCGACCATAATCCAATACGATGACAACAACTATGGCTAATTGCATTGGACAATCAATGAATTGGCAAAATCTGGTGGGTAGGCGCCTTAATATTCAGGCCGCTGTTCAATTACATGAAATTGATGGGAAGAAGCAAAGCTTTTCTTTAAACGATGCTTATCAGGACTTATTAATTTGGGGTAAGGAGTCAAGAGTAATATTTATTGTTAAATCAACTTTTGAAGGACTAAAACGGAATTGGCCAAAAACATGTTGTAGCAAGGGCTTGGAAGCTGGTAGGACCTCCGAGAGTACATTTCCATTCTTGGCTGACCTTACATAGGAAGTTATTAACAAGGGTCCTAGAGGTTGGATATTGCTTAATGCATCATGTTTGGCTTATGTTTCATGGGGATTGTGGAATGCCGAAACCAGCGTAGGTAGTGGAATGGGTGGTGAGAGGAAGGAATTTAGAGATATTACTCCAAGGCAACTACAAGCTCAATGGGTTGAGATTTCGTAGATGTCCATAGCAGAGAAGATGAAGCCTTACCCATCTGGTCACCCCCGAGTCCGGGTCATTTGAAATTAAAATTTTGATGGCACATCTAAGGGGAATCCAGGGCCGTCGGGAGTTGGGGGTATAATGAGGAATCATGAAGGGCATTTAATTTTGAAATTCCATGGGCCTTTGACCCTGATGGTGATTCCACTGAAGCTCAGGTGTAGGCTTTATTGCAGAGCATAAGGATTTCGCAGGAACAAGGTATCTACTCGTTGGTGATAGAAGGTGATTCACTAAATGCTTTATTGCCGAGCATAAGGATTTCGCAGGAACAAGGTATCTACTCGTTGGTGATAGAAGGTGATTCACTAAATGCTTTATTGCAGAGCATAAGGATTTTGCAGGAACAAGGTATGTACTCGTTGGTGATAGAAGGTGATTCACTAAATGCCTTATTGCCCGAGCATAAGGATTTCGCAGGAACAAGGTATCTACTCATTGGTGATAGAAGGTGATTCAATAAGTGTTGTAAAATGGGGAAAGGATGAAATTCATACACTTTGGAGATTTCTTACTTGTTTTAGAGAAATATGGAATGTAACTAGGTCACACAATGTACTTTAACAATATACTTTATGATTCGCTAATCTTGAGGCGAATCAGGTAGCAAACGAGGGGGTGTTATATGGCAACTACTAGTTGCTGTAAACCCTTGAAAAGATGTATTTTATTTCATAAATAAATACATCTTTAGCCTTTTATACACATTAAAATTTATGACAAAAAAGGTTGAGCACTAGTTTTTTACGAGATAAAAAAAATGAAGGCTTAGCTTGTCATAGAAAACACTATTAATAAAAGAGGAGTATGCACCCTGGTTCCTTGACCAGGCTGGACCATCCCATGACCATGCATTTTGGGGGTAAATGGGTACCTTTTCTTCCATTATACCCTGTCTTAAGAATACTGTTTAGGAAGTTCACCAGGGTCCAGGCCCATTTCTCTTAATGGAAATATTATCATTATAATATTATGTTTAAGAAGAACACTATTTTAAAATTTGAATTCTCTAAGATACTGAACGATGCAGGATTTGATTCAAATATAACGGATGTTACTGAAAATGAAAACAAGTGATATTTATTCTATTCATATTCTCTCATTTTATAATTCATATTCATTTTAAAGAATTTTATGACTTTATCTAATAACAGCCTCTTTTATACCTTTTATGTGGTCTAATCATTCTCTAATTTATTGGGGTACTAATTAACAACAACGCAAACCCTAATAATACTCACACGGCGTCTCATGGTTAGTCTGTCTTCCAATATCCCGAGCCGAAGTCCTCACTTTTAGTCTCAACGTCGGGACGTCCTTTTTCTCTCTCTGCTCGAGTTTTCTGTAGCGCGCCCGCCCGTTTTTCTCTGCTTCGTATCCACCCGGACTTCGTATCGCTCGACGGTTTCGCCGTGACCTCTGCCGGTGTCTGTCGATTCCATATTTTACAAGGTGTGTTGTTTACAAATTCATGTCTGCCGCCAAACGAAAATTTCTTTTTAAGCCGAGTAATTTGTTTTTGACCGGCAAGCGGGTTTTTTTCCTCCGGAAATTTTTGGTTTCTCGCTTCACCCTTTTATGTTCGCTGAACTCTTCGTCGTTCAGCGTGAGAATAAGTCCATGAATGACTCATCAAAGCTGCTTTTAAAAATAGATACCGTATGTGATTAAAAAGTAGCTCTCTAACCGATTGAATACTTTGCAGTGGCCTAAATCACTGACGATGTCTAGTTCGCTTGACAAACAGACATATAAATGCTACAAGGACTACTTAAAGAAGAACCTAATTAAAGCGAAAATGCTGGTCCAATGAACTGGAAATTATCGTTTTCTGTTCTTTTCTTTTCTTGTCTTACTAATTTTGAGCTGAAGGCCATTTCCAAAAAAAAAAAAAAAAAAAAAAAAAAAAAATCCATTCCTTTTTAAAAAAAAAAAATTGAGCTGAAGGCCTCAAATTACTCTAAAAAGTGTTCACAGGCATGACAACTCTACTTTTTTGCTCTGCCAATCAACCTGTTTATCCGTGTTTCTTTCTGTGCAGGTATTTGCATTCGGTTCATAATCTCTTTCCATGGAGGAGGGGTATGTTTTGGATTCTCTTGGATTCGGTTGTGCGTAGTAATTATTTAATAGATTATGTTACACGTCATCTATTCTGCTGGATGCTTTTGTGTTTCGAACCGAGTGATACTCCCTAATCTTTGTATCAGGGAACCCATTCGATGGCCCTAAAGATGAAGAACTAACATACCTAAAATATGCTTCTGTCCTGAAGGTACAAGCCTTCGCCAGACTTTGGAGAAGAAACCAAGGAGCCACTTGTTGAAATTCCAGTGACAGATTCCACAGAGCTTTGGTTGATGAAATGGCCTCTTAACCAGGTAATTTCAAATGAGTCTCGTCGTTCCCAGTAAGAGGAATATACAGTAAACTCTATGGATCCTTGCTTGTAAAATCATGCTTGTGACTCTGTGATTATTTCTTCTTGAGTGTGTTTTTGAACTGTTGGAGGCTGGTTAACAGAAAGCTCTATATACTCTTGCTAGTTACTCATGCTTGCACATCCATCATTATTCCTAGTGTCTGCCCTCTGAAGTGTTGGGTACTGATCAAGTTGGGAACTTTGGATGCATGCAGTTACAACCTGATGATTTTCAGGGAAAACAATTAAAAGTCAAGCTGCATCGTGATGGAAAGCTGGCTACCGTAGAGGATGCATCAGGTAAAAATGTTGCATCCCTTTATTATCCCATTAAGTCTCTGTAAGCCCACACATTTTTATTTTTATTTTTTGGAAAATACTTTGTTTTATTTATTATATGAATGTCAGGTTACATAGGGTGGGTCACCCTCACCACAGGTGAAGAAAGGTGCACCTCCTCTTTAACTAGGGAGTCTGCCTCAGAATTGGGAGCTCTAGGAAAACACTGTAATCCCACATTCTATGAAATAGTAAATAGTTCTTTGTCTTGTTACATGTTAAGGCTGAGATGAACTAGGAAAGAGATGGCAGTTGGTAACAAATCCACTATGCAGGCTGTGCAACTTAGTTGATGAAAGTTGCAATCACCTTTTGATGCATTGCAAATTCAGCCAAAAGGTCTGGAACAATATAAGAGGCAAGTTCGGGATCTCAATGTGCATGCCAAACACTTTTGGCCAACTCGTTCAGCAGTGGTATTCGTGCCCCTTGCCAAAGTGTGGTCAAGTTTTGTGGAGAATAGCCATTGCTGCAATTGCATGGCAGCTATAGTTAGAAAGGAACTCAAGGGCTTTCAACAATCAGTGCAGCTCACTAGGGAGGGTCATTGAGAAGGTAATCCACAATACACTCTTGTGGGCAGGCCTCTCAAAAATTACCTCCCCTCCCCAGCTCAGTGATCGATAAGCATTGAAAAGAGATTATATACTTCAGCACTCACAAGAAACCTCAACTAGAAGAATGGAAACCTCACCCAGCAGGACATGTAAAATTAAATTTTGATGGTTCTTCATTTGGGAATCCAGGGCAGGCAGGCATAGGAGGTGCTGTTAGAGACAGTGGGGGGCATTGTATCTTTGTATACTTAGGCCCAGCTGGTTGCTGCTCCTCTAATGAAGCGGAGGCCCAAGCTATGCTAACCGGAGTGAAGCTCCTTAGAGAGCTTGTAACAGAGCTGGTGTATGTGGAAGGAGATTCCAAACTGGTAATAAGATGGGCAAAAACAGGAAAACCGCCTTGGAGACTAAAGCCTATTTTTTATGAGCTTAAACTGGTCACAACAGAATGGAATATTATTTGGAACAATATCCCTAGGTCAGGAAACTCTCTGGCTGATTGCCTAGCAAAAGAGGGTGTCCATAGAAATACACTGAAAACAGGGCCTCAGTGGCCTTTGTAATCTATGTATCTCATTGTAAACTACTGCTTTATTAAAGAAATAAAATCGCTATTTGTCAAAAAAAAAAAGCTGAGAATATCTAGAAACAGTTAATGAAGAGGTAGATGGTGTCCAATTGCTATTGTGGTTGCAAACCCACATTTTGACTTAGATAAGTCAAATTCTTTTCTTAAAATCTCAGAACATTTTCCTATATGAGAATGATGTTAAAAGGGGATTGATGGAGATTAAATTTTGTGACTGTTTTGGATTATTTGCCGCAGACGCATTTCTAATGTAATTTACCCATAAAGGGGATTCTTTTACTAGTCCCACTTTACTCTTTAGGGTACAATTTATGTTTCAAATATATTAGTTACTCATTTTGTTTACTGTTGGTGTTTTTGCAGGCAAATCATACGACTTGGTTAGTTTTCCAGTCCGAGAACAAGAAGCTATAGTATTCACAGCCTCTAAATCAGTGTCAAAAGTAGGTGCGTTTCAAGCTTATTAAAGTGTATTGTCCTGTGTGATCTCAACTTTGACTTTTTTGTTCTAACAAGTGTAGCTTAAGACATCCATGGAATAGCAATGTGCTAGCCTATTGGCAAGGTTATTTTTCAAATCTGTCAAATTATGCTAGCAAAATTTCCTGGGGACAGTCAATTTTTGTTCTGTTGAGGGACGGAAAACTTTTTTAGGTTCTTTTAGACCAAATTATTGTTTCTTTGAAAGGAACTACATTTCCAACAGATGTTGGAAGATTGGATTGTATACATGTAGCAAAATTTTTTTATAGGGGCAGGAAATTTGTGTGTTCTGCTACTCTGGTGATTGAAGAACTTATGATCTCAAAAGAATGTAAGATGGACTGTTAAATTCCAGTTGTCATTGAAGGAAAGGCTTACAGCACAAGCATAAGGATTTTCGTTGTGAAAAAGTATAAAGAGTTTTGACCCTATTTCTGTGAGATACACAAAAAGTATGAGACTATAACAGCTTCGTGAGATAAACCTTTTCCTTTAAGGATTGTTGATATTCATGATGGTTTCAAGGGGTTTCCATGGCATTCTAGGTACTAAGATAAATTGTCTCTCCAGTCTTTTTACTCATTTTTATTCCTCAAGGTTTAAGTTGTATCTTGTGTTACGAAAAGTGTAACTTTGATTTAATCCAGGGTACCTGTCAAGATAAATTTAAGAAATTTAGCTGTGGTATTTGTGCTACGCATTCTAATGGGACAATTTATTGTCCAATTGAGAACTTAATTTGTGATCTATTTTCTTCTTTACATAATTGGATGAACATGTGATTTTTTATCACTTCAAATCCTTTTTTTTATGTCAATGACTATATATTATGATCATGTGGTCAATCAGATTAAATATTTTCAGAATATTCATTTGATCTGATTCTTGAGTCATTTAATTGTAAGGAGTTTAAAAAACGTGCCATCTCCTGAAAACATCACTTAGTTTGTGGGAATTGTTCTAGGTGACAGGTTTCAATCAAATCAAATGACCAATACTTGGCAAATAGACTTCTAGCTTCTGGTGGTCATATTAAGGATGATCCTTGATGCTACTTTGATGTGATATAGGACATAAAATTTACCTGTTGGCCCGAGTTTATGCCCTATACAATTTGTTACCTTTAAGTTGTCCATGTCTGAGGCTCACTATTGGTTCCTGGAAGCTTTGACATGAGTGTGAGTGTTCAGAAGTAGTCCATTATATTAGTAGAAAATTGTTATCCGAAGCTAACAAAAGAAATTCTATTCATGCGAGTGGGAGACTACTGCATGAAGTTTGTTTCCCTTGTTTCTGAATAAGTTTTTACTGTATGTATATTCTGATGTATGGGTTCCCTGTTGCAGTGGAAAAGCTTCCGATTCCATGACATTTTGAACATGTTGGTTCCCTTGTTTTTTCTTTGCTTTTCTGTTTCATATATTGCATGTATAAGTTGCTTCTTTTTCAGTATATCCAGTTTTCTTTTTCTAAAACTACTTGCATACGCAGTTGGAAAGATATCACGACGGGTTTCTTTTGTTCATTACCCTGAGCCAGCTGATTTCAAGGATCTTGGGAGTTTTAGTCGTCCAAGTGGAAGCATTCAGAGGTCTGGAGGTAATTTTCTATTTTTGGAGGCACTAGCATGTCTAGTTATATTATGCTTTTCACTTCTGTGACTAGATCCGTTCTAAATCTGGAATATTTTACCATACTTCTCGGTGACATTCAATTTTTAGCTTTCATTATATTGACCAGAAAATCATTTAATTCTGGCGAACATCTTTCTGTATTGAAGGGCTTTCGAGGACACGTTCGAATAATATGACGCCTGTAGGTAGTGCCCAGCTGAGAAGCATGTCTCAAGGGATTGCCACTCCAACAAGTACCAAAAGAGATTCTGGATTTATGAGCGGGACGTCATACGAGAGTGGGGGCCTGTCGAGTCGCCCCAAGAAAAGTACTGATGGGTCTTCACCTTCAAGAGAACGGGCAAGGTCTTCTGACCGCTCAACGCGAGATTCAGGTCTGAGCTCCCTCTCCATGGGAGCGTCCGGGCTTTCCAATGCTGCAAAATCGAAGCACAAGATTAAGGCCGAGGAGGAATAGGTTGTTTGTTACAACTCTGTTACGATTCAAACCGGTGTCAGCATATATTTCATCAAAACCATGCACCGGTTTCCCCATTCTACCAAATATTCCTTACCCTTCTTTTTATTTTTATCTGAAGGACATCCCACTGTCTTGGGCATTTTGTAAGAAATATCGAAGACAGTGACAAAATTATTGTAACAAAGTTCATACGCTTATTCATGTCGTCTGTCATCTTATCGGTCCATGCCCCAAGGTTAGTGCTTCAAGCAGCAACAATTACCCATTTTTGTGTAATCACAAGCTAGGCCGTGGTGCTCCCATTTTTTAACTGCCTAGAAAGCTTGAAGTACTTCCATTGACCACTATCTAGAGGCTAGAGCAACAAGGTGAGTGGCCCCAGTAGAGGCATCTGACACAGGGGAACACTTTATACTTCGTCTGTGAAAGAGGAAACGTATCAAACTCTTTCCGTTTTAACGTTTCCGTCGTGCCCATTCGAGGGCTCAGTTGTGTTTGAAGGAATCACATCACATTAGGAACTTCAGGCTTCAAATTTGTTTGACTGCTGTTGAAATAACCAAATGCTTTCTCTATTATTTTCTTCTTTAAAAGGTGTTACAATGGTATCACTCGATTGCTTGCTCCCTTCCCCAAGCTCAACCCGACCATGCCGGATACCTTACCGTCAATCCTAATCCACGAAATTCTTCTCCCCTCCAACACTCTCACACCGTTACACGTCCTCAGAACCATTCCAGTACCCCTCGCTTCTTCCCCATTCACTCTCCCCCACCAGAAACACGATGCACAGTGACAATGAATCCCAGAACGCGGAACCAGAATCGCAGCAGCACCGCCGCCAACAACAGCCTCCACCCCAGCAACACCTCCTCCAGCAGCGACAACACCCCCCACATCGAAAGCACGCCCTCCACACGCCCGTGCCTCGGCGAACCAACAAACTCACGTGGTTCGCCGCAATCTTCTGCGCCCTCTTCTGGGTTTTAGTCATAGTGAGCGGCCTCGTCGTCCTCATCGTCTACCTCGTCTTCCGCCCCCGGTACCCGCACTTCGACATCTCCGGCGCCACCCTCAACATGGCCTACCTCGACACCGGAACCCTCCTGAACGCCGACGTCACCTTACTCGTCAACTTCACCAACCTCAACAAGAAAGTGGGCATCTCCTTCAGCTACGTCGTCATCGATCTCTACTTCGGGAAGACGCTGCTGGCCTCCCGTTCCGTCGACCCGTTCTCGCAGGCGAGCCAGACAGCAAATCTGGCGAATGTTCATATGGTGTCCAGTCAGGTGCTGCTCCCCGTGAACGAAGCGAACCAGCTTAGGAGGTTGATGGAGAGCAACAGCTTTGTTCCCTTCTTCGTCAAGGGAACGTTCAGAACCAGGTCAGACTACGGGAGTGTCTTCCATTACTCTTACTGGTTACATGGTGACTGTAGCATCAAGCTCAGAGTTCCTCCTAGTGGAGTCCTAGTGTCGCGCATTTGCAAAACGACGCGCTGAATAGAGAGGCCATTTTTTCTGGGTTATAATATTGCGATTTGTTGATATTGTAACCAAGAAATTCCAGATTGCTTACTTTATCGAGCGGATGATGCCAATTTTGGATTTTGGAGCTGTCTTGCTCCAGAAATATTAAATCAAGTCATGTCAATTTGATAATGATCAAAATGCAAAGTCAATGTATGTTTGTGCGTTTGAATAAATTTGCCTGTTTTTCATTGTCAAGCTGCTGAAGCAAGGTAGCTAGAGAAATCACTTTTCTCGCTCTCCAATTCTGAATTTCTAAGGCATTTAGACAAATTTGTATCATTTTATGATACTTAATTATCTCGGAAAAAGCCAGAAGTCAGACAAATCCAACAATAGCTTCATATACACCAATTGCCGCCTTCGTGCCCAAACATGATTCAGTGGGACTCAAAATTTGGTTATTGTCTCAGCACACACTCTGGAGAAAGAAAGGAGTAGTTTGGTGGGCAAAGACAGTTTTTGCGACCCTCCAACATCTCCACTACTTCACTCATGGTTGGACAATCGATTGACTTCAGTTGAATGCAGAAGACGGTGATTGATAAGTGTTGGATTTTCGCTATTTCATTGTATTAAATTGTTAATTTTATGCATAAATTTAGGCTGAATAAACGTGTTTCTGAGCTAATTATTCTTAAGTTCAGATTTGGGAGAAGAAAGGAGCAGAAAAGATGAAAATTCACAATTCTGGCTGAAAATTGAAGAAATCTCGCCACTATGAAAGTTAACTGAAGATTCAAGGCTTGAGGACGTCGAGACAAAGTCACGGCGAAGTGAAGGCGAGCATCAACAGAGAATCATCTGTTGTGTCTCGCCCCGACGAAGTTCAAGGCAAACTCACGGCGAGAATAAACGACGCCGTGATGAGCTCACGACGAGATGGAGGTGAACATCCACAGAGAGTTTCTTGTGCCTCTCGCCATGACGAGGTCACAGCGGAATTTAAGAGCGAGCCTTAAAAAAGGAGTAAAGTCCACTTGTCACGACGAAGTCACAATGAACTTCAGAGTGAAAATTGAGAAGATGAATAGCCGAAGACTCGCTGCGACGAAGCATAGAACATGTCATGGCGAGATACAGAAATTCGTCCCAACGAGTCTCAAATTACAAAGGAAAATTGTCGCGACAAAAGCAAGTCGCGATGAAGTCAGTACCTAAGTCAACCATTCCTATTCAAGGGAATTGGAATTCCATCAAAAGGCAAGGAAATACGTGCCAAGGATAGAGTATAAAGTCTCTGAAAGAAGAAGAGAAAAGAGAGACCCTAGGGAAATCAAATTGGAGAAATTGGGAAAGTGAACAGAGAACCTTGGGGAAGAAAGCAAAGGGAAGAAAACGTTAGATCTAGCTCGAACCAAGGGGATGACTTGTGGCTAGGGGTTAAAGGCCAACCAAGATCGGATATAGCAGGTTTTCCGCAAAATCTATTTCAGTAGAGCGTATGATGTCGATGGCCCGAGGTAGAGCACTCAATGGGCTATGGTGGCCCCATTTTGCTTTACCAACCCCAGGGAAACTCCGAACTCTGATCATCCAGAACGAAGGGGAAGCAAGGAGAATTGCGTCCAAGGCTGTGAGAAGGGATAAAGAAGCTTGAAGTCATCCAATCCGAAGGAGAAGAGAGTTTGATTAGTGTTTCATTATGTTTATTCATCTTTTCTTCTTTGTATTATGGCTTGTTTCTTGAACTCAATGATTTGTAGTATGATTTATTCCAGCATGGAGTAATTACCTTTGTTGGGGGAGTCATGAACTCTTAGTTTAAGCCATGTATGAATTCTTAGTTTAAGCCATGTATGAACTCTGATTTTATTTGAGCAATTGAGCATTTGTTTTTGTATTAGAAACCATAATGCCTACTTTTGTTCTGAAATCCAATCGAAGCCTAGTGAGGAACGAATTGTAATGTGAAGTTAGGATTAGATTGCATTCTGGTTTAGGAGTTTGGTTCGTATTTGTATGCTAGAATTCTATTGAGCCTAGCGAGGAACGGATTGCAAAGTGAAGTTAGGAGTTTGTAGTGTTTTGGTCTACAGGTTCGATTCTCTGTTTCTAATTCAACCCTTTAGTAGCTAGATCATTCCGGATTGTGATGAAGACTAGTGAACGGGATGTGGCTACCTATGATACTCACTCCGGGATAGAGAGAGTTTATCGCCTAGCCTTTACATTTATGCAGTAGGACTCGAAGGTTCCGGATTGCGAAGGAATTCAAGCCTAGTGAAAGCTATTTCTTGTATAAGGGTAGCCGGACTCATAAAGGCAAGCCAAGACAATGTGCTTGAGCCAAATAAGAGTTAGATTTCTACATGGTGTTGACTAAGAGGGATTGACAACCTGCCCCCAACGTTTAGTCCTAAAGAAGAATCCCAATTAGTTTCTCTATCTTATCCTTAAATTTGCTGCATAGTTTAGTTTAGTTAGTTTTTACAACACAACTTCTTTATTCTATTAGCTGCTCTTTCACTAGATAGATTCCACTATGATTTACATTTCTTAACTTGGTCCCTGTGGATATGATATCTAGACTCACCGAGTCTATATTACTTGTCGACCTAGTACACTTTCTAGTTGATAGTAGGCTCTCGAGGAGGCTAACATTGACTATAATCATTTTTTCGATCATTTCCCTTTCTTCCTCCGTCGCATCCTCCATGTAATTTTATAAAAAACTAATCTACACAATTACATAGTATAACATCCACCCTCAACCCTCAAACTCAAAATGGGTCAAAAGAACACATCTGGAGTTTGGAACATATGTAACTAAATCGCGATCGAGTGAGCGACTTTGTAAACAAATCAGCTACCTGATCTTCAGAAGGCACACACAATAAGTGCAAAGTACCAAGAGCACAATGATGACGAATAAAATGACAATCTACTTCAATGTGTTTGGTTCTCTCATGAAAAATGTCATTAAGAACAATCTGCATAGAACTCTTATTGTCACAATAAAGTGGGGAAAAGGAATCCAAATGAACACCCATATCATGAAGCAACCAACGAAGCCATACAAGCTCCCAGGCAGTATCTGCTAGAGCACGATACTCAGCCCCTATGCTAGAGCGAGATACTGTAGACTGCTTCTTACTATGCCACAAAACAAGGAGTGCCCCAAAAAAATTGAGTAACCAGTCATGGACCGTCGATCAATAATATCCCTGGCCTAGTCAACATTAAAATAAGCTAAGAGTGAAAGTGGAGAGGCAGATGACAAGAACAATCCTTACAACAAACTACCCTTAATATATTGCAAGATACGAAGTACTGCAGCATAATGAACCGACCTAGGTGCTGCCATAAATTGACTCACAACATGTACTGCATAACTGATATCTAGACGAGTGATACTCAAATATAGCAATCCACCTACTAATTGTCTATAAAGTGTAGGGTCAGCCAACACCTCACCATTTGAAGGTTGGAACTTGACATTAAGCTCAAACAGTGTATTAGAAGTCTTGTCATCAGAAAGACCAGCACAATTGATGAGATCAGAAGCATATTTAACTTAAGAGATATCATAACCGCCAGATAAAGGAAGGATCTCTAACCCAAGAAAGTAGCACAAGGGACCAAGGTCCTTCATGTCAAAGCAAGAACTAAGATAAGCTTTAAGATAAGAGATGCTCGAAAGATCATCACTTGTAATCACCATATCATTCACATATAAAAAAAGTAACACTATACCATGTGAAGTGCACCACAAAAATAAAGCAGAATCATGACTACTCTGAGCATAACCAAACTCAACAATCTTCGAGCAAAACATAGAAAACCAAGCTCGTGGAGCCTACTCCAAACCATACAAAGCACGACGAAGTTTACACACCTGGCCTAGTAAGTGAGAGTATCCTGATGGAGGCTTCATATAAACCTCCTCTGCAATGGTACCATTCAAAAAGGCATTCTTGACATCCATCTAAAAAAGATCGTACTGACGAACTGCTGCTAAAGCAATCAAAAGAAGAACAGAACTCAAGCGAGAAATTGGAGCAAACATCTCCTCATAATCAATACCATACTCCTATGCATACCTCTTAGCCACCAACTAGGCTTTGTACCTATCAATAGAACCATCTTCCATAGTTTTAACTTTAAAGATCCACTTACAACCAATCATTGACTTACCAGGAGGAAGTGAAACCATGTCCCATGTTCGAGTCATGGTCAAGGCCTACAATTTCTCTGCTATAGCTTTCTGCCAAAGAGGGCCAGAGGAAGCCTCTCTATAGGAAGAAAGTTCATGAAAAATACGGATCAGAAAAATAACACTCATAATCCTGAAGGGGAGCAGGTTTTTGACATACACGAGTAGGGTACTGGAGGAGGTGTCCACGTCTACTAGAGGAGTAGACGAAGAAGAAGAAGGCAACTCCAAAGCTGGTTTAGAAGACAGATCCAGAGAGGATTCAAGGGACAAAGGAGGGTGATGAGTCAGAAACCTGATGAACAACAGATGAAGAAGGCAACAAAATATCTAAAAACAAATAAAAGACACCAGCTGGTGAAATATCGAACCGAGGCTTATGTTGTGGCAATGAATAAAATGATATCTTTTCCCAAAACGTAACATGACGAGAGATATGCAACTTATTTACCACAAGATCAAAACATCGAAAACCCTTCTGTTGAATGTAATAGCAAAAAAAAAACACACTTAGCAGATCTAGCAAATAATTTGTCTATTTCACGCTCAGGTAGCAACACAAAGCACGTGGAACCAAAAACGCGAATAGACGAGTAGTCAGGTGGAACACCATATAAAGAGGCAAATGGTGTACTACCCTTCAAAATGTTGTGATGGGAAATGATTAATGATATAAACAGAAGTGAAAACAACTTCACTCCTACAGGACAGTAGGAGTGCCTGAGTAGTTTCAATAATATGCCTACTAGCAGAGAAGCCCGGAAAAGAATTAAGAAAAAATATTTTGGTTTAATATATTTTAGAAATAAAAATATATGTTTATTATTTTATAAGTATTTGTTTAAAAATAATATTTTTTAAAATATAATGTTAAAGATCTTATTTTAAATAAATATTTTTTAAACAAATATTTTAATTTTTAATTGATTATGTGAAATTAAATTTAATAAAAAATTATCCCACACATTTTAAGGGGAATGTATTTTTTTTAAGAATAAACAAATATAGAAAACATAATAATAAAATATTAAAGACAATTTATATACTTTTATGACAAAATATATAGATTATTCCAAAATATACATATTTGACCTATATACTCTAACCTATATATTTTAATATGTCATTCTAAAGAGAAACATAAAAGAAATTGTAACAAATTTACAGTTTACTATTAATGAAAAGTTAAGTATTTGACAAATATAGAATGTGTAGCTCATTATGATCCATCTGTTTCGATTTCTTTTTCATTTGAACAATTGATTATTTCGCTGCAGTTTGGATCTTCAGGTAAGTGGTCTTCCAATAATTGTTTTTGGATAATCATGTTTTAATTTTTTAGTTGGGTTGTATTTGATCTTTGATCTTCTACTCCATTTGTGCAATTAGATTCTCCACTAGAAAAAAATGTACAACTTATTTAGTATGATCTAATATAAGTTATACCATGAATGCAACTGTAGTATTTCAGGTCACCTTGTGTCATTTTCAATTACTTCTAATAAGTGAGTCAGTAAAGGATGGTCTAAAACATATGTTATTAAAATGTAAGTGTATTAGATGAAAGCAATAAATAACAATTTACTAAGTAAAAATACATACCCAGTTTAATGTTGGGATTGGATTCCTGATTCTGGTAGCACATCTCTATATTTATCTTGTGTCATAGTTAAAATGTGGAAGTGTAAACAACTTAATTATGTTGAAATAGGGAAAATAAAAGTTATATAAAGTAAAAAATATTTCAAAGAACCACTTATATTTTTAAAGGGGCCTTACGAAAATAAATAAGTATAATTGAAATCAAGTCGATATAATGGTTACCTGATTTTATTTTCTTTATCACTTGTATTTTAAATAATCTCCACTTCATCTTTGGGTGACAAAAAAATGCAAAAAATGAACAGCAAATTATTTAGATAATGATATTTCATATAAAATTAGAATAAGATATCAACTATACAAACCTTTTGTCATGAGCTTCATCAACGTCTGTTTATGAAGATAACCTCTTCATTATTTTCTGTCGGTAGTTGAAAAAGCGTTTTGATGATATTGGTTAGTATAAATTATCGAGTGTAAGAACTCTGTATGGAACTCTGCGTCAAACACCTCGAGAAACAAAAACCAACGCACACACACACAAGTTGTTATCGCAGTTCGGAACAACTGTTCCTAATCTGTGGGTCATTCTTGCCCAGGATAGTAACAATCCACTAGTGATAACTGGTTACAAGTCTTTCACAAAGACAATACAGTTTTGGTTCACCTTCTCAACAGAATCGTGGATTACCTTCTACACCTGACCCACTCAGTGTAAGTGGTCACGTTACTATCCCACTGAGGCTCCCCCTCAGTTCGAGCTCTCCAGCGTGGAAGGCTCAGTCTGTCTCCAGCACAGACTTCAGCAATGGTGTTCCAACTGCGGGTGGAACTTCGTCTTCATCTCTTCGACTGCTTCTCAGAAAGCTGATTGATGAAGAAGCATTACGCTCAGAACACACGAACTTCTCTTGAATATGCGGAATAACTCTCTCAGAAGTTCTGTCACATGTTTAGGTCTTCATACCCATTTGTACTCGTACGTATCCATTTATGGCATCTCTTCTAATCATGGCTTAATTGACTGTCCATGATTTTCTCTTCCTTCCTCTCGTGATTCTCTTCACCATATTTATTCAGACTCCCTTAATTTAATCAGACTCCCCATAATCTTCTCAACGTCCTTTCCTTGTGTGACCTGCTTCTCAATCTTTTCACTCTGACCTTCTACAAATAGATTGCCCTGATCTTGTCTGTTATCTTATCTAAACAGATGACAATCTGTTCACGTGTCAAACTCAATCAGTCTCATTACATGCACATGTGTATGTTGTATACACCTCTCGTCTTGGTCCCCAACCAATCTCCTCGTGTATATATTGTAAATACACGCCTTAGTCTCCAATGCTTTATTTTGTCCAAAGAATAGTCAACTCGTGATGTCTTGGCATTAACAATCTCCCCCTTTGACTTTCTTTGACAAAATACACTTGAAGCATGTAACAACACTTCTACTGAGGAAACATATAACAAACCCACAAGAGCAGAGCAACACACAATCAAAAAGGCCACAAAAGACATGCATCAAAATACTTACTCCCCCTATTTTGACAAGGGAAGTCAAAGATGAACTAACCCAACCGTCCTATTCAGTTGTATCATCTGAGCCATCATCATCAAACTTGGTAGAGGGCTCTGGCTCATCAGCAACAAGAGCTTGGAGTTGACGACGTTCATGCTGATGAATGGCAAGCAACTTCTGCAGCATAGGTGTTTCAGATTTAAGAACATGCAACCGTTTCTGATAATACTGTTGTTGGCGCTTGGAATAGGCTTCAGAAAAGGGTGGCAAAGTGATATCCATTGTGTCCGTGTCATCTTCACAGTGACCTGTCTGTATAGACGCTTCCCTCGTACTGATCTTCAGAGGAACTGACCGAAAGCACAGTGGACCAGGAGGCAGTTCAAACTCCTTTTGGGACACCAGTATAGAATATATGGTGCTTGGAAACATCATGCTGGCATAGTGCTTCGGGTTCTCAACAAAATTCACAACTTGATAAAAAATTATCTGCCCAAGGTTCACTGGAATAGCCTTACCCACTCGATACAGAAAACGTGCAAGTGATTTGTTTACAGTGGTGTAATGATCGGTAGGCATCCAATGAGAGATAGCGGCTTTGTGCAGTCCATAGTACTTTGTGGTGAGAGCCGAGGTAGGAAAGGTACGATGTGAAACCCACTGTTTCTTGTATCCTCCAGTAAGTTTTGAAATAATTTCATCCAAACTAGCATCAACAGGTATTTCATCTACTGAAGGGACACCAACAAACATAGCCAAAATCGCAGGTGAAAACTCATAATAGTGACCCCGAAGCCATACCTTGTGAAATCCGGGAGACGCAGGATCAGCTATATCCTTCTTCAGATTGGAATAAAATTTGTATATGATCACTGGATGAAATTTTGCAGTGAACAATGCAGACTGTCGGAGATGTGTCTGACTTAAAACTGGAAGAAGACCTGCTTTCTTGTACTCTGTCTCACAGATAGGAAGTTCTAGAATAAACTTCCGAGTGTTGAATGCTTTCCACGATTCTCTGGCTTGCTTGTCCACTAGAACAGGGTTGACATCTGGAAGTAGTACTGGCGTTGCAACTGTTCCAGTTGTATCACCGTCTCCCTTCGCTCGATTTACATTAGGCACTTCTTGGACTGGAGCGGAGGCCGAAGCAAAGGTTGTCCGACGTTTTTTAGAACGCAGAACAGGAGTTTGTTGAAGAGTTGGAACAACTTCTTTAGATGTTCTGGGCCTCAGCCGTGATGCAATGCCAATGGGGCAAGACTAAGTGTGGGCACCAGGCTCAGAAATACGTCTCCGTTTGCTTGAAGAAGTTGGCTTAGATAGCTGCTGAGGCTTACGACGAAGCTGCGAGATAGGAATATCATCAAGTTCAAACGAATTTAAGGTTCGTACCTCTTCAGATTCAGTAGAAGATGACGACGACGTGTTAGCACTAGAGCTAACTTGTTGTTCATACTCAGTTGATTTCAACTTTTGCACAAGCACTTTCTGAGATCTTGGAAGTGACTTCTACACAATGTGTTGCAGAGCATCTTTCAAGGTCAGCAAATCTCGCATAGATGATGACGATTTGGATAAGGATTCTTAAGTAGTGGGAGAGCCACTAGTGGTACCAGGTGATTGAGCTTTGAGAGAGATGTGTGGAACTCCTTATGTCTGAGATTCATCATGTACAGAATGAAGAAACAGCGACGAAGGCGTGATAGCCGTGGCTGAGGCTTTTGGTTGCTCTTCCCGTGCTGCCTCAATAGAAGGTTCATCATGAACTAGAGGCGGAGGCAGAGATGAAGATGAAGGAGTGGAAACTGCTTCTTTTGGTGGATCCTCGAGTTCTGTCTCAACAGCTCTTGGTGAGGATGGTTTCGTTAGGAAGAAAGAGACGACTCTGTCAACAAGAGTTGCTGGTCCCTTCTTTTTGCCCGGAGATGATGGTGAGGACTCCATTAGAGCAGCAATTTCTGGTTCAGTGTGTTTCACATATGTGAGGTTTCGCCCCTGAATACTCCTTCGCCCGTGAAAAAAAAAATCTCCTTCTTGAATACCTAACAAAAACAATGAAACAAACCGTGACATAAAATCTCCCCATTTTTTCCTTTTTTTTTTTTTTTTTTTCATAATCCCCATGTTTATGAGTTTTACATCTGACACATCCCAAGAGCTCCTCGGAGGAACTCAACCCTTGTCCGGTCAAGATTTTTAGTGAACATATCAATGTACTCAGCTTCAGCAGTAGACAAAGATATTGAATTTTGCTTTTTACTGTACCATGCCACCAGATTTGTCCCTAGATAGAAACAACCCCCATAGGTACTTTTTCGATCATCAAAATTGCCAGCCCAATCAGTGTCACTGTAGTCTGCAAGTGCCACAGTTGAAGAATTTGAATAGAATACACCAAGTTTTGTAGTCCCATGGACATACCTAAAAATTCTTTTGACTGCATGGAGATGTGATTCTTTTGGATTTGCCTGATATCATGCACATACCCCCACACTAAAACAATGATCAGGACGGCTTGCTGTAAGATATAACAAGCTTCTAATCATACTTCTGTATAGATGCTGATCAGTTCCAACTCCTTCTGAATCTCTGTGCAGCTTTTCACTGGTTCCCATTTGAGTGGTTTTTGGCTTAGTATGTTCCATTCCAAATTTTCGTACCATCTCTTTAGTGTATTTCTCTTGACTCAGAAAGATACCATTATCCAACTGTTTGATTTGAGAACCAAGGAAAAATGACAGTTCTCCAACCATGCTCTTCTCAAACTCCTAATTCATAGCTTGAACAAACTCATGTAGCAATTTTCTTTTTGTGGCACCAAAAATCATATCATCTACATAAATCTGTGTCATTAGCATATCCCCATCAATTCTTTTGATAAATAGAGTTTGATCTACATTACCTCGACGATACCCGTGGCCAATGAGAAAAAAGGTCAAACGATCATACCAAGCACGTGGTGCTTACTTTAATCCGTACAGTGCCTTGGAAAGTTTGTAGACATGGTCAGGGTAGTGAGGATCTACAAACCCCTTGGGTTCCTGTGAGGAAGTGTAACATACAAAACGAACCATATCACGAAAATCAACATTGATCCCTCTTGGTTTCACACCTTAATGGAGTTCACCAATAATTGCTGTTGTTGGATGATTCTTCTGGATTCTGGAATGCACATGTCCCAATTTTTTATGCCAGATATCTGTACTATCAGACGAAGCATTATAACACTGTAATTTTTCAATTACTTGTAACAGTTATCACCTGTTCGAACTCCTTCCATCACCAAATTACTTTCATGATCAGCCACTAAACATTTTTCACTAGTAAAGTGAACTTGGAGATTCTCATCACACAATTGGCTAATACTAATCAGATTTGCTTTCAGTCCCTGAACAAGTAATACATTCTGTAATCTAGGCAGTCCATCAACATTTAAAGTACCTTTTCCAGTGATTGTACCTTTACCTCCATCACCAAAAGTAACCTGCCCAGATTCAGTGTAGCTTATGTTGCTCAGCATATCTGATTTGCCAGTCATATGTCTCGAACATCCATTGTCAAAATATCACACAGAGTTAGTAACTGCTTTCAAAACATGATTACATGATACCTTTTTTCGAACCCAAATGAACTTATGTTTCAGATGATTCCTCCGAAACCTTTTGTTGCTATACTTCAGATCTCTGAACAATTTGTAACACTGTGGCTGTATATGTCTCAGATCCTGGCAGTAATAGCATCCACTCCTTTTGAATTTTTTATGAGTTCTTTTCATTTGTGGTCCTTCTTTAACAACCACTATTTGCTGTTTGGAGGATCCTTCTTTAACAAACACTGTGTGCCGTTTGGAGGTGCTTCCGGTATAGCCAAGTCTACTCTTGTCATTACTAATCTTGCCACTGCTTAAAATCTCATCCAACATACCCTTTCCTTTCTCCAACTTCTTCAAGATTTGTTGAGTCGAGAATAGTTCCTTCTGCAATTCTTCAATCTATTTTTCTTGCAGCTTTAGAGATTCTTCTCTTTTCATCATATCTATCTAAAGAAACTTTTGAGAAGCTTCTGACTCATTAAGTTTAACAATTACCTCTCGATTTATATTAGAGAGATAATTCATTTTGTCTTTCATACCTTTCAGAAGAGTGAAGTCATCTTCGGGTATCTCAGGTGGTGGAACACCATCTTGAATTCCAGCAAAGAACACAATATAATTTTCTTCTGAATCTGACGAGTTGCTGTCTGAATCACTCCAGGTTACATTATGAGCCTTCTTTTTCTTCTGAATTGTGGGGCACTCGGCTTGAATATGACCATAACCATCACACCCATGACACTGTATCCTCTTTTGTTCTGTAGTGAACTTTTCAGCTTGCTTTTCACCATACTTGGAAGGATTTCCACGTTTAGAGAATTTCCTGTACAACTTATTGAAACCTCTACTAAGATTAGCAATTCGTTCTCCCAGTAATTCATTTGATGACTGACCTATTTTTCTGGTTTCACCAGTGAATGCAATATTTCGGTCATCCACTGGAGATGTATTCTCCTTAGATTCCATCTCTGTCTCAAATGTACACAATGAACCAATCACTTCGTTCAAAGTCATTTTATCAATATTGTTAGCTTTAGCAATAACAATGGCTTTCACAGAGAATTTTTTATTTAAAGACCTCAAAACCTTTCTTACCAGTCTGTTTTCTGGAAAGGGATCTCCAAGTAATCTTGCTTCATTTGCATATCTTCTGATTTTTCCATCATACTCCAAGATGGTTTCATCTTTCATTTTAATCAATTCGAACTTTGTCATAAGTTGTTGGAGTTTAGCGATTCTTACCGAAATAGTTCCTTCATAGTGGATCTCGAGTGATTCCCATGCCTCTTTTGCAGATGTAATAGCTGACATCCTGCTGAATTCCTCCAGGCTAACACCACAAAATATGGCATTAAGAGCTTTCAAATTCAGATTGCTGCTTTTCTTTTCTTCGTCTGTCCAATTCTTTTGTGACTTATCCAACGTCTTTCCTTCAAGAAAAACAGTGGGATGGGACCATCCTTCAAGTACTGAGAGCCAAGCATCTTCGTTTATATTTTTAATATAACCAGTCATTCTGGCCTTCCAGTATGGGTAATTTATTCCTTCCATAAGGGGTGGACGAGTAGAAGAACCTCCATCTTTGATTGTGTCTGCCATTCTCACCAGAACTTTTGAATCTCACCACGTAATCTGTCTGGTGCCTGCTCTGATACCAATTGAAAAAGCGTTCTGATGATATTGGTTAGTATAAATTATCGAGTGTTAGAACTCCGTATGCAACTCTACGTCAAACACCTCGAGAAACATAAACCAATGCAAACACAAACAAGTTGTTATCGCAGTTCAGAACAACTGTTCCTAATCTGTGGGTCATTCTTGCCCAGGATAGTAACAATCCACTAGTGATAACTGGTTACAAGTCTTTCACAAAGACAATACAGTTTTGGTTCACCTTCTGAACAGAATCGTGGATTACCTTCTACTCCTGACCCACTTAGTGTAAGTGGTCACGTTACTATCCCACTGAGGCTCCCCCTCAGTTCGAGCTCTCCAGCGTGGAAGGCTCAGTCTGTCTCCAGCACAGACTTCAGCAATGGTGTTCCAACTGCGGGTGGAACTCCGTCTTCATCTCTTCGACTGCTTCTCAGAAAGCTGATTGATGAAGAACCATTACGCTCAGAACACACGAACTTCTCTTGAATATGCAGAATAACTCTCTCAGAAGTTCTGTCAAATGTTTAGGTCTTTATACCCATTTGTACTCGTACGTATCCATTTATGGCATCTCTTCTAATCATGGCTTAATTGATTGTCCATGATTTTCTCTTCCTTCCTCTCGTGATTCTCTTCACCATATTTATTCAGACTCCCTTAATTTAATCAGACTCCCTTAATTTAATCAGACTCCCACAATCTTCTCAACGTCCTTTCCTTGCGTGACCTGCTTCTCAATCTTTTCACTCTGACCTTCTACAAATAGATTGCCCTGATCTTGTCTGTTATCTTATCTAAACAGATGGCAATCTGTTCACGTGTCAAACTCAATCAGTCTCATTACATGCACATGTGTATGTTGTATACACCTCACGTCTTGGTCCCCAACCAATCTCCTCGTGTATATATTGTAAATACTTCACGCCTTAGTCTCCAATGCTTTATTTTGTCCAAAGAATAGTCAACTCGTGATGTCTTGGCATTAACAGTAGTGATCTATAAAAAGTTGAAGAATGACATTATCCTCATAAAACTAAAATAATGTTAAAGATATTATAATAACAATCATATTTATAATCGTCACTCCTTTTCTTGTAATTTGTAAAATTGTCCACTCCATCTTCATCTTTGTCAATCCCTTCTTCCTCTTTGTCGATCCTATCTTCAATTAAAATAACTTTTGCTTTTTTTGTTTGGTCAAATGTTATTTCTGGTTGGAATGGTAATATGTTAACCACTTCATTGAGTGTGATAGTTTTTTCACTATAAAAAATATTTTGTGTAATTATTTCAAAATTGTGGCACGATCCTAACAGATCTTCAATGATAGTGGAATTGTCTTCCTGAAAACACAATGTTATAATGATGATCAAATTGATTAAATGATCTAAGACATCCTAACTAATAAAATTAATAATATACCTCGATAATAGAATGCAATTGAGTAGCTGTATAACTAAAAAATAGTCTGCCTCTTGAATCTAGCAAAATACAATCCATATTGTAAGAAGAGGTTTTTATTGTGATCTTACTGTGATACCTGCAATAGTAAATTATTATATCACGATGTTATGTTTATCACTTGAAGAAAAAATAAATTATATAATAATATTGACTAACATACCTGCACTCATAAACAGGGTTTATGATATTACAATTTGCACAAAATAAAACACACATCTCGTAGGTCATATATTTATAATAGTGCAAACACTTCATGAAGTAAATTTCATTTTGGTGAATGTTAATGACACAACCATTAATAAATATTCTCAACTCCTGCAAACGTTTTTTGTAAATTACATCAAATATATTGTATTAATTTTATTAAATAAAAAAAAAACACATGAAAATGAAAGTACTTTTTTTTTCTTGCTTCAAGGCGGCTGCAATAGCATATGCACACAATCTTCTATTTACCCTGTAACATAACAAATAAATTGAATTTTTTGTTTGAAAAATAAATAAATAGAATGTGTTATTGTATTGTCATTTGAGTAATTTTCTCGATTCACATATCAATGGGTTTAACGAAATGGATGCAGAAGATGTTGAACTCAAGATATGTCCCTAAAACATCAAGGTTTATAAAGTTAGACAAATACAATTTTAGATATACAAGTAAAAGTTAAGAATAAGTACCATCCACTTGTTGTATTATCAAGGACGTCGCCAAACATATGATGGGTGTTTTTGAATGCAAGTCTAATAGTTCACCGTTGGTCAATGCTAAGTCACTCCATAGAGAAATATTACATAGTGTGTTCCCATACACATAAAATATGTAAATTTAATCAACAAATTTAAAAAATATAATTTAATTTATGTAATAGAAACTCACTTCACATCCTTAATAAAAATTTCTCTTCTTGGTAAAATATTTTCGTGTATCCCCGGTGTATGAGTGATTAGATTTACATGGACTACTACCCCAATGACATCTGTGAGCAGTAACAAAAGTTAATAGTTTTATGACACAAAAAATAATTATTTATTATTTAAATATATTCTAAGATAGATCACCTATTATAAAAGTCCTTGAGCTGTATAGTGAAGACATCGAATCCAATACCTATAGTTTGTATTTCAGCTCCGATTTTGAAGGAAAGTTTCCTATATGCTTAGATATCAATGTTTTGTCATCCAATTGGAGTGTACATTCATGTGGAATGACTCTTTTGTTTTTCATGGCTTGGAAAACTTTAGCATTTTGTAGTATACAAACTGAATTTGGTTGCAATTTATTTTGATTATTGAAATATAGGCTTCTATCCAACATACATTGTATTTCAAAACCCTACATGTAGCATATATTATATATTATACATGTAATAAAATAAGAAAGAAGATAAAAGTAAATAATCATGTACCTTTCTCTCCTCTCAAAACTAACTATAAAAATTGGAAATTAAACTAAAAACTGAGTTTAGAACTAAAAACTGGATTTACACTACAAAACTGGATGATATGCACTCTGCCTCAGACCCCTATTTATACTTGTTCTGCTATCCTGGCCTTATAATTTTGATCTCTGTCTATGGGTGTGAAATATGCCTTCCCGACCTCAGAATTGGATGAAATTATATGAGAACCTTCCTTCAATGGTTCTTGCCTTGTGTATGAAATTTGAGTCCATTATCAGTTGGGAAACTCGAGATATGATGTTGAGAAGTTGGATTGCTTCTGCTGCCAATTTCTACACTAGGTCCACCACTTTGAAAATATAAAACTCTAAAACCCCGACTTGGATTGATCTGAATTTTCTTAATATGATCCTTTATCTTCTCAGGAATCTTCAATCCAAATTTGGGTTCAATTGGGAATAAGGAGCTCCAGATATGCTCTTCTTAAAACTCGGATTTTTCTTCTCTTCTGGCAATAGTTTCTTTCTTTGTATGGAACTTCACTTCTTGATCATTCAATGCACCTAGACTCAAGAAACGTTCCTTAGAATATTCGTGGATACCTTCCTTAGGCACTTAGGACTTCTTCTCCCAAGTTTGGGCTTGATTGGTTGTCAGAATCCCAAGATTTCCGCAATTTACGTAGCTGAGTCAGTGGCGCGATCGCGCCACTTTTTCTTCTGATTTTGGCGCGGTCGCGCCACTGAAGCAGAGTTCTTTCTAAGTCAGGAAACGGCCATCAAATCTGTGCTGAGTTAAGAGACTTCTTGGCACGGCACGCCATATTTTGCTGCAATAGTGGCGCGGCAGCGCCACTCCTTAACCTTCTTCATTGGTCCCCTGAACGGCAACTCCTCTTCTGTATTTGGCATCTCTTTGGCGCCTCCATGTTGTCTCTGTGTGAGGTAGTGCCAGTTGCTTGGCGCGGTAGCGCCTTCTGATGGCGCAGTCGCACCATTCCACTTTCCCAAGTTTTCTTAGCATTGATGAAGATGCGTGGCTGACAGTACTTGAAGGATGGGCACGTCCTACTGTTGAACTTGAAGGTAAAACGTTAGATAAGCCACAAAAGAATTTGACTGATGAAGAGAAGAAAAGCAACAATCTGAATTCAAAGGCACTTAATGCCATATTTTGTGGTGTCAACTTAGAGGAATTCAGTAGAATGTCAGCTATCACCTCAGCATAAGAAGCTTGGGAATCACTAGAGATATATTATGAAGGAATTGCTTCGATACGTATTGCTAAACTTCAACAGCTCATGACAAACTTTGAGTTGATTAAAATGAAAGACGATGAGACCATCCTAGAGTACGATGGGAAGATCAGAAAGTTGGCCAATGAAGCAAGGCTGCTTAGAAATCCATTTCCAGATAAAAGACTAGTAAGAAAAGTTCTGAGGTATTTAAATAAAAAATTTTCTGTGAAAAGCATTGTTTTTGCTGAGGCTAACAATATTGACAAGATGACCTTGAATGAAGTGATTGGCTCATTGTGTACATTTGAGACAGAAATGGAAGTTGAGGTAAATGTATTTTTTGTGAATGACCAGAACATTACCTTTACTGGTGAAACCAGAAAACAAGGTCAGTCATCAAATAAAAATTTGGATGAAAGAATTGCTAACTTATCCAAAGGGTTTAACAAGTTGTATAGGAAATTATCTAAGCTAGTAAACTCCTCAAAGTATGGTGAAAAGAAGCATGAGAAGTTTACTGTAGAACAAAGAAGAGTGCAATGTCATGGGTTGATGGCTATGGTCATATCTAGGCTGAATGTCCCACAGTGCAGAAGAAAAAGAAATCTCATGCTATAACTTGGAGTGATTAAGACAACAATTCTTCAGATTCAGATGAAAATTATATAGTGTTCTACGTTGGAGTTCAAGATGGTGTTCCTACACTTGAGGTAAAGGAGGATGACACCTCTCTTTTGAAAGGTATGAAAGATAAAATGGACAATCTCTCCACTATGAATCGAGAACTAATTGTTAAACTTAATGAGTTCGAAGCTTCTAAAAAATCTCTTCAGATAGATGTGATAAAAAAATATGAATCATTAAAGCTGTAGGAAAAACAGATTGAGGAGCTACTGAAGGAGTTAAACTCGATAAAACTAATCTTAAAGAATCTGGAGAAAGGGAAAAAGGTAAGTTGGATGAGATTTTGAGTAGTGGAAAACCAAGTGGTGATAAGACGGGGTTTGGATATGGTGGCAACACTCCTAAAACACAAACAGTGTTTGTTAAGGAAGGTATTCAAAAGAAGATTTCATATCAGAATCTCAGAAGCAGTGGTTGTTACTATTGCAAAGATTTGGCTCATATTCGTTCTCAATGCTATAAGTTATTTCGAGATTTAAAATACAGTAACCGCTTTCTTAAGAAACATCTAAAATATAAATTTATTTTGGTTTGAAAGCAATCATCTTATTCAGCCTATCATGCTTTGAAAGCTACTGTTAATAATGTTTGGAATTTTGACAGTGGATGTTCTAGGCATATGACAGGAGATTCAGGACTGTTGAGCAACATTACCAAGCATGAGTCTGGACATGTGACATTTGGAGATGGCATGAAATGCACTATCATTGGAAAATGTACTTTAAATGTTATTGGCTAACCAAAATAGAGAAATGTGCTGCATGTTCAAGGTCTAAAAGCAAATTTGATTAGCATTAGTCAATTATGTGATGATAGTTTGTTGGTCAACTTCACTCAAGAAAAATACTTTGTTTATGATCTTCAAAGAAACTTGGTGATGGAAGGAGTTCGAACAGGAGATAATTATTATTCAGTAGTGAGTCACAAACAATTTTATTCTGTTTCATCTAACCATATTGATCATTGGCTTAAGCATGGGCATGAGCATAGTAGACATATGCAAATATTAGTAAAGCATGAAGCAATTAAAGGATAACTTGATCTCAAGATAACCAGAGACAGAAAATGTGGAGAGTGTCAACTTGGGAAACAACATAAGGTTCAACACAAAAAAGTTATACAGATAAACACCACCAGACGGCTAGAATTTCTTCATGCTGATGTAATTGGACCAGTCCAGACACCGAGTTGTAATGGTAAAAAGCCCAAAAATCAAGATAGACATGATGAAAACACTTACTGTACTCTGACACTTGGTCACACTGAAGAAGTGTCATATGCCAATATTGTTCTAGATGTTGTTCCAGTTGGTGTTCCAGATGTTGATCCAGAAAAAGATGATCGATGCTTTGAGTTCTTAGAAGGAACTTTGAGCATGTGTGCTGTCTGAACATCCCATACTTCAGAAAAGGAATTAAAGACAAGTGGTTTTGCCTTACACTTGTCTTGGAGAAAGTAACAAAGGCATCACATAGATGTTTCTACATGATATACTAAGATAATGTTTGTCCACATGCAGCAGTACTACAACAAGTAGCAGTAACAGTACTTAACTTATTTGCTCTTATAACATGGTTTCCTGTAGTGTTTTACCTGATGTTGCAGTATAAGCCTTGCCACCAAAAAGAGATAAAAAAGCTTAAATGCTCTTCCTGCTGACCAGCCTGATAATTTAGGTGCAGATTTGTCTCCTTGATGTTCCAATTGGATTTTTTTTATCTTTGAGGGGGAGAGATATTTTTGTTACTATTTCTATTAGATGGTGTTTGAGATGATCTCTCAGAAGGAGTTCAAGATGCCACACGACCCTCTGAGTTTTCGGTCAGAAATATTGAAGATCAGCACTAGAAAAGTTTCTATTTAGACCGGTCTTCTTGATACTAAAGAATCAGAACAAGGTAGTCCTCTGTCACCCTATTCTGAAGCTTACTCTAAGAGGCAACAAGAGTACTATCAAAAGCATCTGAAGAGTTTAGAATCTGAGATCTCAATGCTTTAGAAGTTACAGGCTATTTGCAATCATGAGAAGCAACAACTTCAAGCTCTTCTTGCAGATGAGCCCAAGGTACCTACTTATGAAGATGATGAACTTGACCCTTGCGGTCTTTGCCTTGTTTTTGCCAAAAGGGGGGAGGATTTTGTTACGTTTTGTATCATCTGGGCTATGAGTGTATCTATCTGACAAATATTTGGTTTATGTTTATCATTGTTATGAATGTCTTCTCTGCTATTTTGAAGCAATATTAATCATAGAGATTTAGATGATGTCTCAGACAATGTTTCAAATACTTCTACCTAAAGAAGGATATTTTGTCAAAGAAAGTCAAAGGGGGAGATTGTAAGTGCCAACACATGATGGATTGATATCTTTGGACAAAATCATCATGCACAATCAAGACACACATATATATATGGAAGGTTTGAGATATGACAACCTTACAAAGGTTATCAGAGATATTCGTGGAAGAAAGAAGAAAGAATAACTCTAGATTGATCGAGATCAATGAGAGATTGATATTGACTGATGACTGGAACGAATTTAAGAAAGTAACCAGCTGGACTGAAGTGATTGACAATCAATCAAGGAGTTACCATATATAGGATACGTACGAGTATAAATAGGCATAAAGGCCTCCACGTAACACACGACTTCTGAGAAAGTTATTCCGAGTATTCAAGAGAGTTCGTGTGTTCTGGAGCATATTTGTTCTTCATCAATTTGCTTTATGAGAGGCAGGTGAGGAGATGAAGACAGAGTTCCACCCAGAGTTGGAAGACCCTTGCTGAAGTCTGTGCTGGAGACTAACTGAGTCTTCCACTCTAGAAGCTCGAACTCAGGGGGAGCTCAGTGGGATAATAATGTGACCACTTACACTGAGTGGGTCAGGTGTTAAAGGTAATTCACAATTCTGTTAAGAAGGTGAATTAAAACTGTAATGTCTTTGTGAAAGGCTTGTAATCAGTTATCACTAGTGGATTGTTATTATCCCAGGCAAGATTGCCCCACATATTAGAAACAGTTATTCCGAACTGCGATAACAACTTGTTTGTGTTTGCATTGTTCTTTATTTTTTGTGGTGTTTAACACAGAATTCCATACGGAGGTTTAACACCCGATAATTTATATTAACCGATATCACCAGAACAATTTCAACTACTCTTATCCACATCTGGCCATCTTCTCCCGCACTTATTGTGGAACGAATTGTCTACAAGGAAGCAAGGATACAACTATTTACCACCGATGGCTGCCTAGCTGCACTCCTTTTCAATCGAAGTCTTTCGCACTCCCATTTTCGCTTCTTTCGATCAACTAACGCCACTGTAATCAACTGCTCCAAGAATAAGTTTGACAATATTGATCCAAAAGATCTGTGCTCCACATTCGGATCCACCACGTATCTTAGGGAGTACACTGACAGTTATTTCGTGGATGATATGCCTCTTTCTTGTCATTCTGTGAAGACAATTGAGATTGACTGGATTTTCGGTGCAAGCAGGGCAAGGGTTGATCTCAGGTGGGAGTTACCGTTATGCGGACACTGTGATGAAGATGGAAGCGGAAGATCATGCTACACCAAAAACATGACCACTCGCATGATGGGATGCCAACCAGGGATCAACAGCAAAATTATAATTACAGGTTCATAGTTCGAACATTTGAAGAATTGGGTTTAGAGTTTCGACTCGTGAGCTTGAGGAACCCTTCAATTTAAAGAGGAATATATGCTAAAAATAGGGCAGTCTCCTTTTATGTCTTGTCCGTCAATTTAAAGAGGAAATACTAGGGTTTAGTCAAATAAAATAGTAAAGTGAGATTGAGTAAAATCCTGGAAAATACCACTTTCTTAAGTTAGTGAAACCATGGCCCGTTAAAACTTCAGTTTCTCCTTAAATTTAGGAGAGACTCTAAATTCTCACTTTCTTTGTAATTTAACTCATTGATTGAGAATTAACAATCACGTCTAAATAGGTAGAATTTTGAATTCTCTTTAATTCTCTAACAAAGCTTAATATTATAAAATTAATTCAAAGACTTTGTTTACCAAGAATTTAATGTCAATCACTTTAAATTCTTTCTGAAACATTCAATTCCCTTTCGACTAACCCCCCTCCCCCCCCTCTAAAAAAAGTTATTCTTTGTTCCTGAAGGTCTCCTAGCAAAACCTAGGGCAGGGTTAAATGGTTCTAAACATGGTTGCCTGTATTGACCTTTACAGGTTACACCCTGTACAGGAAACCACTGTATCGGTCGTAGAGCTCAATACGGGCCATAAGGAAATCCAATAAGGGCATAAAAAAATAAAACCCAGACAAAAAGCAAAAAAAAAAAAGTCAGGTTTTGCATTACACACCCAATTCGATACGTGCAGATTAACATATAATCATGTTTACAATTCATTAATTCTCAATCAATTAGTTAAAATGTTTATAGATTATATACATTTTTTTAAATAATTAAACTTATTTATGGTAATTTAATAGTTTAATTGAATTAAAATCATAATCCTCTATTGAAAACACTTTTGATACTGTTTTTGTTACTTAAGTTAATCAATCCCATGAACTGGTGTAGTTAATTATCATCAAACAAGGAACCTAACCCACTTAATTAGGTAATTAGTACAAGGCTTAAATTTCATTAATCAACGGAATCCACCGCGGGAAGGTTCCAAAATAAGAAAATTTGACTATTTGCCTTCCATTATTTTTATTTATTTAAATAAATATAGTTTGTCTCAAGAGATTTTAAGTTTTAAGCTTAGTTTTTATAACTAACGGTGGCATTCAAATTAAGGTACTGCCATATTGTCCGATATGTAATATTTAACTTAAACTGTTAATTATTTTAAATTAAAAATAAATTTAAAATGGAGTTTTAGGGATATGAAATTGAGTCAAGTTCACACGTTTCGCCTATACTTTTACCTATTTTTTTTTTCATATGAAGGAGAATTTGTACTTCAAAACTACGTATATATTTGTATTAGTTGATACAATCAATATAACTTAAAATGTTTATATATTTAGATTAAAAGTAATTTTAAAATTAAATTCTCAGAGAATGAAATTGAGTTTGTTTCACTCGTTGCGCCTATACTTTTACCTATATTTGTTACCATATTAAGGAAATTTTTGTATTTAATATTTTATATTCAGAATACATGTAGACATGCATATTTAGATTTTGAGCATATTATTATGTTATTTTTATAGAAAAATTATATGAATCTAAAGTAAATAAAGCAAATAAAATTATAAAGATTTTTTCTTAATTGTTTGAATTTTTTTAACACCTGCATCGGCTTGTAACCTTTTATTTTGCATTGCACGACCGATACATCCGATATGTATCCCTGATACAGCCGATATGTATCGAATTTTGGGCTGCCCGGTATGTATTGGAAATCTGATATGGGCAACCCTTGTTCTGAATGTTACACCTTTAGTCTTATTATGGTAATTTCCAATTTTGATGATTTAATAAGTTTAGGTTCTTATAAATCAGCTTAATTAAGTGATTGGTAATTGAATGAGAGTGATTACTATTGACTGAGTATATATTTTATTTCTGATTAACAAATTTGAACCCGCGTCCCACAGGGGGGGACATGCGCGGGTTCAAATTTGCTCCGACCAAGACGGGGCGCTTGGCTCTGCCCTGCTCTCACAGGGGCTCTCAATGAGAGCAGTGCGTCGCCAAGAGCTGCGCCTTGGGTGTAGCAAATTTGAGCCCCCAAAGTCAACTCATCATCCTTCTAGCAATATTACGCTCATACAAGATTTTTCCTTTAATTTATGCGAAGTGTATAGGTCATGAAGAGTTAATTTGTCTCCCATCTCCCACCCCATTAAAATTTAAGTCGTCATCTACTATGGGCGATGGCATCCTGGTTCCTTCTTGTCACTAATTACTAGTTAGGTCAAAGAGATTTAGATGACCTGTGAGTTTTGCTTAACATTTAAATTCCAACTTGTGTGAAGTTTCCTCTGCATTTTCCATGTTGTGACATTTTCTTTTATTTACTAGCTATTCATAGATTTCAGAGATACTGACGATGGACGCGTCGACGATAGTTTAAAACCTAGCTGCATGTATCTTTGTATTTATTCATCTCATTTATTTGGTTAGCCGTGGATAATTTCTACAAATTCTAAGAATATTTGTTACATAAATAATACATTAAAAAAATTATTCAACAAACTGATAATACCTTGTATTAATTACAAAAACTATAAAACATCACATATTTCATAATTTTGTTGAAGGACCCGAAAACCTTAACCTACATATATATGAAGGAAACGAAAAGATTTCAATTACCACATTGCACCACTTAAAAGATAAATTAATAAATTCTAGGCAAAACAGAGTTACTTGTATTTACTGCTGTCCTTAATTTCTTCACTAGCTAGACATCTTTGTTAATTAGTACGACTTACTTACGACGACGTATGACTGATCAGATCCAAGTTCAATAACGGTACTGGATGATGATGATGATGATGCGCTGGTAATGATCTGCTGCGTTAATGTCTCCACGAGTCTGCAGAGACTGATGATGATCTGAGGAGGATAGGAAAGGTTTCGCCGGCAAAGACAAGAGTTGTTTGCTCCCCTTCAACATTTGTACAACCCTGCTCATTGAAGGTCGATCACTAGGTTTCATTTGCACGCACCATAGCGCAACCAATATTAACTTCTCGATTATTTCTCTATCACGACCTTCTCCATCATGATCGTGATCTGAAATATGTCCCATCCCTGCAGCAAGAAGATCACCTCCCTGTTCGAGCTGGTCATACGCCCACAAATGGAAAACAAGCTGGCTCGAGTTTTCGGCATGAGCATCGATGTTTTTTCTCTTCCCCGCCATTTCCATCAGAAGCATCCCGTAACTGTAAACATCTGATTTGTAAGAAACTTTTCCGATGTTTTTGTAGAAGAGTTCGGGTGCCATATACCCTATAGTCCCTCGTGCCGCCGTCATCGTCTTCACAAAACTCTCATCTACAGGGTATATATAGTTTGGCAAGTCCAAAATCGGAGACTTTGGGCTTGAAGTTTTCATCAAGGAGGATGTTGTGAGGTTTAATATCGAAATGGAGAATACGCATGTCACATCCTCGATGAAGATATTCGATTCCTCTTGCGATTGCCAGAGCAATCTCGTGGACCATTCCCCAGGTCAGTGAGAATGAGCAAATATTACTGGTGGTATGGCCTTGGTCTTCTTCGTCAATGTTATGATCAGCAGAAGGGAAAATGTATTTCTCCAAGGACCCATTGGGCATGAATTCGTAGATGAGTGCCCTCTTGGATCCTTCGAAGCAGAACCCAAGTAGGGAAACGACGTTGAGGTGATGAATCCTTCCGATAGTGGCAACTTCGTTCATGAAGTCTTGTCCAGTATTACCTTTGGAGGATTTAATATTGGACAACATCTTCACGGCGACGAGCCTCCCACTTGAAAGCTTTCCCTTGTAGACGCTTCCGAAGCCACCCTGGCCCAGTTTTTCCTTGAAACCTCTCGTCATCTTCTTCACATTGCGATAAGAGTACCTAGTCGGGGTCTGACACCTATAACGAATAAGGAATTCTTCCACCGTTGTGTCCATCCATATGTGTTTGGTTTTGCACTTGTAGATGAGGAATACCGCGAAGCACAATACTCCGATCACCGTTCTTGCAGCCAATAAAACTATCATATATATATATATATATATATGTTCGATCAAGCAATATTCAAACAAAACTCAACTAGTAATATTGAACTAGAAAGTTTTTAAGAGAAGTGGTTTTTAGATATTTGTCAATAAATGATAAAGACGACGACAAAGGACGTTCATCTGAATTAATTACCTGGCACTGCAACAACAACAATCCAGTTGTATACTGTAAAAATACCCAAAGCAGACAAAAATTAATGCATATCATGAGGCTTTGAATGAAAAATTAGCATTATTATCTAATAACAAATGGAACGAAGAGGCTAGCCAGCAGTGAATCTAGCTACCAGATTCAGAATCATATTGATGCCATGCCTCATCGTAATATTCTGGGCGAACGATATCTTCAGAATATCTTAAATCCCGCCGCTTGAGAATGTCTTTCCATACGAATTCAAAGAAGAATCTCACATGACCTGCATACATATATAGTGCATATATATGTTTCAGAAACATATATAGTAGTGTTGTAACGCAAGGTCATAATTAAACAGATCTGCAGCTAAAAATTTGAACAAATTAGCCATATGGGTTTCGCGATTCTCATACTTTCAAGCCATCCAAACTAGAACCTTCTGCAACAGCGAGGGCCAGGAATGTTTGATGGCATTTTTTAAGTTTGATCCACATGCACCATACGAGGCAAAGTAATAGCAGTGACCTCCTATCTTTCTGTCAGCGAATGATAAAGGCTCGTCCGAACTCTTCATGTAACCGCGAGCCACCTGATAGTCTATGCAACTGTACTTGTTGGCAAAACAATCACGGCAGGAAAGCTGCTCCTTCCAAGAAAGATCGAAGCCTCGGACCAAAATCTGGAGAATATTCATCTGGTCCGAAGGAGTAGTACTACTGCTGCTAATTGGACTAGTAAGAACTCCCTCTTCCGCTATTATTGTTGATATTGGGAAAATGGCAACAACATCACACAAGGGGTAGAAGTCGGATATAGGAATGCGATCCATGATGGCATAGAGATATGAGTAAGCAGCTGCCGCCGGAGAGGATGAGTTTGTGATGATGATGCAGGTCTTGTTGGTTTTTATGTAGGAAGGGTGGTCGATCGGATTCCGGCAACTCACGAGGACCATGGGCTTATAGGAGGACTTGAGCAACATGTATGGCTGGCCCTCGGTTGAGTGCAAACCTATGTTTAATATCAGAGAAATTTCCTGAGGGATGACAGAACAAATGTCATCGATGTTGACGAGAGTGTCCACGACTCGGATTCGCTGGGACTCGTAGAAGATGTCATTGACATAGAAGTTGGTGGAGCAAATATTCAAGGTCAGGGTCCGATTGTTTAGGCACCGCAATTCGTACTGGGGATCGCCGCAGTGGAGGGGATCGCTTCAAACGGAAAGGGTAACTGATGTTCCTGATCTCTCCGCACGAAGAAGGCGGACATGAATTATATGCAGAGTAGTGATGATGATGATGCCCGTCAGCCCCGCCTAAGAGGGCCGCGCAAGCGCAACGTGCTATAATTAGTAACAGATGACTGAAAATCAGAAGGAGAAAGGGAAGTAGTGAGGGTACTACCATAGTGTATGGAAACAGCTGCAACCTTGATCCACCCATTCCAGTTGGATCAGTACTCAAGAGAGTAGAGACGTCGGATCTGAATGACTTAAGAGGAAGAGAAGGAATAGGAGGAAGATGATCGAGGTGGAGAAGGACAAATGGCCCAAGAAAAGGTAGCTGATCGTGACTTGAAAGGAAGAGAGCTATACATACGTCCCCTTGCTATCTTATCTTTATTTATTTCTTTCATATAAATAATCCCGACCGGCCTCGGAGTCGTCGACAGATTGAGAGAATAGTCACACTTGGCCTCAGTCCACTCTCCGCTGCAAAGTGTAAACGGCTGTGGGAAGTACACAGAAACTTGAGAGAAATTAGTGCTTAAAATTATTCCAATATTCATTAAAATATTAAGTCAAATGATTAGACAGACTTATTTTTTTCTTTCTTTTTTTTATTGTTCCGTTCGAGCTTGAACAGACTCGTGATGACGAAATAGGATTAGGAGTTAGGACATATATAGTCAGCTCTCCACAATATATTCATCCTCATCTAGAAGAAAAAAGAAAGAGATAAAAAGAAAAGAAAAAGATGTTCAACGGCCATGACGTTTGCCTTAATTAATAATGTTTTAAAAGCAATGTTCGATTTATTGAGTAATTCAACCAGGCATTTTCCCGGAATAGACAGACTTCAAGGGGTTCGTTGTTTCGTTCTTTTCCATTCCCTAACGGAGTTCAGCAGGTAAAAAGTCTCTCCTTCTTTTGTATCAGATGAAGAGAAGTGAAACTTCTGAAAAAAAAAAAAACAGAGAAAACGTACATTGAGAAAGAGGAGAGAGTAAAAACACGCCTGCACACGACCCAAACATGCGATCACTTTTATTTTTTTAAAATCAGCAATAAAAACAACACTATTTAGCGGCACTTTTATTTTAGTGATGCTTACCTCTTCTTTGTATTCACTGCGTATATATATTGGTACGCACAGCCCTCGTTTGCAGTAGATGATCCCGGCCCGATAAAAAGATTAGAGAAAAGACTAAACTAACGCCATTCGAGTTTTTTGTGGGTTAGGTTTTGGGTTTTTAAGTCGGGTGGGGTTCGGCTTTTCAAAAACCCCACCCATGCCCACCCGTAAGATTCATAGTCATACAGAAGTACGAGTCTTGTAACATGTACATGTGCATCAAGCCATCAACGTAGACAGACTCATTAACAAACGCGGCAGCTGGTCCAGAGCTAGAAATGTCTTCTGCCTTTACTAGCATTGCAAAGAGCCACCGCTTGTGGTCCCTTCAAGACGCGTTTCGCTTGACTCAAGAGTCGTCATCAAATGTAAACATTTATAAATTGCATATGCAGAGATAGGTCAGGCTAAGTCGTCGTCCCCCAACAATTACTTCCTTCCCGGCCGGTTACTTCCTCAGTCTCTTATCGCTCGCTCAACCATGCTGAGGCCGATCGAGCTATATATATAGAGAGAGAGAGAGAACATTTATTCCGCGAAAGCTCCGAAGACAGCAATGCAGAAATTTATTAATATAGAGGGAGAATTTTTTCCAAGTCTAGCAAGATACAGGCAGGCTTCAAAAGTACTCAAGTTCGGTTTACTCCGGAGTACGTAGTTAATTTACTGTAAACGTATAACTTTATTAATATAGTTGAAATATATTTTAGTTATGCTTAAAATGATTTCATTCATTAAAATAACAACTCAAAGTCATATCTACCATTGGTCATCCTCTTCTCTTCCTTTTTGACAATGTTATGGGTACCTAGCTAGCTATTGGGTACGTATTAAGGATTTTAATGGGTACCGATAGTAGACACTAGACAGTTTGGGTTTGGATCATATTAATTTACCCCCGGCAGTACGCATTAGGACTTCTGATGACTTTCATGGAAGCATCCTCGACTCAACTGATCAGAGTGCTACGAAAACGATACGTCTTTGAAATTTCGTAGGCAATGACGCGCGCTTACTTTCTCGCTCTCTCTCTCTCTCTCTCTCTCTCTATATATATATATATATATATAGTTTGTATATATACCTTTGCTAATTATTTGTTTGAGCGGGGAGCGGTTGAAAGGGAAGTAGATCACATAGATGCCTAATCTAACCTCCTCCCCCTTGTTCTTCTTCTTCCTGCAGATTGTCTCTTTTTCGATATTACGGATTCACGCGGGGAAGGATGACTACCACTGTCCGACGACTCGTTGTTCCGATTACGGACCAGAGATCCGGTTTCCTTTCCGACTCGAACATAAGTCAGCCCCCAACTGTGGATACCCGCATCCAGCCTTCCAGCTCTCTTGTGACGGCGGCTCTGAAAACATAACTACTACTACTCTTATCCACATATGGCCATCTTCTCCCGCGCTTGTCGTGGAACGAATCATCTACAAGGAGGCAAAGATACAACTATTCATCCCCGATGGCTGCTTCGAGGCACTCCTTTTCAATCGAAGTCTTTCGCACTCCCCTTTTCGCTTCTTTCGATCAACTAACGCCACTGTAATCAACTGCTCCATGAATAAGTTTGACAATATTGATCCAAAAGATCTGTGCTCCACATTCGGATCCACGTATCTTAGGGAGTTCAGTGACAATTATTTCGTGGATGATATGCCTCTTTCTTGTCATTCTGTGAAGACAATTGAGATTGACATAGGAGACGACTGGATTTTTGGTGCTAGCAGGGCAAGGGCTAATCTGAGGTGGGAGTTACCGTTATGCGGACACTGTGATGGAAGCGGAAGATCATGCTACACCAAAAACATGACCACTCGCACGATGGGATGCCACCCTGGGATCAACAGGAAACTTATAATTACAGGTAAACACAGCAGCTTTATACAGTTTAATTAATTTATTCCCTTAATTAATTAATTTGTGAATTTAATTAATCCGATGCAAGCATATATATAGGGAAATAATTAATTAATGGCTAAATTAACATTTATTTATCGCAGGAGTTACATTAGGCCTCTTCGTAGTAGTGATCGGAATTTTCATCATCGGAGTGAAGGCCTACCAATCGCTCAAATGCAGTAAATTAGACAGAGAGTATCAGCTCAAGGTGGAGAAATTCCTCGAAGATTACGAATCGCTCAAGCCCACAAGGTACACCTTCCACGAAATTAAAAGGATGACGAATAGTTTCAGAACAAAATTAGGGGAAGGAGGATACGGCAGCGTCTTCAAAGGGGAGCTTCCAAACGGGGTGCTCGTCGCCGTCAAGCTCCTCAACGGTTTTAATTCCTTCGCCGACGGCGACGAGTTCATAAACGAAGTGGGTACCATCGGCCGGATCCACCACGTCAACGTGGTGCGACTCTTAGGCTTTTGTGCAGAGAATCTGAAAAGAGCACTCGTCTACGAATTCATGTCCAATGAATCACTGGAGAAGTTCATTATTATACGCAGGGACCCGGCTTCGAGTACTGATTATAATAATATCCAGAGATCAGGTGCAGGCCCTCTTTTTCTGGGTTGGAAGAAACTCGAAGAAATAGCTATCGGAATCGCTCGGGGGATCAAGTATCTCCACCAGGGTTGCGACCATCGCATTCTTCATTTCGACATAAAGCCTCACAACATTCTCGTCGACGACAATTTCGTTCCCAAAGTTTCTGATTTTGGGTTGGCAAAGTTGTGCTCAAAAGGCCAGAGTATTGTGTCTGTGACGGCTGCGAGGGGCACGATGGGTTACATAGCGCCCGAAGTCTTCTCTAGAAATTTCGGAAATGTTTCCCACAAATCGGATGTTTACAGCTTCGGGATGTTGTTATTGGAGATGGTAGGGGGAAGGAAAAGAGTCGATGAGACTGTCGAGGTGGAAGCTGAAGTCAACCAAGTCTACTTTCCCGAATGGATTTACAAGCAATATTTAGAAGAAGAAGAAGAAGGTGTAGAGGAACTTGAGGGTACTGTTACATTATCTGATGATCAAGCTGGAGATGATGATGAGGGTGTTATGAATAATATAGCGAGGAAACTATCGATCGTGGGGCTTTGGTGCATACAGTGGTACCCGGTGGATCGACCTTCGATGCACGGTGTGGTTCAGATGTTGGAAGGCAGCGGCGAAGGCCTGACAGTGCCGCCGAGCCCTTTCAACTCTTCAGCTAATTCCAACCCACAGGAAAGCGCGCCCAGGAGACCCCATTTCTCGCATCTCTCAGTTATCAACGAGTGACTAATACATGTATGAATATGGTATCGAATGATGTTTAGAGACTTGCACCTATCGTAGAGTTCTGTAACTTTTTTTTTTTTCTTTCTCAAAAAAATATGTTGTGTTAATTTTGTCCTACATATACAAACAAATGAAAAAATCAAGGGTTTTTAGTTAGAAAGAGGCTTCTTAATTTAGTTTAGTGTCGTTTGTCATTATTAAATAGACTAGACACAACTTTAATTATATTAACCGAGAAAAAAGGCTAGCTTTATTTTTTTATCCAAGAAAAAGGCAAGCAGCTGACAGACGGACTCAAAGCGATGCATTTATTTTTTTTTTTTTTGTGGCATCATTTTTTTGTAGCGATGACTGTAATATTATTCTAAACTAGACTTTATCTGTATTTGAATAATAATAATAAAAAAAAAACCTCTTGGTTTGTCTTTCAACCAGTCATGTCTGCGTATTGATCGATCGGTGGCATCAACGGAGAAGAAAATGAAAGATTTGTGAAATATCCGCTACTTCCTCTGGTCCCGAACGCGTTTGGAGCTTGACTCAAGAGTCAAGCTATCAAGTCATACAGAAAACTGCTTGTCATGGAGGATGTGCAACAAAAAACCAACACTACTGATCTTAATTTCCGTATTAATTGGACTAATGCATTGTCCGGGCACTTCTACGAAGTTACGATTTAGTTGTTTTTCAAGCTGAGCAGTAGTACGTACTTTTCTAGAGCAGTAGTCCAGCTCTAGAAAAGTCTTCTGCCTTTACTAGCATAAATGCATCCGGAATATATATATATATATATTTGTAACCTCTCTTCGTCAAGTCTTTATGTGTCATTTAATTCAACGAGTCATAGCTCCTGAGTCAGAAAATGTGATTCAGAATTAATTATGCTTAATTCTGCTCAATCCCAGACGCGTTTCGGTTGTCTCAGGAGTCATTTATAATTGCTGATGCAGACGTCATTTGCATCAAATCGTAAACAAAATTGGAATACACAAATTATAATCTTTTATATAAATTATATATACTAATACTGGAATCGGTCAAATGCGTACATAAATATTAATTTACCTAATAAAGATTATCCCAGTAATCATATTCGAAGTTATACCTTGACAAAACATATATAATCATATTTGAAGTTATCACCACAACGACCGGGAACAAGTTCCTTAATTAGTATTGGATCGATGATGATGGTCTGTCGGTATCATCATCATCATCATCATCATCGTTATCATCATCATGGGTCTGCCGAGGCGGATGACGATATGGAGAGGAGAGGAAGGGTTTGGCCGGCAAAGTCAAGAGGTCTTTGCTCCCTTCCAACATTTGTACAACCCTGCTCATTGAAGGTCGATCACTAGGTTTCATTTGCACGCACCATAGCGCAACCAATATCAGCTTCTCGATTATTTCTCTGTCTCCTTCATCATCATGATCATGATCTGCAATATTTCCCATTCCTGCAGCAAGAAGATCACCTCCCTGTTCGAGCTGGTCATACGCCCACAAATGGAAAACAAGCTGACTCGAGTTCTCGGCATGAGCATCGATGTTTTTTCTCCTCCCCGCCATTTCCATTAAAACCATCCCGTAACTGTAAACATCAGATTTGTGAGAAACCTTTCCGATGTTTTTGTAGAAGAGTTCGGGTGCCATGTACCCTATCGTCCCCCTAGCTGCCGTCATCGTCTTCACAAAACTCTCGTTTACAGGATAGAGTTTGGCGAGTCCAAAGTCTGAGACTTTGGGGATGAAGTTTTCATCGAGGAGAATGTTGTGAGGTTTAATATCGAAATGGAGAATGCGCATGTCACATCCTCGATGAAGATATTCGATCCCTCGAGCGATTCCCAGAGCAATCTCGTGTATCTTCTCCCAGGTCATAGTTTGGCGGCGCCTATGGGCATCATCGTCAGTTTCCTTTATATGATCTTGACCTGAAGGGAAAATGTGTTTCTCCAAGGATCCATTGGGCATGAATTCGTAAATGAGAGCTCTTTTGGATCCTTCGGAACAGAAGCCAAGCAGGGAAACGACGTTAAAGTGATGAATCCTTCCAATGGTGGCAACTTCGTTCATAAAGTCTTGTCCAATATTACCTTTGGAGGATTTAATATTATTGGACAACATCTTCACGGCGACGAGTCCGCCACTTGAAAGCTTGCCTTTATAAACGCTTCCGAAGCCTCCCTGGCCCAGCTTTTCCTTGAAACCTCTTGTCATCTTCTTCACATCCCGGTAAGAGTACCTGGTCGGGGATTGGCACCTGTAACGAACCAGGAATTCCTCCACCGTCGTGTCCATCCATATGTATTTGGTTTTGCACTTGTAGATGAGAAATACCATGAAGCACAATACTCCGATCACCGTTCTTACAGCCAGAAAAGCTATCATATATATGTATGTTTAAGGAATTAATTAGCTTGCTTTGTACTGAATTTGCAAAAAGTGGGTAACTTGTAATTAATTATTACCTGGTGGCCCGAAGACAACGATCCAGTTGTATACTGTAAGAAATTGCCAAATCGGACAAAAGATACATATCAGATAATTAGTTTTACTATGGTTTTTGTTTTAAGTTTTCGTTTCATGATATATAATCATATTTACCACATAATGAAGGGAGCTAAGAATTAATTACTATATATAATTGCTGGCAATAAAGGATGTACGTACCGGATTCAGCATAATATTTATCGTAGGCATAATCATCATAAGATATGTTACTCCGCTGTTTGAGAATGTATGTCCATACGAATTCAAAGAAGACTCTCACATGACCTGCAGATATGCATACATGCATATGTATATATATATATATATATATATATATATATATATATATATATATATATATTAGAAAAAAAATTACGAGGTGCTGCAGCAAGATTCTTAATTTCTTATATATACTTACAAGCCAACCAAACCAGCAACTTCTGCAACAGCGAGTGATCGGATCTGAAGGCGTTTCTAAAGTTTGTTCCACATTTACCGTATGAGTCAATGTCATAGCAGTGATCTCCTATCTTTCTGTAATAAAACGGTAAAGGCTCGTCTATGTATCCTTTGGCCACCTCATAGTCTAGGCAACTGTACTCGTTGGCCCAACAATCACGGCAAGAGAGCTGCTCCTTCCAAGACAGATCAAACCCTCGGACCAAAATCTGGAGAATATTCTCATCCGCATGCGGCGGAGTACTGCTGCTGCTTGGACTAGTAGGAATTCCATCTTCCGCTTTCAAAATTGGGAATTTGGCTACGACGTCACAGAAGGGGTGGAAGTCTGATATCGGTATTCGATCCATAATAGCATATAGATAGGAGGAGGAAGCTGCCGGAGAGGAGGAGTTTGTGCTGACGATGCAGGTCTTGTTGGTTTTTATGTAGGAAGGATGGTCGATCGGGGTCCGGCAACTCACAAGGACCATGGGTTTATAAGAGGAGTGGTGCAGTATGTATGGATCGCCCATGGAGAAAGTTGGCATGAGAGAAATTTTCAGGGAGATGACAGAACAAATGTCATCGATGTTGACGAGAGAGGTGTTCACGACTCGGATTCGCTGAGACTCGTACAAAATCTCTTTGACCACAAGGTTGACATCGTAGACCGTCGCTGAGCTGATATTCAAGATCAGGGTCCGATTGTTTTGACACCGCAATTCGTACTGGGGGTCGCCGCAGTGGAGGGGATCGCCTCTCAAACGAAAAGGGTAGCTGATGTTCCTGATCTCTCCGCATGAAGAAGTCGGACATGAATTTGCCGCGGAAGCGCAACGTCCTATTAATAATAACAGATGGCTGCAGAGGAGGAGAAAGGGAACCTGAATCACAAACCTGTAGCTCCCCATTTCGAATCCAATGTCCGGAGACACCGGACGGAGACACCCGAAGGAGGCAGAGGAGGGGAAGGGCCAATGAACATGAGACGCGGCAAGCACTCGAGAGTTGAAAGTGTACTGTGTTATCTTATCTTTTCAGGCGGCCGGCTGCCCCGTTTCATCGATTTGCCAACTTTTTCATAATTCCGGCCTTGAAGTCGTCTCTAGACTTTAGTCGTCAATAAAAGCGTCTCTCCACTCTCCGCGGCATACGCGACCGGGGTTTCAGAGAGAGAACGTTCAGCGAAATCTCTCCGAAAACAGCTAAAACAGAAAAGCAGAAATCTTGGGCTAAAATTTAAAAACAGAGATTACTATAATATACGGATGATTTTTCCAATGTCTACAGATAAGTTTCAAATGTTAATCTTATTAAAATACAAGAAAAGTCGAGTTTGGACGTTGGTTTACTCCGAAGTTTACAGTAAATGTAAAGGTTTTTGGGCCACTTTAAAATCAGGGCTAGATTTTAATAGACATTTTGCCTTCATAACAGTTTAAATATATTTTAATCATGCTTAAAATGATTCCATTTATTAAAATATCAAGTCAAAAGTCATCACCTTCTTCTCACTTACTAGGTCCGCAGGGTACAGTGCGGACAGTTCGGTGCGGACAGTTCATCATAGTAAAGAGAATGATGCTCAGATCGCTCCATCAGAGCAATAACTTGGTCGAAACGCAATAAGGCATCACCTTGGATAAGCTAAAAAACAAAGCAATTTTCCTCGTCTTTTCTTTGCAAAATTAAAATGAGCTGCTTGGAAGACATTATTTCTATTATAAAATATTTGAAGCCAAATGGCATCCGTCAAGACTGCCTTGACAGTAGTGAGAAAACGCACGAAGACAAGGCGAATAAGCTCCTTCCGGTAAAACATAATTTTACACATTGACAGAGGCTTAAGAAAATCACCCACCGCCAACAAAGAAAGCACAAAACATGCAGCCCCACTTTACGTACTCTTTACATTTCTTCAGCTGCAATTTTTTCTTTTACTAACAGCTTTCAGGGAGAGCGGACCGCTACTTGCCAATTAGACATTTACAGAAGTACCAATTGGATCATAAGTATATATTTTTTTTATGACCTCCTGTGCAGATCTCTTGTAAAGAAAGGGTGTCTTAATGCTTCTCGAGCAGTCAAACGATTGGTTGGGTCATATCTCAATAGACCCTGAAGAAGATCAATGAGATCTCCAGCTGAGTGATCCACATGCTGCATCACAAGATTCTGCGCCAAAACCAAGTAAACCCAACATTCAGCAACTACACAATTCATACCATCAAATCTTTTAAGACAGAAATCCGTAATGGCCCACAAGTTTATTCAAATATAACCTGCAGTCTCGGTAACTTCAAGACAGCTTTGATACTCTCCCTTGAAGTTGCACCTTCGGGCCAGTCCAGTCTACCCCTTCGAATGTACTTCTCAGCATGCCGGCTGAAAACAATTAAATCAAATAAAAACATGAGCAACAACTGCAACAACAGAAACCCATAAAATCCCATTCATGCATTCGCTAAGCAAGCAGCTCAGAAAACTTACTCCACTCGTTTCAACATGTGCGGCGGAATTGGGCCTAATACCCTCTCCATCATAGCTAAATGCTCAAGATTTTCATGGGTCTGAAAGAGAGCTTCTCCCTACACATGAAAACACAAAAGGCCCACATAAAACAGAATACATTCTTGCTAGCAATGCATGCACAAAGCAAAACAAACTCAACCAGAATAACAAGGACGAGTGAAAGACAATACCGAGCAAAGCTCGACCAGAATACATCCCACGCTCCATATATCACATGGGTAACTCCACCCCAACCCTAAAAAAGCCAGATTAAACAAAATGTTAGCCTTCAACTTTGAAAGTCCAACACTAAGAATCGAGCAAAAATAATTCATCATCTGATAAGACCCAATAACGCACCAAGAATGACCTCAGGCGCTCGATAGTGCCGTGTGGAAACAATGTAGCTATGATCCTGATCCTCATATGCAGTGCTCCCAAAGTCAATCACTTTGATAGCACTAGACTTCGGCAACCTCTTATAATAACATGCATCCTTTGGAGAACGAGAAGAATACTGTAGATAAAAATGCATGTCAACACTAATGTTAAAAACTAAAAAGGACAAATGAAACTCTAAATTTTGGATAAACAAAAGAAAATGAATGTTGCAAGAAATACAGGAAAAACAACTACCTTATAGTCAGGAACTTTGATGTATTCTGCTGAAACAAGAAGAATGTTCTCTGGCTTTAAATCTGTATGAATGAGACGCAACTCATGCATAACTGCAATGAAATGACCCATTAAAAATATTAGAACCAGCAAACACAAGAAAGACCATACAGATTACAGAACTACATGTCACAACCGTGAAACCAGTCCACATCAACAAAGATTTCTTCTCACCATAGAAAACTAATGACTTACGTCAAAAACATGGCAGGACCAAAAACAATTTAAAAATGTTTACATGTAACAGAAAGATCCCTTAGTGAAGAAATGTAGAAAAGAGCGGAAGAAGTATGTCTACACACATGCTACACATTCCAAAAGCTGTCTGCCAAGCTCACGGACAAGATCAATTGGAAATGATCGGTAACTGTTTTTCCGTAGAAAATCGTATAAGCTTGGCCCAAGCTTCTCAAATACCTGTTAAGACCATTTACATCCACCGAACAAGTTTTAATCCCCAAAATATAGAAATTGGGGAAATCAAGCCATTTGCAAATTCAACCATATATACTTACAATACAGATATGATTACGATAGTCAAACCAGTTCCGTATTTGCACACAACTGCAAAGAACACACCCACTTACACAAAGTCGAGTTTTAAACCTACTAAAATGCTAGAAAGCAATAGAAAAATGTACAACAAGTAGATACAAGTATTAAAAGATATATGATACACACCGACTTCCATTCTTGTCATGCCTGCAAAGCTGTTGGAGCACATCAATCTCAATCATTGCAGCTTCCCTGTATTTCTTAATGCCACGAACTATTTTGATGGCTACCATTTCTTTTCTCTCTCTATCCCAGCACTCAAGGACCTGACCAAAAGTTCCTGAAATAAAAAACAGAAACCGACAAAAGAAATATCAATACTCCAAACTATAAAAAGGATAAAAATATCAAAAAACTAATTAAAAGGAATGGAAGACAGCCACTACAGTCACATGTCAAACCAAATAGTCACAAAAAATTACAAGTTAGAACATACCTTCACCCATCTTGCTGTGGATTCTATCTGCAAAAAGAAGTAACAGATAATGTGAGAAGGTAAGGGACGAAATGACATGATTAGAAAGAATAACTTGAAGAAAGCACAAAGCAATCCTTTAATAAATCATAATTACCAATTAGAAAAATATGTAGTTTCTTTTATAAAGATCAAACCTCAAATGCAATAATTAAATACTTACAATAAAACTCCTCAATACGTCAAAAAAATAAAATAAATACATGTTTTATATAAACCAAGAAAAAGATTGGATCAACAACAAACGAGGATTTGAGATCACTAGACATGAGAGAGAATTTTTAAAAAACGATATGGTATACTAATTAAAAGGAAAAATACAAAAAAAAAAATGAAATCTTAATAAAACTTTTGATAAGCAATAAAAGACAAAAATAACCTAAAAATTCATTTGACAAATCCCAAAAAAAACAAATACACAAAAGACAGAGATCAGTTAAAGAATTGTTAGACAACATATAAAAGAGTAAATGCACACTTGTCTTTACAGGATAGTACTTAATTCCAGTTTGATAATACAAACAAAATGAAATCTTGAGCAACAGAACAGATTTTCAAAGGTCGGCAAAACTACCAAACAAGCACAAACAAACACTAGGAGGTGAACAGAATCATTATGGTGATTAAGTGTAATTACAGCGAGGAGTTAAATTCTCTCCCAGTGCAAACATGTAATGGCCATCTTTGTCATCATCTCGCCAAGGGGGAGAACCATTACGAGCGACTCCTTTTACATATAGAGAAGAACAAGTATGGTCTGAGGGTGCCCCGGAAGATGCAAGGCTTGTCACATTCCCAACCTCTTGCCCACATATTATTCCTGGCTGAGCCTACACACAGCCATCATTCATAGTTCCACTTAACAAAGATATTGATAATGCATTTTCCCTTCAACAGTATACTTTCAAACATATATTCCAGCTAATTTCCCAACCAAACATCTTAAGCTATAAAAAAAGTAAAGATTCACGATCCACGAATAATAGAGAAGCATTTCTAAATAATCCAAATAAATTAGAAAAAAAAAAGTAAATCGTTTACCATATCTCCTTGTGCCCTGAAAAATAAAAAGTAATCAAATAGAAATAAACATAACCACCAACGGAATGAAATCTAACCATCGTAAGTTAGATTAGCAACGTGGCGCATTGAACAAAAGAAAATTTTGGCAGCATATTGATAACAATTTTGTATATATAAAACTAATTCGAGAAAAAGGTGCGACCTAAAATACCCATAAAAACTTACATAATGGTAAACGAAACCGCATAGTTTCCTAAAAGTTAAAAAAATTACGTAGTAAAGTAAATTATCATGAATCTGTCGAAGAACACGTATCCACCCAACCATCCCCGAGATCCTTACCAGATCTATCTCAACGACATAACAACATAATAGATTAAACATACATAATAAAGAAAAATAGGCATCCACGCATAGACCCAAAACAAGAGAACTCCACCTAAATCTACAGCAGACCTGTTCATAAAATTGACAATTAAATTATAGAGAAACACGATCAAAAGTAAAACAGATACCTTGGTAGCTTGCGGCACATCCCACGCTAACCTGGGCCTCTTTTTTGGACGCCGATCCATGTGCGTGTGTGGAAACTCCGTCACGCATTCCATCTCCATGATCAGATAGAAGAAAAGCCGATCGATCTCACTGGAAAGACAACACAGAAAAAAACACGATAGGAATCGGATGAGGAAAACAGAGGTTCGTCCGTCTGGAAACCCTAACCCTAAAGGAGAGAGTCCGGCAGTAACGCAGATAAGGGCCTGGTAAGGAAAGGTCTGAATTTTCTAATAATAAAGCCAATGCACCCTACAAAAAAGCTGACCGACCCAACTCTTCCCCTCTCAACCTGGGTTTGTTTTGAACTCGTAGTAGAGTTTCCCTCGTTTCGAAGACCTTGACCTTGAGTTAAGGACGCCAATAAAAAGGACATCCGGACCGATTTATTTACACAACTTACCACTTTCGTCGCTCGGGAATCGGGACTCGCCTTATATTCCTATCGAGTCATCGACTCTCAACGACTCATATTGACTCGTCCGTGTCTGATGGGTAAGGGTGGCAGTTTTACCCCATTACCCGATTACCCGCTTACCCGAATAGTAATCGGATGGATAAGGAATAAACTTATTGTATTTTGATTACCCCGTTACCCATTTAAAAAATTACCCGATTACCCGCCTCTTAATCGAAACGGATATGGGTAATGGGTATTCCTTACCCGATTACCCGATTACCCGGATGGTAATTTGGTAAATATTTCAAACTTTATGCCCTTAGATATATTAACCTAATTTTTCTAATTTTCCATTGCCTTCCCCGACTCCCCTCTTTCTTCCCTAATCCCTAATCCTCTCCTGACTGGCCGACTCCTCCTCTCTCCCTTGAATCCTTCCCCAAATCCCCCTTTTTCTCTTCCTCGACTTCTCCTATTTCCCTTCCTCAACTTCCCCTTGTTCCCTTTTCAAACTCCCCCTCTTTCCCTTCCCCGACTCCCCCTCTTTCCCTTCTCAAACTCCCCCTCTTTCCCTTCCCCGACTCCCCCTCTTTCCCTTCCCCGACTCCCCAGCAGGGACCATTTGCTCAAATCTCCATTTCAAGTCAAAATCGCCATTTCAAACGTTGTCTCACTGTTTCAGTCGTCTAATCTTCGGTGAATCTCGTCGATTCGTCTCTCCGTACAAAAGGTAAGCTTGTTCTTTTTGTTTCTGTATATTTTTCTTTCTTCTTCACTTCTCTTTCTCTAGTTCTGTGAGTCATTTTTATCTTGTTGCTAGTCAATCGACTCTCATTGTGGCCGATTTTCTGTTTCCTTTCAAAAATTTTTAAATTGATCTCAATCTCCCCTGTTTGTCGTGCCCTAATCTGACTTGTTGCTGGTCTCAATATCTGGCTTCACCGAATAGTGTAAATTTTGCAAGGTACGTTGAAAATCTTGTTGGTTGCAGTATTATTTGAAGTTAGTGTGTTAGATGTATTCCTTTCTATTTCTTTATTTTTATTTATCCAAAGTAAAAGTTGTACTTTTTTGAAAGTTTTCTCTGGTTAAGCTAAGATGGGGAATATATATTAAGGATTATTACAAGGAATATGTGTTTGGGTCTTTTCATTAATCAGGGCGTTAAATGTTAATGGAAATCTCAAAGATAGCCTCGTGTATAGTTAATTGTGGGTGCTGATTGTATTTGGAAGAAGTGAAGTAAGGTAATATTCAATTACCATATGCATTATTTACTTATTTAAATGCTAGAGAGATGTATTATTAAGATTTGAAATAATACATCAGTTATGGAGAGATGTATTATTATTCGTTATGTATAAGTTTTTATTGTTCAAATAAACTGTTCTTTTTAATTAATCCTTAATTCTTATAATCTTATATGATGTGTTTTGTCATTGTGCAGTCTTTTCCAGAGTAGAACTTCTTGTGGATTGAATGGAATCAAGAGAAGATGAGAATTGTGAAATGATTAGTAGATATTTGTTCTTTAACTGTGTCAGAATGTTATTTTTAGATATTTGTGTGTGATATGTTTATGTGAGAGATTATATTTAGGTAAACTTAATGTAATTGATGTTATTTTTATATAATATGTGTGGTGTACAATGAGTTATTTTTAGATAAATTTAAGAATTTGGATGTAGTTTTTACATGATTTTAATTTTAATGTTTTTTATAAATTTATAAAGGTAAGATATTAATAAAATATTATTATCCATTTATTTACCCGATTACCCGGTTACCCGCGGGTAATCGGGTAAGAAATTCGGGTAACGGAATAACTAGTTTTGATTCGGGCGAAACGGGTAACGGAATATCGGGTAGGGTAAACGAAACGGGTAACGGAATAACCCTTACCCGTTTCGTTTATTACCCGTTTACACCCCTACTGATGGGGCTCATATCCTTGCTAGAAGAGCGAATCTTCAGTAACGACGACACTCCTTTTACATTAAAATTCGAAATAGTATATGATTATAAATTTTTTGAGTATTCACATACAATTATATAATAATTAATTTCTATGAGCTAGGTCACTATTACATTTAATATTTAAATTTTTTTACAAAGATATTTTTGAATTCGACAGTTATACATGGTAAAATAATATGTTATTTACAAACTTTCAAGACAAATTTAAACTTAATTAATTTATCAAAGTTTTAACACCCGTTCTGAACCTCAAATTTTATGATAAAATACAACCATAATATTACTTGATATATATCAACTACAACAATCGTAATCATATCTTACCATCTACTTCTTAGTAATATTAGGAACCTTTAAGCAATTTGGAGGAAATTAGGAGCGATGGAGAGGAGAGACGGCGAAGAGAGGAGCCAAAGAGTCGTATCAGGAGATTGTCACAATCAACACCCAAATGCCTTTGCCAAGCTGTCAAGAGAAAGAATGTTGAAGTTCGCACCTTCTGCAAACGCTGCTCATGGATGGACTGTAGTTTAGAGGAAAAGCAAAAGTACAAAAGATTGAAGGAAAAAAAGGAAAGTGAGTCGCAGGACAGAGGTTCGATGGTATGAATGGATCTACGAAAATACTTCTACTGGATCCTTTTTTAGATTTATGAAGATGAAAAACGTTCATGTCTGAAGTTGGTAAGTCAAACTGGAGAAGCTCTCTTTCATCAAAATATCAATTTCTTCCATTCTATTCTTTTTGTTAAAGCTTTTGCAAAGATAGAACAAGTTTCTCATGAGACCATTACAAAGGAAGTTGTTTGCATGCTGGTTATCACAAAATACATTAATCGCAATTTGGAATGCAAGTTCACTCTTACTCGGAAGAGCTTAGTTTATGCGCGCATTTACATGCGTATTATGGAAGATGAATCATTGGCTTGGAAAGGCCTATGTACCGCACTTACTAAGTATCAAACGGTAAAAAAGAAGGAATTTTGATCTGTTGATTTACATTAATTGCCAAATCAAAATGCTAAGCGACCAATGTCATGGGCAGCAGCAGTCTCAGGTCAAAACTTGCAGACTCATGGTTACCCAAATTATCAATCCTTCCATTTGGAGGTACACATTTCACTATTGTCATAGAGAAGGGATGAGTTATGTGAATGGATTCAAGAAAGATGGATGTTGCATAGCCTTCTGTCTGCATCATACCTAGCCCCTTCGTCTTGGATTGTTACTTTTGATTCAGCATTAGACTTAAAAGTGATGGTAGGGAGTTGGTCACCTCACGAATTGTTTCTAATGTTGGGTTTTAAATGTTTTGAAGGCAATTTGGTTTAATCCACTTACATGCAATGTACGGTTTCATGGTCTTCCCATAGATCTATGGAATTGCGACTCTTTTAGTAAGATTGCAAAGTACTAGGAAAAATTGCATAAAGTTCTTCTAGAGACGGAGTACATGAGTCGAGTCGACTATGTAACTCTATGTATTGCTCCGATGACATCAAATTTAACCCAAGAATGGGTTAATGTATCTTTGAATGAAAATTTTATTCCAATTTTGTTGGAACTCCAGTGCTATCACTATCCTTTCACCATTTCCAACGAAACGTCCCCGGAGAAAACAAGTGCATATCTACCAGTAGTCGCAGCAGATTTTAAATTTCCCTCCCTTGATGATTGTGTGCACTCCTCACCGGTGGAATTTTCAAATTTGAATAAGTAAATGCGGAGCAGTTTCCAAGGGCAAAAGTGGAATTCAAAATGGAAGTTGAGCAGCCTAATTTTTTGCTTCGTACAAATTATCGGTCGAGCCCCGAGGTACCTATCATTAATAGTAAATGTGAAGTTGAAGCTTCGATGGTCCTGTTAATCAGGCCGATACAAATGTGGAAGATAATTACTCCCACCCCACTCCAGAAAAACTAGTCTATATCACCTACCCCCGAATGCTTATCCCCCCTCATTGATAATTCATTAATTTCCTTTCCCCGTTTTGACCTTTCATCTCTACAAATAGATCCCTCCACTCTCAACTCTTCATCCACCCCGCAATCAAAGTCTTTCCCCCTTCAACCCATCTCCAAGACAAGCTATTCCCCTCCTTCACGCCAAGGTGCTAGAGAAATGGAGTTGGAAAGTGTCACATCCAGCACTTCCAAACCTCTGAGCTCCATCAAACAAGTAGTGCAGAGACAAGAGTTTATTGAGATTACTATTAAGAACCCTAATGGGCAACATATAGTTCCCCGGGCGCCCGATAACTTTGAACTTCTAGTTGAACGAGTACCAAGATGGGGTACCTGGCTTGTTGCTTTTGAGGCCGACATAAGTCAAATCCCCTCGGACCTGTATGAGAGGTGCTATGACATGATGCAAGAACTTGATAAGGCAATTGAGGCTGAAGCGAGATGCCATAAAAGGGAGAACAGTCAGAGATCTAGGAGGAAGAAGATTCCAGTTACAAAGCCTTCAAAGAAAGGTAAAGGAGTTGTATGAAGACAACGTCATATCGTCTGTTTTTCTGGAGTCAAATTTTACCAAATGAAGTTTTTGTAATGAGGATATTATCTTGGAATATCCAAGGAGTCAACTCAGCTTCTAAAGCTACTTATGTCAAATATATTTCAATCAATGTAAGTCACATATTATCATCTTATAGGAATCTAAATTATCTTCCATTTCGGACTTACACATTAACAATTTGGTTCTATTCCACACCCTTCAATTGCTCACCTTGATGTGATAGGAATGGCTGGTGGTATCTTGTAATTGGTGACTTTCAATATTAGGTCCGCTCGTTTCACCATGGTTTAACCACGCAAATGTCGAGACTCATGGTTCTAGAGCGTCGATTTGATCAAAGTCAGATCTTCGTGACTCATCTTGTGCAACTTTGGCTTTCCCTGATGCCTTTCTTTTTGTCGTAATCTGGTGAATGCTAACCCTTCCCAAAGATCACAACGGGCTCCTAACCTTGATAATCGATGCCATGACGACTAGGGGGAATCATATATCATTTCGCCCTCAGTTTCTGGAGCATCAGCGTTAATTTCTTAGAGACAATCAATGCCTTCCCATGTAGCTGCTCCATGGTGAGGTCGAAACCCACTTTTGACATCAACCAGTAGGCATTTGGATCGAATCCTTCCTGCGTGCGCACAAAAGGGAGGTTGCTTGTTGATAAGTGTCAAAATGACACTATTTTTAGGCCTTAAATGGAATTGGAAATTATATTTTTGAGTCAATAATCATCATAATATCATAAATTAGGTCTCAGATTCATGTTTTCTCTCTCAGGAGTCCAACGCAACAAGAATCATTGAAATCGGAGCTAAAATGAGGAAAATATGAAGATTTTAGTGCAAAAAGGTACAAGGTTGCATGGACTGGCACGACTCCACCAATTGGAGGACAAAATTTGGCGCTATCGCACCACCAGAACGGCGTGACCGCACCAAGATGGTGCCACAAGGCCTATGGAGTTTCCAAACAAGACCAGGACTCTTTCCATTTGAGTACTTAGAAGAAGTTCTGCCCGAGTGGCGTGACCGCGCCAATTTAAGAAACAGTTATTGCGCGACCGCGCCAGTGACTCAGCAATGTAAAATCTCTAAAATCTCGGGATTGTGACAAGTAATCAAGATCAAATATGGGAGGTAATGTCCTAAGTGTATAAGGAAGGTGTCCACGAAGTCTCTAAAGGAAATTGATGGAAATCCTAAGAGGTATGAATCCTCAAGGAGATGAAGTTCTATTCCTCATTAGGAGATTGCTATAAAAGGAAATTACAGTCCGAGATTGAAGAGGCCATATCTAGAGATTATTATTTCTAATTGAATACAAACTTGGACCACAAACTCCTGAGAGGATTGAGAATCATGTCACGAAAAGGCAGGTCAATCCAAGTCGAGATTCTAGAGTTTTATATTTTCAAAGTGGTGGATCCAGTGCAGAAATAGGAAGTAGAATCAACCAAACTTTTGAGCATCATATCTCAAGTTTCCTAACTCAGATTAAACTCAAATTTCGTACACAAGGTAAGGACAATAGAAAAAAGGTTCGTGTGTAATTTCATCCAATTCTGAGGTCAGGAAGTCATACTTTACACCCCTGGACAGAGACCAAATTAAAGGGTCTGGACAACACTTCAACTATAAATGGGGGTCCGAGGAAGAGTGTAAGGCATTTAGTTTTTAGTTCAATTTCCTGCTTTGTTCTTTAGTTCAGAGAGAGGATAAGGTCTAGAGGGAGTCTTACATAACCTCTGGGTGCTTTGAGGAAGAAAGGTGGAGATTTCAGCGAAGGAGCAAGGGTGACGAGGAGCAGTCTTCCTAAGGGAGTTTCTGCACTTAGTTATTTTTCTTCTTTCATGGCTGTTATCAAAACCTTGATTTGTGTTTATATTTCCAGTATGGAGTAGTCGTATGTAGTTGGGAGTCCATGACTCCCTAAGTATGTAATGAGATTGATACATTATATTTTATTTGGTTTCAATTTGGTGCATGAATGAGTATTCCTAAGTTGTTTAATTCTTAATTCATACTTGCTGTCTTGCGATGTACTGGTTATAAGGTGAAACTAGACTTAAGGTAAGATATGTTGATAGGGTTTTACAAGTCTTTTTAAGTTCATGCACTAGGCAGATCAACTGATCTTAAATCCTCGACCTTAAAGTAATACCCTGTTGGATTGGATTGATTTGCCTATGACATAAGACCTCATTCCCGACCATAGGTAGGGTTAATGAGCTTCATGTTTATGCTATCAAGTAGAGTCGATCATGCTAGCTAGGTTTACTTTAGGAGATAGAAAAGGTGATGCCGATGCGGATTGTAGCCACAATTTTATAAGCTCATCATAAACTGATTTATAAAACTTAATTTTTATTCCATCTCAGAAGTGTCTAGGGAGGGAAGTAGATTCCCAACGTCTCTTCCATATCGATTTTATCAAAAGCCCTCTCTTGATCTCTATTGGATTAGGTAGATTAGTTTATTTTCTATTTTTGTGACTCATTTCCATTTGATTTCTCAAACTTTGGTTTTTAAACTAGAAAAATAATTATTTATCAGCTTGGTCCTTATGGGACGATATTCAGACTTAACCTAAGTCTATATTACATTGATTAGTCCTCTTGATAGTGATTAGCTGGGATTGCATCAAGTTTTTGGCGCCGTTGCTGGGGACCAATGTTTTAATAGTAATTGCTTGTGTTTAAAACTTGTGCTTTGAGTGTACATTTTGTTTTCTTCTTATTTTTCTCTTTCTTTTTTTTTTTTTTTTTGGTGGACTAATGTGTTGTGTGCATGGATTTTGGTATGCATAAGTCCACATATGGAAGGAGACACCTTGAGGAGTATAATGATTTTTCTTACCCAAATCAAGCATGGAATTCTTTTCAGCACTAGAAATTTTCATATGCCATGTGATTCTTATGAACAACCGTATAGTTCTCTTGACAACTCATATAATTCTCCCACCCATCATGATGATATGCTTAGCATGCAATTTCAACTTGATTTACTCCAATTGCAAGTTGATATCTTGCAACTACAAAGGAATTATGTGAATTATTTTTGTGATGTGTGTGGAGGTAACCATGCTACTAATGTATGCAATGTAAATTCAAGACCTGATTATTCTAATTATGAGTCTAATTCCTGCAGGTTAGAGCCATATGGCATTTCATACAACCAAGAAAAGGAGGAGCCAACAATCACCATGGCTGAATTGGAGGAAGACAGGAAATTGATGCGAGCATTATATGCAGAATTGCAGTCAATGAAGGAACCGCTCACACTTCTGACCACTCAAGTGAATCAACTTAATAGATATGCATATGAAAGACCTGAGGGAACCATGCCTAACAATTTTGAGGAGAATCCAAAAGAGCAAGAACAATCCATACCCTTTATGAGTGGAGAAATCCTAGAAAAGCCTCAACTAAAAGAAACCTTGGAAGAGAGTGTATGTCGTTATGATTTGGATAGAATGTCAAATTTTAAGCAAATAATAGAGTCATACACCTTAGAGGATGAGGAAGAACCAATTGAAGAGGTAGTAGATGAGGTGAAGGAGAAAATAGTCATCCCATTTTTTCGGTTCCGAATAATTGAAGATAAATCCCAACAAGAACTACAAGCATTAGAGGATGAAGAAGAAAGCATGGCAGAAGTAGATGAGGTCAAGGAAGAAAAACCCATGGTTGAGATAGCTGCGAATGTAGAAGAGGTAGAAGAGAAAACCCAGCAAGAAGAAAAATCATTAGAGGCGGAAAAAGAAATCATAGCTGATGTACTAGATGAAGGGGAGGAAGAAGAAACCATAGGTCATATCATAGAACCTTCCCATAAAAAGTCATTAGAGATTTGGGTAGAGAAAGAAAAAGAGATAGGGTTCTCCTTTGATTTAGACTTTTTCATCATCCCACCTTATACATCTAGCCCAAAATTACAACTAAAAATTTTATTGAGGCTGAACAAGAGGATGAATGAGTGGCTAATATGTGTAAAAATCTACTTCTTAAAAGCCACAAGGTCACAAAAAAGGATTTTTAGCTCAACACCACAATTTTGTTGCTCTACCATGAAGCATTGTAAAGGAAGAAAGGTCATGAATGGACTCGAAAAGAATTTTCCTTTTGATCCAGGTGGAATGAAGCTACTAGCCTGGCTGAGGACCATAAACTTAACTCTTCATGGGAGGCTACCCATGGTAGGTAAGTTAGTTTAGTTTTCAATTCAATTGTTATTTTGCTTTGAATAATCACTTTCTGTGAATCTTAGGTCGTAGGTCTAGTTTTGTTTTACTCATGTTAGATAAGTGCTTTATTTTTTTTTTTTGGTTTGAATAAACACAAAAAAAAAAAATCTTCCAAGGCACGTGTCTGAGAAAAAAATCTGGAATTTGAAAGCTAAGAGGAGTGAAGGAAGCCATGAAACCTATTTTATTGTGCACCTCTGAACCTTAACAACATGTTCCAAGTGGAATTTTTAAATTTTGCAATCAGAATTTATATTTATGAAGTAAAAGAGTGGTGCTTCCGCGCCAAATTCTAGCGAGCCCGCGCCACATGTTTGATTAATTTTCGATGCTCTGTAACTCAAAATCATTCCATTCCAATTCTTACATTTTATCTTTATGAGTTATAGGCCCTGGTACAATTTCATAAATTTCTGAATTCGGTTACAATAATTGTGTGCTATGAATGGTTCTAACCACTTTTTGGTCAAGCATGAAGGCAGCTCAAGTTTGAATTCTTCATGGTGCCTCAACAAATCTGGAAGTTCAAGAAGCCAACATTCTTAAGGAAGTTTCTTACCCTCTATCTCATTTTATTGAATTGATCAGAATGCAAAATTTTAAGTTTGGGGTGGGAAAATCGGATTTTGAATTCTAAGTTGGTTTTCTTTGATTTGTTAGTCTTTGTTTTTGTTTTGGTCAATACCAGAAGAATGGTTCTAAATATGAAAATTTTTTGAAAACTTTTGTGGGAACTCTAATTAGTGGATTGAGAAGATAGGCCTCATTCATTCTCTTGAGAAATATATTTGTTTGAATGTTTGGTTTTGGGATGAGAAAAGTTGTCTTGGAAAGTCGTTTGATTGGTTGAATGCATTGAGCATGTTTATTTTGTACGATAGAACCAACCTAAAGGAAGATCGAGGCGAAACAAAAATAGGTTTTTCAAAATTATGAAATGATCTAGGCACTTGTTTTGAACCGTTTGAGCCTTTTTGAGCCACCCACTTTAATGCACAAGATGCATCACCTTTTATCAAACATTTTGAGCTGATAAGATCCTTGATTTGTTTTCAATTCCCAGAAACTTGCCTTTGTGATGAATAGTCTTGTTTCTTACTGACCTATATTTCTCCAAATTATTGAAGTGTTCTGTTGGAATGAGCATGGACAAAAATCTGAAGTTATGGTGAAATAAGGAGGGATGATTCAAAGTTTTATAAATTATTTGAAAAGGAGAGGAAAGAAGGAGCAAGATGAATGAAAAAGATGCTAGAATATCTGAGAGGAAAAGTGAAAAAAAAAAAGTTGCTGAGTTAGGAGAAAGGCCACCTTGTATGTGCTCCGGGTCTAGGGCCTCAGCAAGCTTAGGGACTCTGAGTCAACTCACAAGGTAAGCTAGACTCCAAACAAAGCCAACGAAAAAAAAAAAGAAGAAGAAGAAAGAGAAAAAGAAATAAATAGACTTTTTCCTTAAGAGATGAGGTAGTGATTGGGATTAAGGAGAAAATGCAAAAATCTTTGTTTTATTTGATTGCTTTGAGGACAAAGCAAATTTTTAAGTTTGGAGTGGTGTGCTGTAATCAGAGATGGTTCGTGCTCAAGAAGATGGGACATGGATATGAGGAGGAGGACTGACCTCTAAAAAAATTTATCCTTAATTTTCTCCTTACCCATTACCCATGCCCTATTACAACCTATAGAAGACCTTTTGATCATAATTTTGAAATTCCTGCATGTTAGTGGAGATTAGACTGATGGTTGGCTTATGTTGTTCAATTTGAACTACTCACATGCATGGGAAAGTGGTATGTATGGTAGAAGATAGCTTGATCTTGCCTTGACTAAATAGGATAACCAACAATAGGAGAGGTTTGAATGAGTAAATCTTTGATTGATGCGTTAAAAGGGTAACCCCACTGATTTTTCTTAAACTTTGAGGATTGGTCATAACTCTGGTTCTTTTTTTTACTTTTAGTTTTGCTCCAGGACGAGCAAAGGTTTAAGTTTGGGGTTGTGATAAGTGTCTAAATGACACTATTTTTAGGCCTTAATTAGAATTAGAAATTATATTTTGGAGTCAATAATCATCATAATATCATAAAATAGGTCGTAGATTCATGTTTTCTTTTCTCAGGAGTCCAACACAACAAGAATCATTGAAATCGGAGCTAAAATGAGGAAAATATGAAGATTTTAGTGCAAAAAGGTACAAAGCTGCATGGACCGGCGCGACTGCACCAATTGGAGGACAAAATTTGGCGCTACCGCACCACCTGAACGACGCGACCGTACCAAAATGGTGCCACAAGGCCTATGGAGTTTCCAAACATGACCAGGACTCTTTCCATTTGAGTACTTAGAAGAAGTTCTGCCCGAGTGGCGCGATCGTGCCAATTTAAGATATAGTTATGGCGCGATCGTGCAGGCGACTCAGCAACGCAAAATCACTAAAATCTCGGGATTTTGACAAGTAATCAAGATCAAACATGGGAGTTAGAGTCCTAAGTGTATAAGGAAGGTGTCCATGAAGGAAATTGATGGAAATCCTAAGAGGTTTGAATCCTCAAGGAGGTGAAGTTCTATTCCTGATTAGGAGACTGCTATAAAAGGAAATTACAGTCCGAGATTGAAGAGGCTATATCTGAAGATTCCAATTTCCAATTAAATCCAAATTTAGACCACAGACTCCTGAGATAATTGAGAATCATGTCACAAAAAATCAGGTCAATCCAAGTCGAAATTCTAAAATTTTATATTTTCAAATTGGTGGACCCAGTGCAGAAATTGGCAGCAGAATCAACCCAACTTCTGATCATCATATCTCAAGTTTTCTAAATCAGATTAAACTAAAATTTCATACACACGACAAGGACTATAGAAGGAAGGTTTTTGTGTAATTTCATCCAATTCTGAGGTCAGGAAGTCACACTTTACACTCCTGGACAGAGACCAAATTACAGGGCCTAGATAGAACTTCAACTATAAATAGGGGTCCGAGGAAGAGTGTAAGGCATTCAGTTTTTAGTTCTTTGTTCTTTATTTTAAAGAGAGGAGAAGGTCCAGAGGGAGTCTTACACGTCCTCTGGGTGCTTTGAGAAAAAAAGGTAGAGATTTCAGCCATGGAGCAAGGGTGACCAGGAGCAGTCTTCCAAAGGGAGTTTCTGTACTTATTTTTCTTCTTTCATGGCTATTATCAAAACCTTGATTTGTGTTTATATTTCCAGTATGGAGTAGTCATCTCTAGTTGGGAGTCCATGACTCCCTAGGAATGTAATGAGATTGATACATTATATTTTATTTGGTTTCAATTTGGTGCATGAATGAGTATTCCTAAGTTGTTTAAATCTTGATTCATACTTGCTGTCCTGCGATGTACTGGTTATAAGGTAAAACTAGACTTAAGGTAAGATATGTTGATAGGGTTTTACAAATCTTTTTCAGTTCATACACTAGGCAGATCATCTAATCTTAGGGTTAATCCTTGACCTTAAAGTAATACCCTGTTGGATTGGATTGATTTGCCTATGACATAAGACCTGATTCCTGACCGTAGGTAGGGTCAATGAGCTTCATGTTTATGCTATCAAGTAGAGTCGATCATGCTAGCTAGGTTTATTCTAGGAGATAGAAAAGGTGATGCTGATGCGGATTGTAGCCACGGTTTTATAAGCTCCTCAGAAATTGATTTCCAAAAATTATTTTTTATTCATTCTCAGAAGTGTCTAGGGAGGGAAGTGGATTCCCAACGTCTCTTCCATACTGATTTTATCAAAAGCCCTCTCTTGATCTCTATAGGATTAGGTAGATTAGTTTATTTTCTATTTTTGTGACTCCTTTCCAATTGATTTCTCAAACTTTGGTTTTTAAACTAGAAAAACTATTATCTATCAGCTTGGTCCTTGTGGGACGATATTCAGACTTAACCTAAGTCTATATTAAATTTATTAGTCCACTTGCTAGTGATTAGCTGGGATCGCATCACCTGTGTTCTCGAGAATGATGCTTCGATTTTTGAGCTTGGGGAGAGGCATTGTGACCTTCCCTTTCAAGGCTTTCATGTTGTCGTCATCACATGCAGCTAAATGGGATTCCCCTTCCTTCCTATAGATCGGGGAATATATCTCAGCAACGGCGTCTGTTTGCCAATTTTTTCTACGGACATCTTTCCAGTGTGTGGTGTCGATTGTTGACTCTTTTGGACTGCAACGATTTTTTTGGTGGGCTTGGTTTCGTCTGGCTAACTCGCGAACAATGCTTGCAATATCGGAGAAACGTAGTTTCAGACCTTAGAGAAATGGAAATGTATCGTGGAAACGCTGGGAAATGCTAGGAAACACATGTAATAAATATGAATACTTTAAGAAAGTTTATTTAAAATATGGAAAAATACTAATATTTATTAATCTCATTAACATAAAAATATAATGTTCATACTAACGCAAAAGTTTGAAAAATAACAACATATCTATTAAAAAATTAGCACCTAATCTATTTCTCTCTTCCACCATGATTAGAATCTTGTGTGTCATGGTAAAAAAATTGTTCTTCTGTAAAATATATTCCTTCAAATGATCTACTAACATCACCATTATTAGTAATATCATCAGTATCTTTAGAATTTACTAGTTGGAAAGATCTTTCACTATTTTTTGCATTTGCTTCGGTTTGTTCTTCAATCCATTTCTCAACATCAATATTTAACTCTGAAGCCACAACATTAAAAGGTCAATGAGGAACATCTCCTGGTTCATTTAATGAGAGGTCCCCTATCTTTGCTATTCAAGACATAAGTGGATCTTCTTCATCAAATATGTTTGTTAAATCAATGGGATCAAAATATTATTCTCCTTTCTTGACATCCAATGATATGTGCTTAAATTTAAGTCATGTTGTAATGAACAAACACCATATTTGTTAATTTCCCATAGAACAACCTGTTTCTTTTCTTTGTGTGAATAAGTGAAATGTACTCCAATTTCTTTCACAACCTGATGATGCCACTGTTTGAGACAAAATCCTGATAGCAATCTTTCTTAGGTGGGGAGCATCTAGTCCATAAGTAACCCACCAATCAGCTGAAAATATAAAAACAATCAATAAAATTTTCATATAAGTTAGAGTATTTATTAAATAAAATAAAATAAAAAGAATTACTTGGTTCAAACTTATTTCATGCTTGTGTAGCCATTTTAGAGCCAAAAGGACTTAACTTCTCACGGAACATTTTTACCTAAAAAATAAATATTTCGTATTTATGTAAAATATTCACCACTATAATCATAACAATTTGCATAATAATTTTAAAGCCAAATAAAGTTATAATTACTTACCTCCATTATGGCTCTCAGTGCTTTTTCTTGGTATGGCTCTAATCTTTCAATAACTTTCTGCAAGCTTCGCAATAATTTTTCCTTTGTGTCAATTCTTTGACTATACTAGTACTTAGTGTTGAGATAATGGGCTATAATAATCATATATAGAGTTAATACATATAATCAATCTATAAATTATGTGTTTTCAAAAATCTATCATGAAGAATAATGTACCTATTGCATGTAAGTCATGAAGGAGTTGACGATTCCACCTATCATCAATGATATCACAATACTGTTTAAATGATCTTGGAGAAGTCTCTTGAATTGCTAACTTACATAGTCTCATTGCCTCATATTTGCATCCCATTGTAGGCGTCTTGTCTCCAATAACCATTTTCAAAACTTTGACAATTGGCTCTAAAATCTTAACAACTTTATTCACAATATCCTAAAATTGATTACTGCAAACCAAATCTTTAACATCTTTTACAATTATTTTTATACTCAAGTGATAGTTTGACCATTTTTCATAAGTAAATATAGACTTGAGCCCTTGTTTGTGCTTATAAAGACTAGACAATGCGATCCAATTAGTAGCAAATCGTGTTATTCCTGGACGCATCGACTCACCTCCTGTATGCTCACTCATTAAAGCCAGCACCCAATTATGGTTATAGATATAGTTTGTAATGGTTTTGGCTTTCTCCATCACACTTTGTATGATTTTTTTTCTTCCTATCTCTTTCAGCATTAAGTCTATACAATGATCTGCACATGGAGCCCAATATAGATGTTTTCTTTTCTCCATTAGAAATTTTGTAGCTTTTTTAAATGTAGAATCATTATCAGTCACTATTTGAATTATATATTTGTCACCTATTTCTTCCACAATTTTATCCATCAACTTATACAAGTATTGGTGATATTTAAAAAAATTTAATGCATCAACTGAGGCATGAAAGATTGTTTTCCCAAAATAATACACCATGAAATTAATAATACTTAGCCTCATGGGACCTGTCCATCCATCACACATAAGAGTAACCTCATATGTTTCCCACTCTTTTTTCAAATCTTTGATATAATCTTGTAACTCATTCATTTAAGCATCTCAATATATCCCATAAATTTCTCTTGCAGTGGGCAGTCTAACTCTACCTAGTTCTTGAATTTTAGAAACCATGGTTTTATAATATGGGTGTTAACTACATTTGTTGGGATATAGTTATAGAGAAAGAATTTTGAAATGCATCTTCCTAAACTCTGTGTCGATTTGCCTGTCCAACTATCGTCTAACCTTCTTTGTTTTGCAGCTTTAGGTCTAAAAAGATAAAGATCCCTTAATGAGGCTGTAATTGATGTTTTTCTCTTATGAATGTGAAATTCTCGAGTATTTAGAGTTTTATGAAGTCCTCCATGTTTACTACCTAATCCACCTATCCCTCTCAATGCTGGTTCATCGAAATCTTCAACTTCTCGGCGATTAAGTCTTAAAGCTCTTTCAAGATTTGTTCTTTCTTGACCTGACATATTAGCGTTAGCAATGTCATAATCATCCTCATCACCTATACTGAAACATTCTCTCTCTCCTTCATCTTGTCTCAAATGTGAAAGAACTCTTTCCTCATTTTGTTTCATCTTTTGCTTTCCCTTCTTTTGATTTTTTAAATGTTCCTTCATAGCCACTTTCACTTCTTTTGGGCATTGTTTACAATCTTGGGTATTACTAAAACCCCCACCTATGTGTTGTTTCAATCTAGTTACACCTCCACTATTCATTGTATGTCAACATAATTTGCATTTGGTTTTCTCTTGGTGGCATATAATATGTACATTTCAAAATTAATAAAAATTAATGAAAATATTCATGTGAAAAAGGATACAAAACTAAAATCATAAAAAAATGAAACTAAAGAACATGATTAATAACAATCAGTTAAAATATTTATGTGAAAATAGATACTAAATACCATTTCTTGATCTCTTATCATCTTCTTTAAAACAACATAGTACAATGACATACTACATCTCGGGCCGTTTGAAAAATCAAAGAAAATTAGGGTTTTGTGCATGCATGTACTTATAAGTTTTGTCCAACGAAAACTGAGCCAATTTAGTATACCAACAGAGGTGATGGTCCATGGCAACTCTTTAAGGAATGATATATCATGCATGCAACTGCTAATCAGCTTAAGCATTGAAACCCATTCAGAATATAATTAATGGTCATGATCCCGCCAAATCAATTGAAAGTAAAGCCAAATTAAAGGACATGGTTGTTGTTGAAGACCATCTCTTTCATGAAAGCTATATATGAATAAAGATAGTGTATTTTTTACACAAACAAGGCCTTATTTGAAAAATTGGAGCTCTAATTAGTTATCCACTCCAAGGCCATTATATTGATGAATTACTTATAAGAGATTGAAAGTTATCAAGTAATCTTGTTAAATATTTATGAGAAATGAAAATGATTTTTTTACTTATTCATCCATGCAAAGAATTGAACAAATATTAAACATGTAGTTAGTTCAAGCTAACGTAACACACTATATGGATCACCTCACAAACTTTCAATTAATAACAATAATTAATTATTTGCAGTCATAAATACTGAAAATCTTTGACATTATAATATGTTTTAAATGATATTAAAGAAAGTCTGATACAACATTTAATTATATTCATATAATATTCTAATCGATTTTAAGGAACTAAATGCTATCTCATATAACTTACTCAAATATTCCTCTCCCTTAATTGTAAAGCATGTAAAGAACTAAATTCACTGTCTTTTCAAGGCATCAGAATTTAAAATCATATCATAAAATGCCCAATTGGTAGTGTTATCCATAGGAATGCTAAATACATTTAACTCAACTAGACATCCCATGCAGCGGAAACTATATTGGAATGTCAAATACAAGAGAGGAGTCATACATAGAGGAATTTTCAGAACTTAGTATTAAATAAACAAGCAAGAGGCATGAAAAACCAACATTTGAAAGAGGAAAATCAAAACAATAGAGAGAACAGAGGAGTTTTAATATTTAGCACAACTCAGGAAAAATCTCAAAGAAGCCATAAAGTAATAGCAAGAGAAAATTAGACAAATTTAAATTAAAGAGAAACAATTATGCATCGATGAACATCAAATAAGTAGAGAGAACAGGGTTTTAACATTTTGCACTTATAGGTAAAACATAGAGAACACATATATAAAATAATAGAAAGAAACAATTAGAGAAAATTAAAGTGAAGAGAAGCACATATGCACCTTGAAGAGTTGAAATCAAGCTCTGTTGCAATTTGCAAGCTGCAATCGATTCCCAATTTCCCTCCAACGAATTAATCAAGTCTCAACTCAACTCCCAATGAGATAGGGTTAAAGAAAAAAACATATACGAAAACCCCAATATGGGTTAAAGGAATAAATAATTATAGAAATATTTACCTAATTTGACTTTGATTTTGTTTTTTGTTGAGTTCAACATATTTTAATTTGGATGCCACTACAAACCTTTATTTTGGAATCGCCCGACTTAGTTTCCCAGTCTCCTCGATACGACAAGAAACTCACAATAAAAAAGGACACACTACTTTGTTTCCTATAAAAGGAAACCGATAGCATTTTCTGTTTCCTCATTAAAGGAAACAAATACGTATCGGCCAGTATCAGCCAATACGTATCGATTTTATAAACCATGCTCATGGATGGACTAGACTTTGACTTACTTGATGACGGCATGGATTTTGATGTCTCTGGTAAGTAAAACTTTGCATATGCTAACCATGCTTCTGCCTTAGTAAATGGGCTTTTGTTGGCGAGGATAGTCTTTTCCTCTCCATCTTTGTAGTATTTGAAGCACTGGTAAAGTGTTGAGGGTACAACACTTGGAACAAGGCATTGGAAACCATCTCGCCAATGTGCAGCTGTTGTTGGATCATCTCTAGAGCTCTTTGGCCTTCCTGGTTGAAGCCTTGAATCAGCAAGGAGCTTGCGAAGAGGTCACTTGGCGAGATGTTGATTGTTGTTGTTGTCTACCAAGTGCACTAAGTCAGCAAGTAATATAGACCCAAGAGTCCAGATATCGATCCCACAGAGACCTTGATGAGAATTTAGTTTAACCAAAGATTTTTCTGATGGTTGAGGTAAATAATTTTTTATTTTGAAAAACTGGAAAAGAAAACAAAATTTTAGCTAATGAACTAGACAATTAAACCTTATGGAGATGAGACGTTGGGGAAAAGTGTCAATCCCTCCTAGTTATTAGTAAGCAAAGTTTTGATTTTATAGCTCAAGTACCTTTACCTTGACTTAGCTTTTGAAAACCTGGTTACCCATATACAGGAAATCAGTTATTCTTTGAACTCCATCACAATCTGGAACATTCAAATCCTAAGTGCATAAACATAAAAGCTTAAGATTAACTCTCTCTTATTCAGAACAAGAGTTATAAAAAGTCACATCGCTTTCACTAGTCTCCATCACAATCCGGAACGATGTAGTTAAAAAAATGAGTTGTTTTAGAAAATGAAGAATCAAACTAATAGTCCAAACCTCTATTGAATTATAACTTCTCTATTCGAACCTCGTTAAACTCATAAAGCAATTCAGACTAGAAGTAAGCAATGAACTCAGATTAAAAAACAAAGGCAAAGTACTATTTTGCTATAAATTTGAAAACTTTAACATATTAAAACCAAGAGTTCATGACTTTCCTAACAGAGAGACTACTCCATGCTAACAATACAAACACACATAAAGGTTTCAATTACAGCCATGGAAATCTAAATAGACTAAGTACAGAAACCCCCTTGAAGGAGTGCCCTTAGCTTTAGCTTGTGCCTCGACTGAAATCTCCACCTCTTCTCTCCAAAGTGCCAAGAGGTCGTGCAATACTCCATCTGGACTTCCTCTCCTCTCCAAAATAAGCAAAAGAATGAGAAAATCAACAAAATATTGAATGCCTTTCACTCATCCTCGGACCCCTATTTATAGCTGGACTTCTATCCCAACCTTGTAATTTGGTCTCTGTCTAGGGGTTGAAATCATCCTGTATCGACCTCAGAATTACATGAAATTATATTCGAACCTTCCTTCCATGGTCCTTGACTTGTAGTTGAATATGAATTAGGAAACTTGAGATATGATGCTGAGAAGTCGGGTTGGTTATGCTGCCAATTTCAGCATAGGGTCCACCACTTCAAAAATTTAAAACTCCAAAAGGACAACTTGAATTGACCTTATTTTTCTTGTTATGATTCTAAATCTTCTCAAGAGTCTGTGGTCCAAATTTGGATTCAATTGGGAGTCAGAACCTCCAGGTATGACCTCTTCAAATTCGGACAGTAATTTCCTTTTTCAGTAGTTTTCTAATCAGCATTGGTCTTCACCTCTTGGAGCATTCAAACCTCTTAGGATTTCAATCAATTTCCTCCAGAGTCTTCGTGGACACCTTCCTTATGTACTTAGGACTATATCTCCCAAATTTGAACTTGATTGGTTTTTAGAATCCTGAGATTTTTGCGATTTTGCATTGCTGAGTCACTGACACGGCCACGCCGTTAATCTATCTGATATTGGCACAGTCGCCCCACTTGGGCAGAATTTCTTCTAAGTACTCAAATGGAAACAACCCCGGTCATGTTAGGAAACTCCATAGATTCAGTGGAGCCATCTTGGTGCGAAAACGCCATTCGGATGGCGCGGTAGCGCCGGATTTTGTCCTCCAACTAGTGCGGTCGCGCCAGTTCCTGCAACTTTGTACCTTTTGCACTAAAATCTTCATATTTTCTTTGTTTTAGCTTCAATTTCAATAATTCTTGTTGTGTTGGACTCCTGAGAGAGAAAAAATAAATTTGATACATACTTCATGATATTGTGATGATTATAGACTCCAAAATATAATTTACAAGTCAAATTGAGCGCTAAAAAGACACTTATCATTGATGTTCTTCATCGTCCGGATTGGCAAGTTGTTCACTTTGGAGCCGCAATTGATGAGGATTTCGTTGATCAGGTAGTCTTTGATATATCCTAACACGAAGAGGGGTCCAATGTGCATCTTTGCCCCCAGTTGGAAATCCTTTTCTTTGAAAGTGATGCAAGGAGGGCATGATGTTGCATGTGAGTCTACCTTCTTGAGTCGGCTGGATGATGCTTCGTCTTTCTTTTTGATAGGAGGTGTCAAGGTAACTTTTGGCTCATCATGTTTTCTCATCTTGAGCTGCTCCACTTCAGCCTCGAGCTTGTCTGAATTGGTCAAATCTTGATGAGAGCTTGTCAGGATCTGATGGGCAGATCCAAGTCATTCTAGACCTCATTGGTGGGCGAGCTTTGTTGGAGGAATGTCTCGAGGTCATCACATTTGACGACCAACAACTTCCCTTTGTCCTTTCTATTCACATGTTCAGAATGGACCACTAAACAAGTGGCAATTAGTGCTGGTCCGCGTCAGACGATCTCTTTGAGGAAGAATTCCACGAGTGTGATTGGTCTTCTTCTCCTTTTTTTGTCCATTCTTTTGGTATGGACTTTCGGAGAGCCTTCCTTGGGCTTTGTAGCTTTTTTTGTTGGCCGATTCCCTTTGATTTTGATAACCACCTGTGCTTCTATCTCCTTGAGTTTTGGGCTTTTGATCTGGAGGAAATATAGAAGTCCCCAGTTCATCCCACCAATGAACATCTCAATCTCTATCTTAGTGGCCAAAGAAGTTCTTTCCTTGCAATTTAGGTTGAGGTTCTTCCACTGGTTGATGTAGTCGCAAACCTTCTTGCCCTTCCTCTGTTTTATGTTCGTCAATTCCACCAAGGTTATGATGCGTCAGGTGTTGTAGAATTGATTGTGGAATTCATGCTCTAGTTGATCCCAACTGTCAATCGACTCATGAGGAATTTCTATAAACCAATTGACTGTGTTTCCTTTCAGCGATCGCTGTCGTCCGAGTCAACATTATTGTAGGTTTCAATAAAATGTGCAATATGTTGCTTTGGATTGTCATCTTCGTTGAACTGCAGGAATTTGGGCGGGTGGTACCTGCGTAGCATGCGAAGGGCTTGGATGCATCGGGTATATGGTCAGATGTACGCCTGAGTTTGGCTGTCTCCAACGTACACCTTGTTGCAGATGGCTTGATCAATCATTTCGATGATTGTATCCATAGTGAGGGTAACAGGTTCTTCAAACCGAAGCTCCCTAGTGACCGACAGAGCTTTAGGGTGTATATCATCTGATTGGGGTTCGGCAAATGCGCTTGTTGCTGCTTGATTTCTCTCAGCTTGTTGAGAGAGATCGTCCATGTTAGTTGTGATGATTTCTAGAATTTCCATTATTTTAGCTATATGGGCGTCTTGCCATGATTAACACGCCTTGGCCTGGATCTGTTTGCTCTGCTCCCTTAGTATGGCTTCCATTTCGGCTAGTTGGTCGTCGACTATTTTATTTTGAGTGACCATCATGGCAACTTTGACGATGACCACAGGTGATGGTTGGCATCGGGAGATTACCACGGGCAATTGAGTTCTCCTCACGCTATAGGAGAGGAGGTGTAGCCATGCTTCTCAAAGTACTTGATCATGGCTAGGACAAGCGTTACTTTCCACGCCTGCGAAGATTTAGTCGGGCTGACCACTGGGCTACGGGCTGGTGGTGTGGTTGCTATCGTCAGATAGCTCAAATTTGCTAGGGCTACTGTTGCTTGTGGTTGGAAGATAGCTGTCTAACAACTACCTTCCCTAAGGAATGGAGACTGTTTGGTCGACAATCTTCTTGCTAAGGCTTGCATCGTTGGGCCTGCGCGAGTTTCTGGTGGCGAGAAGATTGGCGATGCCTTCTTGGGAGACAAGCTAGTAGAAGAGCTTTTGTCCCCCAGGCACAACTATCGCACCTGATCCTGCTACAGCTGGCAAATAGCTGGGGCTAGAAGGAGTGACATTCCTGGTAGCATTGCTGGATTGGTTGTTTGCCATCATGTGTGGAAGTTGACGGAAAAGGAGATGAGAGGTAGAAGGGTCCTATCGGGCGTGCCATCAAGAACCGTCCGTTCCTCAAAAATTATAAGATATAGAGAAAAATTACAATTTGAGTGGGAATTTCAGAAATTGTGCAGGTGCGTCTTCTAGTACTCCTCTTATTCGATCTCCGTCTGTATGAAACTTGACCTCTCTCACGATCCGATTGCTAATTGCGATCTTCGAGAAGATGTACACGAGTTTAGTGGCGAATTTAACCCACTAGACAAAAAATTTGGGATCTCGTGTGATCAACTTGATGGCGTCGTCCGTGGTTGTGTAGAATTCATGGAAGATTTTATTGTAATTCAGCCAATTAGTTGGAGGCGAGTTGATAGAGCTCGAATTTCTAGAATTTCTCTGTCTTCTGATCTCTAATTTTTGCATCCCCTATTTCTGATTTCTCCCTCAGATTTATTGATTCTGTCTTGGGGGGTTATTACGATCCCCTTTTCTCTCTCCCAATCCAATTATCGAGGATCTGGACTTTAACATTAGTGTTGAATTCTCTAACTGGATTCTGATTGGTTGGTGATGTGTTGTTCACATGTCGATGATATGTCGAAGGTGAGCCAGTGCCGGATTGATTGTGGGCTGTTGGTGGATTAATGAAGGGTTAGGGGTGGGCCAATGATGGGCCGGTGATAGGCCATAGACGGACCGATAATGGACTTGTAGTGGCCTGTTAACGAGTTAGTGATGGGCCCTAGGTGGGCCGATGATGGACGCAGTGGGCTGTTGACGAGCTAGTGATGGGTCAGTGATGGGTCGGTGATGGGCCACTGATTGGCCATTGATTGGTTGGTGGTGGGTCTGCCAGAGAAATTTGAATTCCGTTTGTCAGTTCGATCTTTGATTGTGCTGTCGATCTCGCATGTATAAATTAGAATAAACATCATATTTCCGTGTGTACACTATCATTCAAGGAAATTGAAGTGGGTGCCTTCTCTATTGGGGTTCGTATTAGAGTCTTAATTACCAATCTAATGTGGGCATTGACTGGTATTTACGGACCTTCAAAATATGAAGAAAGAGAGCAATTTTGGACTCAATAGGAAGATGTTTAAGAACGATGGAATGATCTGTAGTTATTCGGTGGCAATTTTAACCAAATACGGTTCTGATCAGAAAAACTCTCATGTGCCCAAGCCACGACCACATCAATGCGGAGATTCAATTATCTAATTGGCACATTAAACCTTGATGAAATCCCGTGCTCAGGGAAAAGATTTATGTGGCCAAACAATCAAGCTAGGCCGGTTCTATAAAAACAAGATCGTTTTCTAGCTTCTTCGAAATGGAAGTTGAGCAGCCTAATTTTTTGCTTCGTCTGATGGATCAGTCGGGGCCTGAGGTACCTATCATTAATAGAAAAGATGAAGTTGAAGCTCTGAAGGTCCCGTGCCAATACAAACGAGGAAGATAATTACTCCCACCGCGCTCCTGAAAAACCAATCTCTTCACCTCGTCATCAATGCTTATCCCCCCCTCATTGATAATTCTTTAATTTCCTTCCCTCGTCTTGACCTTTCATCTATAAAAATAGAACCCTCCACTTGCGACTCTTTATCCACCCCACAATTAAAGCCTTTCCCCCTTCAACTCATCCCCATAACAAGCTATTCCCCTCCTTCACACCAAGCTATATATTGGACGTATGTAGCTGGAAAAGGCCACATCCAATACTTCCAAAGCACTGAGCTCCATCGAACAAGTAGTGCATATACAAGAGTTTATTGAGCTTACTATTAGGAATCCTAATGAACAACATATAGTTCCCGGGGTGGGCAATAACTTGAAACTTATGATTGAACGAAAGCCGAGATGGGGTACCTGGCTTCCTGCTTTTGTGCCCGACAAAAGCCAAATCCCCCTCGGACCTGTATGAGAGGAGCTATGGAATGATGCAAGAACTTGATGAGGCAGTTGAGGCTGAAGCGAGACACCGAGAAAGGGAGAATAGTCAGAGACCTAGAAGGAAGAAGATTCTAGTTACAAAACCTTCAAATAAAGTTTTTTATTTTTTTAGAGTCAGTTTTTACCAAATGAAGTTTTTGTAATGCAAATATTATCTTGGAATGTCCGAGGAGTCAATTCAGCTTCTAAAGCTACTAATGTCAAAGATGCTTTCAATCAATGTAAGCCGCAGGTTATCATCTTACAATAATCTAAATTATCTTCCATTTCGGACTTACACATTAACAATTTGGTTCCATTCCACAACTCTTCAATTGCTCACCTTGATGCGATAGGAACGGTTGGTGGTATCCTTGTAATTGGTGACTCTCAATTTGTATCATTTGAGGAAACTAAAGTGGGTGCCTTCTCTATTGGGGTTCATATAAGAGACTTAAATACCAATCAAACATGGGCATTAGCAGGTATTTACGAACCTTCAAGATATGTAGAAAGAGAGCAATTTTGGACTAAACTGGAAGATCTTTACGGACTAAACTGGCAAAGCATATTTTAATAGGAGTTTACTTCTTCACAGGAAAATCCTTACAAAGGATAATTTATTGCGAAGAGGATTGCGAAAAGGATTGCTGTGTTTTGTAATGCCTGGAACCATTGACCAATTATCTGTACACTGTAAGTATACATGGAATGTTTGGTGGCATTTTTTCAACCTTTTTCAATCCCCAATGCCAGCACCAGAATTGTAAGAATAGATTTTATCACAATGTTGGGGAATTACTTGCGGAAATAGAGGTAAACTCTTATTAAAATATGCTTTGCCTACATTCCATGGGCGATATGGAGAGAGCGAAAGAATCATATCTTTCAAGGAAAAAAGATGGAATATCAGCAATTAGTCAACTCTTTGCAAATCTGGATTATAGATTGGGCTGTGTCCTTACCTCTCTTTTCAAAATATACATTAAGCCAGATTACATCAGCTAGGGCCAACATCCATGTTTTCCAAAGCAAAGAAGCTAAAGTCTCCCTCATGTTGGTCTCCACCAGATCCCAATATGGTCAATTCAATTTTGATGGTGCAACAAAAGGTAACCCAGGAATCCCAGGAGTAGGCAGAGTTTTCCGTCACCATGACAGAACCGGATTGTTGGAATTCTCAGGTCCACTATCTCATTCTTATTCATCCGAAGCGGAAGTTCAAGCCGTACTCCAAGGTTTGTGTCTTATGAAGGATAGGAATATCAATCCTGCAAGTATTGAAGGAGACTCTCTTAATACAATCAAGTGGGCTAGGAAAGAGGTGCCATCCCCATGGAAGTTTACCCTTGTATTCAGAGGAATTTGGAAGAGGGACATAATATAATATGGTCTCATGTACCAATACAGTGGCGATGAACTAGCTAATGAAGGGTTTCCTTACAGTCTCTAGTTGTAAGGGACTTCTACGTTCGTATTTTACACCATAATAAAATACATCTTTCATAGTTTCAAAACAAAAAATTAGGAACCTTCCTTGTGATAAAGTATAGAATTTAAAACAAAAAAAAAGAGATAAGCTTTTTATCCTTTTGTACCATGATTATAATACAAATATTAATGTATTCCAGTTCTTTAGTGAAAAGGAAGTTGGGACGCGATGGCTTATATCATGTCCCTCACTTATTAGGTGGGCCTAGCCAGGCCCACCACTTAAGTGAAACAAGGGGGGAACTTAGGGCATCAATTAATTCCCCTCCCCCCCATAGGGGTGTAAACGGGTAATAATCAAAACGGGTAAGGGTTATTCCATTACCCGTTTCGATTACCCTACCCGTGTTCCGTTACCCATTTCGCCCGAATAAAAATCCCTTATTCCGTCACCCGAATTTCTTGCTAGGTAATCGGGTAATCGGGTAAATAAATGGATAAATAATATTTTAATGGGTTTTATTATCTAACCTTTATAAATTAAAAAAAAATAAAAAACCTACAATTTGTACAAATAAAATAGTATCAGAGAAAGATAAAAATAAAATTAAATTGAAAAATTAGGGTAGGGTATGATAGGAATAATACATTAAAATAAAGGGCATAAAGTTTAAATAAATTACCAAATTACCATGCGGGTAATCAGGTAATCGGATAATCGGGTAAGGAATAACAATTATCTATATCCGTTTCGATTAAGAGGTGAGCAATCCGGTAATTGGATAATCGGGTAATCGGGTAATAGAAACATAAAATTTTTGTTCCTTATCCATCCGATTACCATTCGGGTAATCGGGTAATCGGGTAAAATTGACACCCTTACCCCCCCACTCCCGATATTCTTGACTTATAAAACCCGAAAGGATTGTTGCAGCACCGTGCGGCGGAAGAGAGAAGAAGAGAGGAGAGAAAGGAAGAAGAGAGAAGAAGAAGGAATGAGAGAGAAGAAGGAAAAAGAGAGAAGAAGGAAGAAGAGAGAGAAGGAAAGAAGGGAGGAGAAAGGTTTTTTTTTCTCTTGGTACCTTATTTGTCCTTTCTATCTCTTTGCTATTGAGCTCCACCTATTATACTATTCATTATTCATTTTCTATGTCTTTTATTATCATGTTTCATGCCATTAATGTTATGTGGATATCGGTTGATGTATATTGAGTGTCTATTTGATTATTGAAGAAGTTAGAGGAAGTAAAATGAAGGTTTTGAATAGTGGATAAAGGGGATTCAATGTGTTGGAGCTTGTATGTTGATAGGTGATTGCAATATATTCTCTCAATAGTGAAATTGTCTCTCTACAATCCATGTGGAAGTAGGCATGATTCACTGAACCATGTAAATTATTTGTCTCGTGTGTTCGATTGGTTTTGAATTTAATTCTGAGTTTTCTTATGAAGTGAATTAACATGATTAAAATGTATCCGTGGTCAGGGCGTGAGTTGGATTGAAAGATCCGAACCAACATTTCAACCCGAACAATTGGTATCAGAGCGGGTTGCACAGGAAGTGTTTGACAAATAATTTGTGTGAATTACAGTGTGTAGTTTATAGTATGGGGTTCAACAAATTGTTTGTTAAATCGCTATTGTGGTTAGTATATTGTATTAATTAGTAGGGTGACTTTTGTAACATACGGTGTTGAGAAATTCAATGGAAAAGGAAACTTCAAAATGTGGCAGAGTCAAGTAAAAGACATTTTGGTGCAAAAAGGATTGTATAGAACATTAAGTGGAAAGAAGCCACCCTCAATGGACAATGATATGTGGGAGGAAATGGAGATGAAGGCTATAAGCCTTATTCGATTGTGCCTAGGAGAAGAGTTCTCCTACATTGTCATTAAAGAAACTTTGACACCGAGTTTGTGGTTAAAGTTAGAGAAGATGTACATGACGAAGAGCTTGCCAAACATTGTATTTGAAGAATCAGTTGTACAGTGCTCGTATGGCAGAAGGAGCAAACCTCCTAGACTATATAAATAGGTTCAATAATATTGTCACACAGCTTCTTGTCCCTCTAAACCCTAATTCTTCTTCACAGCTTCTTGTCCCTCTAAACCCTAATTCTTCTTCATTGGTTTGCCGCTACACATCAGAACCATAACAAGTGGTATCAGAACCATAAATATTTCTTGCGATTCTCAACTACTTTGGAGGTCTTGACGTTCCACTTTCGTGATTTTTCTTTGTCACTTTTAGTGTAGCATACACACTATTTCTTGTCTACGGATCTTTCTTAGAAGAGATTCACGTCCAGGAAACGGATTCAATGGAGCAGTCCGGATTTGTACCTATTCCTTCTCTTCCTTCACTTTCTCCACTTTATGTACCCTTTTCTACCTCATCTACATCGTAATACCTAAATCCCTCCTTCAAATACCGTACCTTTCTCTTCTCAACAATCCCAGGTTCAATGACCACTCTCCTTTTTTTTTTTTTTTTTTTTTCTGAAACACTGAATCCCTTCTTGTCATCGTAATCCCAACCTAACTTCTCACTGATCTCAAGCAAATCTGCAATTGGCTTGACAGAGGTCAAGCACCTTGATTCATCACCTTGCGGTATCCTCTCTGCGTACTCCCACTCCAACCTGTCTTTGCAATAAGGGTCATGCAATACTTAGACCTATTTCAGGTACGAGGAAGAGAGAGTGTCGAGCATTCGTCCTTCGTATTTCTTTAAATCGATGACTCTGACCCTTGCTGGGAGCTCGACATAGATGTGTGTTAGGACCAAATTAGGTGATCCTCTTTTTGGCATAAAGATGTGGCTGTAGGAAAGGAAAAGTGGAAACAGTCCATGTCTTTATTTAGACATGGAATATGTCCACACGTAGATAGTGCCCTTGAGATAAGTGTCATAATGGAGCTTATTGAGGAGCCTAAACTTGGCCTATTCTCTACTATAAAAGAAAAATGCTATGATCAACAAGGTGAAAAGAGAGAGATCTACAGGATTGTCTCTAAAGTCACGAGTGAAGTACGTTACGAAGCTCTCTGGAGGAGAGCAACAACCAAGGGGGAGCCTTGGTAGGGTCAAGGAGGTCAGAGACGCTGTTCACTTCCACTCACGTGTGTGTTGAGTGGATTATCTATCGTTGTAAGTTTATAGTTTGCTTGTGTTGAAAAGTCTATTGTTGTAATGTTGTCTTACAAGCATAAATAAGATTCCTTGATAGGGATTGTACGCCTCATAATACAGAGGTGTGTTTCTTTGTATTTTGTCAAATTCATATGTATGTTCCACTTCATATATTTTTATTTGTTTGTTGTTCCCGATTCCAAGTGTTGGAGTCACCCTGGTGTAGTAACACCTATATATTGCAACACCAAATTAGAAATAGGACCAACAAGTGGTATTAGAGTCATACTCTATTTGTCTATAGAGTGATCCATGTTCTGGTGATGGAGGCTTAGAAGGAAGTCGTGCAAGCCGTCAAGCCACCCATGTTGGATGACACCAATTTTCCTTATTGGAAAACTTGCATGAGGGCATTCATCAAGGGCCTGGATGAGAATGCCCGGAAGTCTGTCTTGACTGGATGGACACCTCTGATAATCACAAATGCAGCAGGAGCAACCTCAGTTAAACCAGAAATTGATTGGACCACCACTGAAGAACTTGATGAAAAATTGGCCATGATGGCGAGAGGGTTTAACAGAACCTTTAAGAGATTCGGTAAGGAAAACTTTTCTGATGAAGGCTCCAGAAAATCTTGTGACAGGTTGTTTGATCGAGATGATTCTAGGGAGAAGAAGAAAGGCATCCAGTGTCATGAGTGCGAGGGATATGGACATGTAAAAGCTGAGTGTCCAAATAAGAGAAGAAAGCTTTTGCTGTGTGCTGGAGTGATGAGGACTCTGATACTAGCAGCTCGGATAATGAATTATTCACTAACAATTATACAACATTAATTTCTCAAAGCATCAGACGGTGGTGTTGCAACGTTAGAAAGTTATGACACCGATTCAAATGACGATACAAATATGGATTCCTTGTTAGGTATGTATAAGCAATTACTGGATAGTTGGATTGAATTATGCCAGATGAATATTGTGCTGAGAAAATAGGTAGCTGCTCTGCAAAGTGATAAAGCTAAGTTAGAAGGAGAAGTATTGACATCACAAGAAGAATTGGACTCTGCCAAATATTCATCTGCTAGACTCACGCAAGGCAGTCAGAAACTTGATAAAAAAACTTCAGTAGGGAAAGCTAGTGGGGACATTACCGAAATAGGGTTTGATTTAGGTATGACTAAGTCTCTTTATTGAACTGGAATAGGGTTTGATTCAGGTATGACCTAGTCTCTCAATCCTTCTGGCAAAGAAAAATCTATTACTTTCAAACATTGGAAATCGTTATGTTTTTATTGTGGTATTACTGGTCACATCCTACCCAAATGCTACAAGCTCCAAAATGAATTGAGGTATTTGAGACAGAGAGATAAGTGCAGAAAACCAGTCCACAGTCAGATAAAATCAAAGATGAAATGTGTATGGGTCAAGGGGCAGTGAATCACTTTGATTCTCATGCTTCTGATTGTTATTATAAAGTGTTGCATAAAATGAGGTGTTGCAACACCACTTGTGGTGGCCTTCAGACAAGGCACCAAAAGTTGGAGGGTTTTAGCAACTATTTGCTTAAATGGCACAAAAAAGTGGGTCCAACTACCTATAAAAGTTTGCCACGTTTGATGAACTATTGCGCAATCATAAGGTTCTCTACTCTTGAAGATTCAAAGAAAAATCTCTACGAGTATTGTAAGTAAGGAAGCCTTGAATGCGTGAACTTGTTGGGAGTTTGTGTCCTACCAACAATCTGAAGCATTTGCAAAAAGGGGGTGTATGCATAATGTGTATATACTAATGTCTGTTCATGTTGCAGGGATAAAAATGACCTTTTACTCTTTATTGGCATCTTCTTTGCCATCAAGGGGTGAAGTTACTTTATTTTTTATGCCTAAAGCATGAGATAGTTGATAATTAAGGAGGTTGGAGTTGATATTTTGATGGATGATCATGATATTACATTTTTTTGTTAATCATGAACTTAGTGAATGATTTTATGTGAATGGTGATCTTGTATGGATATCATATTGCATGAAGGTGCTATGGTTTATTATCTGCAGATCATGTCTGATTGATTACTAATCATATTTGAAGATTTATTGAGAAACAGACACACACACTATTTTGCAGCTATTTTTGTAAAAACTGGGATATTTGACTAGGATACAGTTTCTTTCTTTTGGTAACAACTAGGATGTTTTGTTTATGAACTGCAGTCAATTACAGACTGTGTATGTTGAATTACTGCATGTATTAACAGTAGAGATTTTGGATGTATTCTGAAGATATGTTAATCTGGGCTGGGTCATGTGTTACAACACCAAGACTGATACAACATCTCAAGAGGAGATCAATTAATGTGATGCCAATAAGATGCCTAAAGGGGAGATTGTTAGGACCAAATTAGGTGGTCATCTTTTTGGCATAAGGACGTGGTTGTAGGAAAGGAAAAGTGAAAACAGTCCATGTCTTTATTTAGACATGGAATGTGTCATGATGGACACACGTAGACAGTGCCCTTGAGATCAGGGTCATAATGGAGCTTATTGAGGAGCCTAAACTTGGTCTGTTCTCTACTATAAAAGAAAAATGCTATGATCAACAAAGTGAACAAGCAACGACTGAGAGAAAGGAGTCGAGCGAAAAAAGAGAGATTTGCAGGATCGTCTCTAAAGTCACGAGTAAAGTATGCTGCGAAGCTCTCTAGAGGAGAGAAATAACCAAGGGGGAGCCTTGGTAGGGTCAAGGAGTCCAGAGACGTTGTTCTTTTCCACTCATGTGTGTATTAAGTGGATTATCTATCATTGTAAGTTTATAGTTTGCTTGTGTTGAAAAGTCTACTGTTATAATGTTGTCTTACAAGCATAAATAAGATTCCTTGATAGGGATTGTACACCTCGTAATACAGAGGTGTGTTTTTTTTTATTTCATCAAATTCATATGTATGTTCCACTTCATATATTTATGTTTGTTTACTATTCCCGATTCCAAGTGTTGGAGTCGCCTTCGTGTTGTAACACCAGGTAAGAAACAAGGCCAACAATGCATCTTCTATTAAAAGTTCAACGTAATGGTCTTCGAAAATGGGGAAGTGTTGGAGAATACTTAAGGGAAAGAAATTGAGAGGAAGGAACGCAAGCAAGCTGAACCAGAATCATGGCAGTGCAAGCAAAGAAGCTCCCATATTTTTCTTTGTTATTCGTAGATAGGTTGCAGAGGAAGAGAAGGGTCTCATTCGTCTCGACACCTTCCTACTCATGATATTAATTGCCGATGAAAGGTTTGAATGACATCCACAACAGACGAAGTCTGGCTGCGTCGTTGGTTGCTGATTCATCGTCGTGGCCCCGATTTCGTTCTCTCTTCTTTCTTCTTGTGTTTGGATTTTCTTTTGTGGTCTCTTGCCACGTAGATCAATCACCTCATCAGTAACCTAATGGGTCAAAAGAATAGTGGTGATTAAAAGCATCGTAGAGGTCAAAAGCATATTAATCAAATCTTCAATTGCCTTCTCCATCGAGAACTCCTCATTTTGAAAGGGGGATTGGATATAAGCTTCAAATTCTGAGATTTGAGGAAGTTAGTGGATTCGACTGCCAGTATTTCAGAGGATTGAAATTCTCTCATTGGCTTCCACTTTTCTGTCGACTAGCGATTACGACGGATAGGGGTGGCAATGGATGGATATCCAAATCAAATACAAAAAATTTAAATCAAATCGTTAACAAATGAATATCCGATAAGCAGCTTATCAGATATTCATTTGTTAATGATTTGATTATGAATTTTATTCATAATGGTAATGGATATCCACCGGACCCGAAGCCTTAGCCGACCCGCGCTCACTCTTTCCCTCCCGACTCTCCCGAGTCCCCTCCTCCCGACTCTCCCGAGTCCCCCCCTCCTGACTCTCCCGAGTCCCCCCCTCCCGACTCTCCCGGGTCCCCCTCGACTCTCCCGGTCCCCCCCCTCCTCCCAGGTCCCCCCCCCCCCCCCCCCCGACTCCCCCCTCCCTCCCCCCCCCCCTCCCCCTCCCGACTCCCCCTCCCCTCCCGACTCCCCCCTCCCGGCTCCCCCCTCCCGACTCCCCCCAGCTCCCCCCCCGGGCTCCCCCCCCTCCCGACTCCCCCTCCCGACTCCCCTCCCGACTCCCCCCTTCCAGCTCCCCCTCCCGACCCCCCCTCCCGTTCCCCTCCCCCCTAAGTTTGGGATTTTTTGTGGGAGGAAGCCCCTTCCCGGCGGTCCCCCTTCCTTGGGAGGCACAAAAGCGCGTTCTCTTTGTTATTTAAATTCAGCCCTGTTTTTTCTTGTTTTACGGGTTTTTGTGGTGATATCAATATTTGAAGTCTTCTTCAATCTTCTTAGGCTAACTCTTCCTTTTTTTAATTTTAATTTTGCTTAGCTTTTTTTAGCTCATCTTTTCTCTTTGTTACCCCCTTTTATTCTTTTCTCTCTCTTTTATTTTTTCTTTCTCTCTTTTTTTTTTTTCTTTATCTCTCTAGATTTTTTATCTCTTTCTCTCTCTAGGTTTTTAACTCTTTCTCTCTCTCTAATTTTTCTCTTTCTTCTCTCTTTTTCTCTCTCTCTCTAGGTTTTCTCTCTTTCTCTCTCTAGGTTTTTCTCTCTTTTCTCTCTCTAGGTTTTCTCTCTTTCTCTCTCTGGGTTTTCTCTCTTTCTCTCTCTATTTTCTCTCTTTCTCTCTCTAGGTTTTTCTCTCTTTCTCTCTCTAGGTTTTTCTCTCTTTCTCTCTAGGTTTTTTTCTTTTTCTCTCTCTAAGTTTTTCTCACTTTCTCTCTCTAAGTTTTCCTCATTTTCTCTCTCTAAGTTTTCCTCATTTTCTCTCTCTAAGTTTTCCTCATTTTCTCTCTCTAATTTTTCCTCTTTTTCTCTCTCTAGGTTCTCTTTTTCTCTCTCTAAGTTTTTTCTCTTTCACTTTCTAAATTTTTTCTTAGGTTTTTTTGTTAATTTTTTAATTTAATTATGATTTTTTAATAATTTTTTATTAAAATTTAATTTTAATTTTAACCGGTTCTTTTCTTAACGGATCCGTATTGGATATCCAATACGGATCCTATAAGCTTATTGGATTCTTATTGGATATCCGATAAGAGTCCTATAAGCTTATTGAATTGGTAATGGATATCCAATAATAAAATTATTGATTTGATTTGATTTGGATATTGCATATATCCAAATCATTGCCACCCCTAACGGGCATCGATAGAGGTTTCATTGACGGCCTCCCGTAGCTTGTTGTTCTAGAAGGAAATATATGCAGCATTTGGCCTTAGTCCTTGACTTATTGAAGGGAATTTCAGGGGGCTATTTATCATAGTATGCTAAAAAGGAGCAATCGATGGGACGAGTTGCTGTTGTCATGAAATAAGTAGCTGGATTATTCCTAGAATGAGCATTTGTGGACATGTAGCTGCTTTGTTGGCAAAGGACAAGGCAGACTCTCCGAAGGGATTTTGTTTTTCATTATCCTCTCTAATGGGCTGCCAATTTTTTTACTACTACTATATCAACAAACCTCAGGTGAAGGGGACGAACATTAATAAGCCTCACTTTATTGGGTTCTTGATCACTGAGAAGATTACTAGTTGGATTAATCCAACGTCCAGTCTTTGATAATTGGTTCCTTATATTTATCTTCCCATCTTACTTTGATTTGGTCAATTAGTTTAGCATTCAATAAAAAAAAAAAGAAAAAAAAAAGTATTGTTCAATTTTTACAGGGTAGTATGGGTGATGTTTTTGCACATATGGACCGCCTTGAGGCTGAAATGTACGCTTTCCAAGCTTTAGCAACTTCTATCCAAAGAGTTCAAACCTTGATTGCTTTGGGGTGTTTTCATCTGACTGCACAAGAGCAAGCAGAATTGGAGGTTGTTCTTCAGTCGTCACCAATAGAGGACTCACATGCGTCGTCATCAATGCTAGTCGAGTCGTATTCTTCCTCTGCCAAGGACCAATCACCCCCACTGCTCTCAGATTTACAGCATTTCACGCCGTTTCCATCGCCGACTCCTCCTCTCGGACATTCTTCTCCACCATCGGCAGAGTCACTAGTTGATGCCATGGACGACCCCTTTGAGGCTCCCCTCATTGATCCACCTTTGTCGGACCATTCATCGCCATTGGTTCAGCCATTTGCTTCTTGACCAGTTCTTCAAATGGACTCCCCTACCCCAGATGTTGTCTCGACTTCTCCATAGCAGATTGTCCATTGTCAGCCTTTTGATGGTTCTTTTCGACGACATTGTCCCGGCTTTAATCCTTCGGCTCGAAGTGCTTCATGTCTCATGTCGGACTCACCAGAGTCCCCCTCCTTTGCCAGTTCAGCCATCTCCCCCGATTCTATCACAGACAGATGATCAACCATTGTCCCACTTTGATGTGGGTAGCCATGCCATATTCAGTGGAAGTTTCTCTACAATTGTCTTTATGATGCTACTCCACCAGTCCATGATTTGGATCATATCCGATGCCCTACAGGTTGTGTCAAGCCACGCCAGATAGATTGCCACCCTCATGTCTCCAATGACATTCATAGTTCCAATACAAACTTGCTGCCATATGATCACGATATGCCATGGTTAATTGCTTGGTTTATGTTTTTTCTAGTTGTGAACCTTGGGGATAAGGTTCATTTCGAGGGAGGTGGAATGTTACGGATGTATTAGGGTTTATTAGGATTATGGGCTCTTAGTCTTTTTGGATTTATTTGTAAGTCCATGTTGGGATAGACTAAACTGCAATATTGTATCTTTCAGTTTATTATAAATACGAGGTCTCCCCCCTGGACCAATTAGTCCAGAATAATTAAACCTAATCTCTCTTTCTCCTTTCTTATTCTCTTTTTCTAAACCCTAATTCTCTCTTCTTCTTCGTCAATATCTCTCTAATCCCTAATTCTTCTTCATCGGTTTGTCGTAACACATCAGAACTATAATAGAGAACTTTGGCGGATGTGAGTATTGTGCCAAAGTTGAAGAAAACTCTCATCTATCTTGGTGCTTCGGATTCTAATGGTTGTTCATTTTATACAACCAATGGAATCTTGTAAGTCAAGAAAGAAAGCATGGTGGTCATGAAATGTGAGAAGAAAGTTGAAAATCTTTACCACTTGATAGGATTACAGGTGGAGCTGCAGTTATATCTTGTGATGATGATGATGGTGCTACGATTTTGTGGTATACGAGGTTAGGTCACATGAGTGAAAGGGGTTTGCAGGAATTGCATAACCGGGAGTTACTCAAGGGTATTAAATCTTGCAGGTTAAACTTTTGTAAGTATTGTGTGCTTGGGAAGCAACACAGGGTGAGTTTTAAATTCTCTACTCACAAAAGCAAGGGATACTTGAGTATGTTCATGCATATGTATGGGGGCCAGCTTTAGTGGTATCTATGAGAGGAGCAAAATATTTTGTCTCCTTTATTGATGATTTATCTAGGACAGTCTAGATGTATTTCATGAACAGAAAAATATGAAACTTTTGTGAAGTTCAAGGAATGGACAATAGAGGTGGAACAACAGACCGGTAAAGTGGTGAAGTGTCTAAGGACTGATAATGGTGATGAGTTCACAGGAAGGGATTTTAAAGACTTTTGTAAGAATGAAGGAATTGCACGTCACTTGACTACTCCAGGGACGCCTCAGCAAAATGCAGTAGCAGATAGAATGAATAGGACGCTACTTGAAAGGCCAAGGTGTATGAGATTACTAGCAAAGTTGCCTAAGGTATTTTTGGCAGAGGTAGTAATTACGACTTGCTATATCATCAATAGATCACCTTCTACAACAATTGAACTCAAGATACTATAAGAGGTATGGACATGTATGACTATTGATTACTCTAAATTAAGAATATTTGAATGTGTTATTTATGTTCATGTGTAGGATAATCAAAGGTCAAAACTTGACCCCAAATCCAAATATTGCATCTTTCTAGGTTATCAGAAAGGAGTCAAGGGTTACTGATTGTGGGACCCTAAGTTGAAGAAATTTGAACTTAGCAGAGATGTAGTGTTTGATGAAGCTTCTCTACTAAAAGGTGTGCAAAATGAAGTCCAAGAAGAAAAGAAGAATAATTGTCTGGATGAAGTTGGAAAACACAAAAACAAAGAAAACTTGTGTGCAACCCCACAATGACAGAGATGGTAGTTCTTCCAACAAGGTGGAGTTCAAGATGCATAAGTATAAGAAAATGAACCTTATGTAATTGCTAAAAGGAAGGGAAAAAGAAATATGGCACTGCTAGTTCATTTAATGTTTGAGGATATGGTTTCATTTTTTTTGACAGTGGGCACAGGTAATCCATCCACATTTAATGAAGCAATGAAAGTTGAAGATAGTGATGAATGGTTACATGTTATGAAGGAAGAGATGAAATCTCTTTTGAAGAATTAAATATAGGAGTTGGTGGAACTCCCTAAGAGGAAAAGATCAATTGGTTGCAAATGAGTTTACAGAAAGAAAGAGCATTCACTAAAAGATGAACCAATGAAATATAAGGCAAGACTTGTAGCAAAACGTTATATACAAAAAGAAGGCGTGAATTTCAATGAAATATTTTCTCTGGTTGTAAAACACACTTCTATATGGGTTTTACTTGCTATGGTGGCTATGCATGACATGGATTTGGAATAGTTAAATGTTAAAACCGCTTTTCTCCATGGTGAATTAGACGAAGAGATTTATATGACATAGCTAGAGGCATTTGTGGTTAAGGGTGAAGAGGGTCTTGTATGCAATTTAAAAAGGTCTCTTTATGGCCTTAAATAGTCTCTGAGGCAGTAGTATTTGTGGTATGATACTTTCATATTGACTCATGGTTTTCAAAGGAGCAAGTATGATGTTTGTGTATACTTTCATTTCCTTCATGATGACTCTCTTATATTATTGATGTTATATGTTATTGACATGCTTATTACTTCTAAAGATTTGAATGAGATTAACAAATTGAAGCAGGAATTGAGCATTGAGTTTGACATGAAAGATTTAGGTGAGGCAAGGAAAATCCTAGGCATGGAGATTCGGAGAGATAGAAAAGAAAGAAAATTGTGGTTGTCTCATAAAGGATATGTGAGTAAGGTTTTAGCTAAGTTCAATATAAAGGAAGCTAAATCGGTAAGTACTCTTGTTCAACATATAAAACTATCCAGTTTATTGTGCCCGAAAACTGAATTGGAAAAGAATGACATACTCAAGGTACCATATTCTAGTGTTCTGGGTTGTTTGATGTATGTTATGGTGAGTACTAGACTTGATTTGTCACAATCTATTAGTGTGGTGGCAATCTAGGTAAAGAAGAAATGTTGTAAAATAGTTTTTGCCTTATCTAAAAGGTTCTATTGATACAAGTATCTTGTATGATAAGAGCATGGGATGTGTTGTGCATGGTTATGTAGATTCTGATTATGAAGAGGATCTAGACTAACGGAGGTCTATAACTAATTATTTGTTTGTCTTGACAGGTAGTCCTATTAGTTGGAAATCTATGTTACAGGGTACAATGGCATTGTATACTATAGAGGCTGAAAATATGGCGGCTATTGAAGTAGGTAAAGAGGCAGTGTCGCTTAAAGGTTTAGTGGGCGAGCTTGAGATTGATAGAAAATGTGTTTCTATTTATTGAGACAGTTAGAGTGCAATTTGTTTGGCTAAAAATCTGATGCATCATGCAAGAACAAAGCATATTAATGTAAGATATCACAAGCTCAAAGATTGGTGTCTAAAGGTGAAATCATGCTGGAGAAGCTCTCTACAGATTTTAATGCAATAGACACTGTGTATATTCAGTCTTGTCAGAAGTTGAAGGCCCTAGGGAGAGGGGGTCAAATATGGAGAGTAGTTTTATGACTAACGGGGTACAAGCCAAGACGGGATGACTTATATCCCGTCAAGTTACTCATTAGGTGGGTTTCACAAGTTTGCCCCCCTTCCTTCAAATTAAAATCACTCCTCTTGCCCCCTCAAAAATTAAAGTTAATTTTCTAAATTACAAAGAAAAAGCCTCCCAAAATAGAAACTACCCCACAATTTTGCATCATGTTTTAAGAAATCTAATATAATTCATTTTTCTTAGATAAAATTATCCTTAAATAAAAAAAATCTTGTGATATTAATTTTGTGGTTAAGTTTCTAGTTATATTAATTTCTATCTACCATAATGGTTATGAAGTTATTTGATCTTTCTTTGTTATTGAAATAACTAAAAAATATGTATGTTATTTAAAATAAATTTAGTAAAACCAATATTATCCATTGAAAACATCTTTCTTTTAGAATTTTTTTAGTTATCTCATAAAATTTATAAGAAATTTTTAATTTCAAATATAATCTCTACGTGTTTCAAAAGAATTTACAAAATAACATTTTAACTAATAAGGAAGCATAAGATTTTCATGTTAATTTGAAATTTTGAATAACTAAAACTTTTCGACAACTATAATTCTTATTCTATTTTCAGGCATTTCAAAATCTCAAAATAATTAAAAATTTCATAAAATTATAACCTGCTTTTGCCTATTTTAGTATGATATTTTCAAAATATCATGTGTATAAAAAGTTAAAATAAGTTTAAAACAAAGAAATAATGCTTTTAATAAATATTATTATTAATAAATAATTTTTAATTTATAAAAATATATTTATTAGAAAAAAAAATATGTCTAGAGTTTGCCCCCCCTCCTGTGAATTCCTGGCTTTGCCACTACCCCACTCTTGATATGCTCGACTTCTCAAACTTGAGAGGGTTGTTGCTATGCCGCGCAATGGAAGAGAAAAGAAGAGAGGAAAGAAAGGATGAAGAGAGAAAAGAAGGAAGGAGAGAGAAAAGAAGGAAGGAGAGAGAAAAGAAGGAAGGAGAGAGAAAAGAAGGAAGGAGAGAGAAAAGAAGGAAGGAGAGAGAAAAGAAGGAAGGAGAGAGAAAAGAAGGAAGGAGAGAGAAAAGAAGGAAGGAGAGAGAAAAGAAGGAAGGAGAGAGAAAAAGGAAAAAGATAAAAGGGAGAAAAGAAGGATAGATAAATGTTTGTTTCTCTTAGTACCTTATTTGTCATTTTTGTCTCTTTGCTATTGAGCTTCATCTATTACACTATTTATTATTCATTTTCTATGACTTTGATTATCATATCTTATGTCATTAATGCTAAACAGATATAAGTTAATGTATATTAAGTGTCTATTTGATTATTAAAGAGGTTTGAAGAAGTAAAGTGAAGGTTGGTGGAGATTGTGTCGATTAGTGATTTTACTTTATTCTTTCAATAGTAAAATTAGCTCTCCGCTTATAAAAATAGACACGATTTATCAAATCACATAAATTATTTGTCTTGTGTATTTGATTAATTTTACATTTAATTCTAAGTTTTAATTGTTAAATTTATGCACTACATAAATAAATTAATATTATTAAAATACTGTGTGAACTAACACGATTGAAATGTATGAGTCGGATTGAAAGATCCAAACCCAAATTTCAACCCGAACAAAAATTTGGTAATCGGAGGCCACCATGAATATGATGCTAATGTGTGTATCTAAATTCTAAATACGTTCTCCTGAAAGGGTGTAGCAACAGCGCGAAGTGGAGTTTTTTTCCGCAACGTTATCCCACAAGCTTCAGCCATGTCCAACTCTCCCGGCGGTAGCTCCCCGTCCGGCAATTCCCACTCGAAACTGTTCAAGAGATTGGCTATGGCAAGCTCGACGGCGGTGAGAGCGAAAGGACCACCGGGGCAACTCCTCCGGCCTGCGCCGAAAGGGATGAATCGGAAATAGTGTTTTTTTATCAGATCAATGCTGCCAGCGTCCATGAACCTCTCCGGCTTGAATGCCTCTGCATCTTCCCACAATTTAGGGTCCCGACCGATGGCCCAAACGTTAACCATGACCCTTGTCTTGGCCGGTACTCGATACTCCCCTATTTCGACGTCCTGCATCGCTTCGCGAGGGACTAACAGCGGGACTGGTGGATGCAGCCTCAGAGTCTCCTTGATCACCGATTTCAGGTACGGCAGTAAAGGAAGATCCTTTTCTGTGACTTCTGAGTTCCCTTGGGAGACGGTTCTGACTTCTCTCTGTGCTTTCTTTATTATTGCCGGCCTTCTCATGAGCTCCGCCATTGTCCATTCCATGACTGTGTAGGTTGTGTCAGTCCCGGCAACAAACATGTCCTGGGTGAAGAAAGCAGCAGAGCCAAGTGAGAGAGGTAACAGCAGAAGAAAATGCTTTGATCAAGATGATGTTAGAAGAAAACAATACATACCAGGATGAGTGCTTTGATGTGATCTCGTTCGATCGGAAAACCCATTTCACCGGTTTCCCGAATCTCAAGCAGAACGTCCACGAAATCGCGTCCTTCATCTTCCCCATTAGCTCTTCGCTTGGTAACATGGTCTTCTATCACTTGCTCAAGAAAATCGTTCCAGCCTTTGGAGTTTCTCTTCAATCTCGCGTCGAGGCCGGTCAATTTCCCAATCCAGGCCAGGGAAGGGAAAATATCCCCAATATGGAACGCGCCCATTAGGACCATGAGCTCTTCCAACAGCTGCATAAATTCCAGCCCGCGACTCTGTTTTTCTTCGTAATACTTCTTTCCCAGGGCAACTCTGCTCACTATGTTGTTGGTGGTGGATCGGAAAACCCTGCTGAGATCTACCGGACCGGAGCATAATTTGAAGATGTTCTCTATCATAAGGAACACTTCTTCCTCCCTCACGGATCGAAACGACTCCACCTGCTTGGCACTAAAGAGGTGGAGAATACAGATCTTCTTCACCTGCAGCAAGCAATAACTTACTTACGGTAAACACCCAAAAAAATCAGAATCCAGAACGGGGAAGGGGAACAACAATTTGGTAATTATAAGCCGGATGAGATCACCTGCCGCCAGTACTCCCCGTATTTTGCAAAGACGAGATCCTTGCCCTTGTAGAAGATGTGATCGGGTATGATCAAAGAGGGCCTGTTTGCGAGAACTCGGTCGTGGGTTTTCAGAACCGCCTGAGCCGAATCGTTGTCGGAGGCCACGAGGACGGGCATGCTTCCGAAATATAGGAGCAGAAGCGGACCGTGTTTCTGGGAGAGAGCCTGGAGGGAGCGTTGGGGCTGGGGCCCTAGCTGGTGCAGGTTGCCTATGATCGGAAGCCTGGGCGGAGAAGGCGTCAGGTGGCATTTCCCCGATTTGGGTCTCCGGAGGAGAAGGTATCCCAGGACGACGCATAGTAGAGAGATCCACAGTAAGGCCATCAATTTCTTATCGGGATTAATGGAGTTTTTTCGCAGGATCTGCTAAACAAGGAACAGAGTAAATCCAGAAAGATGGTAAGCCCCTGATTTTTTTCTTTATGTTTTTATACCTGGTTGATGTTGTCGTTATTGAGCACTCCTTTCACATCAGCGGAAAATGGGTTTTGTTTTCTTCGGTCAGATTTTGAAGAACAAGGTCGGTTTTGATATTTGGTAATGGAGAATGAAGTGAAATGGCTCACAGTCAATATCGACTGCGCGTGACCCTGCTTCGTCTTGTTCTTTCCACCGGCCTCTCTCATCTTCAATATTATTCGCCGCTTGAATACTTTCACTTTGAAAGAAAATGATAGAAGAGAATACCCGGCCCGATACGAAACAGCATCGCACCATCTTCACACCACATTCACCCCACTCTGCCATTCTCGAGATAGATCATCTTCTTCCTCCAACTTTGTTTAACAATATATTGAAATCGGAGATAGAAAACTGAAAATATAAAAATAAACCAAATCAAGAGGCGATAACTGCTGATCAACGAGAGATAATTCTTTAACAATTTTGTTGTTGACAAAGATGGGCATTTGATAGATGAATGTTGATGAAAAAAGGTTATTAAAAATAAGGGCGCACACCTCAGATCAGATAAGTATTATAAATTAATGTGATTCTTTAGAGGTTATATAATTTTAATACTCTTACTTTACGCATCATTTTATATGCAGTATTCTACGAATACTCTCATATGCATGCTGCTTCTTCCAAAAACAGCTACATAAGCTCAAAACAGAGGAAAACTTTGATTAGAAGCAAAATCTTCAGCCCCTTCTTCGGCATACGTAGATTTGTTAGAATTTTCGGTGTTGCTGAATAAATTTTTTGTTGTCGCTTCTTTCATTGGTATTTCACACAGGCAACTTTAGATGGTAGTAAATGCTTTTCTAACTAGTGTCAATTTATATGGTATTAGAGCGAGAGTCGGCAGTGGGCCTCCACGGCTCCACCGCACCCAAGTTGTTCATGTATTATAGCCTATACTTGCCTTCAGTTAGAATTTTGGCGAGGGCAACACGTTATCAGTTCTTGATGAGAAAAGTAGCTAAGTTTCTTAGTAATATATATCTGCTAACTTGGAACAAAATCCTGCATGCATGTGTGAATTGAAGGGAGTCCAGTTTTCCTCTTCGATTTTTCTACACTTATCCCTCTATTTCAGCCGTCGTTTCATATCACCAAAAGATGGATGGGTCTTGTTTTCTCCGTTCGAAATTATTAATGAACGTGGACTGATTGGTATTGGCCATCGCAGTCCATCTATAGTACTGGGCGTTTAATTAGCCTCTCAATTCTCAAAGCAGGAAATTTGCAGCTTCTCGAATCATCAGTACCAATAGATTATCTTCCAGCAAGAACTGCTTAATTATATGGCATCAGTGCTGGACATCACCACTTTTCCTCTTTCACAAATCAAATCCAATAAAATCAGAGGAATCCAGATATGCCATAAGCAATCGCCCTCAAAAGGTCCCCTGCTCATCGTCTCTTCTTCTTCGCCCATGTCACTCTCATGAAGACAGATCACCATTAGCTTCAGTCGTGTCAAATATCAACACGAAATTAAGTAGAATCTTATGGACGGCAAAATATATCCGAACGCGCAAAACAGAAACATATATATATATATATATATATAGATAAGGATCAAATGTAAAATTAACACATTTATAACATGAAGCGACCAAAAGTAAGTACACGACTAAGAAAAATGATTAGGCATAAACAATGCATACTTTTTTTTCGTACATTAATTTATGCAGCACCGTCACATGAGAGACACACCCCAAATAATATAAAGCTACGTTGCATAATTACTGCTCCAATCTCTAATTGTTATATTTTTGGATTACTAGTAGAGACAAACACCATCCACTGGTCAAATAAAAGCACAATATTACTAAAACAAAGAGCTATATATATTTATAGATCCATCCAACTTAAATTTTCTGATATGCAGACGTCCTCCTCAATCATCAGGAGTAATTAATGAGGTCTTGGGACAAGCGAAAGAGATTTCTTATGGACAGTGATCCCAAAGACCTCCGTCATATCCAGATCATCTTCTCCGGCAGGCAACTCCCAGTCGAAGGGGTGGAGAATATTGGCTAGCACTATTTCGATGGTGGCTATAGCGAAGGGAATACCAGGGCAGCCCCTTCGACCTGCACCAAAAGGAATTAGTATGAAGTCCTGCCCCCGGAAATCCACCTCAGAGTTGATGAACCTCTCTGGTAAAAACTTCTCCGGTTCCATCCATGTTTTGGGGTCCCTCGCGATGGCCCAGGCATTGATAATGACCGGCGTATTCGCAGGTACATGGAATCCTTTGACTTTGATGTCTTGTGTGTTTTTCCTTTGGACGAGGAGTGGCAGGGGTGGGTGTAGCCTCAAAGACTCCTTGATCACACATTTCAGATACGGCATTTTGTGAATTTCGTCTTCTGTAATTACTTTTGACGAGTTTTGATGGACTACGCTTCTTCTGATCTCTTCTTGAACCTTCTTCATGGCTCCCGGGTGTCTAATGAGCTCCGCTAGAGTCCACACAATGGCCGTGTAGGTTGTGTCAGTCCCTGCCGCAAAATTGTCCTAACATATAAAAATAGAAATTAAACTAATTAATTAAGAGTTAATTTGCAAATGATACTCTACAAACCAGAGAAAGTGATTGAGAGAGAGCATATATATACTAGGATGACTGCTTTAATGTTGTCTTTATCCAAAGGAACGCCCATAGAACCATCCATCTGAATTTCAAGCAGAATATCAACCAAGTCTACTTGTGTTCCATACTGTGCAGGGGAATTCTTCCTATCCTCCGCCATATGCTCTTCTATCACTTGCTCTAGAAACTTGTCCATTAGTTGGAAATTCTTTTTCAGTCTTGAATCAAGACCGTTTAATCTTCCGATCCATGCAAGGGAAGGGAAGATGTCACCGATGTGGATGGTACCCAAGAGGATCAAAAACTCAGTTAGGAGATGGTGAAAGTCAGTTCCTCCACCCAATTTTTCGTCGTAGTACTTCTTTCCCAGAGCGATTCTGCACACCATATTGTTGGTGGTCGAAATTATGATTTTCCTCAAATCGATGGGAGTCCCAGAGGCTTGGGAGCTGATCTTCTCAACCATGCAACCAACTTCTTCTTCTCTCACACCCCGAAACGACTCCACCCTCTTAACACTTAAGAGCTGGAGAACCGATATCTTCCTCACCTACAATTAATCACCAACGACGACACAAACTGATCACAAGGCTATAAATGGAGAAGTATTGGCCGGTACATGAAAATAAATAAATCATATAGCTATATAATATAGAGGAAAGATCTGCTAATACAAATTAAGTAACCTGTCTCCAGTATTCGCCGTATGGGGCAAAAGCCACATCCCTGCGTCGATAAAAGAGTTCATCGGAAGTGATGGCAAAAGGCCTGTCCGAGAAGACAAGATCGTGGGTTTTCAAGATTTCTTGAGCCGCTTCTTCGGACGAGACGACAAGAGTGGGAGTGCTCCCCAAGTGCATGAACATGACTGAGCCATACTTCTGCGAGAGTTTGCAGAGAGAACGGTGAGGGGAGGAGCCAAGCTGATGGAGGTTACCGATGATCGGAAGCCTGGTCGGAGACGGCGGTACTTTGTGCTTCTCCGCATGTTTGGGTTTGAGAACAAAGTATGACAGGAGAGAGAGGAGAAGGGAAGAGATAATGACAAGTAGAGGAAACATTTTAGAGCGGTTGCACAAAGACGGGTCTTCTTTCTTTGTCTTATAGACGAGGTAGGCCGTAGTTTAATTGCTCCCATGCCCATTTCTCGTTATTAATTATGTCCTAAGTCCTAACCTTAATTATTTGCCTGCAAAAACACTATTTAGTCTTAATAGTCAAGTCGGTTCTCTATCCATATATATCTACAAGTCGCTTGAATTATGTTACTAGTTATAGTGTTGTTAAGAAAAATCAGTGTTTTACAAACCGAACCGAACTGGCCGGTCTGACCCGATTGAACCAGAATTTGAGGTCAGTTCGGTTCTTAATGACTCGCCCCAGTATGCTATAACCAACACTAATTTTTTTTTTCCTATAAAAATATCACCCATTCCGCCTAGCCGCATCTCATCGGGGGCTGCCTCCGCAAGCCAGTCGCCCGCCAAAGCCACCTTCTGCACTCAACCAACAGTGGCCGGCTCCCCCGACCAGTCGCCCACAACAACTTCTCCACACCTGAGAACACTGACGACCGTTTCCCCAATGCGGTCGCCGGCAAAAATTTCTCCACTTCGATCTGCGTTGGGAATAGCTCTGTTGACGCCGACCGTCAAAATGGCCGCAATGACGACGACGACCAAAACAATCGAAGAGCAGCTTGTCGAAATGCAAGTTGCACTTAAAGAACAGAACGAACAATTGCGCATCAAAGACGCGCAACTCGCAGCTAGCGATCTCCAGATCGCAAGGATTATGGAGCGGCTCGAAATGGGTGCGGCCGCGAACAGCTCCGGCATTTCGCAAGAGGTTGACATAAATCGGGCGACTACTAGCGGCTCAGCCGAACCATCGCGAGAGGATCCTGCCTCTAACGATGAGATGCAGCCCATCGTACCGACGGCCATCCACGGAGGTCGAGCTGAAGCAGAGCCGGCTGCTCTCACCTTAGACGCGGTGACTAAACTCATAAACCGCGCCATGCAAAACGGCTCCGGCGAAAGCAAGTCAGTGGCCTATCGAAAGCCGTACACGCAGAGGATACAAAACATCCCAATGCCGTTCGGTTATCATCCGCCAAAGTTCCAGCAATTAAATGGCGACGACCACCCAAAGCAGCACGTCACTCATTTCAACGAGACCTGCAACAACACCGGCACAGACGACGATCTGTTGGTCAAGCAATTGGGCCAATCCTTGAAAGGCAACGCCTTCAACTGGTACATCGAGCTACCCCAGCTGGGAGCAACTGGAGAGCAAATTCCTCAGTCGGTTCTACAGTACCCGGCGCACCGTTACTCTGATCGAGATCGCCAATCTAAAGCAAAAGAAAGGCGAAAAGGTCGTCGACTACATCAACCGGTGGAGGAACCTGAGCCTCAACTGCAAAGAGAGGTCAAACTTGTCTCTCGAAGCCGAAATCGAAATGTGCTTGTGAGGGATGCAATGGGAGCTCTTGCACTACATTCGAAGTCGGAGGCCAACTGCCTTTCAAGAGCTCGCGACAAAGGCTCACAACATGGAGAACCTCAGGGAGGAAGAAGCTACGTCGTTTGCCGATCCTCACGAGAAAGGAGAGGCAGACGCGACCGCGCCCAAAGACGCGAAGGAGAAAACAAAAGCATCATTCGCAACGAACACTCTCGAATCAATCAAGGTCGGGAGCAAGGTCAAAACAAGCTACGCCCCATGGCAGCCAACTGGGGGCACGTACCGGAGGCCTTCACTGGAGGAAAGGCAGGCAAAAACATATCCGTTTGCCGATGCGGATGTGCCTATCATGCTCGACCAGCTCATCAACAACTACCTGCTCAAGTTGCCAGAAGTCAAACGACCCGGCGACCTGTCCCGGAGCAAGGATCCAAACTTCTGCAAGTACCATCATTTGGTCAGGCATCCGACCGAAAAGTGCTTTGATTTGAAGGATCGGATCATGGAGCTCGCGGCTCAAGGCCACATTGAAATTGAAGGAGCCAAAAACACAGCCTCTTCATATATCATCTCCATTCAAGCCGAGTCAAACCGGCGAGATCGGCCAAACAAACAACATATCGCAAAGGAGTACCATCCAAAATTCGGTCCCTCCAGCCGACCGCACAACAATAGACGACCACCGGCTAAGGTCGCACCAAAACTGGCACCCCTCGAACTAGCTGCTGTCGACGCAGAGGGGTGGATCCTGGTCACCCGGAGAAACAAGCCTATTCGAGATCTCGAACCGGCACCGGTGAACATCAGAACCAAGGCGAAGCGGCACAAAAAAAAAGCCGCGAAGAGCCAAAAGAAAACTCCTAGGACCAACGTCCAGGGGGCAAACAGGAAGACGAGGAGACCCGTCACTTTTGCAGAGTTTTTCCCAAAGGAGTTTTTCGCGCCTCCAAAAATGGTGGCAACCTGTTCGATAGCTCCTCCCGAACCAGCAACAGCCAAAGACAAAGGCAAACAACCGGTCGTCGAATGCGATGACCTCGAGACGTCATTGAAGCAAATCTCGTCACTCAACGAGATAGAAGACGACCTCGACTTGGCCATTCGGTCAAGACAAGACTTAATTTGAGTCCTCGACGAACTAGAGGAACTCCAAGCCGAAGTCGAGAGGCTCCTCATGAGAAAGCATGACTTGCCGAAGATCGGGTTAACTCCACCCTACCAAAAGGAGGAAGAAGATTCACAATCCTCCCCGCAGCCAGTAAAGTCAGAAGAGACACTCGTCGTCTCCTACCCACTGCTCATTGGGTTCCGAGAGAAGGATGCACAACTGGGGGCATGACCTCCTCCTCCGCGACCAGACAAACTGTTGACCGCGACCAAAACAGAAGCCCGACGATCGAGCCGAGCACCCTTCGAAGCTCCGCGACCAGCCAAACTGCTGGACGCGACCAAAACAAGTGCCCGGCGACCGAGCCGAGCACCCTTCGAAGCTCCGCGACCAAACTGCTGGCTGCGACCAAAACAGTTGGCCGGCGACAAAGCCGAGCACCCTTCGAAGCTTCGCGACCAGCCACACACTGGCCGCGATCAAAAGTAAGTGCCCGGCGACCGAGCCAAGCACCCTTCGAAGCTCCGCGATCAGACAAATTGCTGGCCGCGACCAAAACAGGTGCTCGGCGACATAGCCGAGCACCCTTCGAAGCTCGGTGACCAGCCAAACTGCTGGCCGCGACCAAAACAGGTGCCCAACAACCCGAGCCAAATACCCTTCGAAGCTCCGCGACCAGCCAAACTGCTGGCCACGACCAAAACAGGTGCCCGACGACCGAGCCGAGCACCCTTCGAAGCTCCGCGACCAGCCAAACTGCTGGCCGCGACCAAAACAGGTGCCCGGCGACCGAGCCGAGCACCCTTAGAAGCTCAGCGACCAGCCAAACTTTTGGCCGCTACCTAAACAGGTGCCCGAAGACCGAGCCGAGCATCCTTCGAAGCTCCGCGACCAGACAAACTGCTATCCGCGACCAAAACAGGTGCCTGACGACCGAGCTGAGCACCCTTAGAAGCTCCGCGACCAGCCAAACTGCTAGCCGCAATCAAAACCAGTGCCCGACGACCGAGCCGAGCACAATTCAAAGCTTCGTGACCAGCCATACAGCTGGCCGCGATCAAAACAAGCGCCCGACGACCGAGCCAAGAACAAGTCAAAGCTTCACGACTAGCCAAACAGTTGGCCGAGATCGAAACAAGTGCCCAGCGACCGAGCCGTTCACAATTCAAATCTTTGCGACCAGCAACAAAGTCTGCCGCGATCGAAACAAGTGCCCGACGACCATGCCGAGCACAATTCAAAATCAGCGCTCAGCAACAAAACGGACGCGAAAAAAAATACTGAGGCACTACCTGGCGACCGAGCCGGGTGTCGCGCAGCAAACTCCTGCGACCAGCGACCAAGCCGGACACAGCCAGGCAAAGTCAGGTATGTAACTCTTCTTAAAAAAAAAAAGAGAAAGAAAAACGCCGCGACAAAAAGAAGTCGTCGCCGAACAAAAAGTTGCCACAAAAAGAAGTTGTCGCAAGGAAAAGAAAAAGGCTGCGACAAAAAGAAGTCGTCGCCAACCACAAAAGCTGCGGCAAAAAGAAGCAGTCGCAAGAAAAAAAATGGGTCGACCCTTACTCGCGACCAGACAGCAACTTGCACTCGGCAACTCAAGCCGGCTGCAACCAGACAACTTCAGCACATCGCACCCGGCGACCAAGCCGAGTGCGCTAGCGCAGGGATTCAGTCTCTCGGCAACCAAGCCGGGCTCAACCGAATCAAAATTTTGGCACCCGGCGACCGAAACAAAAGTTTTATCTCCCGGCGACCGAGCTGGCCAAAGCCAAAACGAAAATCAGCACCTGACGACCGAGTCGGATGCGACAGCAGCACCCGATGACCGAGTCGGATGCAATAGCAGCATCCGACGACCAAGCCGGATGCGACAACAGGGAAATGTAACACCCCGACAACCGAGTCGGGCACACTCAAAGCAAAATTCAGCACATGGCGATCAAACCAGGTGCGACACAACACTCTTTTGTTTTGCTGTCGAGCCAAATCTCGCATTACAATTCGTCAGTTTGTCACTTTGACAAATTGACAAACACTCAGAGCGAGAGAAAGATAGGAAAGAAAAATAAAATAAAAAGGAGGAGAGGAAATTCGAAAAAAAAGAAAAGAAAAGAGAGAGAGAGACTGAGGGAGGAGTCGACAATGAGAGGAGAGAAAAATAAGAAGAAAGAAGGAGGAAGAGAAGAAGAAAGAAAAGATCAATGGGGTCAACCCCGGCTGACTCGAATTCAACTCAAGGCTGCCGGGAGAGAAATTTCTTTTACAGTACTTTGGAATTCTGGTTCGCGGAAAACTTCTGACGTAAGTCGGGACCCGACAAGGATCGCAAAGCAGAGAGAAGTTGCAGACAGTCCCCCGGGTCGTAACTGCAGAAGGCCAATTCGCAGGCAGAGGGCAGCACCCATAGCGCAGACTATCTTTCAAATTCGTAGAAGCCAAACCGTCGCAGAAGCCAAACCGTCGCAGAAACCAAACCGTCGCAGAAGCTAAACCGTCGACAGAGGGATCCCAATTTGTTGGGAGGATCGATTCAGCCAAGAGGGGTCCCACTACACACACCTCCTTTCAAAATCCTCTTCCCAGTGCGTCAATACAGTTCGCAGAAGGAACTGCAACTCGCCGAGATATCAGTCAAACTCAAATTCGGCCTCCCGGGTCTTATTCGGATTCGAGTTTTCTCTTTGGTCCGACGACCAAGCTACCGAAACTGCACCTCTCACCAGTGCGACGCACATAGAGTCGCCGAGTAACATCTCTTCAGCGCGACAACCAAAGTCGTCGAGACTGGCAAAAGTTCACAAAATCTATCGCGTCGGCCTTCTCTGAGGTTTTGAAACAACTTTCGACAACACTAAAAGCAGACCGTAGCCAGTAGCTCAACTCCAATTCGCCGCTGTTGCTCAAACCTGGGCGACATCTCTGCCCAGGTATTCATCATCTCTCTATACGGTACATACTCCACATGTATGCGTATACAAAAAAAAGAAAATTGAAAAAAAAAAAAAAAAAATTCTAAAACAGCAAGAGAGCCAAAAAAAAAGAAGAAAAGAGAAGAATAAAATTTTTTTTTTACAAGTGTACAGAAAATATACACTGTCCTAAAAAAGCAAGAGGAAAGAAGAACAGTACACAAAAAGATAAACGATCCTAAAAAAGTAAGAGGATCGAAAAAAAAAAAAAAAAAAGAAAAAAAAAGTGTTGCGTGTGTGTGTTCTTCTTCAGTTTTGAAACTTGCAAGTTCCTCCAGAACAGTCAAGTCTCGCAGGGGGCAATCTGTATGCACCAAAATGTGCATAGCCCAATTTTGACGAGTACAGCAACCCACCGATCCATCAAACAACGATCATGGGTAAGCTTTGTCGATCTTTGAAGTTCATTGTTACAGCCCACTGCAGGGTCCAGCCGCGTTGTCACGTCATCGGCACAGTCGGCAATACAATCAACAGAAATTCAACGAGTCAGCACCCGTCAGCATGCCTTGTCAGCTCATCACTCAACTCAACAATCAAATGACCAGAACTGGTCGTTAACTGAAGGAGGAAAAGGAGGGACCACGATCCTGGTCTCCCTCCACTATAAACCCCCTTAGCAGAAAGGGGATCGTGATCCCCTTTCCCAGGCAAGAATCCACAACCACTGCAGAAGACCGACTACAAAAAGCCAGAGAGTCCCCTGTTGCAGGGGTTGGAGAAATCAGGTTCGAAAGATAGAAGGCGAAGTGCTTATTCACACACAGAAGCTCTCTCTCGAGACGAAGGTCTAAAAAATCCTTCATCGAGAAGAACCATCAGAAGCTCTCTTTCGAACCGAAGGTCTGAAAATCCCTTCACCGAGAAGAAACACCACACACAAAAGCTCTCTCGAACCACAGAAGTTCAGCAACTCGCAGTCAATCGTCGTCGACCAGTTCAACCGGAACAGCTCTACACGATTGCCAGCAACGTCACAAGTCGACACACGCGGAGCACAAATACCTCCGTCCGACCGACCAAAGCCATAACTGTTCGTGCACACTCGTTCTTTCAACTCGAGTCTCGACGACGACCCGCCAAAAGCTTCAGCTTCAACAAAACTACACGGAGATCGAATCAGAGGAAGCCCAGGAAATTGTACTCGCATTCCTTGATACGAAATATACCAATTGTAACACAAAATTATTCTGAATTAACCGACATATTCTATCGGTCGCGCCTCTTCGCGGACCGGCGGATTTTCGGTGAAACAGTTATATAGCAATGTTTTAAAAACCGAACCGGTCATTAAACCGGCTGTATGTCTGGTTTTGGTTGAACCTGCTTGGACTGGGTTGGACCAATGATTCAACCATTAAATATTATACTCTATACTTTATACTTTCTTAATAATTCTATAGAAAAAATAACAAAAATATTCCTGATTTTAGTGAACCGGCCTGAGTCAATAAGAACCGGATTGGCCTCCAATTCAGGTTCAATGGGGCCGGACCGGCCGGTTCAGTTCGGTTTTTAAAACACTGTTATATAGTCACTTAAGCCTGAAAGCAGGTAGGATATTTGGAAACTCCTGTATGTTTGCGTCTGAATTACCAAATTAAGTTTTGTCTTAACCAGCTTGATTTAGGAATATAAGGCCTCTTTATGCCTTGCGGTTTGGGTTTAAATGGTTTAATTCCGGGGTTTCAGGTTTGCCGGATCGAATTATTGTGTTTGCCTACCGGTCTTTCCATTCTGTTTCGTCGTGACCTAATAAATATATTTTCAGTTAGCTGGATTAATTAGGTTCAGACCACTTCTAGAAATATTGGGACAAACCTTTGGTGCAAAACGTAAACATATAAGGCGTGTCCTACAAATAAGTAATTAAGAAGATTAGAAGAGTACTAAATTGTAAAAACAAAAAAAAATTTGAATATATTAATTAAGTGATCTCAACTAGATTATCGAGTTTTCCGTGGCAGGGATATGAATTACACGACAAGGAGCCGAAGAGCCCAGTCATTTTGAGTTATGCAGCAAAAAGGCAGAAGTCGCTTGTCTTCGGTACTTCAAGATGTACAACTGACCCATTCATTCCACCAAATTTTACCAAATGGCTTCATATATATTCTCACCTGCATGCATGGGTTAAAAAACAAGTGGTTGAGATATAAATTAGTTCTTAATTGCCTTAGCGATCGGTACTTGTATTGGGCAAACACCTAGCTAGGTGACAGCCATTACCATCCACGTATAAATATAATTAGGGTGGTAACAACATTATTAATTAAAGGAATTCCTTGTATTAATTCATGTGATTCTTTAGAGGTTATAATTCTAATACTCTCATATGCTGTTTCTTCCAAAAACAGCTACATAAGCTCAAAACAGAGGAAAACTTTGATAAGAAGCAAAATCTTCAGCCCCTTCTTCGGCATACGTAGATTTGTTAGAATTTTCGGTGTAGCTGAATAAATTTTTTGTTGTCGATTCTTTCATTAGTATTTCACACAGGCAACTTTACATGGTAAATGCTTTTCTAACTTCTGTCAATTTACATGGTATTAGAGCGAGAGGCCGTAGTGGGCCTCCACCCCATCCATGTTGTTCTAGTATTATAGCCTATACTTGCCTTCAGTTAGAATTCTGGCAGGGGCAACACGATTGCAGCTTTGTAAGTTAGGCGTCTGATCGGAGGAGTAATTAGTTTTCTAAGAATAACGATTACAATAGAGAGAGATCAGCAGTACCCAATTTATCAGTTCTTGATGAGAAAGTAGCAAAGTTTCTTAGTAATATCTGCTAACTTGGAACAAAATCTTGCATGCATGTGTGAATTGGAGGGAGTTCAGTTTTCCTCTTCGATTTTTCTACACTTATCCCTTTATTTCAGCCGTCGTTTCATGTCACCAAAATATCGGTCTTGTTTTCTCCGTTCGAAAATATTAATGAGGTGGACTGATTGGCATTGACAATCGCAGTCCATCTATAGTACTGGGCGTTTAATTAGTCTCTCAAAGCAGGAAATTTGCAGCTTCTCGAATCATGAGTACCAATAGAATATCGTCCAGCATGATTAATTAAGCAGAACAGCTTAATTATATGGCATCAGTGCTGGACATCAGCATTTTTCCTCTTTCTCTAACTTAGTAATTAACTATTTATATGCACTCAAATCAAATCCAATAAAATTAGAGGAACCCAGATTTGCTGTTGGTGCACGGATGTATGGTTGACTGATTATGACAAAACACACTTTGGCTGTGAGTCCTGGTTCGAGTGAAAGACGAATAATATGAGTTGGATTCTATAAGTTTCTTAGTTGATATAGAAAAACACTTAGCACAGGACGTGATCAATGATGAAGATGGCAGTAGAAGAAAAGTCTATTGCAGTTAGGACTTCTCTTTGGGTATGGTAGCATAAGAGAAGTCTATTGCAGTTAGGACTTCTCTCTAGGTAATGTGGCTAAGTCAGAAAAGGACTCGGTATACCCTAAAGATATATATAGCAAATTGTGTGATGGATTAAGGTTACGTATAATTTGAATGATACATAGAAAAATTGAGTTTGAGGTGGAGTTTGAAGAGATGACGATCGTACTTACTTATGGAGTTTGAGTATATTCATTGGAGCTAATCAAGAGATCTACAAGCTTACAATTGAAGCTATTGACCATCCTAATAGTATTCTCATCCTAAGAAGACTACATGAAGAAACTCTCTGGTGATAGGGAACACACTAAGGGGGAGACTTAATGTGGGGGTATCGAAGGGCTTTTGTTTAGGTGTGAAAACAAGAAGCTTGTCTAGGAGAGGCTGCTGTTCGAGTCCTTGCCAGGAGGAGAACTTATTACTGTAAGTGTGTTCGTTGAACTTCTATAATACTATCTCTAGTGGATTTTGATACTTTGGGCCGAATGCCCCGCAGAGTAGGAACGATTGGTTCCGAACTGCAATAACAAAGTGTCGTTGTGTTTGTGTTTTATAAGTATACCGATAAGTGTAATTACACCGGTCCTTGGGTGTAAGTACACTCATGCGTACACGTGTATAGTTTATTGCGATTTCTAGTGGTATAAGAGTAGGCTCCATATCAGTTTGAAGTTAAACGATCTTGTAAACTTGATTTGAAGGAAGATGGCGACATATCCGAAGGAAGGGGCTTTGAATACGAGACCACCTTTGCTTGATAGAATGAATTATTCCTACTGGAAGGCAAAGATGCTAATTTATATCAGGGCTAAGGATGAAAGATTCTGGAAAGCTGTTGAGGATGGCTGGTCACCGATAACAACAAAAGTTGGAGAAGGTGCTAATAAGAAGAAACTTTTGAAACCTAGTTCAGAATGCAGTGAAGAGGAAGATAAACTATCAAACTGCAACTCCAAGGCATTAAACACAATTTTCGGAGAAGTTGATGAAGAGCAGTTCAGGAGAATATCTGATTGCACTACTGCTTAGGAGGCATGGAAAATACAGGAGGTTCATTATGAAGGAACCGAAAGTGTACGAGCCACGAAGTTACAAATGCTAATGACCCAGTTCGAACTTATGAAGATGAGAGAAGATGAGACGATCTTAGAGTTTAAAAATCATGAGTTTGCTCATTTATACGACAGAAAGGGAATCTCTCACGAATTCCCAGTTCCCAAAACCCCACAACAAAATGGAGTTGTAGAAAGAAAGAGTTGAGCATTGCAAGAAATGGCTAGGACCATGATCAACTCAAAGTATCTACCTTATAAATTGTGGGCAGAACCTGTGAATACAACTTGCTATGTTAGGAACCATGTACATCTTAGATACCTAACTCACAAGACATTGTATGAGTTGTGGAAGGGAAGAAAATCCAATGCCCACTATTTTCGTGAGTTTGGCAGCAGGTATCATGTTCTCAGGGATCATGAACAGTTGAGAAAATTTAATTCCAGAAGTATGGAAGGGATTTTTGCAGGATACTCTAGGAATAGTCATGCATACAGAGGGTTTATGAGAAACGTAAACAAAGTCATTGAAACTGTGAATGTGGAAATAGCATACCAAAATGAGGATATTCAAAAGCTACACAATGAACATGTATCTCCCATTTAGAAAGAAATGACTGCTCGTACAGAAACTGGTACATCTGAAGTTACTATTACTGGTACACCTGAAGTTACACTAGGAGGACTCTCTCTTGAAGAGTCACTTGAAGAAATGGAAGAACCATATACTAAAACTCGAGAAAGTGTACCCGTTAAAGAGAAGACATCGTCTAGAAGAGTGTAGAAAAGCCATCCGGTTAATGTAATAGGTGGTGATGTTAATGAAGGTATGAAGACGAGGTAAAAAAAAGAACTATGGAGACATAGTTAAGTTTATGTGTTATACCTCGTAAATAGAGCCTACAAAAGTAGAAGAGGCTTTGAAAGATGAGTTCTGGAAAAGAGCCATGTAAGAAGAACTTGAGTAGTTCGAGAGGAATGAAGTACGGACATTTGTGCCTCGTCCAGCTAATATGAATGTCTTTGGTACTAAGTGGGTATTCAAGAACAAGATAGACGAAGAGAGAAATGTAGTTAGAAATAAAGCAAGGCTGGTTGCACAGGGGTATACCCAGGTCGAAGGAATCGATTTTGATGAAACATTTGCACCTGTGGCTAGACTTGAATCAATTCGATCACTGCTTGCTGCTGCTAGTATGATGAAGTTAAAACTACAACAGATGGATGTAAAGAGTGCATTTCTGAATGGTTATCTGGATGAAGAAGTGTATGTTTAACAACCCAAGGGCTTTGCTGACCCCCATCGACTAGACTATGTGTATCGGTTGATCATAGCATTGTATGGACTGAAACAAGCACCCAGAGCTTGGTATGAGAGATTGACACAATTTCTGTGTTCTAAAGGATTTACATGAGGTGGAGTAGACACGCCACTATTTATCAAGAAAAGGGATCATGAGCTATCAATTGCTCAGATTTATGTAGATGACATTATCTTTGGCTCCACTAGTGAGTATGCCCAAAAACAGTTTGTCAAAAAGTACGCATCAAAATGTGAGTGGCCCAAATTTGATAAGCCCAACAATCCATCGGTCCATCAAACAACGATCATGGGTAGGCTTTAATCGTCATCAAGATTCGTCGTGGCAACCCACTAAGAAGTCCAGCCGCATCGCCACGTCACCAGCACAGTCGCACCTCGTCAGCAAAGAATCGTCGAGTCAGCGCTCGTCAGCATGCATCGTCAGCCCACCACTCAGTCTTCAACCGAAGCAGCGAAAAGAGGGCCACGATCCTGGTCTCTCTCTCTCCCTCGTCTTCCTCAACATTACAGCAGAATGAGGATCACGATCCCCATTCCAAGGCAACTCCTCTCAACGGCCACACAGACCAGCTACAAATAGCCGGAAGTTCCCTGTCTCAAGGGTGAAGAAATCGATTCTCAAATTCCGACAAGTGAAGGACTCCTTCTCTAAGCCGAAGGACTCAAATCCCTTCCTGGAGAAGAAGCTCGTACACACTCAGAGGTTTCTCAAGACATCGAAGCCCAACAATTCGTCGCTCGTCGTCCCAATAGTTCACGCGAAGCAGTTCTACACTACTACCGACAACGTAACAAGTCGATACACGCTGAGCACAAATACCTCCGTCCGACCGACCGATGCCAAAACAAGTTCGTGTACACTGGTTCCAGCACTTTGAGTTCGACGTTCGTTCATTCACGAAGGATTCGACTTCACCAAATTCACACGGAGGTTGAATCAGAGGAAGCATAGGAGATTGTACCCACAATTTCTGATATTTACACCACAACCTGTAACACAAATTATTCTAAAGTAATCGATTTATCCTCTTGGTCGCGCCTCTTCGCGGACCGGTAGATTTTCGCTGAAACAGATTTGGCATACCCGGTGGGACCTTTCCTACCTCTCATCTCCTTCTCCGTCCAACAAATTTTTTTTTTTTCCAACCACAGCCTTGGCCAGCAATGGCAACAACGGCTACAACGGCAACAACAACGACAACAACAACAGAGGCAAATAGACTGCCTCCTCGAGCTCTGCTCAACCACGCCCCGCCGCGACTGCTGGCTCAACCATCGGAGCTCGCGGACCAGCAGCCGCATCTCTGGTCAACCTCCGCGCTCCGACATCTCCTCCACATGCCACACGCCCATTTACAAGGGCTCTGGCCAGAAGTTTGTCCACCGGACAAGCTCCATTTATGTGCGACGCACGTCGCCCAACTTCCGTGTTCGTGCCTCAGGCTACCGCGGCCTCAGTCAAACCAACCACCGCCAAACTACTACCAGCGATGGCCAAGCCAACATTCCTGGCTGTCGCCGCATCTCCTCCTCCTCGCAGCCCGACTGCCAGCCCGACGCAGTCGCCGCCGTCACGGAGACGCTCTATTGTTCCCACCTTGGTACAACAATACGAGCTAAGTGGGGGCATCTCCTCTCTCCCTGCGACCAGGACATGCTCAATACCAACTTCCTCCATACAGAGAACATCGGCAACAGACAACTCGCCGGTTATGCTGGTCTCACACGACCTCCTAGCCGCTCTTAACGCAGCAGCGGGACCACCTCCTCTCCGTTCACCTCGCCGACAAACACCAGCGACCTCCCCTGACGCAACATCACCTATCTCATCCTCTCGATTCTCACCGGCGGCTGCCACTGCAAGCCAGTCGTTGCCCAGAGTCACTCTCCGCAATCAACCTGCGACTGGTCCTTCTGACCGGTCCCCCACAGCGACCGCCTCTTCAATGAAGTCACCAATGAAGGCTTCACATCTCCAAGCCGCGTCGAAAACAATTACTCCGACGCAAACCGTCAAGATGGCCGCAATGACAACTTCGGCCAAAACTATTGAAGAACAGCTTGCCGAAATGGAGGCTTCGATAAAGGAGCAAAGCAAATAGCTGCGCATAAAAGATGCACAACTTGCTGCCCGTGAGGCTCAACTAGCAGCTCGCAATGATCAAATGGCGAAGATGTTTGAACGGCTTGAAATGGGCACAACCACCAATAACACCGGTGGCGTCTCTCAAGAAGTCGACCGAAATCGGCCGACTACCAGCACCTCAGCCGAGCTGCCGCAAGAAGATTCTTCTTCTGACGATGAGCTGCCGCCTGTCGCTCCAGTGGCCATCCGCAGAGGCCGACCCGAAGTGGATCCGTCTGCTCTCACACTTGATGCCATTACAGAGCTCGTCAACCGTTCGGTACGAAACAGCGCCGGCGACCACAAATCAGTCGCCTACAAGAGACCGTACACACAAAGGATCCAGAACATCCCAATGCCGATCGGCTATCACCCTCCCAAGTTTCAACAATTCAACGGCGACGGCCACCCAAAGCAGCATGTGGCTCATTTCATAGAAACCTGCAATAACGCCGGCACCGACGACGACCTGCTGGTAAAACAGTTCGGCCGGTCACTGAAGGGAAACGCCTTCGACTGGTACATCGAGCTACCCCAGGAGTCCGTCGACAGCTGGGAGCAACTAGAACGTGAATTCCTCAGCCGTTTCTACAACACTCGGCGTACCGTCACTCTAGTAGAAATCGCCAATCTCAAACAGAAAAAGGGCGAGAAGGTGGTTGACTACATCAACCGATGGAGAAATTTGAGCCTAAACTGCAAAGAAAGCTCAAACCTCTCCCTCGAAGCCGAGATCGAAATGTGCTCTCGAGGAATGCATTGGGAACTCCTGCGCTACATCCGTAGCTGACGGCCGAACGATTTCCAAGAGCTCGCAACAGAAGCTCACAACATGGAGATCCTAATAGAAGAACGAGGAGAAGAAGGATCCTCTTCCGCCGATCCACGTAAAAAGGGAAAGGCACCTGCTACGACCGCACCAAAAGAGACGAAAGAGAAAATGAAATCCTCTTTCACGAAAAATACTGTCGAACCGATCAAGGTCGAAAGCAAGGTCAAGCAAACTTACCTCCCACGACAATTGACGGGAGGCTTCAAGAAGCTAACACTGGAAGAACGACAGGCAAAGACATATCCCTTTGCCGACGCAGACGTTCCCATCATGCTCGATCAGCTGCTCGATAAACAAGTACTGAGGCTGCCAGAAATCAAAAGACCTGGAGACCAATCCAAAAGCAAAGATCCAAATTTTTGCAAATACTACCGGCTAGTTGGGCACTCGACGGAGAAATGCTTCCTCTTGAAAGACCGTATCATGGAGCTGGCAGCCCAATGACGCATCGAAATCGAAGGAGCTGAAAACACAGCCTCCTCACATGCTATCTCCATCCAAACCGTGCCAAACCGGCAAGCTCAGAAACGAGCCATAAAGAAGGAGTACCGACAAAAGCCCAGTTCCTCCAGCTGTCCGTACAACAACAACAGACGACCACCGGCTAAGGTCACACCAAAACCGGCACCTCGCGAAGAAGCTGCAACCGACGCAGAGGGGTGGATCTTGGTCACCCGGAGAAAGAAGCCTATTCGAGAAATCGAACCGGCACCGGTGACCATCAAAACAAAAGCAAAGCGGCCAAACAAAAGAGCTGCAAAACGCCAAAGAAAAGCTCCCAGGATTGACGTCCAGGGGGCAAGCAAAAAGAAAAGAAGACCCGTCACATTGGCGGAGTTCTTCCCCAAGGAGTTCCTCTCGCCGCCTGCAATGGTGGCGACCTGCTCAACAGCTCCTCCCTAGCAAACAGCTACGAAAGAGAAGGGCAAAAGACCAGTCGTCGAATGCGACGACCTAGAGACGTCGCTCAAACAAATCTCACATCTCAACAAAATTGAAGATGACCTCGATTTGGACATCAGGTCCAGACAAGCCCTAATCCGAGTCCTCGACAAACCAGAGGAACTCAAAGCCGAGCTCGAGATGCTGCTCATGAGGAAGCACGACTCGCCAAAGGTCGGGCTGACTCCGCCTTACAGAAAAGAGGAGGAAGATGCATTATCTCCACCACAATTTGCAAAAGCAGATCAAGCACTAGCCGTCACATGCCCACCGTGCATTACATTCAGAGAGGAAGACGCACAATTGGGGTCGAAGAATCACAACAAACTGTTGTTCATCTCCGGCTACATCAGAGACTACAAAATCAACCGTATCCTCATCGACTGTGGATCCGCAGTCAATATTCAGCCTATTCGCACGATGAAGAACATTGGTCTCTCCGCCGGCGATCTCTCTCCTAGTTCTCTCCTCATTCAAGGTTTCAACCAAGAGGGCCAAAGAACACTCGGCATGACGAACCTGAAGCTGCACATCGGAGACATGATAGCCGACACGCCTCTTCAAGTTATCGATTCCAGGACATCTTACAACCTGCTTCTGGGTCGGCCATGGCTCCATTCAAACGGAGTCGTGCCATCCACCATGCACCAATGCTTCAAGTATTGGGAAAACGGCGAGCAGAAGACGGTGTATGCCGACGAAAGTCCATTCACAGAGGCGGAGGCATCGTTCGCAGATGCCAAATTCTACCTGACGACCAGACCGACAGTCAAATTGTCACCTTGGTCGAACCAAGCAGCGAACGCCGAAAGTACTCCGACACGGGCTGCATCGTCCCAACAACCGGCGCAACTCAAACAGTCGTCGCAGCCAGTCAAAGCACAGACTTCGACGCAAGTTGCATCTCCTACACAGACTACGACGCAGGTCGTATCCCCAAAGCAGCCAACATACAACAACCAGTCGGCACATGGTCACAAATCGGCCAAGGCTACTCCAGCGCCGAAGCGCCCCAGTGCACCCATCCTGCGGTACATTCCGCAGTCGCAAAGGAAGAAAGGAGAAGCTCCCTTGGTCGCCTGCCACAAAATTCAGCCGACCCCTTTGCCAGAAAAGGTCACGCTTCCTCTGCCAAAACTGGAGGAACAAAGCGTCGTGAAACAACTCTCGAGTCAGGAACAGTTGCCAGCCACACGCTCGAACGAAGGTTTCGACCCAAATGCTTACCGATTGATGGCAAGAGCCGGGGGCAACTTCACAAAGGATCAAATCCACGAGAAGCCTCCTGTGACCTTACCCGTCTTCACTCCAGAGCAGGAGAAATTGAAGAACGAAGGGCATCGCATCAGTCAAGGTTGCCTGGGCCTCGACTACAAAAGGCCAAAACCAATCAAAATCTATACAGCCCAAGCAAAGCCGGTCAAGATAACCAGAAAGTCATCGGCAGATGTGCACCAAGTCTCAGTTGGCCAAATCCCAACCGAGAAACAAAATACTCCAAAGCCGGTGGTCATTTACACAAAAGCCGCCATCAATCAACGTCGACCAAAGAAAGACGGGGGTCCAGTCGTCATCTATACATTGAAGGCAGCCATTGCTCGAGCTCGTGCCTAAGACTCAGCCACAGTGAATCACATCTCCGTCACAGACGACGAACAAGAAGATGAGGAATTCGTCTTGAAGGAGGCTCCGGCTGAATTTGAAGAAGGAGGCCAGTCGACAATCGACGAATTAAAGAAAATCGACTTGGGCACGACAAAAGACCCGAGGCCGACATTCCTCAGTGCTTCACTGACGGCAGAAGAAGAAGTCGAATACATGGCGTTGCCTCGCGAATACCGTGACATCTTCGCCTGGAACTACCAAGAGATGCCCGACCTCGATCCGCGAGTAGCAGTTCACAAATTGGCTGTTCATCCCTCTGTTCGACTGGTGAAACAATCATAAAGACGATTCCGGCCCGAACTGGTGCCAGAAATCGAAAAGGAGGTCGACAAGTTGATCGCGGCAAATTTCATCAGGGAGGTGAAGTACCCGTCTTGGATTGCAAACATCGTCCTAGTCAAAAAGAAGATTGGCCAAATTCGGGTCTGCATCGACTTTCGCGACTTGAATAAGGCGTGCCCGAAGGACGACTTCCCTCTGCCAATCACCGAGCTTATGGTCGACGCGACGACAGGTCACGAAGCCCTATCTTTCATGGACGGGTCCTCCGGCTACAATAAAATTTGGATGGACCCAAAAGATGAGGAGCTCACTGCATTTCGCACTCCAAAAAGGATTTTCTGCTACAAATTTATGCCGTTTGGACTCAAGAATGCCGGCGCAACATACCAGCGAGCGATGCAGAACATCTTCGACAACTTCCTCCATAAGCCAGTCGAATGCTACGTCGACGATTTGGTGGTGAAAACAAAGCAAAGAGCCGACCATCTTCTCGACCTTTGGGCAGTGTTCGAGCAACTGCGACGGTTTCAGCTCAAAATGAACCCGTTGAAGTGTGCTTTCAGCGTCACCTCAGGCAAATTCTTGGGGTTTATCGTCCATCACAGAGGAATCGAAATCGACTAGTCAAAAATCGACGCCATTCAGAAAATGCCGGAGCCCAGAAACGTCTCCGAGCTTAAAAGCTTCCAAGGTCACCTGGCGTACATCCGCCGCTTTATATCGAACCTCGCCGGGAGATGCCAGCCTTTCAGTCGTCTGCTAAAGAAGGGTACACCATTCGAGTGGGACGACGCTTGACGGAACGCCTTTACAACATAAAGGCGTACCTCACCAAGCCACTGGTGCTCGTAGCTCCGATCGTCGACAAACCACTGCTGCTATACATTGCAACATAGGAGAAGTCGGTGGGAGCTCTTTTGGCTCAATGCGATGAGGACAACAAAGAACGTTCTCTGTATTATCTCAGCCGAACACTGGTGGGTGCCGAGCTCAACTATACACCGATCGAGAAGACCTGTCTGGCTCTCATATTCGCAATTCAAAAGCTTCGACACTACCTCCTGGCGCATTCAGCGAATCTCATTTCGCGAGCTGATCCGTTGAAGTACATTATGTCGCGCCCAATCCTCTCCGGTAGACTGGCTAAGTGGGCTCTGCTTTTATCAGAATTCGAGATCAACTTCATTCCTCAAAGAGCGATTAAAGGCCAAGCATTGGCCAATTTCTTGGCCGACCACCCGGTGCCGGCCGAATTGGAGTTAACTAAGAAATTCCCAGACGAAGAAATATTCCTGGTCAAAGTGCTTCCACCTTGGGAGATGTATTTCGATGGCGCAGCACGAAGAAATGGAGCTGGCGCTGGAGTCCTTTTCGGCTCTCCAAAGAAGGATCTACTGCTGTATTCGTTCGTGCTCACCCAGATTTGCTCGAACAATGAAGCAGAGTACCAAGCCATCCTCCTCGGACTCGGTATAGCGGTCGAGATGCAACTGCCGCAGTTAAACATCTATGGTGACTCGGCTTTGGTCATCAAGCAATTGACAGGAGAGTTCAAAGTAAAGAAACCCGAGCTCAAACCTCTCTGGAGATATGCCGGTGAACTTCTGGCCCAAATCCCGGACGTTTCACTCCACTACGTCCCTCGCTCCGAGAATGGGCTAGCCGACGCATTAGCAGGCATTGCTGCCAGTTTAGCACATTTGGATGAGCGGCCAAACCGAGTTCCCGTGTGCGAACAATGGGTCATCCCTCCACCAGCCGAGGAAAAAACGGAAGAAGAGCTAACGGAGGAGATAGAAGAATCTCTCCCTATCTCGGCTAGCCAAAATCAAACCGAAGATTGGCGTGAACCCATCATCAACTTCCTCCGCCACAGCACGCTCCCAGTCGACCTGAGAGAGCGAGTCCAAATTCTCCGAACAGCTCCCAGGTACGTTTTCATCAATGACGTACTATACCGAAGGTCATACAAAGTTCTGCTCCTTCGCTGCCTTTCAAAACAAGAGGGATTACAAGTATTGAAAGAAATACACAGTGGGATATGCGGAGCACATCAAGCTGGCCCAAAGCTCCACCTGCAAGTCAGACGACTCGGCTATTACTGGCCAACTATGCTCAGGGACGCCATTGAAATGGCCTGAACCTGCAAACCGTGCCAACTCCACGCCGACTACATACACCAACCACCGGTGCCGCTTCACCCAACGGTCGCTTCCTGGCCATTCGAAGCTTGGGGTATGGATATCATCGGTCCCATCACCCCCAAATCCGACTCCGACCGACAATACATCTTGGATGCCACTGACTACTTCTCCAAATGGGCTGAACCCGCAGCCTACCGAGAGGTCAAAGTCACCACCGTCGCCGATTTCATTCGAACGCAACTCATATACAGATATGGAGCTTCGCGGTATATCGTGATGGACAACGGCACACCCTTCAGAAACAGAGTCATGGACCGCTTTTGCAAAAAAATTCGCATACAACAGCGGATGTCGTCAGCTTACAACCCAGCAGCCAACGGACTCGCAGAAGCTTTCAATAAGTCACTCTGCAAAATCCTGAAGAAAACGGTAGGCGCCCACAAAAGGAGCTGGGATGAGAAGCTTCCCGAAGCTTTATGGGCGTACAGAACGATGGCTCGAACGCCCACCCAGTCGACTCCATACTCGCTGGTTTATGGCGCCGAAGCAGTGCTTCCTCTCGAAGTGCAACTCCCTTCCTTACGCATAGTTGTCAGAGAAGGGTTGACGACGGAGGAATGCGCTCAGCTGCGATTGGCAGAGCTTGAGTCACTCAATGAACAACGACTCGAAGCGCAACAGCGACTCGAGTGTTACCAATCTCGCATGACCAGAGCCTTCAACAAAAAGGTACGCCTCAGGTCATTCCAGAAGGGCGACCTTGTGCTAGCAGTTCGACGGCCAATGCTCTTTACGAGCAAGACCGGGGGCAAATTCGCACCAAAATGGGAAGGCCCCTATACAAGAAGCTTACACCAATGGCGCATACAAACTCGTCACCGCTAACGGGTCGGAGCTACCTATCACAAACGGTAAATTTCTCAAACGATTTTATCCGTGAGAAGGGTAGGCGAAAAAAAAAGAAATTCATCTCATTCTAGTAAAAAAAAAAAAACTCCTTTACACCCAAGGTCTCGCAAAAAAAAATAAAAATCCGAGACCTCAAAAAAAAAAAAAAAGAGAATAAAAAAATGGGGTTACATCAAATCCAAGGGGTCGAAAGAGGAGAAGCTACAGGTTGTGTTCAAAGTCGATCACTCGCTGCCACCGCCGAAGCACCTCTGCCCGCGTATCCTCCTGCTCACGAGCTTCGCTCTCACTCAGCACATGCTGTGCACGGACATCCTCGAGTTGCCGCTCCAACACAGAGGCTTCAGCATCAAAAGCCTGAAGCTCAGCCTGAACGATACCAATGTCCGCCCGAAGGGAGTCGAGCTGAGTGTCCAGCCTAGCCAGTTGTTCGCAAACGGCTTCCCTCTCAGCCTTCACGGTTTCGTACTCGGACCAGCACCGACTGACCAACTTAACCATCGCATTGCACCGGCAATGCACTTGTCGAACCGACCGTGATACCTCGGCTTCAAGAGCTTGATGGTCGGCCCTGGGGAGCTTACTAGCAACAGAGCAACGCAACTGCTGGAGATGTTCAACCTCTCACGCGAAAGCCTCCACCCACTGCTCCAAGATAGAAACCTCGACACCCGCCAAACGTAAATGCTCTAAAAGGCCGCAGACATCAATCACCAGTTCCGGGGAGCAGGGGTCCTCTGCAGGAGCCAAGGCTGTCTGGATGAACCGAGTCCACAGGCCCATCGCAGATTGCTGGACCCACCCTCGCGAGGTCGCCGAGAGAGAAATCGTGGAAGACTGCGAAATTGCCATACGAATAAAGGGTTAAGAAAAGAAAAGCAGGAGGAAGAAACAGAGAGTAAGGAAAACCTACCGCAGTCAACCGAGAAGAGAATGAATTCTCGCTGGCGGACCGGTGGATGGGCTCTGGACACTCTTCCCCAACGGCTGGATCGGCTGCCTGGCCATCCAGCCTCCCTTCGGTGCGTGGCCTCTCCTCAGGAGCAGGGAGTAAGCGATGACTTAAGTTCGGAACAGGGGTCCGAAAACCAACCCCACCTTCCCCACCTGAAGGAGGAGACGACGCTTCGCCCTCGTCACTAGAGATGGTCATAGGGCAGTCAACCCTACCCATCTCCAACCCATCGGTGGCAGCATCAGCGAACATCCCCTCTTGGCCCCTCTCTTCCCGGTAACGCCCCTCTATAGCAAGAGGAGAACGCGAACCCTCCGAGCGACCTTCAAGCTAGCTCGCGCGAGAATAGAGGACTATCGCAAGTGCATCTGCCGAAGGCTCCACCTCTACCCCAGGTCGCACCAGAGAAGACACAACCGGCATTGCCTCCGGCCGCGTGGCTACTTCCCCGGCAGGTGGCTCCTCCAGCCTCTCTATCGGATTTGCCCCCATGATAACTTCTCGGGACTCCGGAGCGGAAACCGTCGGAGAAGGCAAGTCACGAGAAGAAGAAGAAGTCCGATGATGCTTACTCCTCGACCTCTTTTTGAACAAAGGCGGGTCGAAGACGACCCTCGGAACCTCTGTCTTCCTCTTCTTCGGCACACCCTTCCTCGGCGAAACTGCCGGCGGCGGAACTGCGGGGTGCGTTATTATTAGGTCGACGACCCCCTTTCCTTTATCCAGAGGCGCGTCCGCAGCCGGTGGAGACGACGAGTTCGGCCGAACAACCGGTTCGGCAGGCGGGACTGGAGCGGCTTCTCTGATAACGACGCCTCCCTCTGGCTCGACGGTCGTCGGAGTCTGAGTAACCTTCTGAGAAGGCTTCGAGGTCGGCATCTTCTTCTTCGCGGAGCCCCTCTTCGGCGCGGCCTTCTTCCGCGGCGCCCGCTCTCCAGTAAAACTCTCCCATTCTCTCTGAGAAACGCAAGGAGAAGAAAAAAGTAAGTACAATCAAAAGGCTCAAGGAAACAAAAGGCGCACAAATACAAGTGTCTTTACCTCAAAAAGGGGAACCACGGCCTCGAGCCATGATTCCCGATAAAAAGCCGTCACTCCTGGATCGGCATCGGGACTGACGAAGGACGGCACATCAACCATCCCGAGGGGGAAGGCATTCTCACTCTGTCAAATTTCCACCAATGACTAAACCCTCGGCGCCCTCCTCTGATCGCCGATCAGAACACCCGGTAAGTCCTGGCAGAAGCCAAACTGACGGGCGAACCGGTGCGGACTATATGACTCCACAATCAGGAAGTCACATTGCCGCAATACGAGACGGCTCGCTCGTACACACCGGAAGTAGTCCGCCTCAATCCGCGAGGCTAGGTGGCCCGGCCTGTCGACAATAGGACCTGAAGGGAGTGCTTCCGGCCCGTACCAACACCGCACTCCACTTCGCCAGAACAGAGCACGAGCTTCCCTCTGTGTATAGGCACGGCCATTGTCGGGGTTGCGATAAACCATCATTAACGGCCGGTCACCTTCCGACAAGTCTACCGTGTGGACGCCGAAGTAATGTGTGAGCCAGGAGTAAACGAAGGGCCAGGGGACCTTCCCCCCAATTAGAATTGTTCAGGCCTTGATAAAGACCTGCCAAAGCCGCGGCGGCCAAGTTACACTTATAGCCGCTCGCCAAAAAATACGCCATCTTCAAAATTGTGTACCTCAACGTACCCCCTGGCGCGGGGAGGATACAGAGGCAGAGCCACATAGAGAAGAAAGCGGCTAAATAAACCTCGTCGGCGAACGCGTCCGAACGCCGAGCTCCTTCAAAGGTCGGTTCAACCGTTCCGACCTGTTGCGGCTCCTCGAGCCCGAAGTCTTCATATGATCGGCCCAAGCGTCTTCCACGGGCCGAGAGTCTCATCCCGGGTGGAACCAAAAAGACGTCCAATCGGACATTGGGACTCCAGTAACTCTCTCCGTCTCAGCAGGCGCAGAAAGACGGAAGTAAGCCAAGATCAAATATTTGAGGCTTTCGGGCAAAGGAAGATGATGACCGGGAGAGAAGTCATCGACAGAAGGGAAGGATTTGTCGAAAATACCTCCGGAGATGGGAAGTCCACCGAGGCGATGGAGATCCCACAAAGAGATCGACAACTCCCCCTCCCGGGTAAAAATGGAATTGGTGGCGGGACACCAGACCTCAGTAAAGGCCGTAACAACGTTGCAGCAGCAGCTATAACGGAACATGGAGGCCTGCCGGGGAGGAAGCAAATTTGGTCATCCCCGTTCACAACCGGACGGCTCCAGAGCTCGCAAGCTGTCCCAGTTAAAGGGACTCGTACGTCACGTCCCCCGAGGGCCGAAGGCAAACTCACAAACAGCAAAATTTCCCTCTCTCCTTGCGTATTTCAGATATGCACGCATTCTCGGAGAACGTCTCTCACCTGCACCCGGACGTTGGTGAGAACGAGATCGAGGAAGGTAACGGTTAGCGATGGGAAAGACATCTACAAAGCGACAGAGACATTGGAATCGTCAGTTCAACAAAAATCAGGTACGCAAGCTATCTTCAAAAAAAAAGAGAAGAATAAGAAGTTTGTGTATTCACATCGCGATAAAAAAAAATGATCGTGAAAAAAAGGGTTGTGAACAGCGGTAAAAGAAAAGTAAAACCGCGGAAAAAAATCCTCTCTCTCTACGGCTAACACAAATACAACCTTGAGACGAACGACGATAGAAACCAGCACCCCGCGGCCGACAAACCGGAGGTGGACAACGCTGGATTCCCAATGCTCAACTACAAACCAGAGCATCACAGGGCTAAGAATCCAACGCCTAGGACTATAACCGAACACTCGCATTGCAAGTCCCTGTGTTGGATGCAAAATCGGACGGGAGATGGATGCCACGGAAGACGACGCCCGACAACTGAGCCGGACACGAGCCAAAGCCACAACGCGGCCAAAACAAAAAGGGACAACCACGCTGGGCAATCGAATCCGACACGCTCAGGCGAGGTCAGGTAAGTGACTCTTCCCTGAAAAAAAAAAAAAAAAAAGGGGCGGTGACAAAAAGAAGACGTCACGAAAAGACTGCGACAAAAAGAAGTCGTCGCTAAAAAAAAAAAGAAGAAGAGAAAACGAAGTTCCGAAGAAGCCATCACCAGAAAACGAGGTAGCCATACCAACTCGTGCCACAACCATCAGGGCAAGCCGCGGAAGTCGAAACTTGACAGCCAAGCCACCGATGATAGGCTGAGACGAGACGTCTGACAAATCGGCCGGTCAAGTCGAAAAGAAACTTTCGAAGAAGGCGAACGGAACGGAGGCTCCTCCCCGATAACTGAGCCGGTCGAAGTCGAAACGACGATAGCGTTCGACAACCCACAGAGGAACGACCGACGTGCTCTCAAAAAAAAAAAAAAAAGAGAGGGGAAGACAGACCATCACCCCGACGACCCAACCAGTGTCCCCGAAGTAAAACCATCGGAAAAGGAAGAACCGGCACACAACAACTAAGTCAGGCGCATTCCCCAACCGAGAATCTTGCAGAAGAAAACCAGTCATCTACACCAACAAGATGACAGACTTCGGCGACGCCCAAACGGACGAGCGTAAAACAAGGTACGTATCGAAAACTCAAAAAAAAAAAGAGAGAGAGCAGCGACAAAAAGAAGCCGTCGAACAAAAAAAAAAAGATAAAAATCTCTAAAACAACGAGAGAGCTAAATATCGAGACCGCGACAAAAAGAAGTCGTCGCGACAAAATAAAAAAAGAAGGAGTTGGAAAGGAGAGGAGAGAAAAAGAAGAAGGATAAAGGAAGGGACAAAGAAGAAAAGAAAAGAGAGCGGGACCCCGGCTGACTCAAAATCTAAACGAGGTTGCCGAAGAGGGAGAAAGAAAAAGAGAATCTCGAAGGTACCTTTCAAATTTGATGCGGGTGAGGCGTCCGACGTGAGAGAAGAGACGAAAGCAGAGATTCACTGAGAGGAAAGACTCTTCAACAAGTACTCTCCTAGAATCAGAAGCGCGAACAAAATCTCCAAGAGTCGGTCGTAGACACAAAACCGAAGGGCATGGCACTTCAGATGGAGAACGCAACAGGGACGAAAAAATCAAGAAGGTTGCTATTAGGTTCGTACGGTGAAATACCCAAGGCTCAAGGTACTTTATATATCGAAGAATTTGAAGGGTTTCCTTCGAATTTGGGAGAAGGCGATAGTCCCTTTTTAAAAGGGATTCGATCTTTTCCGTACGTAATTTCCCTTATCATGAAACTCTACATGGGGACCCGATCAGGCGACAACCCCGGGATCGTTACCAGGCCCTGGTGGGCCCCACCCCGCATAACCGACTTGGCTTATGTAGAGAAAGGCTCGGCTACGGGAACAAAAGAGGTCGTGATGACAGGCGCATCCGGAGTCGTGCAGTTCGAACTGAAAGCTACGAGAAAGTGAGTTTAAAAGTTAGGGTTTTAGCGAACCGAAAGAAACCCTCAAAATCATGGCGTCCACTTTGTGCAGCCTCAGACCGCATAACCAGGACCGGCAGCAGCCTCGTCTATGTCCGGTAAGAAAAGGACTCTCCGAGCCATTCAAGCACAATCCCCGAACGGCGACTACGATACAGTCGGACCAGAGCGACCTAAAACACTGCAAAGACTCGTTCCACAACAGTCCTTCTCCAAACGGGAAGCAACCCGCCGACGAAAGTCACCGAAGTTCTTCGCCAGCATCTCCTTCAAGATACCAAATATCGTCACCGAAATCCTCCAACGACATACACACGAAGGAGACAAGTAAGTAAGTCGCCATCCACAACATTCGTTGCTACCTGAGTACCTCCCTCTGCTCAGGAACATTCGTTCCATGGCGAACATCAGTACACAAAAAAGAAAAAAAAAAAAAAAGAGATTTTAGAGTATACAAAATATATACATCGTCCTAAAAGAATAAGAGGACGAATGAACAGTATATGAACGGTCCTAAAAGAGTAAGAGGATCATAAAAAAAAAAAAAAGAAAAGGGCGTGTGTGTGTTATGTTTGTCAAGTTCGACACTAGCTCGTTCCTCCTGAACGATCAAGTATCGAAGGGGGCAATCTGTACGCATCAAAATGTGCGTGGCCCAAATTCGATAAGCCCAACAATCCATCGGTCCATCAAACAACGATCCGATCCTGGTCTCTCTCTCTCCCTCGTCTTCCTCAACATTACAGCAGAATGAGGATCACGATCCCCATTCCAAGGCAACTCCTCTCAACGGCCACACAGACCAGCTACAAATAGCCAAAAGTTCCCTATCTCAAGGGTGAAGAAATCGATTCTCAAATTCCGACAAGTGAAGGACTCCCTCTCTAAGCCGAAGGACTCAAATCCCTTCATGGAGAAGAAGCTCATACACACTCAAAGGTTTCTCAAGACATCGAAGCCCAAAAATTCGTCGCTCGTCGTCCCAATAGTTCACGCGAAGCAGTTCTACACTACTACCGGCAACGTCACAAGTCGATACACGCGGAGCACAAATACCTCCGTCCGACCGACCGACGCCAAAACAAGTTCGTGTACACTGGTTCCAGCACTTTGAGTTCGACGTTCGTTCATTCACGAAGGATTCGACTTCACCAAATTCACACAGAGGTTGAATCAGAGGAAGCATAGGAGATTGTACCCACAATTTCTGATATTTACACCACAACCTGTAACACAAATTATTCTAAAGTAATCGATTTATCCTCTCGGTCGCGCCTCTTCGCGGACCGGTAGATTTTCGGTGAAACAATATCTACTAATCGCTTGAATTATATTACTAGTTATAGTGTTGTTAAGAAAAAATCAGTGTTTTACAAATCGAACCGAATTGGCCGGTCTAATTGAACCAGACTTTGAGGTCATTGTGGTTCTTATTCACTCGAACCAATACGCTATAACCGGCACTAATTTTTTTTTCCTACAAAAAAATTAAATATATGTGTATACACCAAAATGTGAACGACCCAAATGCGACGAGCCTAGACGCCCATCAATCCAGCAATCGATCATCCTCGGTAGGTTCCGTCGATCCTCAAAGTCACTTGCCATAGCCCATCATCAGATCTATTAGCGTCGCCGCATCATCGACACAGTCACTGCCCCAGTCAGCAATAAACCGCCGAGTCGGCACCAGTCAGTAGCCAAGTTACAAATCAGCCACTTCAACGGCTAAATGACCAAGCATGGTCGCTAACCGAAGGAGCCGAGAAAAGACAAGTGTGATCCTCATTTGTGGGATCCAACAGAGGAACTCCTCGGTCTTCCTCCCATCTCAACAACAGTAGAAGAAAGGGGATCGTGATCCCCATTCCAAGGAAAGAGCTCCAACAAACGGACAGATCCGGCTACAAATAGCCAGAAAAGTTCTGTTGTAGGGGTTCAAAAACCTTTTGTCGAGAAGAACTCTCACACATAGAAGCTCTCTCGAGCCGAAGAAGTCAAGCAACTTGCAGTTCGACGGAATTCACCAGTTCGACTGGAGCAGCTTTACACGTTCGTCGGCAACGTCAACAAGTCGATACACGCGGAATAGAAATACTTTCGTCCGACCAACCATAGTCATAATCGTTTGTGCCGGAACTCGGACTTCGACGTCCTCACCAGAAGCCAAAACTTCATCAAATTACACGGAGATTGAATCAGAGGGATACTAGGAGATTGTACTCGTATTCCTTGATACTCAAATACAAATTATAACACATATTTTTCTTTCTTTAAATCGAATTACTCTCTCGGTCGCGCCTCTTCGCGGACCGGCGGATTTTCGGCAAAACAAATTTGGCATACCCGGTGGGACATTTTCTACCTCTCATGTCCTTCTCCGTTCAACAAAAAAAAACTATCAGCCATGGCCAACAACGCCAACAACGGCAACACCACCACCAACAACAACAAAGGCAAGCAAATTGCCAACTCGAGCTCTGCTCACTCGTGCCCTGCCATGAACGCGAGCTCAACCGCAGGAGTTCGTGGACCAACAAACGTCTCTCCGGGCAACATCTGTGCTCCAACTTCTCCACCGCCTGCCACCCGCCCAGGGTCTTGGCCAGGAGCTTGTCCACCGGACAGGCTCCCTTCATGCGCGACGCACGCCGCCCAAGCGTCGTCTTCCTACCGCAGGGTCCATGGCCTCCGTCAAGCCAGCCGCGACCTCTGCCAAGCCGAATCCAACAATGGCCAAACCCACGTACCTAGCCATCGCTGCCTCTCCTCCTTCCCGTAGCTCGACTATCAGTCCGATTCAGTCACCACCATCCCGGAGGAACTCCATTGTCCCAGCCATGGTGCAGCATTATGAGCAACATGGGGGCATGACCTCCTCCACCATGGCAAGAAAGAATTCGCCATCGGCCTCCTCCGTACAGAGAGCGAAGACCGAGGACAAATCTCCTATTGGGACTATATCTCACGATCTCCTAGCCGCGCTCATGGCAGCAGCTGGCTCACCATCCATCCGTTCAGCTCGCCGACAGACACCAGCGACCTCCCCTGTAGCGCCATTACCCATTCCATCATGTCAAATCTCACCAGTGGCTGCTTCCGCAAGCCAGTCACCCACCTAAGCCACATTTCGTGCTCAACCGACAGTGGTCAGCTCTCTTGATCAATTGCCTACAACAACTTCTCCACCCCCGAATACACCGACGACTGTTTCAGCAATGCGGTCGCCGAAAAAAATTCTCCACTTCAATCTGCGTCGGGAACAGCTCCATTGACGCCGACTGTTAAGATGGGCACAATGACAACATTGGCCAAGATTATTGAAGAACAACTTGCCAAAATGCAACCTGCACTTAAAGAGCAAAGTGAATAGCTGCGCATCAAAGACGCGCAACAGCTTGCGACCTCCAGATTGCAAAGATCATGGAGCGGCTTGAAATGGGCGATGCCACGAACAGCACTGGCGGCATTTTTCAAGAGGTCGACTGAAATTGGGTGACTACTAGTCGTTTGGCTGAACCACCGTGAGAAGATCCTGCCTCTGATAATGAGTTGCCGCCCATCGCGCCGACGACCATCCGCAGAGGTCGAGCCGAAGCAGAGCCGACTGCCCTCACACTAGATACAGTCATTGAACTCATCAACCGTGTCATACGGAACAGTTCAGGTGACAGCAAGTCTGTCGCATACCGAAGGCGTTACACGCAGAGGATCCAAAATATCCTGATGCCGCTTGGCTACCATCCTCCGAAATTCCAACAATTCAACGGTGATGAGCACTCCAAGCAGCACGTCGCCCACTTCATTAAGACATGCAACAACGCTGGCACAAACGACGACTTGCTGGTCAAATAGTTTGATCGGTTGTTGAAGGGAAATGCCTTCGACTGGTACATCGAGCTGCCCCAGGAGTCGATCGACAGTTGGGAGCAATTATAGCGAGAGTTCCTTAGCCGATTCTATAACACTTGGCGCACTGTCATTCTGGTCGAGATCGCCAATCTAAAACAAAAGAAGGGTGAGAAAGATGTCAACTACATCAATCGGTGGAGGAACTTGAGCCTCAATTACAAAGAGAGCTCAAACCTATTCCTCGATGCCAAAATCGCAATGTGTGGTCGAGGGATGCAATGGGAGCTCCTGCACTATATTCTAAGTCGGAGGCCGACAAACTTTCAAGAACTTGCAACTGAGGCCCACAATATGGAGAACCTCATAGAGGAACGAGGGGAAGAAGTTTCATCATCGGCTTATCCTCGCAAGAAAGGAAAAGCCACCGTGATCGCGCCCAAAGACACGAAGGAGAAAACTAAAGCTTCGTTCGCGATGAACGCTCTTGAACCAATCAAGGTCGGGAGCAAGGTCAAGACAATCTATGCTCCACAACAACCTGCTGGGGGCACGTACAGGAGGCCCTCACTAGAGAAAAGGCAGGCCAAGACGTATCCATTCACCGACGCCGATGTCCCTATCATGCTCGACCAACTCCTAGACAACCATTTACTCAAGTTGCCAAAAGTCAAAAGACCTGACGACTTGTCCAGGAGCAAAGATCCAAATTTCTGCAAATACCACCGCTTGGTCGGGCATTCGACCGAGAAGTGCTTCGTTCTGAAGGACCAGATCATGAACCAGGCAGCTCAAGACCACATCGAAATCGAAGGAGCCGAAAACACGGCCTCCTCACATGTCATCTCCATTCAAGCCGAGCCAAACCGGCGAGCCCGGCCAAGTAAACAACAGGTCGTAAGGATGGAGTACCATCCAAAATTCGGTCCCTCCAACCGACCGCACAACAACATACGACAATCGGCTAAGGTAGCACCAAAACTGGTACCCCGCGAAGTAGCTGCAGCTGAGGCAGAGGGGTGGATTTTGGTCACCCGACGAAAGAAACTTGTTCATGAAATCGAACCGGCGCCCGCGAATACCGAAACAAAGGCGAAGCGGCCAAACAAAAGAGTCGTGAAGCGCCAAAAGAAAGCTCCCAGGACCAGCGTTAAGGGAGCAAACAAAAAGAAAGAAGACCCGTCACACAGACGGAGTTCTTTGCACCGCCAGCAATGGTGGCGACTTCTTTGACAATCCTTCCTGAGAAGACAACACCACAAGACAAAGGCAAATGGCTAGTTGTTGAGCGCAATGACCTCGAGACGTCATTCAAATAGATCTCGCCACTCAATGAGGTTGATGACCACCTCGACTTGGCCATCCAGTCAAGACAGGCTCTCATTCGAGTCCTCGATAAACCAGAGGAGCTTCAAGCCGAAGTCGAGATGTAGCTCATGAGGAAGCACGATTTGCCGAAAGTCGGGCTGACGTCGCCATACCGAAAAGAGGAAGAAGATGTGTCCTCCTCTCGGCAATTAACAAAGTCAGAGGAAGTGTTCGTTGTCTCCTGCCCACCATACCTCACCTTTCGGGAAGAGGACGTGCAGTTGGGGACTAAAACCCACAACCGACCACTGTTTGTCTTCGGCTACATCAGAGACCACAGAGTCAACCACATCCTAACTGATTGTGGATCTGCAGTCAAAATTCTGCCATTCACACAATGAAGAATGTCAGCCGCTCCGCTGGCGAACTCTCTCCGAGTTCCCTCATCCAAGGCTTCAATCAAGAAGGCCAGAGGACGCTTGGTATAATTGCTCTCAAATTGCACATCGGCGACATGGTGGCTGAAACTCCTTTCCAAGTCATCGACTCAAGAACATCTTATAATCTGCTCTTGGGTCGACCATGGCTTCACGCTAAAAGGGTCGTACCGTCGACACTTCACCAATGCTTCAAGTACTGGAAGGACGACGATCAAAAGACGATGTATGCTGACGAAAGTCCGTTCACCGAGGCAGAAGCATTATTCGCAGATGCCAAATTCTATCTAATGACGAGATCGACTGTCAAATTGTCCTCTGGGCCAAACTAGGCGTCAAATGCCAAAAATGCTCCTCCTCCAAAATAGACTTCGACGTAAGCCGTCTCCCGAATAGCCGACGCACAACAATCAGCTGGCATGCCAACCGGCCACAATAACACCAGCGCCAACGCAATGCAATGTACCTATCCTACAGTACATCCTGCAGTCACAAAGAAAGAAGGGAGAACTCCCTTGGTCATCTGCCACAAAATCCAGCCGACCCCTCTCACAGAAAAAGTTACTCTATCACTACCGAAGCTCGAGGATCGGAGCATTATAAGACCGTTCCCGAGCCAAGAGTAGTTGACGTTTACTCGCTTCGAACGAAGGCTTCGACCCAAATGCGTACCGGCTGATGGCCAGAGCCGGGGGCAACTTTACAAAGGACCAGCTCCATGAGAAGCCACCCGTCACTCTACCGGTCCTCTCCAGAACAAGAAAAGTTAAGGAAGGAGGGTCGTTGAATTACTTAAGGCCGCCCAGGCCTCGGTTACCAAAAGGAGAAGCCGATTCGAATCATTGGATCTCAAAAGCCGATCAAACTCACAAGATATACATTGGCCGACGACCACCAAATTTCAGTCGGCCAAACTTCAACAAAAAGAGAAGATGCTCCGAAACCGGTGATAATTTACACTTTGGAAACAACTATTGCACGAGCTCGCGCATATGACTCGGTGACAGTAAACCATATCTCATTGCTGATGACTGCCATGAAGATGACGAGTTCGTCCTAAAAGAGGCCCCAGCTACGTTCGAGGAAGGCGGCCAATCGACAGTCGATGAACCAAAGAAAGTCGACCTAGGCACAAAAGAAGAACCAAGACCTACATCCTTAGCGCTTCACTGTCGGTTGAAGTGGAGGTCGAATATATGGCATTACTTCGCGAATACAGCGATGTATTTGCCTAGAATTATATGGAGTTGCCAAGGCTTGACCCACGAGTCACAGTGCATAAGTTGGCTGTTCATCCCTATGTCCGGCCAGTCAAACAGTCGCAGCGACGGTTCCGGCCAGAACTTGTGCTAGAAATTGAGAAAGAAGTCGACAAACTGATCGCAGCCAATTTCATAAGAGAGGTGAAGTATCCTTCTTGGATTGCAAATATCGTACCGATCAAGAAGAAGAACGGCCAAATCCAGGTCTGCGTCGACTTTCGCGACCTGAATAAAGCTTGCCCGAAGGACGACTTCCCTCTACCGATAACAAAACTTATGGTGGATGCAACAACAGGTCATGAAGCTCTCTCTTTCATGGACGGGTCGTCCGGCTATAACCAAATTCGTATGGACCCGAAGGACGAAGAGTTCACTGATTTTCGCACTCCTAAAGGCATCTTCTGCTCCAAGGTGATGCCATTCGGGCTCAAGAACGCCGACGCAATATACCAGAGAGCAATGCAACACAATTTCGATGACTTTCTGCACAAATGTGTCGAGTGCTATGTCGATGACTTGGTGGTAAAGATAAAATAGCAGTCAGATCACCATCTTGACCTTAGAGCAGTGTTCAAGCGGCTTCGACAATTTCAACTCAAAATGAATCCATTAAAGTGCGCATTTGGTGTCACCTCGGGCAAATTCCTATGATTCATTGTGCTTCTCAGAAGTATTGAGATCGACCAATCAAAAAATTGACGCAATTCAAAAGATACCGGAGCCCAGAAATATATCCGAGCTTAAGAGCTTTCAAGGCCACTTAGCGTACATTCGACATTTCATCTCGAATCTAGCCAGAAGATGCCAGTTGTTTAGTCGCTTGATGAAGAAAGATATGTCGTTCGAATGGGACGAGTCTTTCCAGAATGCCTTTAACAACATAAAGACATATCTCACCAAGCCACTAGTGCTCGTCGCTCCAATTCTCAATAGACCGCTGCTGCTCTACATCGCGGTGCAGGAGAAATCCATAGGAGCTCTGCTGGCTCAATGCGATGAGGACAACAAGGAACATTCTCTTTACTATATGAGCCGCACACTAGTGGGCGCCGAAATCAACTACACACCCATCGAAAAGACTTGTTTGGCACTCGTCTTTGTGGTTTAGAAACTCCGACACTACCTCCTTGTGCATTCGACGAATCTGATCTCGCGCGTCGACCCACTCAAATACATCATGTCGCGACGAATTCTTTTCGGCCGACTGACTAAGTGGGCGCTACTTCTCTCTGAATTCGAGATCAACTTCGTGCCACAATGAGCAATCAAAGGACAAGCCTTGGCGAACTTCTTGGCCGACCACCTAATGTCAGCCGAATGGGAACTGACCGAAGAACTCCCAGATGAGGAAATCTTTTTGGTCGAGGTGCTTCCCCCTTGGGACATGTATTTCGACGATGCTGCGCGAAGGAGCGGAGCCGACGCTGGAGTTCTATTCGTCTCTCAGCAAAAGGACCTTCACAAGTCCTGACGGTCAAAATATTCAGACCAAGGAAAGAAAGGTAATCCGATGGAGTAGACATTTGTAGCAAAGTGTCAAAACTGTCAGTCGAGCCAAAATCAGGTACACAACTCACTCACTTCTCAATTCAAGACAAAAAAAAATATACATGTAAGATGCGACTCCAGTGACCAGAAATGGAGAATTAGAGGTCGTAACAAAAAAAAAAAAAAAAAAAAAAAGAGAAGGAGCCAATAAAAAAGAGAGACGAGTCGCCAAAAAAAAAAAAAAATGGAATGGACAAATAAACAAAAAAAAAGAGAGAGGGCACTCATCAATCAAGTACATTGGCTCTTTTGGTTGATCAACTAGTAGACATCTTCGTGTTTGGCGGCGAGCTGAACATATATTAAAGCTCCGCGCCCCGCAACCGAGCTGGACGCGACCAAAGGAAATTCACTGCACTCGGTTACAGAGCCGAGTACTGCATCAAAACATTGCGCTTTGCGACCGAGCCAAGTGCAGATAAAAGCTTTGTGCCCCGCAACAGAGTCGGGTGTGACCTAAAAACAAAACCACAGTTCACAACGACCTAGCCAGACACAACCAAAACAACAACACTGCGCCCCGGCAATCGAGCTGAGCGCTGTCCAGAGGCTTCGCACCCGGCAACCGAGCCGGACGCAATCAAAACCAAAGCTCCGCGCTTCACGACAGAGTCGGACGTGGCCAAAACAGATACACTGTGCCTGGTGACCAAGCCAGACACAATCAAAACAAAAACACTGTGCCCGAAGACAGAGCTGTGCACAGTTGAAAAGATTTGCGCCCGGTGACCAAGTCGGACGCAACCAAATAAAAAAATCCAGCACCTGGCGATCGAGCCGGATGCTGTACAACAAACTCCTGCGCCCGGTGATCGAGCCAGATGCGATCGAAACAGAAGTACTTTGCCCGGCGGTCGAGTTGAGCACAGTTGAAAAGATTCTCGCCCAGCGACCAAGCCGGATGCGACCAAATCACCAAATCCAACATCCGTCGACCGAGCCGGATGCGGTACTGCGACCACCTGCACCCGGCAACAGTGCCAAACACAGTCAACGAAGCCTGACGCAGCCAATCAAAGCCAGGTATGTAACTCCTCTTCACAAAAAAAAATTTGCAAGCGACAAAAAGAAGCAGTTGCACAAAAAAAATTTGTAAGAGACAAAAAGAAGTAGTCGCACAAAAAAATTGCAAGAGATAAAAAGAAGCAGTCACAGAAAATTTTTTTTGCAGGCGACAAAAAAGAGAAGTCGCAAAAAAAAACAAAAAAGACCAAAAATACACTAACTCATTTCAACCACCCGTTTATCCTGCATTGTCGCCCTCGGCAGGTTGCATGATGTGTATCAGAGTCGCAATTCAAAAGTTGCTGCACCCGGCGACCGAGCCAAGCGCAATTCAAATGCTTCACGCCCGGCGACCGAGCTGGGTGCAACCAGAACAGAGGCCTCGCACCTAGCGACCAAGCCGGATGCAACAGCACAAAAGTCTAGCACTCCGGCGACCGAGCCGAACAAAAAAAGATAAAAAAATAACTACGCCCGGCGACCGAGCCAAGCGCAATTCAAATGCTTCGCACCCAGCGGCTGAGCTGGGAGCAACCAGAACAGAGGCCTCGCACCCAGCGACCAAGCCGGATGCAACAGCACAAAAGTCTAGCACTCCGGTGACCGAGCCGAACAAAAAAAGAAAAAAAAAAAACTACGCCCGACGACCAAGCCAAGCGTCAGTACAGAAGACCAGCCTCTCGGTGACCCAACCGGGCTTAGTCAAATCAAAATTACGGCGCCCGATGATCGAGCCGGACGCAGCCAAAACAACTTCAACGACCGACGACCGAACAGGACGCGACAACACAGAAATTTGTCTGACGACCAAGCCAGATACAACAACATAGAAATTCATCCGGCGACCAAGCCAGACGCATTTGAAAGGAATTCACAACACTCGGTAACCAAGCTGGGCTCAGCCGAAATAGAAATTCAGTCCCCGACAACCCAGTCGGGTTTAGACGAAATAGAACCTCAGCACCGGGCGACCAAGCCGGGCGCCGAACAAAGCTCTGCGTTTGACGACCAAGCAGAACGTGACCTAGAAAGAATGGGAGCACCCGGCGAGCGAGCCAGATGCGACCCATATTGAATTTCTGCACATGGCGACAGAGCCAGGTTGAATTTCTACACAGACACAAAATTGTTGTACTCAGCTTTTGGGCCAAACGACGCACAAACTAACCATCAGACTGTCATACTGACAATTCGATAGACACTTGGAGTATGCAAAAGAGACAATTCGAGAGAGACAAAAAAAAAAGAGAAAATGTGAGGGAAAACAAGAAAAAAAATGTGAAAAAGAGAGAGACTGAGGGAGGAGTTGAAAACGAGAGGAGAGAAAAAGAAGAAGAAAGAGGGAGGAACAGAAAGAAGAAAAGAAAAGAGTGTGGGACCCCGAAAGATTCAAATTCAGACAGGAAGCAACAAATTCGCAAATAGATCAAGGTCGTAGGAACCCAAATCGCAGACAGACAGGAAGTAGCAAATTGTTGTCACCAATAAGTCGCATGTCGCAGTCACCTTGGGAACACTTAAATTCACAGGAGGAGTCAACCAAATTGGCCTAAATTCATGGGAAGTGGATAGGTGCTTTCCCCTCTTAAAAGGGGAGTCTGCCGCACAAATTGGAGGGATCCCAATCGTGGGTAAAGAGAGGGAAGTGCCAAAGTTGCCTAAATGGGACCCACACTCTCTCTCTATGACCTCAACAAACTCTTATAAGATCTACGCTGAAGCCAAACCGTTGACGAGGGACATAAAGCCAATTTCGACAAAACAAGTCGAGAGAAACATCCCAACTCGCTGGGAGGCTCACCTCGGCCAGGGCGGGACCCACTGCACCCACCCCTACATACGTCCTCTTCCCGGCATGCCAAATGGGATCACAAAAAACTTTTCTGTCTCGCGTAGAGCTTGAGGAGGCCGGAATCCGATCTACACAACGTTGCCGGGAGACTGGTCACACAGCTCACCACGAGCTCAGAAACGCAGACTGAACTGAAGCCCATCATGCTTCACTCAACCTGCGCCAGTCCTTCGATGCCACGTGAAGAGGTGTCACCAAATTTGAAATAGCCAAAATTCATCAAATCGGACGCACTCTCTTCTCCATCGGTGTGACGACCAGGTCGCCGAAGCTGCACTTCTCTCCGGCACGACTGACTATGTTCCTTAACCCCACATATCTCCTTCTTTCAATCTGAAGTTCGACGAAAAGCGGGTCGCCTGGTTGCGAAATGCAATCAAACCCAAGCAGAGCAACGCTTCATTTCAGTTCATGACATATTTCTCAGGCACGACGGTCAGAGTTGCCGAAATATGCTGAAGTCATCAAAATTCATTGCGACTATCTTCTCTGAGGTACCAAAGCAACATTCGGCTACAACATTCGAGCAGATTGCGGCTAGTTACTCAGTCGGCTTCAACTTGTCGTCAACGCTCAAACCTGAACAACACCTTTGCTCAGTTACTCCTCATCTCTCTACATACCATACATATACTCTATAAGTACACATATACAAAAAAAAAATCAAAATTTTTAAAAAAAGAAAAGTAAACAACTCTAAAACAGCAAGAGAGACAAAAAAAAAAGAAAAAAAAAACATGATGCAAGTGTATAGAAATATACACTGTATTAAAAGAGTAAGAGGATAGAAAAAGATACGTACACGAAAAGATAAATGACCCTAAAAGAGTAAGAGGGTCAAAAATAAATAAATGCGTAGTGCGCATGCATGTGTGTGTTATGTTTGTGTTTTTCACATTCGAAACTTGCTCATTCCCTCTGAATGGTCAAGTATCGAAGGAGGCAATCTGTATACACCAAAATGTGAACGACCCAAATACGACGAGCCCAGATGCCCATCAATCCAGCAATCGATCATCGTGGGTAGGCTCCGTCAATTCTCAAAGTCACATGCCTTAGCCCATCGTCAGATCCATTCGCGTCGCCGCGTCATCGACACAGTCATTGCCCCAATCAGCAATAAACCACCGAGTCAGCACCATTCTGCAGCCAAGTTACAAATCAGCCACTTCAAAGGCTAAACGAACGAGCATGGTCGCCAACCTAAGGAGCCGAGAAAAGACAAGTGTGATCCTCAACAAAGAAACTCCTTGGTCTTCCTCCCATCTCAACAACAGTAGAAGAAAGGGGATTGTGATCCCCATTCCAAGGAAAGAGCTCCTACAACCGGACAAACCCGGGCACAAATAGCCAGAAAAGTTCTGTCGCAGGGGTTCGAAAACCTTTTGTCGAGAAGAACTCTCACGAATCGAAGCTCTCTCGAGCTGAAGAAGTCAAGCAACTTGTAGTTCGTCGGAATTCACCAGCTCGACCGGAGCAGCTCGACACGTTCACCGGCAACGTCAACAAGTCAATACACGCGGAATACAAATACTTCCGTCCAACTGACCAAAGTCGTTATCGTTCGTGCACACTCTTTCCTAAATCTCGGACTTCGACGTTCTTGCCAGACGTCAAAACTTCATCAAATTACGTGGAGATTGAATCAGAGGGATACTAGGAGATTGTACTTGCATTCCTTGATACTCAAATACAAATAGTAACACAGATTTTTTTGTTTTAAATTGAATTACTCTCTTGGTCCCGCCTCTTCACGGACCAGCAGATTTTCAGTAAAAAAACATCCGGTGCACGGAGCGCTGTGACCGAGTAATTAATCGATTGAAATAACAGAGAAATTACATTTTGAAGTTTGGAATTTGGGAAATTTTGTGGGTGCGATCTCCTAGCTTTCCTCTAATTCGATCTCCGTGTTTAGTGAAGTCACCGCTTCCTATGAGTGACGATGAATTTTGAGCCTCTGGTTGAATGTACACGATCTACGATGAATTTAATAAGCTGGACGGGAGTATTTGTGTCCCGTGTGTTATAGCTTGTGACATTTTTGGTGAACGTACAGTGTTTTGGTAAACTGTGTGAACTTCGACGGTCTGAAGGTAGCATGAACTTCTGACTTGATGGTACTCTCTGGAGTGTAGACAATTTCGAACCTGTACTTGAGTGAATGAATTTCTTTGATTGAGAATGCTTTTACTGTACGAGAGAGCAAATTCTCGACTGGTGTGGGCGAGATTCATGCCTCATGGAGATTCGATGATGACTCATGAATTTCGAGAAAGGAGTCACGAACTTTTGGCAGATTTATCGGTTGGATAGGAGTATTTGTATTCCGTGCGATCAGCTCGTTGAATTTTCTAGTGGTCGTGCAAAGTTTCTCGACGAACTGAGTGTGGTCAGGGAATTTCTAGTCGGTGGAGTTACTGGTGTGAAAGCTTCTCTGATTGAGATTTTCTAAGCTCCTTGATCTGAACTCCCCTGAGAGTCTGAAATTTTTGGCTATTTGTAGCCGGTTGAGTTGTTGTTGAAGATGGAAGTCAATCCACAGGAAGGAGATCCAGATCCTTCTTTTGTTGGTTGAATGAGGAGAGGGTGGAAGACTGTGATGCTTCCCGGTTTTACCTCTCTAGATCCTCAGAATGAGGAGGAGACTTTATATTTTCATCTCCTACTATGGAGGGATCAACCAGACTTGGTCGATTGAAGTTTAACGTGGGTGAAGCTTAGCTGGCTGCCAAGCCGCCCAAGAGGCTAGTGTGGCTTTAAACTTGCTGGCTGCCAAGTGTCTTGAGGAGTTGGCTTGACTGAGTGTCAAACCCACAGATGGGCTATTTGGTAGACTTGATGGGTGGACCGTAGAAGAATCAACAGTGGATACGAAGTAAGCCTCGAAGTTACTTATTGGAAGGATTGTCAGATGGGTTTATTGTAAATGGGCTGCTCCGAATTTTGACGCCTACAGATTGCACCCTTCGAGATTTACTCGTGAGAAGAACAAGTAATTTTCAAACATGAATTCGCACACACGCAACACACACGCACACTTTTCTCTTCTACTCTTTTTTTTGGACCCTCTTACTCTTTTAGGGTCATTTGGTTTTTCTGTGTACGTAATTTATGTCCTCTTGCCATTTTAGGACAGTGTATATTTCTCTATATACCCACATATTTGCCAATTTTTTTTTATTTTCTTCTTTTCTCTTATTTTTTTTGGCCCTCTTACTTTTGTAGGGCTGTTTGAATTTTTTTGATTTACTTCTTTTTTTTGTGTACACGAGTATGTACATGAAGGTACATACGTGTATATGAAGAGTGTACCTGATGGGGATTTTATATTGCTTGAGGCGGACTTGTTGTCGAATTGGAATCCTAGCGGTAGTAGACTAGAGAGTTGATGCCGACTCTGACCGAATTTCGCAGCAACTTGATGCGTCTGTGGCAAATTGAAGTTCAATGGGAGATGGTAGGCCCCACTTGGGAGTTGTTACCTCTTTGACCCATATTTGAGAGAGGCGCCATGACTTGGAAGTAGTGGGCCCTGTTGTCTCTTGGTTGAGATCCACCAAGCCGTGGAATTTTGAAATGAGGACAAGAGAGGAGGACCTTAGGAGGAGCATGGTGGGCCCTGCCCTAGTTTTACTTGGCAGCTCCCTTTTTTTCTCTTGGACTTCCCATGTAGAGTCCTCTTTTGAGTTGACTTTGCGTTGAAATCCCTTAATGTATTCCGATTGAGGAGAGGGAATGTTGATAGACTCCTAGAATTGTGGGAGTCATTAATTCTTAAAACCCTAACCTTTTTATTTCTTTTCTTCTTCGGTGCAGGCTGCATTCTATCGCCTTGGAGTACTTCAACTTCTGCTCTGCATGAGATTGGATTTCTCTACGTCGGAGACGAGGAACTACAATGCGAAGTTGTGAAGACCTTCTCCTCTAAGCAGTGTCATTCTGATGACCTACCATAACTCCGGTGCGACTCTGTTGCGATCTCCGGTGCGACTCTGTTGCGATCTCCGGTGCAGTTTTGTTGCGACCTCCGGCGTAGCTTCTCTCATGACTTTGTTCACGACTCCATTGCGATTCCGTTGCACCCTCTATCGCGACTCCACTGCAACCCGGTGTAGATTCTGATTCTGTTGTGCCCTCCGGCACGACTTTGCTGCGACCCGGTGTAGATTCTCTCGCAACCTCGTTTGTGACTCTATCACGGTTCCATTGCGCCCTCCGGCGAGACTCCACTGCGACTTCGACCCTCCGTGCATGCGATCACAGTTGCACCGTGGGTGCAGTCTTGCTGTTCTCCTTCTTCCTGGTCTCCGGCTACTCTTAATTGTAGCGACAGTGCACTGCAAGTGCATTTCTGGTTGCTATGAACTCACATCAGCGAGTTCCGTCTTCGGTTTGTAGCTATCTTTGCACGTCTTGTTGCCTTCATCTGAGTGCTAATGTTCCTTCCTGCATCGACAACTTCATTGTGAGCGCGGTAACATCGTGTTTGTTCTCGTCGCTCTCAATAGCAATGTCAATTGCTCTTTGGAAGTGCAATTCAGTTGCGCTAGCTTTCCTTGATTCTGCGATACGCTTCAATTTCTGCTGCGGAACTTCTACGATCGTCGCAATTCTGTGACACTGAATTCCTTCAGTACGACGACACTGTTTTGCGTGCGACGACTTCTCTCAGCGCCGTGAGTATACTTCATCCCCTATTTTTCAGCATATTGCAATTGTCGCAAATTTGTGACATTGTGTTCTTTGGTGAGTCGACTGCACTGTTCGTGTAGTGTTTGATCTTCTTCTCGCACAATCTTCTTTACTATTATTTTTTTTGTTGCACTACGAGTGCACTCCGGGGTTGACTTATCTCCTTCATTAGGGCTTCTTCTCGAAGTAGGACCATAAGCACGTTACAACGTGTTTTGATCTTCTTCAACATTTGGTCATTAGGCCTGGAGATGGTGTTGTGCATTTAGCGGCATCTCTGGTTCAGTTGCTGAATTGATGTTTCAGCATTGAGTTTGGCTTCGTTGCCTGTCCTGAAACGAACACGATACTTTTTTCGTTGGTCCTGTACGATCGTTGGGTTTGACTTCGTGGTTTGGCTTGGTCACCAAGCTGAATTGAGTTTCACTTTTAACTTGCGGATCCGGCATGGTCTCCGGTTTACGATGACTTGACTTCTTCGTTGGGACTCGGCTCGGTAGCCGAGAGATGATGAACTTAGCTCTACAAACTCTTGGTGGCATCCCCGGTTTGGTTGTCTGGTTGGTGTTTCTATGGAGGTGAGTTTGTCTTGGTCAACTTGGCATTTTGCGGATATCCCCGACTTGGTTGCCGGGTATTATTTTTTACATTGAGTCTGGTTTGGTTGTCAAGCTTTGTGTAGCTTGGTTTGCAAAGTTCGACAGGGCAATGGCGGCACTATAACTTTGACCTATATGCGTCAAGCTTTGTGTAGCTTGGTTTGCAAAGTTCGACAGTGCAATGGCGGCACTATAACTTTGACCTATATGCGTGTTTTGTGCATTTTGCTCTTTCTGTAGCTCGCCGGTGAGGCATGGTGCAATAGAGTCGAACTTAAAGGTGCTTCCGGCTCCTAGTTGAATTTGGAATTTGGCCGAAGTCGTGTGGCATTTGCGTCGCTTCATCTTCTTTGCTGATGAGGACTGATTTGGTCGCCAGGCTGCCACATGGTTTGTCTTCATCCCTCTGGCATGGCCGTTGGAATGACGAGTCTGGCTATTTTGGTGTCATGCGTTGGACTTGATGTTAGTCAGACTCAGATGGTGTCCTTTTTTCTTAGGGTGACATCCTTTTTGCGATTTGCCAGTGTGGCCTTGGTGCCGCAATTTTGATGCCCAATTGTGAGGGTTGAGCTTGGCTGAATCGCCTGGCTGCAGAATTTCCCACTCTCATTTTTTTTGTCTCCAATCATATTTTTCCTTTTGCGACTGTTGTTTTTTGTTGCTTTGTTTATTTTTCTCTTTCGACAGCTATTTTTTGTCACTTTATTGTTTTTCTTTTATTTTACGACTACTTTTTTTTTGTCGCTTTGTTGTTTTTCTTTTCTTTTTTTTTTCAAGTAAGGAAGATTTATATACCTGTTTGTTTTGCGATCGACAATTTACGCTTCGTTCGTTGCAGATGGCTCCCACAACATTTGATTTCTTGAGTTTGGAGGCGTATGAATGTTAGCTGTGTTCAACGGCTCTGAGAAGCCATTCTTGCGGATTCGAGATTTAACTTCGCCGAGACATGCCATTTTGTGTGTGTAGGAACCAATTTTGTCAAGACCGACAATTACGGTCCAAATCAGCACCGTATGACCCGGGTCAACAAGTCAAAGATCAACCCCAGTCAAACCGATGAAATTCAGCCGTCGATCAAGCCTCAACAGATCAACGGCCGAGATTGCAATCGCCTCGTCAGCAGCTTACATCGGCGACAAGTCACACAAGGCGGCCACATCAGCAGCCAACAAGGATCATACATGGCTCTTGCCTTGGTCCAAAGCGGTTTCACAATTCAAGGTAAATGTTACGCAAAAGACATCAATGGGAGTTACAACCACCCCGATAAACCTGGTCTATACAGTTGGAACTCGGTAAGCCTATAATATCATAGGCTCAAGATGACAGAAGATCAAAAGCTCGAGAGCGTACGCCAAATTCCAAAAAATCCCAAATCACTACTTCAAATCAGAGAGAGCAACAAGCATTCCTGCTGCTGTCTCGCAATCACATCACTGTGAGCCAATCGGAATACGAAATTTTCCATCAAGCTTAGGCGAAATTCAAATTTGTCTCATTCGTTCATGAAGAAGGCGTATGTTGATCATTCGTGTCTATTCGGTGATCATTTGTTCTTGATTGGAGATCGAATCAAAGGAGTTCTAGAAGTCGCACCCCACACAATCACCTAAAAATTACCAAATTACCCCTCAAATTATTTTGTACACTGTACATCGAATCCGTATTTTTTGATCCACATATTGTACTCATTTACAAATTTGGCACGCCTGGTGGGACACTTCTACCTTTCATCTCTTTCTCTGATCTACTAAGTCCAAAGTTCAAATGGCCGGTTCTAACAAAAACAACAACAACAAGGCAGCTGCCAAAACTCCAACTGCCGGAGCCAGCTCGTCACCGGCACCAAGAATGACCGATCCCTTGGTCACCTTCCCTCGCCGCCCGCGTACACCAACCGTTGCTGCTGCCAGCCAAGCCATAGGGATTCGTCCATCCCAAATTCCTGTGATCGGTCGTTCAAGGCCAACCACCAGATCTGTCACGGGATCTCTGCCAACCCAGCGAGCTGTTCAAATTCAGCCACAGGCAAGCCAAGCTCCAGCCAGTCCTATAATTTCTCCAACAAGGGTCCATCCCTCGAGGAGTTATTCGGTTGTTCTGACATCCCCGCCACCAACCAGTCCAGTGGCTAGCCCGGCTGCAAGCCCAGCGAGGAACTCTCCCTCAATGGCAAGTCGGGTCCCTGCATTAATCACTCATTTCAAAGGAAGGCGTATCATTCCTTCTCCGGGACCGGCTACACCAACTGGGGCACCTCTCGCTCCAAGTCCTTCTTCCCCCACATCTCCAGTCATCAGGGTCTCGACAATGATGACACAAGCCAAGACTATGGAAGAACAACTGGCAGAAATCCAAGCTGCCATGAGGGAAAGGGATGAACAATTGAGAGAGAGAGAACTGCAGAGGGATCTTCAGATCGCCACGATTCTGTATAAATTTGAGCAAATCGCAGATCGCCTGGGAGCATCCTCCCAGCCCAGAAATGATGAGGGACAGACGAGACCCAACACGTCCGCCAATCCTATCCCTCCTTCACCCATCATCCGTCCATCTCCAGATCTCAAACACCCAGTAAACCGGGAACCACTGTTTGAAGAACTAGGGGCGCTATCCTACGACACTCCGCAAGAAATGATCTCCAACGCAGTGGAGCAGAAGGTGCAGCCCGAGGGAGTAAGATCTCAAGCCTACATTAGGCCCTACTTCCGAGGGATCCAGGCAATCCTTATGCCTACCTCTTACCATCCACCTAAATTCCAGCAATTTAATGGAGACGACAACCCAAAACAGCACGTTGCCCACTTTATTGAGACCTGCAACAATGCAGGAACTGACAGTGATCTCCTCGTCAAACAATTTGGGCGATCCCTCAAAGGGAATGCCTTCGACTGGTTCATTGAGCTCCGGGCAGAGTCAATCGACAGCTGGGAACAGTGAGAAAGTGAATTCCTCAGCCGCTTCTACAGCACGAAGCAGACAGTAACACTGGTTGAACTCACCAACTTGAAGCAGCGCCAGAGCGATAAGGTGATTGAATACATTAACCGCTGGTGCAATCTAAGTCTCAATTGCAAAGAGTGCACCTCCTTATCCACGCAGACATCCATCGACATGTGCATTCGAGGGATGAACTGGACTCTGGTATACTTCTTGCAGAGTCGGAAGCCGAGAGACTTCCAAGAACTGGCGACCGAAGCACACAACATGGAGATCCTTATCCAAGAAAAAGGAGAAGGAAAGGCTCCAATGACCGAGGCTGATAAGAAGCCAAAGATCGTGAAGAAGGAGTACAAAGCTTCTGCAAAAGAAGCGTTCGCCACAAACATCGCCGAACCGCAAAAGTACGGGCAGTGACTGGAAGCCAAATGTCAATCGACTGGCCAGCGCTGCAATCCGTCAAAAATTCACACAAAAGGATAGGCAGGCTAAAACCTACCCTTTCCCCGATTCTGATGTACCAGGCATGCTCGAACAGCTCTTGGAAAAGAACCTGTTGCAGCTTCCAGAAGCCAAAAGGCCGGAAGATGTTGGGAAAAGCTCAGATCCCAACTATTGCAAGTATCACCGACTGGTAGCTATCCTATCGAAAAATGTTTTGTCCTGAAGGACAGAATACTTGAGTTAGCGACGCAAGGTCGCATCATCTTGGAAACCGACGATAACCCGGCGGCTTCCCACACAATCTTCGTTCAACCAGATTCCGGCACTGGCACAGAGAATCAAAGGACGAACAGAAAAATCTTCGTCTTGCACACTACAGGATCAAGACCGCAACCCACCACAAAAGACAAGGAAGGGTGGGAAGTGGTAACCCGCAAAAAGAAACCTCTCCCAGAAGCCCCCGTGAAAATATTCGTCAAAGGGTATGCGGCGGCAAAAGAGGAGCCAAAAAGAAAGAAAGTCCCGAAGAAAAGAGGAGGCAGAAGGCACATACGCAAATCAGTCTTCGCCAAAGTCAGAGAAGAGATCCATCAAAAGAAGCCGAAGCCGATTACTTTGGCTGATTTCTTCCCGTCAGAATTCCTGGCGCCAACTTCTGCACTAGTGGCCACCTGTTCGCCCTAAGTGGTCGAACAAAGACGTGAAGGGAAGGCTCCAGTGGGGTCTGCTGACGATATCCATACATGCTTACAAGATTTGTCCATCACAAATGCCATACATGATGACTTAGATCTGCCAATCAGATCTAGGCAAGCTCTCATCAAGTTCGTTGCGGCCAAAGACGACTGGCATGCCGGAGTAGAGCAATTAAGGATGCGTAGGCACGATGAACCAAAAATTGGTTTATCCCCCAGCACATTGAAGGAAGAGCAAGCAGCAGAGCCACCACAAATTAAAGAGGTTCACTCAACTTCCATTTCCTTCAAAGAAGCCGACATGCTGCTGGGGAAAGGTCTCATAATAAGCCTTTGTTCGTCTACGAAGCTATCAAAGACCGATGGATCAACCGTATACTTCTGGACAGCGGGTCAGCAGTAAATATCCTGCCAATCCAGAGTTTGAAAAATGTCGGGTTGGTGGCCAACGATCTCCAAACCAGTTTGCTGATGATCCGAGGGTTCAATCAAGAAGGACAACGAGCATTGGGAACAATTAGACTGGAACTACAAATCGGGGATGTGACTTCCAACGTATTGTTCCATGTAATCGATGCTCGCACGTCTTACAATGTGCTGCTCGGGAGACCTTGGCTACACAACAACAAGGTCATGCCTTCGACCCTTCATCAGTGCTTCAAATATTATCAAGATGGAGAGGAGAAAACGGTGTTCGCTGATGAATGCCCTTTCACAGAGGCCGAAGCTTCCTTCGCAGACGCTACATATTACTCGGAAGAAAAATGTGCTAGTCCGAGTAAAGCCGCTCCCCCTAAAGCTGTCAAGGACGAACAGGCCAAACCTAAAAAGCAATCGGAGGAACCAATTCTCAGGTACGTTCCTCAATCAAGAAGGAAGAAAGGCGAATCTCGTTTCGCCACTTGTGACCGAGAAGAGCCAGCAAAGAAACTGAAAGCCTTGAAAGGGGCTGCCACTATTCCCCTGCCCAAACTCAACAACCGGGGCATCCTGGTCGAAGAAAAATGGGGTTCACCCGAGCTTCCAAAAACTCGGACACAAGGATTCGATCCCAATGCCTACCGGATGATGGCCAAAGCAGGGTCTGGGCTCTCCCTCGAACAACTGCAAGAAAAATCAATGGTGGCTGTTCAGAACCTGTCACCAACTCAGAAAAGCCTCCAGGGGCAGGGTTATTCAATTCCTTCTAACCGACATGGGCTTGGCTATCAAAAACACGAGCCAGTTGTGATTTCTGGCAAGGCCAGTGTCAACCAAATCACAACCAAAAGGAAGACGACCGCTTCAGAAGAAACCCGAACGTCAGCTTTTGACAGAATCGGCGTTCCAGAACCACGAGTCTCGGCATTCGTTCGATTGGGGCAAGCAGAAGACCCAAAACCAAATACCATCGCTCCACAGGCCACTGAAAAACTCAGCGTATTCCAGAGGCTAGGAAAACCGAAGGAGGAACCCAAAAAGACCGTTTTCCAAAGACTTGGGGCACCCACACGGGTCCCTGTGAGCCAAAGATTAGGGAAGATAGGAGAAAACTATTCAAAAAGAATAAAGTCAGAAAGCAGTGAAGTCACCCCAGTGGTGATTTATATATCGTCAAAGAAAAAGGACCCAGAAGAAAAAGAGGTAGTAGCTGTCCACCACATCTCGGCTGGCAAAGGTAACGACTCAACCCCTGAAGATGACCTGGGAGAAGCGCCTGTAATCTTTGAGGAAGGCGGCCAAGCAACCATCGACCAACTGAAGAAAGTAAATATGGGTACAGAAGATGATCTAAGACCCACTTTTTTGAGTGCTTCACTCTCTATAACAGAAGAAAAAAGATTATATGTCTTTACTCAGTGAATATAAAAACGGTTTTGCTTGGTCGTATACTGAGATGCCTGGGCTCGACACAACAATTGCAATTCACAAACTCGCCATCAAATCCGGAGTCAAACCAATAAAACAGTCCCACAGACGGTTTCGTTCGGAACTTGTCCCAGATATTCAGAAGGAAGTCGACAAACTCCTCAAGGCCGACATCATCCGAGAGGTCAAGTACCCAAGCTAGATCGCCAACATCGTACCAGTGAAGAAGAAAAATGGGCAGATTCGAGTCTGCATTGACTTTAGAGACTTGAACAAAGCCTGTCCAAAAGATGACTTCCCGCTTCCCATCACCGCATTAATGGTTGATGCAACAACGGGGCACGAGGCCTTATCATTCATGGACGGATCTTACGGCTACAATCAAATTCGGATGGATCCAAAAGACGAGGAAAAGACAGCCTTCCGTACACCAAAAGGTATTTTCTACTACAAGGTAATGCCATTTGGTCTGAAGAATGCAGGAGCCACTTATCAAAGGGCCATGCAAAAGATATTCGACGACTTCCTCCACAAATTTGTGGAATGCTACGTGGACGATCTGGTGGTCAAAACCAAATCAAGGGATGACCATTTAAAAGATCTGAGAGCTGTCTTCGAAAGCCTACGACGGTACCAATTGAAGATGAATCCACTCAAGTGCGCCTTCGAGGTTTCATCCGGGAAATTCCTCGGATTCGTGGTCAGAATTAAAAAAGCCTTCAGGGGCATCTGGCTTACATTCGGCAGTTCATCTCAAATTTGGCTGGAAGATGTCAACCCTTCAGCCATCTCATGAAGAAGGATACACCCTTCGAATGGGATGAATCTTGCCGACGGGCATTTCAAAACATCAAAAACTACCTGATGAAGCCACCAGTTCTGATGGCTCCGACTTCGAGAAAGCCTCTTCTCTTATACATCGCGGCTCAAGAAAAGTCTCTGGGTGCCCTCCTCGCCCAAAATGATGACCTAGGGAAAGAACGTCCGTTGTACTACCTAAGCCGTACGATGGTCGGGGCAGAACTCAATTACTCCCCGATTGAAAAGACGTGCCTCGCACTCATCTTCGCCATCTAGAAGCTGAGACACTATCTGCTTGCCCACTCCACAAACTTGATCTCTCGGGCAGATCCCCTCAAATTCATCATGTCCAGACCCATGCTCTCTAGACGGCTGGCCAAATGGGCCTTGTTGCTCTCTGAGTTTGAGATCAATTTCATCCCTCAGAAGGCCATCAGAGGACAAGGACTTGCAAATTTCCTAGCCGACCACCCCATCCCAGTAGAGTGGGAGGTAAGCGAAAGTTTGCCTGATGAAGAAGTTTTTTACATCGAAGTGCTACCCCCTTGGAGAATGTACTTCGATGGCGCTGCACGAAACAATGGAGCAGGCGCTGGCGTCCTTTTCATGTCTCCAAACGATGACTTAATGCCGTACTCCTTCATCTTGTCTCATTGCTGCACAAACAACAAGGCCGAGTACCAAGCCATAATCCTCGGTTTGGGGATGGCTATCGAAATGGGCTTAAGCCAGCTGGAAATCTTCGGCGACTCGGCTCTGGTGATCAAACAGCTAATTGGAGAATTCGAAGTCCGGAAAGAGGAACTAGTGCCTTATCAAAAAGAGGCTCAAAGATTGCTGCAGAAAATTTCAAATGTCACCCTAGGTCATGTGCCGCGAGCCGACAATAGCCAAGCTGATGCCTTGGCAGGAATTGCCGCAAGTCTGGCACAGTTCGATGCATCCCAATATGTGAAAGATGGGTGGTGCCGACCTTGGAGAAATTCTCAGGGGTGGAAGAAATCAATCTGGTTTCGGTCCACGTGATTGAGGAAGAAGATTAGCGTCAACAATTCCTTGATTGCCTAGAACACAAGAAACTTCCCCAGGAACTGAAAGCTCGGGCGTACGTGCAAAGAGTTGCGCCCAAATTCTGCATGTTCAATAACACACTGTACAGGCGATCCTACGATGGTGTCTTACTCCGAAGCGTCTCCAAAGAAGAAGGACAAGCTCTCTTATCCGAAGCACATGGAGGAATTTGGGTTTGCTCATCAAGCGGGCCCCAAACTCCATCTTCAAGTCAAACAGTTAGGCTATTATTGGCCTACCATGCTGCAGGACGCGAAAGAATCGGCACGACATTACACGACATGTCAACTTCACGCCAATTATATCCGTCAACCTCCCAGCCCTTTACATCCAACAGTGGCCTCCTGGCCATTCGAAGCCTGGGGGATGGACATCATAGGTCCAATTAACCCGGAGTCGTCTGCAAATCACAGTACATACTGGCAGCCACCGATTATTTCTCTAAGTGGGCAGAAGCGACAGCTTACAAAGAAGTCAAAGCTGCCACCGTGGTCGACTTCATCCGGACACAAATCGTATATCGGTATGGTGTTCCCAAATACATCATGACCGACAATGGCACCCCATTCCGTAACAAGACCATGGATAATTTCTGTGAGAAATTCGGCATCCAACAGAGGACGTCTACTGCGAACAACCCCGCTGCCAACGGATTGGCAAAAGCCTTCAACAAGACCCTGTGCAAAATCTTAAAGAAGACCGTCGCAGGGAATAAGAAAGACTGGCACGAAAGGCTCGGAGAAGCACTGTGGGCATACAGGATTACGTTCCGAACTCCCACAGAGTCGACCCCGTATTCGCTAGTCTACTGTGTCGAAGCCGTGCTACCACTGGAAATCCAAATTCCATCGCTGTGACTCGCTCTTCGAGAAGGACTCACGGAAGAGGAGAATATCCAACTTCGCCTGCAGGAGTTATAATCCCTCGACGAAAAATGCTTGGAAGCACAGTAAAGGCTCGAATGCTACCAAGCTCGTCTCACTCGCGCATTCAATAAAAAAATCAAGTTTCGTTCCTTTCAAGAAGGTGACCTTGTCTTGGCAGTACGCAGATCGATCATGGCCACAAGCAGAGATAAATTCGCACCTAAGTGGGAAGGATCGTTCGTCGTTCAAGAAGTCTACACTAACGGCGCGTACAAATTGGTCACTCCCGAAGGAAGAAGACTCCCAGCTACAAATGGTAAGTTTCTCAAAAAATTCTATCCATGATTGTATTCCAAATATAAAAGTCTACAAGTCGGGGAGCTAAAAGTCAATTACATGGACAAAAAAAGGAACATCTACAAATCAGAGAAAACAAAAGAGAGAAGACAAGAAGAAAGGAAAAAAAAACAAAGTAGCTCCTAAAGATTCTTTGCCATCTCCTGCTGTAACTTTGCAAAGGCAGCCCACGATGACACGAGAGTTGCCTCCTCAGCTGCACTGAGAGTGGGTGTGGCAAAGACCTCTGCTATCAGCTGCTCAGCTTTAACCACCCCCGTCTTCAAATTCCGTACACTCTCCTGGATCTGCTCAGCTAGAGTTGTAAGGTATGCAACTTTAGTCCTAGCCGACTCCAGGCGTTCACGGGCATCCTCTTCCTCGGCCTTAGCCTCCGAAAGCTCCTCAGTGACCTCGCCCAAAGTAGCTTTGGCCTCTTCTAGTTTGGAGGATACCATGGCAAAAGTCTTCCGAGCAATACTCTCTGCCTGATCCCTGGAAGCGCGACTAGCCTTCTCTCTAGCCGAACTTTCGATCTCCTTAAGAGTCTATAGCTGCTGAGTGTAGACTTGCAGGCGAGTCACATCATAACCCATCTCTTGTAGCTTGCTGATGGCAAATCCTGCATCGGCCAACAAAGATGTGTCACTCACTGTGCCTGAAGATAACATGCGAGGGGCTATTCGGTCCTTCCTAGCTTGCAGCATTAAGCCCTCAACATAAGACAAAAACTCCTGCGAGGGGGGCTCCTGAGAAGTCGGAAGAGGATTGGCTAGGTCCTGAACGACCGAAGCCTCCTCAACAGCTAGAGCATCGTCAGTTACTTCCTCCATGGCAGCAAGGACCTCCTCGACAACTTCAATAGCTGAACCAACCGCAGGCGTTTCCTCAACGGTGACTGGAGCTTCCTCCCGAATCTCTTGAGCCGTCGGAGCATCTACCGCAACCACCTCCTCGGTCTGAGCTGGAGTCTCCACAACTTCTTCCTCGGCCGCCTCCTGAACAAGTGGAGAAGGAGCGACCTCGGGTTGAGTTAAGACCTGTGCAACCTCCATAATCTCCTCCACCACCTCTGCCTGTACAACTACTCCTGGAGAAGATATCTCCTCTTGAGGTGCTCCGGGTGCCTCTGGGGAAGACAAAATCTGAACAGTCTTGATAGGAGGGTTCTCTGACGGACAAGAAGTCTGAGGCTCTGTCTCCGGAATAGGAGGAAGAAATGTCGGTGGTGAAGGGGGAAAAGAGGCAGGCGGAACTTCTTTGTGTGCCTTCATCTTCTTTGATGCAGAACCAGAAGCGTCTGTCAAAGTGGTAAGAGGAGCCCTCTTCTTACTCGCCTGAAATTCAAGAAGAAATAAGGAAAGGCAGCAAAGTCAAATAAAATCACAAGTATACCGCAACTTACCGAAGAAGCACCAACTGGTGTCTTGCCGCTCGGCCTCCATTTGCGAGGATGGGACCGATCACTGTCATAGTCCTCGTCACTATTCTCTACAGTAGAAACAACTGGCGCAGACTCCAGTCGATTTTGCTGGAAGACGCAGGACAATGAGGAAAAAGAAAACAAAGGAAAGAAAAGAAAACAAAAGAGAAGATAAAATTACCTGAAATCGTGAGGACATTTGGTCCATCCACCAGGTATGATAGGCAGAAGTGGTCCCCGGGTCTCGAGTAGGGTCCCGTTCTCCCGACGGGGGCAGATCAAGTAAGGGTGGCAGTTTTACCCGATTACCCGATTACCCGCTTACCCGAATGGTAATCGGATGGATAAGGAATACTCTTAATGTATTTCGATTACCCGATTACCCGATTAAAAAATTACCCGATTACTCGCCTCTTAATCGAAACAGATATGGATAATGGGTATTCTTTACCCGATTACCTGATTACCCGGATGGTAATTTGGTAAATATTTCGAACTTTATGTCCTTTTTCTTTATACATTAACCCTAAGTTATTTCCCTTCCACCCCGTTCCCCGATTGCCTTCCACGACTCCCCTTCTTTCTTCCCTAATTCTCTCCCGACTGCTGACTCCTCCTCTCTCACTTAATCCTTCCCCAACTCCCCCTCTTTCTCTTCCTCGACTTCTCCTCTTTCCCTTCCTCTACTTTCCCTCTTTCCCTTCTCAGACTCCCCCTCTTTCCCTTCCCCGACTCCCCCTCTTTCCCTTCTCCGACTCCCACCCGAGATCGACTGCTCAAATCTCCATTTTAAGTCAGAATCATCATTTCAAACGCTGCTTCGCTGTTTCAGTCGTCTAATCTTCGGTGAATCTCGTCGATTCGTCTCTCCTTACAAAAAGTTAGCTTGTTCTTTTTGATTATGTATATTTTTCTTTCCTCTTCACTTCTCTTTCTCTATTTCTGTAAGTCATTTTTATCTTGTTGGTACTCAATCGACTCTCATTCAAGATGGTTTTCTATTTCCTTTCAAAAATTTTGAATTGCTCTCAATCTCCCCTGTTTGCCGTGCCCTAATCTGATTTGTTGCTGGTCTCAGTATCTGGCTTCACCGAATAGCATAAATTTTGCTAAGGTACGCTGAAATTTTGCCCTAATCAGACTTGTTTTGTGAATTTCTATTATTAGCAAAGAAAGCTGCTTTTAACACAAAAGGCAGGTCTTTTAAAACATTAGCAGTGTAGGTCGTGTTCGTCTAGGAATGATTCCAGGTCTCTTGGAAATGATGGTGTACTCATTTCAGTAGAATATTGTTATGGCTAAGCTAGTGATTGGTCAAACAAAGCTGAGATTAAATATCATTATCTGTTTGCAACTTATATTGTGACAAGCACAGAGTCAAGGTGGTAGCAGCAAGTATGGAGCTTCCTAAAGTATTTTGCCTTGCCTAGTCAAACTCTTGCTTGCAATTGTGTTTGGATTGCTTATTTGGAATGATATGCTTATGTCGAAGGACATATGCTTTCTATTTTTTGTAAGTAAGTGGCTGTTTTCACCAAAGGCAGGTCCTCTTATAATACTAGCAATGGTTCCAGGTTTCTTGGAAAGAATGGTCTACTAGCTGCAGATGAATATTGTGTGTTTGACCTGCTTATTTCAAGGAGCTTTAATTTCTTTATTACTCTCACTCTCTCTCTCTCTCTAATTTGCTCTCTCTTTGATTAGTGTGTACTAACTGGCTATTATACTATTTGAAGTGTTTATTTGTTTAAAAGTGACCATTAATTTCTATAAGCAACGGAGGAGGACTTTTTGGCTACATTATATTCTAAACTTTGTTTAGAAAATGAAGAACAAGGTCCATCATCAAGTGGTGTTAGTGAGACATTTGAGGTATGATTATTCATTATGTATAAGTTTTTATTATTCAAATGAACTGTTCTTTTTAATTATTTCGTAGTTCTTATAATCTTATATGATGTGTTTTGTCATTGTGCAGACTTTTTCAGAGTAGAACTTCTTGTGGATTGGATGAAATCAAGAAAGAATGAGAGTTGTGAAAGGATTAGTAGATATTTGTCCTTAGACTTTGTGGGAATGTTATTTTCAGATATTTGTGTGTGGGATGTTTATGTGAGATATTATATTTAGGTAAACTTTTGTCATTGATGTTATTTTTAGATAATGTGTGTTGTACATTATTTGAGTTATTTTTAGATAAACTTAAGAATTTGGATGTAGTTTTTATATGATTTTAATTTTTTATTTTTTAAAATTTATTAGGGTTAGATATTAATAAAATATTATTATCCATTTATCTACCCGATTACCCTATTACAGGGGGAATCGGGTAAAAAATTCGGGTAACGGAATAACTAGTTTTTAATCGGGCAAAACGGGTAACGGAATACCGGGTAGGGTAATCGAAATGGGAAATGGAATAACCCTTACCCGTTTCGATTATTACCCGTTTACACCCCTAAGATCAAGCCAACTACACGGACGAACAAGGCTGGTTTTCCTAAGGGTCACCAACTCCGATAAAGAATTAATCTCCCGATGATTAGCTGTCATCCCCATGTCGCCAGGCAAATCTTGACAATAGCCGAATTGTCGCGCAAACCTGATTGGACAATACGGCTCCACGAAGAGATGAATAGAGCGTCGGACCATCAGAAAACAGCAGCGGACGCAGAGAAGACTCTCATAATGTTGCCTAGCAATCGGCTTCTTTCGCTCGTCCACCAAGAAAGAAGTTTTGGTAGTGGCAAGAACGTATTGGTGCCACACCGGTACCGGAAGACGCTGAAACAAATCGCAAGCCTGTTCCTCCGTAAAATTACGTCCGAGAGAAGGATTCCCGAAGGATATCATACCTGGAGTCGACTTCCTTCTAGATCCTCCCCGTGCGTGTGAAAGTAGATGGCGAGCCAGGTATACAAGTAAGGCCACTGAGCCATCGAAGGCCATCCAGCAGCTGCGTGTCCCAAGCCTTTATAAAGGCAGGCCAAGGCAAGACCGGCCAAAGCAAAACGGACCCCGGTGGCCATATAACTCACCACCTTAAAAACCATGGGTCGGATCTCATCGCCAATCGAACGGAACACGAACCGTGACAACCAAATTGATAAGAGCGCTGCCAAGTGGACGATGTCCTCTTTACCCGGTGTGACATGGAGAAAGTGAAACACATCGCACTCTATGGTCGTGAACTCTCGGTAAGGAGGCACATCTTTCCCAAAACGGGCATACCAAGCAGCCCAGGGATCATCAACCGGAACAACATCGTCCTCTGTGCGGAACCAAAACTCAACCGAAGTGGCAGTAGATATAACATTGGACCCCGAACTCCGACAGAGATGGTGGTATGCCAGAAACAGATAACGGCAGCTAAAGGGCAAATCCGTACTCTGCACGTCCGTAAAATCAGCTACCATGGGCGAAATCTCGTCGTAAAACTGGCTGGCGATAGGCAAGCCAAAGATCCGATCCATATCCATCAAAGTGATGGAAAGCTCGCCCTGGCACGTGACCAATGTGTTCGTCGTGGTACTCCAGGCGTCAAGAAAAGCTCTGACCACTGACATATCGCAGCTGTACTGAAAAAGGGATCCCCAAACGCCATAGTAGACTCCTGCGTTGTGGAGAAGGCTGCTGCAACGACCCATAAACAGAGTGGTCCACTCGAAAAGAAACGGAATTGGCGTGTCCAAAGTCGTGTCAGGGGTATAAAGGGTCCGTTCAACTACCTCATCTTCCAACATGCGCGGCAACGGGGGCCTATTCACCAACCACGAAGCACGCTGGAGCACAAGAGTCTCTGGCTTGGCAGCTTCATCTTCTTTCTCTGGAGAGGCAGGGCAAGGCAGGAAGAACACACGGTCACTCACAGCCAAACGCCTACTCAAAAACTCACATGAACGGGAGCGGTCCGTGAAGGGTGATGGTTTCTCGGCGTGACCCCCAACAATCGATTCCCGCTCGGGCAATAGGTCATGTGAGAAGCGTCGCCTTCCATATACAAGGCCAAAGTCTGAACAGTCTCCCCGCCAACAACCACGGTGTGATCAAATGCCCTCAGTCCACCGACCAAAGTTACTGAAGGAGCAGCCATCTGAAATCAAAATTCAAAGGTCAGATCAAATTCATTCATAATCTCCAGCAAAATCGGCAAATCCGGCAAAATTCTACAAGTTCACTCAGAAGCGGCGCGACCGCGTCAACCTAAAACTCAATTTGGCGCGACCGCGCCAAGTTAAAAACACAATTCGACGCGACCACGCCAAAAGTCAGAAAATTTCTCAGCAAAATTAGAAAATCCAATCCTGGCAAAATCGAAAAATTCTGCAAAGTAAGAGAACTCGGCAATCCGGCACTGACGAAAGTCGGCTCAGTTCTTAATTTGTTAATTAAGGCTAAGTTGGCTTAAGTCCTTAGTTTTTATTTAAGGCTAAGTTGGCTTAAGTCCTTAGTTTTTATTTAAGGCTAAGTTAGCTTAAGTCCTTAGTTTTTAATTAAGGAATTGCCTAATAAAAGGCAGGGGTATCGATCTGCTTAATCAAAGGCCCGGATATCGATCTGCCTAATCAAAGGCGCGGATGGGATATCGATCTGCCTAATCAAAAGCTGGGATATCGATCTGCCTAATCAAAGGTTGGGATATCGATTTGCCTAATCAAAGGCTGGGATATCGATCTGCCTAATCAAAGGCTGGGATATCGATCTGCCTAATCAAAGGCTGGGATATCGATCTGCCTAATCAAAGGCTGGGATATCGATCTGCCTAATCAAAGGCTGGTGTATCGATCTGCCTAATCAAAGGCCCGGATGGGATGAATTCTTGCCTAATCAAAGGCTCTTAAGTGACGAAGTCTTGCCTAATCAAAGGCTCGGTCTACCAAATAAAAGGCATGGATATCAAGATCAAGCCAAGCCTAGTCAAAGGCGATAAGTTACATTTTTTTTTAAATCATTCAATTCGAGTTAAGTTACTTAATGGAAATTCATTTCCTTAAGTCATCTGAAATTCTGAATTAATAAAAAAAAAAAAATGAAATTCACATCGACTCGAATCAACCCGAGTCATGTCCCGAGTTGCGACCCGAGTCGCGACCCAATGAAACCAAAAATTTTCTAAGTCCCAAACATTGGGACTTAGAGATTTCACACTCCCGCAGAAAACACCTCCTCGCCATGACGCTAGAAGCGAAGCCACCGCGTCGCCGCGACGCCAGCAGCGGAAGCACCACCTTGCCACGCCGCCGGCGACCAGAGAAGCTGCTGCACCATCAAAAAGCCACGAAGAAACAAGGGTTTAAGTGAAATCAGCAAACAAAAACCGATCAAGTCGACAAGGGAACCTCTCCAGCGATCATTCCGGCGAGAAATGCCACCAGGATTGACGTCTCCGCGACGTGACGAAGCCAAAAGAGGCAAAATCGCAGAAAAAAAAAATCAAAATTAGGGTTTCAACGAAAAGGATGAAGAAGGCGGGTCCCGTACGTGGACCCTCTGCATCCGACACGCGGAACCGCGGTGTTCGGGTCCCGTACGCGGAACCCTAAGATCTGTCCCCCTAACCGGAAGTCTAATCGGACCCCGTGCGCGGATCACTAAAACCCAGAAAAATTACCTGACAAGCCGGGGCGAGGCTCCGTAGCTCGTCTTCCTTATTTCGACTCAATGAAGGGGGCGACGCTCGAAGAGCCGAAGCCGCGACTCCGGCACGGCCACCCCTTCTCTGCCTCTCCCTTCGGCGCCGACGGCACCTATGAAGAGAATACCGCCGATGACCGCAACAAAGGAGTACAAAATCGCAACAAAAAGAAAAATGAAGAAGAAGAAAAAAAAAAAAAGCGTCGCGAAGGCCAAATCGAAGCTCGAGAGGGTGAAGCCGAAGTAAACGATGGACCAAAATCCCACCGAACCAGGCTCCGCCAAATCAAGCTCCTCAATCACCGAGAACGCCACCGCAGTTGTAAAAATCAAGCTCCTCAATCTCGAAGTTACAGTTGACAGCGAAATCGAGACTTCTCCTGCGAAGCCGAAGTCAGCGATGGACAAAAATTCCACCGAACCTGGCTCGGCCAAATCAAGCGCCTCAAAGATGCAAAAATCGCGAATAATAAACAAAACGCGGTAAATCCGGAGCAAAGATGGAGTTCAAATCAGAGGTCTGAGCAGAGGAACCACGGTAACGACGGACTGAGTTCCGACGAACTGGGTTTAGCTGCGACAAACCTCTTCAAATTCCTCAGAAACGCCGAAGTGAATCAAAATCAATGGAAAATAAAGATTAGCCAATTCATCAACAAAGCGATCAACACGAGATTGAAGGAAAGAAGGTTTGGTGAAATCAGAATTCACATGTCATCTCAATCGTGAAAAGCAGTCCCGCGGCGACATTCGAGAGAAAGGCAACGGCTGATAGCAAGTTTTAGAAGACGGTGAACAAAATTTCACCGCACCAAAGCTCACTGAATCAGCCAAAAACCCCCTCCCGATGATGCCTCCGCAGTGAAAAGAAACGGAAGCACACATGAGGAAAGCGAGGCAACAAGAAGACAAAAGATAGAAAAACTTACCTCTGTGATGTCACGATCGAAGGGAGCAAACGTCAGGAAAAAGGGAGCAGACGTCAAAGCAAAACAACCAATTTAGGGAGCTAACAGTTTAGGAAGCAAATGCAATTAAGGCCGGGCACACCGATCGAGGCTCATTTTATAAGGGAAATTTCCCTCCCTTATCCCTGGTTTAAAACTCAAAAAGGGGATAAGGAAGGGGAAACCCTAATTTATCTTCATTGCCTTATCTGACCCAGACCAACCAACTATACCCAACTTGGACTAGTTGCCCAGACTCGAGCCGGACCAGTTATTCAAACCCGACCCGGCCTGACTCAGTCTACACAACTCGGCCTGACTCAAACTAGTAGACTCGACGCAGACCGGTGGACTCGAATCGGACTACTCAACTCAACTCAGCCCAATTTTCTGAGTCCACAAAAAACCAGGCCCAAATAGCAAGTCCAAAGCAAGCAGGCCCAAGCCCGAGGTAAGCTCAAGCCTGCAACGGACCCAAGCCTACTAGCAACAGGGTCCAAAAAAAAAAAAAAAAAAAAAAAAAAGGGCTGGGGGCTTCAAAATGTACTCATTCCTAGTGTACATTCTCAAATCGTACACTTGATGTGCACATTTTGAAGGGGGCATCTGTAGGAACCAATTTTGTCAAGATCGACAATTACAGTCCAAATCAGCACCGTATCACCCGGGTCAACAAGTCAAAGATCAACCCCAGTCAAACCGATGAAATTGACCCGTCGATCAAGCCTCAACAGATCAACGACCGAGATTGCAATCGCCTCGTCAGCAGCTTACATGGGCGACAAGTCACTCAAGGCGGCCACATCAGCAGCCAACAAGGATCATACATGGCTCTTGCCTTGGTCCAAAGCTGTTTCACAATCCAAGGTAAATGTTACGCAAAAGACGTCAATGGGAGTTACAACCACCCCGATAAACCTGGTCTATATAGTTGGAACTCGGTAAGCCTATAAAATCATAGGCTCAAGATGACAGAAAGAAGATACAGAACACATACGGTCAAAAGACCGAAGATCAAAAGCTCGAGAGCGTACGCCAAATTCCAAAAAATCCCAAATCACCACTTCAAATCAGAGAGAGCAACAAGCATTCCTGCCGCTGTCTCACAATCACATCGCCGTGAGCCAATCGGAATACGAAATTTTTCGTCGAGCTCAGGCGAAATTCAAATTCGTCTCATTCGTTCGTGAAGAAGGCGTACGTTGATCATTCGTGTCTATTCGGTGATCATTTGTTCTTGATTGGAGATCGAATCAAAGGAGTTCCAGAAGTCGCACCCCACAAAAGCACCTAAAAATTACCAAATTACCCCTCAAATTATTTTGTACACTGTACATCGGATCCGTGTTTTTGGGTCCACATATTGTACTCGTTTACAATGTGTGAGCGGCCGATCGACACTGGGTGGTCATGCCGATCTCCTTACTGCTGTGCCAAGTGGGGTGAAGGCCCAACCAATACTACGATTTCATCTCAGACTCCAGTTGAAGATGCCTCTATTCGGCTTCCCGTTTTGTCTTTGCTGATTCCTAATACTCCGATGTCAACGCAAAGAAAAACTGCTTTTACGAAGGATGCGCCAAAACCAACTCCTATTGCTATGTTGGTCTCGGCACCCAATTTGACAAGTTCAGGTGTCATGTTCCTCCTATTTTTGTTCCGGCGACACGAATGCCTTCAGAAGAAGCTAGCTGCTGAAGCAGTTGACTTCGTATTGCAATCCATCTCGAAATGACCGAGGAGTGACTCTAAGAAGCAGTTGAGTTGTACTATGCTCATTCCCTTCATCGGGTCTACTCAGATTAGTTCCGGTGTGACTGCTTTGTCGTTGCCACCTTTGCCATCTTCTTCTTTGCAGTTGAGTGCTTCTCTGGAGGAGTCAGCCGTTCTTCTACAGTCGAGTGTGCATGAGGGTGCACCGAGTGCATCTCTTGATGGATCGACCTTGTGTCTGCGACCGAGTGAGCCTCTAGAGAAGCCTATCTACCTCTCCAATTTAGAGCTGCCAAGGCAAGGAGATAAGAGATTAGGCTGATTGTGATAGAGCGGCTTGGTGTGGATGTGGAAGAGATAGCCAGCCTTGAGCGGAAGTTGTCGCAAATCCGTGTGGAGTCGGTTTTACACGAGTCAAACGAGCGAAAGTGGTTGACCTTGCGTGCCAAGCTTGCGAAGCTGAGGAGCCTCATTGCTGACTTCAAGATGCCACCCCTTTGGATGTATTTTTCTTTTTTAGAGCTGTAGTAGAAGGGCACCATTTTTTTTTTTTTGGACTCAGTTTTGTCCATTTTTTGAGAGGACCTGATTTGACTTCTCCGATTTATTCAGAAGAATGCTACTTTTTTTTTTACATCTCTATTGCCTCTTTTTATTTCTCGAAAACATCCGCATTCAGCCGAGTGGATGATTTACGCAATGTCTATGCATAGAATCACTTAAGAAATTTGTCGTTAGTAATCAGTAGCTCTGGACCGTCCACCCTTGTAATTTTATAGGCACCATTTGTGTATGCCACTTACACTAGGTAGGGACCTTCCCACTTTGGCGTGAACTTGCCCCTAGTCTTGCTCGTGAAGAGCATGGGTCGCCGAACAGCCAGTACCAAGTTGTCTTTTTCATTGCCGTTGCCGATAACTTTGTTATCATACACACGGTCCTTTGCGATGGTGGCCCTCGATGTGCAAATGACCACCGGGGCTTTGTTTCTCTTTTGTGAGCTCTAATCAATGATAGCTTTCGTGTATATGTTTACCGAAGCTTTTCTTTTCTATGGCGAGCCTTGGCTAACTGAGATTTGATGTACATCGGCGGCCGAGCCAGTGATTCAGATCGGCTTCTCCTGGTTGGCGATTCGCATCAGCTTCTCTGATTGGTAGCCGAGGCCGTGCCAATTTTGGGGGATATTGTGACCCTCTCTCCTTAGTTTTTCTTGCATTGCAGTAATGTTCAGAATAGCTACCGGCAGTTTCGCATGCAGCTGCCCCTTGGTAAAGTTAACCCCAGCTTTGGCCAGCAACTGATTAGCTTTCGGATCAAAGCCTTCGATTGTCCGAGTCGTTGGTAGCCATTCTAGACTTGGGCATTTTTTAATGACGCTCCTGTCTACAAGCTTTGGCAGCGGAAGGGTGACTCTTCTTTGTGTGGAGTCGGTTCGATGTTACGACTAAAGACAAGAGGGCTTTCTCCTTCTTTTCTTTGCAATTACAGAATGTACCTAAGTATAGGCACATTGCACTTTGTCGGCACCGGTGTCGTCGATGAGGTCGTCTGGTTGTTGTGCGCCGGTTCTTTGGGCATCACGATTTTCAGGACCAAGTTGTTCTTCGACATTTGTTTCGGCAGAACCACAATTTTGGCATTGGGTGCTTGACCCGGCCAGGACGACACTTTGCGTCAGCAAACGATGCTTCTACCTCAGTGAATGGGCTTTCGTCGGCATAAATCGTCTTTTGTTCGTCGTCCTTCCAGTACATGAAACATTGGTGGAGTGTCAATGGTACGACCCCGTTGGCATGGAGCCACAGTCAATCCAAGAGCAAATTGTATGATGTCTTGGAGTCGTTTACTTGGAATGGGATCTCGCCCATCATGGCTCTGATGATCAACTTCAACCATATCATGTTGAGCCTGCTGGCTTTCTTGGTTGAATCCTTGAATGAGAAAGAGCTCGCAGACAAGTCTCTAGCGGAGATGCCAATGCTCTTCATCGTTCGAATTAGCAAGATGCTGATTGGGGAACCGCAATCGATGAGAATGTGGTTGACACGATGGTCTTTTATGTAGCCGGTTATGAACAATGGTCGATTATGATTTCTTGCCCCCAGTTGTACGTCCTCCTCTTGGAATGAAATGCACGGTGGGCAGAAGACGTTGAGTGCTTCTTAAGGCTGTGAGATTTTGACTAAGGCCAGCCAAGATCGGGTAGGTAGGTCTAAGTCATCCTCAACCACAATTAGCGAAAATATCTGTTTCAGGGATGCCTCAACGTCATCGCACTCGACAACCAGGAGTTTGCCTTTGGGGAAAAGCTCTGCCAGTGTGACGTGTCTTTTTTTTCTTTTGTTTGCTCCTTGGATGGCTATCGTAGGACTCTTGCTTCGGCGCTTCACGACTCTTTTCTTTGACCGCTTTGCTTTTGATGTGGTGATCACTTGCAATTTGACCTTTCGGATCGTTTTCTTCCCTCGGGTGACCAAGATCCACCCTTCCACGTATGTTGTAGCGGTTTCTTGGACTGTCGACGCCAGAGCGACTTTCGTCGGTGGTTTGTTGGGTGGGCAGGATTTAGGATGATACTCCTTCCTCACGACCCAAGGCTTGTTGATTCTAGTTATTGGACTAAACTCAGCTTGGAAGCATACAAGATTGGCCAAAGCGGCATTTTCTGTTCTATCAATGACGATGTGACCTTGCGTTGCAAGCTCCAGTATTTTATCCTTCAAGACAGCCAATAGTTGGCCGCGAATGGTAGTTTGGCTTCGGTTTGCCTCCGACTCTAACCGACTTGAAGACGGTCATCGCGTATGCCTCTTTCCCTTCCTCCTTAGGTTCTTTCGCGACAACATTCCCTTTCTTGCTTGGCTCCACGATCGGGGTGATGTCATCACCGACTTTTTCCATGATTGTCTCCATATTATGGACCTCAGTTGCCAACTTCTGGAAGTCTTTCGGATTCTGCCCTTTCAGAAAGTAGAAGAGTCCCCAACTCATTCCCCGGATGCATATGTCAATCTCCATCTTCTTATATAGAGATGTGCTCTCCTTTCAGTTAAGATTGAGGTTTTGCCATTGATTGATATAGTCAATGACCTTCTCTCCTTTCTTTTGTTTTAGATTGATGAGCTCCACCAGCGTTACAGTGCGTTAGGTACTGTAGAACCGGCTGAGGAACTCATGCTTGAGAAGCTCCTAGCTGTCAATGGACTCTTGGGGTAGAGCGATGTACCAGTCAAAGGCGTTGCCCTTCAGTGACCGGCCGAACTGTTTGGCCAGCAAGTCGCCGATAGTGTCGGTGTTATTATAGGTCTCCATAAAGTGTACGACGTGCTACTTCAGTTTGTTGTTGCCTCTGAATTATTGGAACTTTGGAGGGTGGTAGTCGAACAACATGGGAGCATTCTGGATTCGCCAGTTGTATGGCTTCGCATAGCCTGGGATTGGCTTTCTCCATCGTTGTTCTTCATGGCGTGGTTGATCATCTTGATGATCATGTCGAGAGTGAGGGAAGCTAGTTCTTTGAAACGTGATTCTTGAGTGGCCATCGGAGCTTCTGGTTGCGGCTCCTCCACGGGGGGTTCGACTATTGTACTAGTTGTTGCCCAACCTCGGTCAACCTCCAGCGAGACGCCACCCATGTTGGCAATGAGAAGCTCCAACTTCTCCGCCAATACTATGATCTAGCCATCGCAAGCCAGTATTTGTGCGTCTTTCGTGCGGATTTGTTCATGATAAGTAACCAAAAGACACTTATTTATGCATGATTTAATGAGCTTAAACGCCCATTTTGAGTTAATTATTAGCTTGAAAATGAATTATATAACTCAAATTCATGTTTTGTGTCTCAGGTGCCTGATAGAAGAAGAAAATCTGAATTTTGAGGGAAATTGAAGCAGAAAGGCGCAAAAAGAGCCAAAAAAGGGAACGATGCAACGACACTGAGAAAAGGTACGGAAATTCAAATAAATCTTGGAAATTCCGAACGGCTAGTAAGGCTGAAAGGAGGACAGTTCGTGAATGTGAAATGGTGCGACCGCGCCCCACGAGGGCGCTACCGCGCCATGAAGATGGCGCTACCAGTGGCGCTGCCGCGCCACACTGTTTCCTTACAAAGATGTCAAGTTCTATATCGGGAAGTCGACAAAGAGTCTAAGGAATGGCACGACCTCGCCAGTTCAACAGCATAAAGTGGCGCGACCGCGCCATGAAGAATCCTTCCTCATATGGGACCTGAAGGCCGTGTTCCAAACTTAGACATAATTTCTGCTCCAGTGGCGCGACCGCCCTGCTGACTCTGCAGCGTGACTTGCGGAAATCTTGGGATTTTGACTACGAATCAAACCCAAACTTGGGAGAAGAAGTCCTAATTGGCTAAGGAAGGTATCCACGAAGATTTTATGATATATTGCTTGAGTCTAGGTTCATTGAATGATCCAAAAAGGAGAAGTTCCACACAAAGAAGGAAACTGCTGCCAGAAGGAGAAGTTAAATCCAAAAATTGTGAAGAACATATCTGGAGTTCCCGTATTCCTATAGAAACCAAATTTGGATTAAAGATTTTTGAGGATATTAATGATCATTTCATGAAAATTCAGGCAAATCCAAGTCGTTGTTCTCAAGTTTCAGATTTTCCAAAGAGGTGGACCTAGTGTGCTGGAATTGGCAGCAGAATCAAGCAAGTTCTTCACATCATATCTCGAGTTTCCCAACTGAGATTGAACTTATATTTTGTGAGCAAGGCAAGGACCTCAGAAGTAAGGTTCGTATGTAATTTCAGCCAATGCTGAGGCCGGGAAAGCATAATTCATACTCCTGAACAGAGAGCAATTTACAAGGCCTGGGCAGCAGAATAAGTATAAATAGAGGTCCGAGGCAGAGAGCAAGGCATCTAGTTTTCAGTGTACTAAATTAAGTTCTTATGTTGTCTTTCCTGTTCTTTTAGTTAGTTTTGAGTTGAGAGAAAGGCCAGAGGGAGTCTTGCACGACCTCTTGGTACTTTAGAGAGAGAGAGAGGAGATTGTAGCTAAAGCAAGAGTGGAATCTAAAGGTAGTCCTAAAAGGGGGTCTTCTGTACTTATTTTCTTTTCATGCTCATGGTTGTAATTGAATTCTCTTTGTGTGTTTATTCTATTAGCATGGAGTAGTCTCTCTTTGTTGGGGAAGTCATGAACTCGTAGTTGTTTTATGTTTGAATTCTGAAGTTTGTAGCAATTAAATATCCTGCTTTTGTTTTAAAAATTGAGTTCATTGCCTATTTCTGATCTGAATTGATATTTGAAGTTTAATGAGGTTCGAATAGAGAAGTTAAATTTCAGTAGAGAGGTAGGTTAGTTATATGATTCTTTGTTTTCTGAAACAACTTATTTTTTAAAGTAGATTGTTCCGGTTATGAAGGAGACTAGTTGAAAAGTGTTGTGACTTCTATAACTCTTGTTCTGAATAAGAAAGAGTAAATCTTCAAGCTTTTATATTTATGCACTTAGGATTTGAATGTTCCGGTTGAGAAGGAGTTCAAGGAATAAGTGAAAGTTATGTCCGGTATATGGGTAACTAGGTTTTCAAAAGCTAAGTCAAGGCAGGGATATTTGAGCAATAAAATCAGAATTCTACATGTTTACAACTAGGAGGGATTGACATTCTTCCCCAACATCTCATCTTCATAAGTTTTTCCTGAACTTTCAAATTCTGTTTTCTTTTTCAGTTTTCAACAAAAACTCAAATTTTCTTCATCTCAATCAATAGGAAAATTTTGCTTAGATTTGGCTCTCATCAAGGTCTCTGTGGGATCGATATCTGGACTCTTGAAGTCTATATTACTTGTTGACCTAGTGCACTTGCTAGACACCCAACAAGTTTTTGGCGCGTTGCCGGGGACCATTGAATTGACAGTAAGTTTTAGTGAATTTTATTTTGTTGATTGAGTCTAATTTTTATATTCTGTTTTTCAGGTTGAACTGGGTTAGTGCATGAAAACAAGGTCTGGTGGAGAACCACTAGCTGAACCAGATCCGGAACTTGAAAGATTACTCCTTAACCAGAGGAGAAGAGGACAGTCAGCAATGGAGGATCAAAACCAGGAAGAAGGGGCTGAGAAGACAATGGAACATTATGTTCAATCAAACCCCAATGCTCAAAGATCAGCCATTGTGAGACCGGAAGTTCCAAGCAACTTCGAGTTCAAGCCTCAAGTTTTGTCAATGATTCATAACAATTATCAATTTCGAGGTTTGTCTAATGAGGATCCTAATGAACATATTGAAAAATTTCTTGAAATCTGTGATACTTTTAGATTTAAGGATGTTACTAACGAAGCTGTCTGGTTGAGATTGTTCCCTTTTACTCTAAGGGACAGAGCAAAAAATTGGTATCACACACTGCCACCAGAATCCATTCGAACATGGGATGAGCTACAAAGGAAGTTCCTTGGTAAGTATTTTCCACCTGCCAAAACAATTAAGTTGCGTAATGCTATCCCCAATTTTATGCAGGAACATGATGAACAACTTTATGAAGCATGGGAAAGATTTAAAGAGCTGCTCAGAAAGTGCCCAAATCATGGAACACCAGTATGGATGCAGATAGAGATATTTTACAATGGAATTACAGTTTCAACACGAAATTCAATTGATGCTGCAGCTGGTGGGACCATGAACAAAAAGACCCCTAATGAGGTGTATGAACTGATTTAAGAGATGGCATCTAACATGTACCAGTATCCAGTAGCGAGAAGTGCAAGAGGGAGAGTTTCTAGCATACATAATACTGATCCTGTATTAGCATTGCAGGCTCAAGTCGAGTCACTAACCAAACTATTGTCAAAGCTGCATACCCCCTCTTTGGTTGCTCAGATTTGTGACATGTGTGGAGGAGGACATCCAAACCATGAATGCCAAGCAGGTAATGTTCAGGTTGTAAATTCTTGAGACCAAGCTAATTATGTTTCCAATTTTCGCAGGTCTAACGATCCATAGAGCAACACTTACAATCCTGGTTGGAGGAATCACCCAAATTTCTCATGGACAAACAACAACTAGCAACCCAACACTCAACAGCCCATTGCTCAAACAAGACCACCAGCTGGATTCCAAAAGGCAGCACGAGAACCAGAACAAAAATCCAACCTTGAGGACATGATTTCAAAGATTCTAGCAAATCAAGAGAAAGGAGAAGCCAGACTTCAAACCCAAGAGGCATCAATCTCAAATATGGAAATACAAGTGGGACAGTTGGCAAATGCTATATCAGGTAGGTACAAAGGAACTTTTCCTAGTAATTTTGAGACTAACCCTAAAGAGCAGATCAAAGCCATCACTTTGAGAAGCGGGTCGGTCTTAGAAGAGAAAATGCAACCTTAGGTGGAGGAGGACAAACCAGATCAGCAGCAAGACAAAGAAAGAGAGGAACAAGATGAGGGACAGAGGTCAGTAGACAACAAAAATAAAGAGGTAAGTCTGCTCAAAATCTTTCCAATGCTGGAATAAATGTGGACACCTTGCCATATCCAAAGAGAGCTAAAAAGGATAAGTTGGAAGAAAAATTTTTAAAGTTTATTGATATTTTCAAGAAGCTAGAAGTTAACATCCCTTTTGTACAAGCTCTAATGCAGTTGCCACAATATGCTAAATTTCTTAAAGAGGTGCTTTAAGGCAAAAGAAAGGTTGAAGAGCAAGGGACGGTAATGCTGACAGAAAGTTGTAGTGCCATATTGAAAAATAAATTGCCTACTAAGCTTAAGGATCCAGGGAGTTTCACTATACCTTGTGAATTTGAAAATTTTAAGTCTAACAAAGTCTTATGTGATTTAGGAGCAAGCATAAATCTGATGCCTTTGTCTATTTGCAAAAAATTAAATCTTGGAGAGCTGAAGGAGACCAATATCATGCTCCAATTTGCTGATAGATCAACCAAAAAGCCCAATGGACTAATTGAGGACGTGCAGGTCAGAATTGGAAAGTTCATCTACCCTTGTGATTTTGTGGTGCTAGACATGGAGGTGGATTGGGAATTACCACTGATTCTTGAGAGACCCTTCTTAGCCACTGCAGTTGCACTAATTGATGTGAAATAGGGAAAATTAACTCTTAGATTAAATGATGAAGAAATAGTGTTTGACATTAAACAAGCCTTCAAAAGTCCTAATTTATGTGATGATACATGTTACTTAATTGATGTGATTGATATGTGATGATACATGTTATTTAATTGATGTGATTGATGAATGTGCAGAACATGCCCAGTAGGAGGTCATGATGAAGGATAGCTTGGAAAGGTGCCTAACTCAATCATGCACCAAGGAAGATGATGGTCCCCTCATGCAGCAAGAAGTAGCACAATTGGAGGCTGAAGGAAACAAAGAAGAAGACGAAGGGGCTGAAATCAAAGACCCATCTAAAATTGAACTCAAACCTTTGCCTAATTTTTTGAAATACGTTTATCTTGAAAATAATTCTAAACCAGTGATTATCTCTTCTTGTTTGAATGCTAGGGAAGAAAAGTTCTTGATTGATGTGCTGAGCAAGCACAAGAAAGCAATTGGGTGGACAATTTCAGATATCAAGGGAATCAGCCCAACCACATGTATGCAGAAAATCCTGATGGAGGACACCTACAAGCCAACAATTCAACCTCAAAGAAGGCTAAATCCAACCTTGCAAGAAGTGGTCAAAAAGGAAGTGGTAAAGTTGCTGGATGCAGGTATTATCTATCCAATTTTTGATAGCAAAGGGGTAAGTCCAGTCCAGGTAGTGCCTAAAAAGGGGGGAATAACAGTCATAAAAAATTCAGATAATGAATTAATACCCACTAGGACAGTGACTGGATGGAGAGTCTGCATTGACTATAGAAAATTAAATTCAGCAACTAGAAAGGACCATTTTCCTTTACCTTTCATTGACCAGATGCTTGAGAGACTTGTAGGTAATAAATTCTATTGCTTTCTGGATGGTTATTTCGGGTATTTTTAAATTACCTTTGCCTCGGAGGACCAAGAGAAAACCACTTTTACCTGCCCTGATGGAACTTTTGCAAATAGGAGAATGCCTTTTGGCTTATGTAATGCACCAGCTACTTTTCAACAATGCATGATTGCTATCTTTCATGATTTTATTGAAAAATTTATGGAAATCTTCATGGATGACTTTACTCTTTATGGACTGACATTTGAAACCTATTTGAAAAATTTAGATTTGGTCCTAGCAAGATGTGAAGAGAGCAATCTGGTTTTGAATTGGGAGAAGTGTCATTTTATGGTAAAGGAAGGCATTGTGTTGGGCCACAAAATTTCAGAAAAAGGTATTGAGGTTGATAGGGCAAAGGTAGAGGTGATAGAAAAATTGCGTCCACCTACAAACATAAAGGGCATAAGGAGTTTCTTAGGACATGCAGGTTTTTATAGGAAGTTCATCAAGGACTTTTCTAAAATTACAAAACCCTTATCCAATCTGCTCATGAAAGATGTGAAATTTAATTTTGATGATGAATGTTTACATGCTTTTCAACTCCTAAAAGAAAGACTGATTTCAGCAACCATTGTAGTTGCTCCGGATTGGACCATACCTTTTGAATTAATGTGTGATGCTAGGTGATTATGCTGTAGGGGTTGTGCATGGGCAAAGAAAAGAAATTTTTTTTCACACCACCTATTATGCCACACACTCACCGGGCCACAATTGAATTACACCACCATAGGAAAAAGAGCTATTGGCTGTAGTGTATGCTTTCGAAAAATTTAGATAATATTTAATTTGATCAAAAGTTGTTGTGTATACTGACCATGCAGCTCTTAGACATCTCTTTGCAAAGAAGGACTCCAAGCCTAGACTGATTAGGTGGATCCTTCTCCTCCAAGAATTTGACATCGAGATCAAGGATAAGAAGGGAGCTGAGAATGTGGTGGCTGATCACTTGTCCAAGCTCGAAACTGAGGAAGTAAACAAAAGGGGAATTTCTGAACTCTTTTTGGATGAAATTATATGTCAGATAAAAAGCTTAACTTTCCAAGCACGTTGGTTTGCTGATTTTGCAAATTTTCTTGCAGGTGGGTGGATTCCAAAGGAGCTAAGCTGGCAGCAAAGGAAGAAGTTCTTTTCTGACGTGAAACACTATTTGTGGGAAGATCCTTACCTCTTTAAAATCTGTCCTGATCAAGTATTAAGAAGGTATGTCCTAGAAATAGAGTTCGAATCAATTCTAAAGTACTGCCATGATGGAGAAGCAGGAGGCCATTTCAGCTCAAATCGAACAACAGCAACGGTGATGCAATCAGGTTTCCATTGGCCCACACTCTATCAAGATTCCAAGAGGTATGTATCTACTTGTGATAGATGTCAAAGGACAGGTAATGTATCTAGAAAAGATGAAATGCCTCTCACTAATATATTGGTATATGAATTGTTTGATGCGTGGGGTATTGATTTTATGGGTCCATTTCTCTCTTCATATGGTTTTGAATACATATTGGTGGCTGTTGAATATGTTTCTAAATGGGTTGAAGCCATAGCTACTAGGACCAATGATGCAAGGGTGGTGTAAGAATTCTTTAGGAAAAATATTTTCACCAGATTTGGAAATCCTAGAGCTATAATCAGTGATGGTGGGAAACACTTTTGCAACACCCAATTCGCTGATTTACTTAAAAAGTTTGGGGTGAGGCATAAAGTGGCTACACCCTACCATGCTCAAACAAGTGGCAGGTTGAAGTGTCAAACAGAGAGCTAAAAAGAATCCTTAAGAAAACTGTTAGTATGTCAAGAAAGGATTGGGCTATCAAATTAGATGATGCTCTTTGGGCATATAGGACAGCCTATAAAACCCCCATTGGCACCATACCAATTAGATTGGTTTATGGGAAAGCATGTCACCTACCTGTGGAATTGGAACATAGAGCATATTGGGCTACTAAACTTTTAAATTTTGATGTGCAAAATACAGGAGAAAAGAGATTGCTGGATTTGAATGAGCTAGAAGAACTGAGGTACTAGGCTTACGAAAATGCTAGGCTCTACAAGCTGAAAACAAAGAAGTGGCATGACAACAACATTAGGGTGAAAAACTTTGAGGTAGGCCAGAAAGTACTTCTGTACAATTCAAGACCAAAACTCTTTCCTGGGAAATTAAAATCTAGATGGCAAGGACCCTATGAAGTTGTTGGGGTATCAAACTTTGGAGCATTTGAGATTAAACACCTAAAGAATGGAGAAATATTCAAGGTGAATGGGAACAGGTTGAAACTCTATCAAGAGAGGTTTCTATCTGAAACCTCTGTTGTACATCTGATAAATGGATCCCGTAAGAAATCTTATACTATAGGAATAGGAGTAGGACTTGGTGTGTGAGTTGATTTGAATAGTGTTTTTCAAAATTTTTAGGATTTGTTCAAATTTGTAGGAGATTTTGCCTAAATTTCACTATTTTCATAGACCTAAGACAAGAAGAGTGTTAGATAAAAATTTACAGCTTTTATAAAAATAGAACACCACAAAAAAAATAAAAATTTCAAAAATTAGAATTGGCCGACTGCGCCAAAATTCGGCGCGATCGCGCCAGATCGCGAAACCCAGAACACTAAGTTCTGAACCGGCGCGGTCATTGGGGTCGACGCGCCGGTTCGACTCATACGAGGCAAAGTTTAGGAGGCTTAAAACCTCATTTCGGAAGCTTTTCAACCCAAACCAGTGCGAGAACCCTAGAGCCTCATCTTCAACCACTCCAAATCACCGTCCACCAGAGCAAAATCTTGCCGGAAACCTCACCGGAAACAGCTTGGAATTCGATGAAACAAACTGTGCAAGTAGAAAAACAGTCCGGGGTAGGCATCTTTCTGGTCAATTTTGGAAAAATCTGGAATCAAGCTCCTAAAAAAAAAGGTACGACCACACAGAGGGAACTTCCTAGTTTAAATTGGTCCAAGTTTGGGGTATTTCCATTGAGGAACAAGGGAGAACGAACTTCTCTAAGTTGGAGGTTTATTTTCAGTTTCTGCAAAATTCTGGGCAGAAAAATAGTGTTTTTCTTGCCTCTTTTTGGGACGTCCATAGAATTACCTAAGATTGTTTTTGGAAAACTGTTTTTAGAGCGTGAAAATACACACTTTTAGCTTTTCAACGCCCTATTTTTTAGCCCAAACCGACCTCAGACCAGAGAGAACCAAGTCCCTCAAAAAGGCCAGAAATCACTTTTTGCACAACTATGGCAACCCAAAAATGCTATCAAAGGTTAAAAGCAAAAGTGGCAAAAACGTGGGATAAAGAGAGGTTTGTCATAGCAGATGGACACAAGAGGTTCAATGACATACTGTCCAAATGCAATGTTCACATGGAAAGGGGTTTTACTATGGATGAGCTCATAAAGGAACGATATGGAGCCATGATAGAAGCAAGGGGGTGGACCCAATGGGTGGTAGCTCCTGCACAAGCTAACATCACACTGGTCCAAGAATTCTATGGCAATTTTCCAGACCAAAGAATTTGGTAATTCTTCGTAAGATGAAAATGGATCCAGTTATATCCCCATGATACCAACAATTACTTGCACATTCCTGCTACCCCCACTCAACCACTGAATACTTTAAGAGAAGAGGTCAGTACTACAGAGATTTCAGAGAGGTCATGCCCAGGGGGAGCAAAGTGGGAGACCAAAAGAGGAAAATTGTTGCATTTTCAGAGACACGACATGCATGTAGATGCTAAGGTATGGTCGATGTTTCTGTTTACAAAATTGACCCCTACCTCCCACTTTACTGAAATCACACCAGAAAGAGCCTATTTACTCCATGCTTTACTTAAAGGCATTCCCATCAATGTGGGAGACATAATTCATAGCCAAATCATGGATATATATGGCCTATCACCCTTTTCCTTCCCTCATCACCACTATTTGTTTGGCCAAGGGGATTGCATTGCGCTCCACAGAGCCAATGGAAAAAGTTCCCAGTGGTATTTCAGCTAGCTCAGTAAAGCAAATCATGAGAGACCACCCACCAACCAGATCAGCAGCTAGTTGTAGCACATCCAAGGAGATGGACATGGCTGCCCTCCATGAGAGGATGAGTGGGTTGAAAAAGAAGATGGGAAACCTGGCCACATACAACAAGAAGATGTGGACATTGTGGGCAAACAGGAAGGCATTCCAGAAGACCAGCTGCCTACTGGAGAGACTTTTGAAGAAGAAGGAGAGGGTTCGGAAGAAGAGGAAGAAGATGAAGAAGAAGAAGAATAGATATTTTTAGCTTTTCCTATGATCTTTTGAACTTGTTCTTTTTTTATCATGTGTGTGAGCTTGTTTTTGTGTGCTTTTGTATCTGAGAGTGTGCTACATGCAATTTCATTAATATGTACTCAATCTCCATTCATATTAATGAAACTATGCTTTTTCTCTCAAATTTGCCTCAAAGCATGCTTTTCATAATTCCTCCAATGAAAATGTGAAAAAAATAACTTTGCATCTGCTTATTACTGATACAAACCTGTCCAAAGTGGAAATATTGACAATTGCATTCAGAAACTGAAGATTTCCTGGAATTAATCAGCACGACCGCGCCAAATTCTGGCGTGGCCGTGCCACTTGGTATAATGAGATTTGGCCACTACAGAGGTGCGGCAACAGAACCTCCACTGCAGGTATTCTTCTTAAGATACATTTTATGCCAGGGAGACACTTCTAGTCAATTTTTATTTTCAATTGCAGAAAATCATGCAAATTTTTATCACTAACCCATGAGAGCAGAATGCAAGAGCCACCAAGGGAGATCCATCCAACCTCAATCCACCCAGAAAGTCAGGGAAGTATCTCTATCTATCCTATGTTTACTGCTGCTTTGAGGACAAAGCATGTTTTTATGTTTGGGGTGGGATACTCTTCATGCAATTTTTAGGGGATTTGAAAAATTTTAAGTTTGGGGTGAGATACTTTTCATGCATGGATCTGAAAGCACTATTTTTTTTCAAAACTTCACCAAAAAATCCAATAGAGACTTTGAAAAATACCAGTGAAAACCCCTGATCATATGAATAGCATGATTCACTTTCTGGAGAAATATATTAGTTCAGATGCTTAGTCTTGAATGGATGAGAATTTTTCTTTAAAAACAGTTTTCGAAAACAAAGTACAAGTGAGCAAGTCAATTTCAATCACTAGAACCAACATGAGGAAAACTTGAGGCGAAATAGAGAAAGGTTTTCAAAATTCTGAGGTGATTTAGCCACCTGTTTAAAAATTGTTTGAGCCTTTTTCAAAGCCACCCATTTTAATGCACAAGTTGCATCACCTTTTGTCAAACCTCTTGAGCCAAAAAGATCCCTGTTTTGTTTCAATGTCCCATGCTACATGAACCAGCCTTAGTGATAAATAAACTTGTTTCTGACTGACCCATGATTCTCCAAATTATTGAAGTGTTCTGTTTGAATGAGCATGGATAAAGATTTTGAAGTTATAAGGAGGGATGGATGAAGGGTATAGAAATATTTCATTGTAAAGGGGAAGAAGGACCAAGAGAGGAAAAGAAAGAAAAATTTTGGGCTGAGTAGGACAAAGGCCACCTTGTGTATGCACCGGGACTCGGGCCTCAGCAAGCTTAGGGTCTCTGAGTCAACCGGCAAGGTAAGCTGGATTCTAAACAAAGCCAAAGAAAAAGAAAGAAAAGGTTGTGGGTTAGTTAAGGGAAAGGCCACCTCGTGTGTGCACTAGGTTTTGGGCCTCAGCAAGCTTAGGGACTCTGAGTCACCCGACGAGGTAAGCTAGACTCTGAACAATACCAAGAAAAAGATACAAGGGAAGAAAAAAAAATGTGCTAAAAGGAAAAAATGAGGGATCAATGCAAAAGAATAAGTTTGGGGTGGAACAGCTTGGAGGAAAAGTCACGAATCCAATTCATGCTCAGGAAAATGGAAAATGGATGTGAGGAGGAGAATAAAACCCAAAAGAAAACCAAAAATTTTCATCATACCCATTAACCCTGCCTCAGTACAACTCATAAAGACCTATTGATCAGAATTGAGAATTCCTTCAGGTTAGTGGAGAGTGGACTGAAGGCTGGCTTATGTCGTTGAATTGAGACTTCTCACTTGTATGGGCATGTTCATCTTTGAAAAATTTGAAAAAAATTTGAAATCTGTTTTAAATAAGCAAGAAGAACCATCATTATGAAAGGAGTGAATCATCTATTTTGAAACTTTAGTAGGGAGGAACACTGAATTTTTCTTAGACTTTACAGATCTATCTGGTATTTTATTTCAGAGTTTTGCTCGAGGACGAGCAAAGGTTTAAGTTTAGGGGTTGTGATAAGTGTCCAAAAGACACTTATTTATGCATGATTTAATGAGCATAAACTCCCATTTTGAGTTAATTATTAGCATGAAAATGAATTATATAACTCAAATTCATGTTTTGTGTCTCAGGTGCCTGATAGAAGAAGAAAATTTGAATTCTGAGGGAAATTGAAGAAGAAATGAGAAAAAAGAGCCGAAAAAGGGAACGGCGCGACCGCGCTGATTCAAGCGTGACCGCGCCGGGAAAAGGTGCGGAAATTCAAATAAATCTTAGAAATTCCCAACGGCTAGTTAGGCTGAAAGGAGGACAATTCGTGAATGTCAAATGGAGCGACCGCGCCATGAAAATGGCGCTACCAGTGGCGCTGCTGCACCGCACTGTTTCCTTACAAAGATGTCAAGTTCTATATCGGGAAGTCGGCAAAGAGTCTAAGGAATGGCGCGACCGCGCCAGTTCAACAGCATAAAGTGGCGCGACCGCGCCATGAAGAATCCTTCCTCATATGGGACCCGAAGGCCGTGTTCGAGACTTAGACAAAATTTCTGCTCCAGTAGCGCGACCGCGCCGTTGACTCAGCAGCGTGACTTGCAGAATTTTATGATATATTGCTCGAGTCTAGGTTCATTGAATGATAAAAAAAGGAGAAGTTCCACACAAAGAAGGAAACTGCTGCCAGAAGGAGAAGTTAAATCCGAAAATTGTGAAGAACATATCTGGAGTTCCCGTATTCCAATTGAAGCTAAATTTGGATTGAAGATTTATGAGGATATTAATGATCATGTCATGAAATTCAGCCAAATCCAAGTCGTGGTTCTCAAGTTTCAGATTTTCCAAAGAGGTGGACCTAGTGTGCTGGAATTGGCTGCAGAATGAAGCTACTTCTTCACATCATATCTCGAGTTTCCCAACTGAGATTGAACTCAAATTTCGTGACCAAGGCAAGGACCTCAAAAGCAAGGTTCGTATGTAATTTCAGCCAATTCTGAGGCCGGGAAAACATAATTCATACCTCTGAACAGAGAGCAATTTACAAGGCCTGGGCAGCATAATAAGTATAAATAGAGGTCCGAGGCAGAGAGCAAGGCATCCAATTTTCAGTGTACTAAATTCAGTTCTTATGTTGTTTTTCTTGTTCTTTTAGTTAGTTTGGAGTTGAGAGAAAGTCCAGAGGGAGTCTTGCATGACCTCTTGGTACTTTAGAGAGAGAGAGAGGAGATTGTAGCTAAGGCAAGAGTGGAAGCTAAAGGCAGTCCTGAAAGGGGGTCTTCTGTACTTATTTTCCATTTCTGCTCATGGTTGTAATTGAATTCTCTTTGTGTGTTTATTCTATTAACATGGAGTAGTCTCTCTTTGTTGGGGAAGTCATGAACTCCTAGCTGTTTTATGTTTGAATTCTGAAGTTTATAGCAATAAAATATCCTGCTTTTGTTTAAGAAACTGATTTCATTGCCTATTTCTGATCCGAATTGATATTTGAAGTTTAATGAGGTTCGAATAGAGAAGTTAAATTTCAGTAGAGAGTTAGGTTAGTTATATAATTCTTTGTTTTCTGAAATTACTTGTTTTTTAAAGTAGATTGTTCCGGTTATGAAGGAGACTAGTTGAAAAGTGTTGTGACTTCTATAACTCTTGTTCTGAATAAGAAAGAGTAAATCTTCAAGCTTTTATATTTATGCACTTAGGATTTGAATGTTCCGGTTGAGAAGGAGTTCAAGGAATAAGTGAAAGTTATGTCCGGTATATGGGTAACTAGGTTTTCAAAAGCTAAGTCAAGGCAGGGATATTTGAGCTATAAAATCAGAATTCTACATGTTTACAACTAGGAGGGATTGACATTCTTCCCCAACATCTCATCTTCATAAGTTTTTCCTGAACTTTCAAATTCTGTTTTCTTTTTCAGGTTTCAACAAAAACTCAAATTTTCTTCATCTCAATCAATAGGAAAATTTTGCTTAGATTTGACTCTCATCAAGGTCTTTGTGGGATCGATATCTGGACTCTTGAAGTCTTTATTACTTGCTGACCTAGTGCACTTGCTAGACTCCCAACAGTTCACTCTTCTCCTTGAGTGTGACCTGCATCTTGACAAACTGCTCCTCGATTGTTCTGGCCAATGTCGCCATGGCAACAACTCTAATGATTGGAGTTGAGGAAGTGGTTCCGAACGAGAACAGGCGAGGAGAGATCGCAACCGAAGGAGAGGCTGCAATTGGTGACGGAACTTGAGAAGCATCATCCGGTGTTAGTCAACATAGAGAGCCCACAGGCGACGACTGGGTCTTCCTCTTCGAAGTGGAAGGGGTTGGGTAGTCATGCCACTCGAAATGCTCGATCATGGCGGAGACGAGCGTGCCCCTCAGTGATTTGGTTGGGCTGACTACCGGGCTATCCGTCGTTCGCATGATTTGAAGCCACATATTTGATCGGTGTCGTGGCTGACTTAGTGGAAGCCACAAAAGCTTGTGGTTGGAAGACGGCTCTCGGGCGACATGCATCACTCATGAATGGTTCCTATTCATTTGACAGACTCTTGGCCAGGGCCCCCGTCATAGAGCCTGCATGGGTTGTCGTTGGAGTAGATGTTGGAGGTGAGTTGTTGGTTGGAGAACATGCCATGAGCTGCGAGCTCCAAATGCGGCAGTCGAGCTCGTACTTGTGACTTGTTGCAGGTAGGCGGAGCTGGCAGGAATGACCTTCTAACCGTTGTTGTTGTGGCTGGCCATCAAATTGGATTTGAGGATTTTTTTTTTTAACGGAGAAGGAGATGAGAGGTAGGAGAAGTCCCATCGGGCATGCCAAATCTATTTTTGTGAAAAACCTCTGGTCAACGAAGCGGCGCGACCGACTAATTAATCAATATAAATAGCAAAGAAATTACAAATTGATGTTTGGAATTTGGGAAATTTTGCGGGTGTGATCTCCTTTCTTTCCTCTAATTTGATCTCCGTGTTTAGTGAAGTCGCTGATTCCCGTGAGTGACGACGAATTTTGAGCCTCCAGTTGAATGTACATGATCTACAACGGATTTAGTCAACTGGACGGGAGTATTTGTGTCCCGTGTATTGCAGCGTGTGATGTTTTCGGTGAATGTGCAGTGTTCTAGTAGACTGTGTGAACTTTGACGGTCTGAAGGTAGCGTTAACTTCGGGCGTCATGGTACTCTCTGGAGTGTAGACAATTTTGAGCCTGAACTTGGGTGAATGAATTTCTTTGATCGAGAATGCTTCTACTGTGCGAGAGAGCAAATTCTTGACTAGTGTGGGCGAGATTCAGGCCACATGGAGATTCGACACGAACTCCAAAAAGGAAGCACGACAGATATAGTCGGCTGGACGGAAGTATTTGTGTTCCATGATCAGCTCGTTGAAGTTTTCAGTGGTCGTACAGAGTTTTCCAACGAACTGAGTGCGATCGACGAACCTCTAGTCAGTGGAGTTGCTGGCGTGAAAGCTTCTCTGATTGAGATTTTTTGAACTCCTTGATCTGAACTCCCTTAAGAGACTAAAATTTTTTCCTATTTGTAGTCGGTTGAGTTGTTGTTGAAGATGGAAGTCGATCCACAGGAAGGGGATCTCAATCCTTCTTTTGCTGGTTGAATGAGAAGAGGGTGGAAGACTGTGATGCTTCCCCGTTTTCCCTCTCTCGATCCTCAGAATGAGGAGGAGATTTTCTATTTTCATCCCTTGCTCTTGAGGGATCAACCAAACTTGGTCGATTGAAGTTTAACGTGGCTTGAAGCTTGGTTGGCTACCAAGCTATCCGAGAGGCTACTGTGGCTTTAATCTTGCCTGGCTGCCAAGTGACTTGAGGAGTTGGCTTGACTAAGTGTCGGGCCTGTAGATGGCCTGTTTGGTAGACTTGATGGGCGGACCGTAGAAGAATCCGTAGTGGATATGAAGTAAGCCTCCAAATAACTTATTGGATGGATCGTCAGATGGGTTTATTATAAATGGGCTGGTTCAATTCCGAGGTTTCAGGTTTGCCAAATCAAATTATTGTAATGGCCCATTCATAACCTAATAAATATATTTTCAGTTACATGGATTAATTAGGTTTAGATCTCTTCTAGTAATGTTGGGACAAATCTTAGTTGCCAAACCTAAAGATATAAAGGTTCTGGGTAGGAGTTTAATTATTGTCCTACACATAATTAATTAAGAAGATTAGAAGAGTATTAAAGAGGGCGAGGCGGAGGGGGCACGTGGAGGGGAAGGGGAGGAGGAGTGGAAAATTTTACCTCTTTTTGCCTCTTTGAGGGGTATGTGTGGGCCCCACGTGCATCACATTGAGCTCTCGAGGTATATAGTCACTTAAGCCTGAAATCAGGTAGGATATTTGGAAAGTCCTGCATGTTTGCGTCCGAATTACCAAATTGAGTTTTGTCTTAATCAACTTGATTTAGGAATATGACACCTCTTTATGCCTTGCTGTTTAGGTTTAAATGGTTTAATTCCGGGGTTTCAAGTTTGCCAGATCGAATTATTGTACTTGCCTATAGACTGGTCTTTCCATTCTGTTCCGTCGTGACCTAATAAATATATTTTCAGTTAGCTGGATTAATTAGGTTCAGACCACTTCTACTAATATTGGGCCAAAGTTTAGTTGCACAACGTAAACATATAAGGCGTGTCCTACACATAAGTAATTAAGAAGATTAGAATAGTACTAAATTGAAAAAACAAAAAAGTTTTTGAACATATTAATTAAGAGAACGATAATGCAGGTGGTCATGGAGTTTTTGTGGCAGCGATATAAATTACACGAAAAGGAGCCGAAGAGCCCAGTCATTTTGAGTTATACAGCTAAGAGGCAGAAGTCGCTTATCTTTGGTACTTCAAGATGTACAACTAACCCTTTCATTCCACCAAAATTTTCCAAATGGCTTCATATATATTCTCACTTGCATGCATGGGTTAAAAAACAAGTGGTTGAGATAGAAATTATTTTTTAATGGCCTTAGCGATCAGTACTTGTATAGGAAAAACACCTATCAAGGTGACAGCCGTTACCATCCATGTATAAATATAATTAGGGCAGTAAGAACATTATTAATTAAAGGGATTCCTTGTATTAATTCATGTGATCCTTTAGAGGTTATAAATCTAATACTCTCATATGCTGCTTCTTCAAAAAACAGCTACATAAGCTCGAAACAGAGGAAAACATTGATTAGAAGCAAAATCTTCAGCCCCTTCTTTGGCATACGTAGATTTGTTAGAATTTTCGGCGTTGCTGAATAAATTTTTTGCTGTCGCTTCTTTCATTGGTATTTCACACAGGCAACATTACATGGTAGTAAATGCTTTTCTAACTTGTGTCAATTTACATGCATGGTATTAGAACGAGAGTCCGCAGTGCGCTTCCATCGCACCTGTCACGGGGCGCGCCGCTTGCATGGACAAAGCACATAGCGGACCAAGTACTTACACAGGCAAAGGCCAACTGGGCTACGCACATGCATTCACAAGGGTGGAGCACTTTCCTTGGGGTTCCTTGCGGGCCAACCCAACCCCAAGCCCTGTAGCCAATGGACAAGTCAATGGACTGATGGACTAGGGCGCGACGGGTTTTTCTCCAAATTTTGTGCCCTTTTCTTGAGCCCTTGTTCTATTGAGCGTTTCCATTTAGAACATAGCGTTCTTGAGTGAAACCAACCCTGGGAGGCTGACTAACATCCAAACAGACTTCGGAGTTAGGCCGCACTCAGCAGAAGATTGACAAAGCGCTGTAAATCCGCCTAGTTGAATCTAGCCGTGTGACAATAACCATGTCGTTCATGTATTATAGCCAGTACTTGCCTTCAGTTAGAATTCTGGCAAGGGCAACACGATTGCAGCTTTATAAGTTGGGCGTCTGATCGAAGGAGTAATTAATTATCTGAGAATAACGATTACAAGAGACAGAGAGATCAGCAGTACCCAATTTATCAGTTATTGATGAGAAAGTATCTAAGTTTCTTAGTAAGATCTGCTAACTTGAAACAAAATCTTGCATGCATGTGTGAATTGAAGGGAGTCCAATTTTCCTCTTCAATTTTTTTGCGCTTATTCCTTTTTTTCAACTGTCGTTTCTTATCACTGGGTCTCGATTTCTCCGTTCAGAATTATTATTGAGGTGGACTGATTGGTATTGGCAATCGCAGTCGTATTGGGCGTTTAATTAGCCTCTCAAAGCAGGAAATTTGTAGCTTCTTGAATCATCAGTACCAATAGAATATCGTCCACTATGATTAATTAAGCAGAACTGCTTAATTATACGACATCAGTGCTGGACATCAGCATTTTTCCTCTTTCTCTAATTTAGTAATTAACAATTTAATAATATTCAAATCAAATCCAATAAAATCAGAGGAACCCAAATTTGCTATTGATGCACGGATGTATGGTTGGCTTATTATGAAAAAAACACTTTGGCTGAGAGTCTTGGTTCGAGTGAAAGACGCATAACATGAGTTGCAGCCTATAAGTTTCTTAGTTGATATAGAAAAGCACTTAGCACAGAATGTGATCAATGATGAAGATGGCAGCAAAAGGGAAGTCTATTGCAGCTAGTACTTCTCTCTAGGTGATGTGGCTAAGTTAGAAAAGGACTCGGTATACCCTAATGATATTTATAGCAAATTGTGTGACGGATTAGAGTTACGTAGAATTTGAATGATACATAGCAAAGGTGAGTTTGAGGTGGATTTTGAAGAGATGACAATCGTACTTACTTCTGGAGTTTGAGTATATTCATTGGAGCTAATCAAGAGATCTACAAGCTTACGATTGAAGCTATTGACCATCGTAATAGTACTCTCATCCTGAGAAGACTGTGTGAAGAAACTCGTTAGTGATAGGGAACACACTAAAGGGGAGACTTAATGTGGGGGTGTCGAAGGGCTTCTGTTTAGGTGTGAAAACAAGAAGCTTGTCTAGGAGAGGCTATTGTTCGAGTCCTTGCGAAGAGGAAAACTTATTACTGTAAGTGTGTTCGTTGAACTTCTGTAATACTATCTAGTGAATTTTGATACCATGGGCCGAATGCCCCGCAGAGTAGGAACGATTGGTTTCGAACTGCGATAACAAAGTGTAATTACACATGCATAGTTTATTGCGATTTCTATTGGTATAGGAGCAAGCTGCAGATCAGTTTGAAGTTAAACGATCTTATAAACTTGATGTGAAGGAAGAAGGTGACATATCCGAAGGAAGGGGCTTCGAATACGACACCACCTTTACTTGATAGAATGAATTATTCCTACTGGAAGGCAAAGATGCTCATTTGTATCAGGGCTCAGGTTGAAAGAGCCTAGAAGCTATTGAGGATGGCTGGTCACCGCCAACAACTGAAGTTGGAGAAGGAGCTAATAATAAGAAACTTTTGAAACCTTGTTCATAATGGACCAAAGAGGAAGATAAACTATCAAATTGTAGCTCCAAGGTGTTAAATGCAATTTTCGGAGGAGTTGATGAAGAACAATTCAGGAGAATATATGCTTGCACTACTGCTTAGGAGGCATGGAAAATACAGGAGGTTCATTATGAAGGAAACGCAAGTGTATGATCCACGAAGTTATAGATGCTAATGACCCAGTTCGAACTTATGGGGATGAGAGAAGATGAGACGATCTTAGAGTTTGAAAATCATGAGTTTGCACATTTCTGTGAAAGAAAGGGAATCTCTCACGAATTCTCAGCTCTCAAAACCCCACAACAAAATGGAGTTGTGAAAAGAAAGAATAGAACGTTGCAAGAAATGGCTAGGACCATGATCAACTTTAAGTATCTACCTCATAAATTGTGGGCAGAACATGTGAATACAACTTGCTATGTTAGCAACTGTGTACATCTCAGATACCTAACTCACAAGACATTGTATTAGAGTTGGAAGGGAAGAAAACCCAATGTCTACTACTTTCGTGAGTTTGGCAACAGGTGTCATGTTCTCAGGGATCGTGAACAGTTGAGAAAATTTGATTCCAGAAGTATGGAAGGGATTTTTGTAGGATACGCTAGGAATAGTCATGCATATAGAGGGTTTATAAGAAACGCAAACACAGTCATTGAAACTGTGAATGTAAAAATAGCATACCAAAATGAGGATTTTCTAAAGCTAGATGATGAACATATATCACCCATTCAGAAAGAAATGACTGCAAGTATAGAAACTGGTAAGTTACCATTACTAGTACGCTCGAAGTTATAGTAGAAGGACTCTTTCTTGAAGAGTCACCCGAAGAAATGGAAGAACCATATACCAAAACTCGAGAAAGTGTACCTGTTAAAGAGAAGGCATTGTCTATAAGAGTGCAGAAAAACCATCCGGTTGATGCAATAATTGGTTATGTTAATGAAGGGATGAAGACTAGAGATAAGAAAAAGAACTATGGAGACATGGTTAAGTTTGTGTTATACCTCATTAATAGAGCCTAGAAAAGTAGAAGAAGCTCTCAAAGATGAGTTCTGGATAAGAACTTGAGTAGTTTGAGAGGAATGAAGTATGGACATTTGTATCTCGTCTAGCTAATATGAATGTCATTGGTACTAAGTAGGTATTCAGGAACAAGAAAGATGAGGAGAGAAACATAGTAAGAAATCAAGCAAGGTTGGTTGCACAAGGGTATACCCAGGTCGAAGGAATCGATTTTGATGAAACCTTTGCACTTGTGGCTAGACTTGAATCAATTTCATTGCTACTTGTTGCTACTAGTATGATGAAGATAAAACTATAGCAGATTGATGTAAGAGTGCATTTCTGAATGGTTATCTGGCTAAAGAAGTGTATGTTGAACAACCTAAGGACTTTGCTGACCACATCGACCAGACTATGCGTATTGATTGACCAAAGCATTGTAAGGACTAAAACAAGCACCCGGAGCTTGGTATGAGAGATTGACATAGTTTTTGTGTTCTAAAGGATTTACAAGAGGTGGAGTAGACAAGACATTGTTTATCAAGAAAAGGGATCATGGGCTAACAATATATCAGATTTATGTAGATGACATTATCTTTGGCTCCACTAGTGAGTATGCCCAAAAGTAGTTTGTCAAACATATGCAAGAGGAATTTGAGATGAGTATGGTAGGAGAACTAGCTTATTTTTTGGGTTTTCAAATAAAACAAAAAGTTGATGGCATCTTTATCTCTCAAGAAAAGTATGCTAGAAATTTAGTAAAGAAGTTTAGATTGGAAGATGCCAAGGATATGACAACACCCATGAGTACAACAGACCGTATTTGCAACGATGAAAATGGCACATCAGCAGATCCAACTTTATGCAGAAGCATGATTGGCAGTTTATTGTACTTAACTATAAGTCGACCAGACATAAGTTACAATGTCGGGATGTGTGCAAGATTCCAATAAGCTTTGAAGGAGTCACATGTGAAGTTTGTTAAGAGAATTATACAATATGTTAAGAACACGGTCAATCTTGAAATTAGGTACGTTGTAAACACCAACAACATGTTGGCAGGATATAGCGATGCAGATTGGGTAGGAGATGCAGACGATAGAAAAAGCACTTCGGGTGGATGCTTTTATTTAGGCACTAATCTAGTAGAATTTCATAGTCCATTGCTAAAGCGGAATACATTGCAGCAGGGAGTCATTGTGCACAAATTAAAAGGATGAAGCAGATGTTGTCTGACTATGGTGTACCAAGTGGAGCACTTACAGTGTACTGTGACATTACAAATGCTATCAATATATCAAATAATCCAATTCAGCACTCAAGGATGAAACATATAGACATTAGACATAATTTCATTCGAGAACTTGTCGAAGATGGAAAAGTGACATTGAAATACTTATCTACTGAGAATCAGCTGGCTGACATATTTACAAAAAGTTGCAAAAAAGTTTGAGTTCCTACGTAGGGCTCTTGGTTTATGTTGCACTTGAAAGCATAAGGACATGTGTACTTATATGTGTAAGTACACATTAAGAAAAAAAAAAAAAAAAAAAAAAAAAAAAAAAAGGGGGACCCGAATCGTTCAGCTTTGGAGGAAGGTGAAAATTTTATTTGTATAAAGTCTAGGTTGGGGACGGTGGAAGAGTAAAGTTAAACATCCAAGTTTTGATTTTTATTTTCTCTCTTTGCCTATGGCTCGGGCAATCAATCACCTCCTTAGGAGATTGGCAAAACGATGAGAGAAGCAGAAGACCAGAACCTCTTTACGACCCTAAGATGGGGAGTCCACTAGCAGATTCCGACTCCTCAAGAAAGAGCCAAGGTACGAGAACCATCCCCTTGTCTTTGCCTTCAATACCTCCTCAAGATTATGATGAGTTCATCGATGATGGAGATTCGATGGCTCACTCACTAGAAGCCCTAGCGGCTGTTGCGGAGATGATTCTAGAGTTACCTGAACATGTCGCTAAACATAAGTTTGACTTCAGTGGCAGAATCTTTGAGCAAATTGTAAGAGTTCCAGAACAGTCAGAAAAGCAAGTGGAAAATGTCTCATATATACCTCTTTGATACATGGCATACTCAATATCCAATGGCCTGTTGGTCTTAATGAGTTGATCATAAGTCATGACATGAAGAAAAAACTAAGAGTTGATCATAAGTCATGACATGAAAAAAAACTAAGAGTTGATCATAAGTCATGACATGAAGAAAAAACGAAGAGTTGATCATAAGTCATGACATGAAGAGAAAACTAAGAAACAAGGCTAGGATTTTACTCAAGGGACAAAAATCACATGAAAATACTGAATGTGATGCATCAGTTTCTGACACCGAGGAGCCTCGGTCCACAGAGACACCCATAGAGATTGACTACCTACATGAAAAGGTTCCTTTGTCTTCTTCTATACTGTTGGAAGTCTAGCAAGTGCACTAGGTCAGCAAGTAATATAGACTTTTAGAGTCCAGATATCAATCCCACAGAGACCTTGATGAGAACTCAGTTTAAGCAAAGATCTTTCTATTGATTGACGTGAAGGGAAATTTGGGTTTTTGTTGAAAACTGAAAAGGAAAATAGAATTTAAAACTTCTAGAAAAAACTATTGGAGATGAGATGTTGGGGAAGAGTGTCAATCCCTCCTAGCTGTTAACATGTAAAATTCTGATTTTATAACTCAAATACCCTTACCTTGACTTAGCTTTTGAAAACCTGGTTACCCATATACAGGAAATAACTTTCACCTATTCTTTGAACTCCTTCTCAACCGGAACATTCAAATCCTAAGTGCATAAATATAAAAGCTTGAAGATTTACTCTCTCTTATTCAGAACAAGAGTTATAGAAGTCACATCACTTTTCAACTAGTCTCCTTCGAAACTGGAACAATCTAGTTTGAAAAACAAGTTATTTTAGAAAACAGGAATCAAATTACTGACTCAACTCTCTACTGAAATTTAACTTCTCAATCCGTACCTCATTAAATTCCAGAATTGAATTCAGATCAGAAATAACCAATGAACTCAGTTTCTAAAACAAAAGTAGGGTATTTTATTGCTATAAAATTTAGAATTCAAACACATAACAAACTAGGAGTTCATGACTTCCCCAACAGAGAGAGACTACTCCATAATAATAGAATAAATGCACAGTAAAAAGAATTCAATTACAGCCATGGAAATAAGAAGAAAACAAGTACAAAAAAACCCCCTTGAAGGACTGCCTTTGGCTTCTCTTGCACCTTGACTGAAATCGCTTCCTTCTCTCTCTCTCTCAACTCCAAACTAAATAAAAACCTAAACTACTGTATTTACAACTCAAAACTGGATGAAAACTGGATCTAAAACTCCATGCTAAAACTGGATGCTATGCTCTTTGCCTCGGATCTGCTTATATACTTGTTCTGCTGCCCATGCCATGTAAATTGCTCTCTGTCCAGGGGTATGAAGTACCCTTTCACGACCTCATAATTTTCTAAAATTACATATGGACATTCCTTTTGAAGTCCTTTCCATGCTCACGAAGTTTGAATCAATTCTGAGTTAGGAAACACAAGATATGAGGGAAGGAAGTTGCCTGATTTCTGCTGCAACTTCTGAGCGGGTCCACCACTTTGAAGATGTGAAACTCGAGAATCCTGGCTTGGATTGGCCCGAATTTTCGTGACAAGATCCTTTGTAGTACGAGGAACCTTCGTTCCAAGTTTGGCTTCAATTGGAATTGTGAAACTCCTTCTATGATCTTCCCAAAATTCGGATTTATCTGCTTCCATTGGCAGCAGATTCCTGTTTTGAATTAACTTCTTCTCTTGGACCATTCAATGCATCTGGAATCAAGTAAATTACCTTAAACTCTTCATGGGCACCTTCCTTAGACGTCTGAGACTCCTTCTCCCAAGTTTGGAATCGATTTTATTGCAGGTTCCCGAGATTTTCGTATTTTCAGCTACTGAGTCATCGGCGCGATCGCGCCGAATTTTGGTGCGAACGCGCCACAAAACTCGAAATCTGTCTAAGTTTAGAGACCGCTTGGCGCGGTCGCGCCAAAATGTGCTGCGATATGGCGCGGTCGCGCCAGTCCTTAGGGATTTTTCTTGGTCCCCGAATGGCAACTTCTCTTTCTGCTTTTAGCTCCCTTTGGCGCGGTAGCGCCCTCCAGTGGCCCGGTGGCGCTTCCTGTGGCGTGGTCGCGCCCATTCACATTCCCCACTCTTTATCTTTCATGACCGTTAGGTCGTTGGGCATTTTTGCACATTAATTTGAATTTCTGAGGATTTGTTTGGCGCGGTCGCGCCAGAGTCGGTGCGGTCACGCCGTTCTTCTTTTTTGCCTCTTTTGCTCATTTTCCATCTGTTTTAGCTCCAAATCCCATTTTTCTTCTTCTAACAGGTTCCTGAGACATAAAACATGTATTTTAGTTATATTTGTCACTTTTAAGCTCATAATCAACTCAAATTATGAATTTATTATCAATAATTCTTGCCTAAATAAGTGTCTTTTGGACACTTATCACAACCCCAAACTTAAACCTTTGCTTGTCCTCAAGCATACTCTGAACTAAACCAGATAGATATGTACAGACTAAGAAAAATCCAGTGACCATCCCTTTTGAATTTTTTAAAATAGATGCTTCACTCCCTTCCTAGTGATGGTTCTTCTTGCTTAGTCAAAACAGATTTTGAATTTTCTTCAAATTTTTCAAAGATGAACATGCCCATACAAGTGAGAAGTCTCAATTCAACTCCATAAGCTTACCATCAGTCCACTCTCCACTAACCTGAAGGAATTCTCAATTCTGATCAATAGGTCTATATGGGTTGTAATGAGGCATGGGTAATGGGTATGATGAAGATTTTTGGTTTTTCTTTTGGGTTTTATTCTCCTCCTCATATCCATTTTCCATTTTCCTGAGCATGAATTGAATTTGTGAGTTTTCCTCCAAGCTCTTCTACCCCAAACTTATTCTTTTGCATTGATCCCACATTTTTTTCTTTTTCCTTCATTTCCTTTTCTTCTTCTTCCCATGTATCTTTTTCTTTGGGTTTTGTCCAGAGTCCAGCTTACCTTGCCAGTTGACTCAGAGTCCCTAAACTTGCTGAGGCCCGAGACCCAGTGCACACACAAGGTGGCCTTTCCCATAACTCACCCTCAACCTTTTCTTTCTTTTTCTTTGGCTTTGTTTGGAGTCCAGCTTACCTTGCCAGTTGACTCAGAGACTCTAAGCTTGCTGAGGCCCGAGTCCCGGTGGACACACAAGGTGGCCTTTCTCCTACTCAGCCCAGAACTCTCTTTTTTCTCTCTCTTGCTCCTTCTTCCCCTTTCCAAAAAAATATTTTTGTACTCTTCATCCATCCCTCCTTATAACTTCAAAATCTTTATCCATGCTCATTCAAACCGAACACTTCAACAATTTGGAGAATCATGGGTAAGGAAGAAACAAGTTTATTTATCACTAAGGCTGGTTCATGTAGCATGGGACATTGAAACAAAACAGGGATCTTTTTGGCTCAAAGGTTTTGACAAAAGGTGATGCAACTTGTGAATTAAAATGGGTGGCTTTGAAAAAGCTCAAACGATTTTTTAACAGGTGCCTAAATCACCTCAGAATTTTGAAAACCTTTCTCTGTTTCGCCTCGAATTTTCCTCAGGTTGGTTCTAGTGATTGAAATCAACTTGCTCACTTGTACCTTGTTTTCGAAAACTGTTTTTAAAGAAAAATTCTCATCCATTCAAGACTAAGCATCTAAACTAATATATTTTTCCTGAAAGTGAATCATGCTATTCATATGATCAGGGGTTTTTACTGGTATTTTTCAAAGTCTCTATTGGATTTTCTGGTGAAGTTTTGAAAAAATAGTGCTTTCAGATCCATGCATGAAGAGTATCCCACCCCAAACTTAAAAACATGCTTTGTCCTCTAAGCAGCAATAAACATAGGGGTGATAGAGATACTTCCCTGACTTTCTGGGTGGATTGAGGTTGGATGGATCTCCCTTTGTGGCTCTTGCATTCCGCTCTCATGGGTTAGTGATAAAAATTTGCATGATTTTGAGCAATTGAAAATGAAAAGTGACTAAAAGTGTCTCTCAGGCATAAAATGTATGTTAAGAAGAATACCTGCAGTGGAGGTTCTGTTGCCGCACCTCTGTAGTGGCCAAATCTCACTATACCAAGTGGCGTGGCCGCGCCAAAATTTGGCACGGTAGCGCCGATTAATTCCAGGAAATCTTCACATTCAGAATGCAATTTTCAATATTTCCACTTTGGACAGGTTTGTATCAGTGATAAGCAGATGCATAGTCAATTTTTCACATTTTCATTGGAGGAATTATGAAAAACATGCTTTGAGACAAATTTGAGAGAAAAAGCATAATTTCATTAATATGAATGGAGATTGAGTACATATTAATAAAATTACTTTAAATCACACTCTCAGATAAAAGCACACACAAAGCAAGCTCATACAAAATTTTTCAGAAAGAAAAAAATATAAAAGAACTAGCAAAAGCTAAAAGTTCTTATTCTTCTTCTTCTTCCTTTTTCTAGTTTTGAGTTCTTAATTTTTTTGTGTTTTTATGGTTTTTTGAAAGTTGTAAATATTTAATCTAACCCTATTCCTATCCTAGGTCTATGTAAAGAAATCAAAATCTCATTCAAAATTAAACAAGTCCTAAAATTTTTAAAAAAAAACTATCCTAACCTTCTCAAAAAAAAAAAATTCCAGCAATTTCAAAAACTCCTACTCCTATTATTTACACTACCTCCTGATCCCTGTGATCTGATCCACCAGGATCGAATGGAAATTGGAACCATCCATGCTTTAGGGTGTTTTTGACTTTTGAGTGTGTTGCATGGTGATTCAAACTTGTGAGTAAAGAGCTGGTCACTCTTTCCTTTTTCTAGTTGGCTTCTAACTTGTTTTGCTCATTTATTTTTAGCCAACTTTTCTTCACACTGCCCAGACCTAATAAAATTTTAATTTCAACTTTTATGGGTGGTTTATAGGGCTGGATAATGAAGAAATCTATATCTAATGAGAGGAAAGAATGTTCATTAACCTTGGTGTCCTCTATCCTAACCTCTTTATGCTCTTCAAGGGGTTTCTCTTCTTGTTCTACCCCATCCCCTTCTTTCTCTTTTTCATCTTCTTCTTTTTCCTTCATGATCTTTTCATCTTCTCCCTCTTGAAGTTTCTGAAAATAACTCTCAACTCTCTCCGCTGTATCTTCCTCTATGTGTTCTGCAGTAACCCATGAGTTAGAACAAGAAGAGCTAGATGTATCCCTCCATTTAGGTTCATCATCAGAACACAGCTCATGAAAACGTAATTCAGCATTCATGTTTTTTATCAATTCTTGCTTTAGCTGATGTTCTAGATTATCAGATTCAGTTCTCATGGATGGATGAAAAATATGAATCCATGGCTTAGAACTATTAATGCCTTCTAAACTAGGTTGTTCCTCAGGTGGATTTAACATTTTATCTGTTTTGGCACAATAGTAATCCACTAGAGTGGCCAACCTAGACAAGTCTACTTGAGGCTGAAGGGGAGATGAATGGTGATAAAAATGATCATGATACATAGGAAGGTGCTCATACCTGAACATGGACGATTGCCCATGTGGCCAATTTTCCTGCCAATCATTCTTAAAATACTGATTTTCATATTGCCTAGAAAAATAATCATCATGCTCTCTTTTACAGGAATCATTAGGTTCATTATCAACAACAAAACATGATAGATCAGAATTCCACCTTCTTTGATCATAATCAGAAGATGCATATGGTTGGGGAAATTTCCAAATTGAGTTAGGATAGGGAGTTACCTCATTCTGCACGAAATTCCACCTCTCTTCTGTGTGCATGAAGTTAGACCATTCCATTAAAGCTTACAAGCCATAGATCATAGTTACCTGATTACTCTTTCCTGGTTCCGGATCGATTTCAGCATGTGGCTCACCATTAATTCTGGTTTCATGCACTGATCCAAAATATCCTGAAAAGATAGAATAAAAATAATTTAATCTCAATCAACAAATTAAAATTCACATAAACTTACTCTCAATTCAATGGTCCCTGACAACGGCGCCAAAAACTTGTTGGGTGTCTAGCAAGTGCACAAGGTCAGCAAGTAATATAGACTTTTAGAGTCCAGATATCGATCCCACAGAGACCTTGATGAGAACTCAGTTTAAGTAAAGATCTTTCTATTGATTGAGGTGAAGGGAAATTTGGCTTTTTGTTGAAAACTAAAAAGGAAAACAGAATTTAAAACTTCTAGAAAAAACTATTGGAGATGAGATGTTGGGGAAGAGTGTCAATCCCTCCTAGCTGTTAACATGTAAAATTCTGATTTTATAACTCAAATACCCTTACCTTGACTTAGCTTTTGAAAACCTGGTTACCCATATACAGGAAATAACTTTCACCTATTCTTTGAACTCCTTCTCAACCGGAACATTCAAATCCTAAGTGCATAAATATAAAAGCTTGAAGATTTACTCTCTCTTATTCAGAACAAGAGTTATAGAAGTCACATCACTTTTCAACTAGTCTCCTTCGAAACCGGAACAATCTAGTTTGAAAAACAAGTTGTTTTCGAAAACAGGAATCAAATTACTGACTCAACTCTCTACTGAAATTTAACTTCTCAATCCGTACCTCATTAAATTCCAGAATTGAATTCAGATCAGAAATAAGCAATAAACTCAGTTTCGAAAACAAAAGTAGGATATTTTATTGCTATAAAATTCAGAATTCAAACACATAACAAACTAGGAGTTCATGACTTCCCCAACAGAGAGAGACTACTCCATAATAATAGAATAAATGCACAGTAAAAAGGATTCAATTACAGCCATGAAAATTAGAAGAAAACAAGTACAGAAAAACCCCCTTGAAGGACTGCCTTTGGCTTCTCTTGCACCTTGACTGAAATCGCTTCCTTGTCTCTCTCTCTCAACTCCAAACTAAATAAAAACCTAAACTACTGTATTTACAACTCAAAACTGGATGAAAATTGGATCTAAAACTCCATGCTAAAACCGGATGCCTTGCTCTTTGCCTCGGATCTCCTTATATACTTGTTCTACTACCCATGCCATATAAATTGCTCTCTGTCCAGGGGTATGAAGTACCCTTTTTCGACCTCATAATTAGCTAAAATTACATAATGACCTTCCTTTTGAAGTCCTTTCCATGCTCACGATGTTTGAATCAATTCTGAGTTGAGAAACTCGGGATATGAGGGAAGGAATTTGCCTAATTTCTGCTGCTAACTTCTGCACGGGTCAACCACTTTGAAGATGTGAAACTCAAGAATCCTGGCTTGGATTGGCCCGAATTTTCGTGACAAGATCCTGTGTAGTACAAGGAAACTTCGTTCCAAGTTTGGCTTCAATTGGAATTGTGAAACTCCTTCTATTGTCTTCCCAAAATTCGGATTTATCTCCTTCCATTGGCATCAGATTCCTATTTTGAATTAACTTCTTCTCTTGGACCATTCAATGCATCTGGACTCAAGTAAATTACCTTAAACTCTTCGTGGGCACCTTCCTTAGACGTCTGAGACTCCTTCTCCCAAGTTTGGAATCGATTTGATTGCAGGTTCCCGAGATTTTTGTATTTTTAGCTACAGAGTCATCGGCGCGGTCGCGCCGAATTTTGGCGCGGACGCGCCACAGAACTCGAAATCCGTCTAAGTTTGGAGACCGCTTGGCGCGGTCGCACCGAAATGTGCTGCATTATGGCGCGGTCGTGCCAGTCCTTAGGGATTTTTCTTGGTCCCCGAATGGCAACTTCTCTTTCTGCTTTTAGCTCCTTTTGGCCGGTAGCGCCCTCCAGTGGCCCGGTGGCGCTTCCTGTGGCGCGGTCGCGCCCATTCACATTCCCCACTCTTTGTCTGTCATGACCGTTAGGTCGTTGGGCATTTTTGCACATTAATTTGAATTTTTGAAGATTTGTTTGGCGCGGTCGCGCCAAAATCGGCCTGGTCGCGCCAGAATCGGCGCGATCATGTCGTTCTTCTTTTTGGCCTCTTTTGCTCGTTTTTCCTCCGTTTTAGCTCCAAATCCCATTTTTCTTCTTCTAACGGGTTCCTGAGACATAAAACGTGTATTTTAGTTATATTTGTCACTTTTAAGCTCATAATCAACTCAAATTAGGAATTTATGATCAATAATTCATGCCTAAATAAGTGTCTTTTGGACACTTATCATATACCACTCAGAGTTGTTCATATCGACAGTACCCTAATGGCTGTAGTGGGTTCGACACAACAAATTGCATCTACGATGTGTACTGTGTCGAGACAGCAGTACTGATTTTTATGGAAGTTCCTTATGTGGCTCCAGAGATTGTCTCTTTACCAGCACCTACTCAGCCGTCTGGATCAGCTCCATCCATCACTAGAGTGTCCAAGGGTTCAAGATCAGAGCCCTCAGCAGACATGAACAACTTGCAAAATTACCCAGTGCATCCGATCAAATGACTTACGATTTTCTTATCCCACTGTTGCAGAGTGTGAAAAATAAGATGGGTGATTTAGTACAAAATCACAACTTTCTCAAGAATGAGATAAAACTTCTAAAGTATGTCACTTCACAGAGAAGCCAACCACCCTCATCTCAGTACAGGATCTATGCGTTGCACCAGTCTTTTTTACAAATAAGGGGAAAAGTACAACGACAAACTTAACTTTGTGATTTTCCTTACCACTCATTTGTATGTTTTTGCTTTGTTGCTTAAATACTGGCTGGGACGTGTGAATAAAGGGTATTAGTACAGTTGACAGTTGGTATGAAAATGATATGTATATGTGATAATCGTGTGCTAGTACCGTTGACAGTTGATAGGTGATGTGTGGACATATGGTTGTTTGTCATATTGTTGTGGAAGATGGCATGATTATAGACCTATGTGCACTCTCTTGCTAATTTATCAGAACCTGTTTATTTGAAGAATTGGGTGTTCACTTATGAGAAAGTATTCAAATATAGAATTCAAAATAGTTATATACTACTTAACTTGATTCAGAATGAATGTGAACATGTGGATTGGTATTATCAAGTGGTTTCGTCAAAAAGAACCAAAAGGGGGAGAATGTTGGTGGAGAGATATGTGGTTGGCTGATTATGACAACACACATTTTGGCCAAGAGTCCTAGTTCAAGTGAAAGATGGATAACAAGAGTTAGAGTCTATAAGTTTCCTAGTTGATATAGAAAAACATTTAGTACAGGACATCATCAATGATGAAGATGGCAGCAAAAGTGACGTCTATTGCAGTTAGGACTTCTCTCTCGATGATGTGGCTAAGTCAGAAAAAGACTCAATATACCCTAAAGATATATATAGCAAATTGTGTGATGGATTAGGGTTATGCAGAATCTGAATGATACATAACAAGAGTGACTTTGAGGGGGAGTTTGAAGAGATGACGATCGTACTTACTTCTGGAGTATGAGCATGTTCATTGGAGGTAATCAAGAGATCTATAAGTTTACCATTGAAGCTATTGACCATCGTAATAGTATTCTCATCCTAAAAAGACTACGTGAAGAAATTCCCTGGTGATAAGTAACACACTAAGGGGGAGACGTAATGTAGGGGTATCGAAGGGCTTCTGTTTAGGTGTGGAAACAAGAAGCTTGTCTAGGAGAGGTTGTTGTTCGAGTCCTTGCGAGGAGGAGAACTTATTGTTGTAAGTGTGTTCATTGAACTTCTGTAATACTATCTCCAGTGGATTTTGATACCTTGGGCCGAATGCCCTGCTGAGTAGGAACGATTGGTTCCGAACTGTGATAATAAAGTGTCGTTGTGTTTGTGTTTTATAAATATACCGATAAGTATAATTACATCGGTCCTCGGGTGTAAGTATTATACCCGATGACATATGTACAAAACGTTTGGATGAGAAAAGGTTTGAGTTCCTACTTGGGGCTCTTGGTTTATGCTGCATGTGAAAGCGTAAGGACGTGAGTACTTATATGTGAAAGTACACATTAAGAAAGATGATAAGTGTCTAAAAGACACTATTTTATGCATGAATTAATGATCATAAATCCCCATTTTGAGTTGATTATGAGCATGAAAGTAACATATATAACTAAAATACATGTTTTGTGTCTCAAGTATAAGGTGAATGAAGAAAATCTGGATTCTGATGGAAAATTAAGTAAAAATGAGCAAAAATAAGCCAAAAAGAGAATGGCGCGACCACATCGATTCTGGCGAGACCGCGCCGGGAAAATGTTAAAAAATTCAAATAAATGGCAGAAATTCCCAACGGCTAGCAAGGCCTAAAAGAGGACAATTCGGGAATGTGAAATTGCGCGACCGCCCCTCAAAGGGCGCTACCACGCCAGGAAGAAGGCGCTACCTGTGGCGCTGGCGCGCTTAACAGTTGCCTTACAATGAGTTCAATGTTCTAATTCGGGAAGTCGGCAAAGATTCTAAGGAGTGGCGCGACCGCGTCAAATCGACAGCCAAATATGGTGTTGCCGCGCCATTTTTTTTCTTCCTCAGTACGGACCGAAAGGCCGCCTCTAGTCTTAGAAAGAATTATGCTCCAGTGGCGCGACCGTGCCATTTTAAAGAAGAATTTCGGCGCGACCGCGCCGATGACTCTACAAACGTAAATTACGGAAATCTCGGGATTTTGACTACCAATAAAGCCCAAACTGGGGAGAAGAAGTCCTAATTGCCTAAGGAAGGTATCCACGAAGATTTTAAGGAAATTGGCTCGAGTCTAGATGCATTGAATGATAAAAAAGGAGAAGTTCCACACAAAGAAGGAAACTGCTGCCAGAAAAAAAGAGAAAATCCGAGTTTTGAGAGAACTATATCTGGAGTTCCTGTGTTCCAATCGAAGCCTGATTTGGACTGAATATTCCTGAGGATATTAAGGATCATATGACGAAAATTCAGGCAAGTCCAAGTCAAGGTTCTCGAGTTTTAGATCTTCAAAGTGGTGGACCCTATGCTGGAATTGGCAGCTGAATCAAGCAACTTCCGCACATCATATCTCTAGTTTCCCAACTTAGATTGAACTCAAATTTCGTGGGAAAGGCAAGAACCACAGAAGGAAGGTTCGTATGTAATTTCAACCAATTCTGAGGTCGGGAAAGCATAATTCATACCCCTGGACAGAGACCAATTTACAAGTTATGGGCAGAAGCCCAACTATAAATAGAGGTCCGAAGCAGATAACAAATCATCTAGTTTTCAGTGTTCTAAATTCAGTTCTTAGTTTGTTTTTCTTGTTCTTTTAGTTAGTTTGGAGTTGGGAGAAAGTCCAGAGGAAGTCTTGCACGACCTCTTGGAACTTTAGAGAGAGAGAGAAGAGATTTTAGCCAAGGCAAGAGTGGATACTAAGGCAGTCCTGAAAGGGGGTCTTCTGTTCTTATTTTTTTTTCATGCTCATGGCTGTAATTGAATTCTCTTTGTGTGTTTATTTTATTAGCATGGAGTAGTCTCTCTTTGTTGGGGAAGTCATGAACTCCTAGTTGTTTTATGTTTGAATTTTGAAGTTTATAGCAATAAAGTATCCAGTTTTTGTTTTAGAATACGTGTGTAATGCTTATTTCCAATATAAATTGATAGCTGAAGTTTAACGAGGTTCGAATAGAGAAGTTAAGGTTCAGTAGAGATTTAGGTTAGTTATATGATTCTCTGTTTTCTAAAACAACTTGTTTTTCTAACTAAATTGTTCCAGATTGTGATGGAGACTAGTGGAAAGCAATGTGACTTTTTCTAACTCTTGTTCTGAATAAGAGAGTTGATTTTCAAGCTTTTATATTTATGCACCTAGGACCTGAATATTTTCGGATTGTGATGGAGTTCAAAAAATAGGTGAAAGTTATTTCCTGTATATGGGTAACCAGGTTTTCATAAGCTAAGTCAAAGTAAGGGTACTTGAGCTATAAAATCATAATTCTGCATGTTAACAACTAGGAGGGATTGGCACCTTTCCCCAACATCTTATCTCTATAAGTTTTTCCAGAAGTTTCAAATTCTGTTTTCTTTTTTAGTTTTCAACAAAAACCCAAATTTCCTTCATCTCAATCAATAGGATAAGTCTGCTTAGATTAGGCTCTCATCAAGGTCTCAGTGGGATCGATATCTGGACTCTCAAAGTCTATATTACTTGCTGACCTAGTGCCCTTGCTAGACACCCAACAAAAGACGAAACAAAAAAAAGGGAGATCTGAATCATTGAGCTTTGGTGGAAGGTGAAAATTTTATCTATTTAAAGTCCAGGCTGAGGAAGGTGAAAGAGTAAAGGTAAACATCCAAGTTTTGATTTTTATCTTCTCTCTTTTCCTGCGGCTCAAGCAAGCAATCACCTTCTTAGGAGATTGGCGAAACAACGAGGAAAGCAGAAGACCAGAACCTCTCTGCGACCCTGAGATGTGGAGTCCACTAGCAAATTCTGACTCCTCTAGAAAAAGCCAAGGTACCAGAACCATCACCCTGTCTTTGTCCTCAATACCTCCTCAAGATGATGATGAATTCATCAATGATGGAGATTCTATGGCTCACTCGCTAGAAGCCCTAGTGGTTGTTGCGGAGATGATTCCAGAGTCACCTGAACATGTCGCTGAACACAAGTTTGACTTCAGTGGCAGAATCTTTGAGCAAATTGTAAGAGTTCCAGAACAGTCAGAAAAGCAAGGGAAAAATGTCTCATATTTCCCTCTTTATACATGGCATACTCAATAGTCAATGTCCTATTGGTCTTAATGAGTTGATCATAAGCCGTGACATGAAGAAAAAACTAACGAACAAGGCTTGCATTTTACTCAAGGGACCAAAATCATAACAAAATATTGAATGTGATGCATCATTTTCTGACACCGAGGAGCCTTGGTCCACAGAGACACCCATACAGATTGACAACCAACATGAAAATATTCCTTTGTCTTCCTCTATACATCTCAGTGTTGTTCATACCGTCAATACCCTAATGGCAGTAGTGGGTTCGACACAACAAATTGCATCTACAATATGTACTATGTCTAAGACATCTGCCCCGATTTCTATGGAAGTTCCTCATGTGGCTCCAGAAATTGTCTCTTTAGTAGCACATGCTCAGTCATTTGGATTAGCTCCATCTATCATTGAGTGTCCCAAGGTTCAAGATCACAACCTTCAGTAGACATGAGCAACTTGCAAAATTTTCCAGTGCATCCAGGTTCTTAGCCTTCAAATATTTCTTTTGATCAAATGACTTATGATTATCTTATTCAATGGTTGCAGAGTGTGAAAAATGAGATGGATGATTTAGTACGAAGGCACAACTTTCTCAAGAATGAGGTAAAACTTCTAAAGTATCTCACTTCACAGAGAAGCCGGCCTCCCTCATCTCAATACAAGATCTATGAGTTGCACCAGTCTTTTTTACAAATAGGGGGAGAAGTACAACAATAAACTAAGTGGTTTTGTCAAAAAGAGCCAAAGGGGGAGAATGTTGGTCGAGAGATGTATGGTTGGCTGATTATGACAACACACACTTAGGCCAAGAGTCCTAGTTCGAGTGAAAGACGGATAACAAGAGTTAGAGTCTATTAGTTTCCTAGTTGATATAGAAAAACACTTAGCACAGGACGTCATCAATGATGAAGATGGCAGCAAAAGTGAAGTCTATTGCTGTTAAGACTTCTCTCTAGGTGATGTGGCTAAGTCAGAGAAGGACTCGATATATCCTAAAGATATATATAGCAAATTGTGTGATGGATTTGGGTTACGTAGAATCTGAATGATACATAGCAAGAGTGACTTTGAGGGGGAGTTTGAAGAGATGACGATCGTACTTACTTATGGAGTTGAGTATATTCATTGGAGTTAATCAAGAGGTCTACAAGCTTACCATTTAAGCTATTAATCATCGTAATAGTATTCTCATCCTAAGAAGATTGCCTGAAGAAACTCCCTGGTGATAGGGAACACTCAAGGGGGAGACTTAGTGTGGGGGTATCAAAGGACTTCTGTTTAGGTGTGGAATCAGGAAGTTTGTCTAGGAGAGGTTGTTGTTCGAGTCTTTGCAAGGAGGAGAATTTATTACTGTAAAAGTGTTCATTGAAATTCTACAATACTCTCTCTGGTGGATTTTTATACCTTGGGCCGAATGCCCCACAGAGGAAGAGTTGTTGGTTCCAAACTGCAATAACAAAGTGTTGTTGTATTTGTATTTTATAAGTATATCGATAAGTATAATTACACCGATCCTCAGGTGTAAGTACACTCTTGCATACACTAACATAGTTTATTACGATTTCACATGCCATAAACAATCACCCTCAAAAGGTCCCCTGCTGATCGTCTCTTCTTCTTCGCCCATGTCAGTCTCATGAAGATTGCGTTAGCTTCAGTCGTATCAAATATCAACACCAAATTAAGTAGAATATTATGGACGGCAAAATATATCCGTGCAAAACAGAATATATATATATATATATATATATATATATATATATATATATACAAGGATCGAAAAGTAAAATTAACAAATTTATAAGATGAAACGACCAAAAGTAAAAGGCTGCTGCAGAAGTAAATAATTATGGAATCATGAGGTTTTATTTCGTACATTAATTTATGCAGCACCGTCACATGTGAGACACACCCCAAATAAAATAAAGCAACGTTGCAAAATTATTGCTCCAATCTCTAATTTGCATTACTAGTAGAGACAAACACCATCCACTAGTCAAATAAAAGCATAATATGCCTAAAATAAAGAGCTATATATATTAGATCCATCCAACTTAAATTTATGACATGCAGACGTCCTCCTCAATCGTCAGGAGCAATTAATGAGGTCTTGGGACAAGAACAAGAGATTTCTTATTGAAATTCCCAGTAAACTCTAGACGTGTGTTCAGAAGTGTACTTACCGTAAGTCCTGAAGTGTACTTACTGTAATTATTGTAAACGTTAAGCGTGAACGCAGGAGTGTACTTACACCCGAAGACTGGTGTAGTGACACTTAGAGTTACTCTTATGAACAGGGAGGACACAGCACAAATTGATATCGCAGTTCGGAACCAATCGTTCCTAATCTGCGGGGCATTCGGCCCAGGCTACCAAAATCCACTAGAAAGAGTATTACAGTAGTTCAACGGAATAACTTACAGTAATAAGTTCTCCTCCCTGCAAGGATTCGAACAGCAGCCTCTTCCTGGTCTAACTTCTGTCAACACACTTCCACAGAAGCTATTTGATACCCACACACAAGGTCTCCCCCATAGTGTGATCCCTCTCACCAGGGACTTTTTCCACGAAGGTTTCTCAAGATGAGAACATCTATTACAATGGTCAGTTGCTTCTTGGAAAGCCAATAGACCCTTAATCAGCTTCTGTAACAAACATACATCATCAAAACTAGCACCTTGAAGATGTGAACTTCATAACATGTTACGCATTGCTCCCCCTCAAACGCGTCTCTCCTTGATCCTTGTTAATCACTGCGTAACCCTATTTCAGCACATCATATGCTATTAATACATTAGGGTTTTTATCATGTCTAAATCAGTCTTTTGACTTATCACATCCTCTATTACTTTCCTATCTCAACTAGGAAACTCTATCAAGCTTATCACCAGTAATATTGCATGCTGATTTCTTTCCTATGGAGTTTAGGAAACTTAATACTTCATGAGTCCAGATATTCACGCTTCATGAATAGACTGTTGACTTGGTCAAACTTACGTTTTGTCATAAAATAGACAATCACGCTTCTATGCACTAACATTCTCCCCCTTTGGATCTTTTTTTTAAAACTCCCTGATAACCTTGACTAGCACACGTCACAATCATTGTTCAACATACACTCTGAAATCAGCTATAACACAACTTTCTGATGAACCTGATCCATACATATCATCAACATTGTTTCACATCCATTCTGAAATCAATTGCATCTAATCTGAGTTCCAAGATTCTTCAAGCATACAAATCTTTAAGAGCACAAATTCTCATGGAAACACACAAATCCGAATGCACATATCATTCATCTATCCTTATCACATCAATCCTTCACACAGCAAGCACCAACTAAAAAATCGCTTCACCATCTCATAGGTTGCAAAAATAGAAGACATCACAAACATAATCTGAGTTACTGATTGCTTAAGCATTCAATTCCACAAAACATACCACAACCAAACCAAGCATCATTCCACATCACAACTATCTTTCACCACTAGCAAGATGCCAACGACTATCACTACAACAGAATCACAAGGGTATAACTTTCACAAGTTATTATCATCTTTTTCCCCCCCTTTTTGTCAAAAAAAAATTGCAACTCACCAATCCTCTAGTGGGAAGATGGAGGCTGGCTGATCTTGGAAATGAGAAACTTGACAAGTCTCATGTCATTTTTAAGAAAATTCTGTCGCCGGACTAAGTCATTCATCTCATTCTTTACACCCTGCAACCTCCTAGTCAAATACTCAAGAGTCATCTGATCGGTGGAAATACCTGAGGACGAGGAGCCTTGCAATACAGGCCGTGCTGGAGGAGAGCTGAGACTAGTGGCAGTGTCCATAGATGGTGGAGGTATGAGAACTGAATCTGATGTAACCGCCAGGGGATGCACTTCTGGGTGATTATCCGGACCCTCATGCACAGACATATCCTCAATATGCTCATCTCGCAAAAGCGATGGTGCCTCAGATACAGATGTAACAGGTGCAGCACTCACTACAGTCATAAGTGTACTGTTAGTGACAATTGCACTCAATGATACAGACACAGCAGGTGCAGTACACACAGCAGGCATAGGTGTACTGACTGTCTTAGTTTCACTTACTGATACAGATGTGAGCGAAGGGAGCATCTCACTGCTACTAAACACTGCCCCCGTTGGCTGAGCCAGATCACCCTCGGCAGGGGTGGTAACCATATCAGTTCCAGATACCTGTTCTGTAGTCGAAAGGCTTGTCTTGTTGCGTAGTTTATTCTTTTTGCTATGGACCGGAATCAACTCTGTGAGACCAACTGATTTTTGCTTGTTCAAAATTCCGTGAATCAACGAAGGGAAAGTGAGACACCCCTGCTTATCTGTCTGCTCAGTGACTTTGATAATCTGTTCATAAATCCTCCCACATAAATCTTGTCTCTGCTCCGTGCCTATCCTGTACAGAAAATCCAGCATACTTCTATGGACAGTTCCTCTGTGGGTAGTGGGTATCCAGTTCCAAATTGCAAATTTGTGTAAGGCTGAATACTTTGGGGTTAGTTTCGAAGCTGGGAAAACATGAGAGGCTGGCCACATTGTGATATGTCCGCCGGTCAATTCCTTCAACATACTCTCATCATCCATTTCGTCGGGCTCAGTGTGACATAATGGAAGTCCAAGGTATTCAGCTATCTGAGATACACCAAAATCATACCAATGGCCTCTGACATATACTTGACAGCTTAGACTGTGTCGTGATCTGTGCAGATTCGCATAAAATTCCTGTACCACGGAGGGAGTGTATGGTGCAATATGAGTGACTGTCCGCATGAAACCCAAATGGTTAAGCAGAGGAAGAATGATTTGGAATTCTTCTAAGGTCAGCTCCCTTTCTGGACGAAACTCCTTGATTACAGTCAGGAAACGCTTCTCAGCAGCTGTGTCTGTAAATTTGTCATTTTTTGATTTTGCTGACTGCATGAGCTTCTTCTTACTCTGTCTTTTACCCTCTGTTTATTGACCCGTAGCACGTGTGACCCCCTTCGCTTTCTCTGCACTGGCAAAACGCTGCTGTTGTTTCTCAACCACTTGGACTGACTCATGGAAAGTAGACAAATCAACCTCTGCTTCCTCTTCTTCATCGTCGAGTCGAATTGGGGAATCACTTGGTCGCATACCTGGGACAATTTTGTATCTTTGCAAAATAGTTGATTCACGAAGACGTGTTCGCCGGTCCGACACTTGAGGAGCCTTACGTTTTTGCGAGATTATAGGTAACCTATCTTCATCTTCTTCATCACTGCTCTCCACAACCCTACTCAGAGAGCGACGAGGTACACTTCTGTGTATTGTTCGTTTGTGTGACCCAATACCATCAAGAAACTGCTTAAGAGTAACATTGTCGTCCATCAAGCCCGGTGCATCTGCCTGGGAGAGTCTTTCCGTAGCCGCAGCTAGAGTTTTCAATGATGACGTTACAGATTTCTCATAATCTACATTGTCTTCACCATTCAAAGAAGAAGCTGAAATCAACGAGGGAGTGGATGAACTCGTACCTTGGTTGTTGCTTGGCGAGGCGGAATCGTCAGTCAGTATAGCCATTTGGAGAGCTCGACGTCACGGTAAGATTTCTCCTTTACCTTCCTTCCTCCCGAAAGTCGAACTGTGGGTTTGAAATCAACCAAAGATGGCATTTTTAACTTTACCTTTTCACTCTTCCGAAACCACAAAATCGGGTTTTTTTTTTTTTTTTTTTCTTTTCTTTCAGTGTACGTACATGTCAAAGTACAGTAACTGGTACTCTGTCAAACACAGCAAAGTCCTAGAGCTCCACGAAGGAACTCAAAATGTTTTGCATCCAAGCTTTTAGTGAATATATCTGCCAGTTGATTTTCTGTGGATAAGTACTCGAGATTAACTTTTCCTTCTTCCACTAGTTCTCGTATGAAATGGTGCCGAATATCAATGTGTTTAGTCCTCGAATGTTGCACAGGATTCTTTGAGATGTTTATGGCACTTGTATTATCACAATACACTGTAAGTACGCCATTCGGTACACCATAGTCTTCTAGCATTTGCTTCATCCACAAAAGCTGTGCACAACAACTCCCTGCTGCGATATATTCGGCTTCAGCAGTGGACAATGATATAGAGTTCTGCTTCTTGCTGTACCAGGACACTAGGTTAGTGCCTAGGTAAAAACAACCCCCTGATGTGCTTTTTCTGTCATCTGCATTTCCAGCCCAGTCTGCATCACTGTAACCTGCCAAAATATTACTAGTTACTGCAGCATACCAGAATCCAAGAGTTATCGTCCTCTTGACATATCTTATGATTCTCTTAACAGTTTTCACATGAGACTCCTTTGGTGCTGATTGAAATCTAGCACACAAACCCACACTATAGCATATGTCTGGCCGACTGGCAGTTAGATACAGCAAACTCCCAATCATGCTCCTATACAACGTTGGATCTGCCGGTGTGCCATTTTCATCCTTGCAAATTCGATCTGTTGTACTCATTGGTGTTCTCATAGCCTTAGCATCTTCCAAACCAAACTTCTTAACTAGATTTCTCGCATATTTTTCTTGTGAAATAAAGATACCATCAGCTCTCTGTTTTATCTGAAAGCCTAAAAAATAGGCTAATTCCCCTACCATACTCATCTTGAACTCTTCTTGCATGTGTTTGACAAATTGTCTTTGAGCATAGTCACTAGTGGATCCAAAGACAATATCGTCTACATAGATCTGAGCCAATGTGAGCTCATGATCTCTTCTCTTAATAAACAGTGTCTTGTCTACACCTCCTCTGGTGAATCCTTTAGAGCATAGGAACTGTGTCAGCCTTTCATACCACGCTCTAGGAGCTTGTTTCAGTCCATATAGCGCCTTGGTCAATCGATACACACAGTCTGGTTTATGAGGGTCTTCGAACCCTTTTGGCTGTTCAACATATACTTCTTCATTCAGGTACCCATTCAAGAACGCACTTTTTACATCCATCTGATGTAACTTTATCTTCATCATACTAGCAGTAGCAAGTAACAACCGAATTGATTCGAGTCTAGCAACAGGCGCAAAAGTTTCATCAAAATCAATTCCTTCAACCTGGGTGTAACCTTGTGCCACCAATCTGGCCTTATTTCTAATGACATTACCTTCCTCATCCGTCTTGTTTTTGAAAACCCACTTGGTACCAATGACATTTAAGTGTTCTGGACGAGGTACTAAGGTCCACACTTCATTCCTCTCGAATTGCTCAAGTTCCTCTTGCATGGCTTTTATCTAGAACTCATCTTTTAGAGCTTCTTCCATTTTCCTTGGTTCCACTACAGAGGTATAGCATACAAATTTAACCATATCTCCATAATTCTTTTTCTTACCTCTAGTCTTCATGCCTTCATGTATATCTCCAATTATTGCATCAGTAGGGTGATTCTTCTGCACTCTAATAGACGGTGCTTTTTCTGTAGTAATGGCGGTTTCACGGGCTCTGTAGAAGACACTCCCGTATCTTCTGGTGCACCTTCATGTGTCCCTGTAACTGTATCGACAGTTTCTTCATCCAGAATAAGAGTACTTGTCACTGCACTTGTTTCGTCTTTCTGGTTTTGAAGAACATGTTCTTGCTCATCATCTGACATTTTTAGATGCTCAGTTTGGTCAGCTACTTCCACATTCACAGCTTCAATGACTGTGTTTGTGTTTTTCAACAATACTCTGTACGCATGGCTGTTCCTGGAGTAACCTACAAAGATCCCTTTCGTACTCCTAGAATCAAACTTTCTCAGATGTTCACGATCTCGCAGATCCCTTCCGTACTCCAAGAATCGAACTTCCGTACTCCAGTGGTTGTTTGGTGGTAATACTTTTCAATGCAGGATGTGGAGTTCGATGCTGCTTGCCTTCCATACAACCTTTACACACACCCTCAATGGTTCCATTTAGGGTAGGCAATCCCCTGACAGCATCATACTTTATCAACTTCTGCAACCCTCTGAAGTGTATATGTCCAAGTCGCTTATGCCATAGTTGAGTAGTGTGCTCTTTAGTGTACTGACACTGATGAGACAGAACTATCTTATAGCAGTTGTCACCTGTTCGTGTCCCTTCTAGCACAGAAGTGTGACTTGCATCCAATACCTTACATCCAGTTTTGGTAAAATTCACATATAGGTTCTGGTCACACAGTTGACTGATACTAATCAAGTTTGCCTTTAACCCATTCACCAATAGTACATTCTTCAGTTTTGGAAGTCCTCTGACATTCAACTCACCTATTCCAATGACTGATCCTTTTCCCCCATCTCCAAAAGTAACTTGTCCACCATTTTCCTTTTGTAGATTTATAAGGAACTCACTACTGCCTGTCATATGTCTAGAGCAGCCACTGTCAAAATACCATATGCCATCAATGTCAGTTTTTCTTGCGGTATGAGCAGCAAACAAACTAAGATCCTTCTTTACCCAGACCAAATTTTGAACACTAGACTTAACTCCTTTAAAGTTTTCATTTCTTCTTCGAACTCTTTGTAGCTTGTAGCAATAGGGTCTGATATGACCATAGACCCCACAAAAATGACATGTAGGAATGAATCTTCTAACCTGTTTATAACGAGGTTGAATATGAGCTGGTGGCTGTGATGAACTAGCCACACTGTATCCCAGTCCATGTTTATTGTCCATTCTTGTCTCTTGAGTCAATATCTCATCCAATTGTTGTTTGCCTTTGTCAAACTTCACCCAAATCTCCTTTGCCTTTCTTAGTTCTTCTACTAGTTTCTGAATTCTTTCCTCCTTCTCATTTACTTTTTGTTTCTGCAGGTGATTTTCTTCACTTAAAGCATTGGTCTGTTCTCTAAACAGCCTTTCTTTCCTCTCTGATTCTCTGACCTCCTTTTCCTTTTCATCAAGTTGTTGTTTTAACATTGTCTTCTCTCTTTCCAAGACTCCAACTTGCTCTTTCAGAACATTAGTACTTGCAAGAACATCATCCCATTGCTTGATAATATTTTGCATTGTACCAATGTCATCCTCATTATCTGTCTCATCATCTGAAACTATTGACATATCTTGTAATCTTCTTTGTGCTGATAGTTCCATATTCACTGAAGTCTTCGCAGTGAATGCAACATAATTGCATTCTTCAACTTCTGAAGCTCTACTGTCATCACTCCAAGCAGCCACAAGCGACTTTTGCTTTCTCAAATAGGTGGGACACTCTGTTTGTATGTGCCCTCGTCCTCCACATTCATAGCAGGTTATGCTTTTGCTCTTGGTTGCTGAATCAGAACCACTTCCTCTCGACTTCCCTTCACCTGAAACAAAATTCTTCCTCTTGCTTTTTCTGATAAATTTGTTAAGTCCTTTAGCCAGGAAGGACACTTTTGCGTCTAGATCTGCTAAAGTGATGGTGGGAATATCTGACTTCTGGATTGGCAGAGTTACTTCATTACTCACAAGAGTCTGAAGTGCTACACTTTCTTTCTTAACATGTCTTACCGGATCACTTGACTCTTCATTCATCTCAAACGTTTTCAAAGATCTAATAAGTTCATCTAAAGTTATAGCATTTAAAGGCCTATTCTCTTCTATAGCAATTCTTTTCATCTTAAATTTTGAAGAGAGTGAGCCGGTACCTTTTTTTACCAGCTGATCTTGAGGTATCCTGTCTCCCAGATTTGCCGATTGATTGGCAATGTCTCTGATTTTTCCTTCGAATTCCAAGATCGTCTCATCTTCTCTCATCCTGATGAGTTCAAACTGAGTCATCAGCATCTGCAATTTTACTGCTCGTACGCTTTCAGTTCCTTCATCATGTACTTCCAATATCTTCCATGCTTCTTTAGCCGTGGTCCATGCAGATACTCTTCTGAATTGCTCTTCATCTGTTCCTCCAAAGATTGCATTTAATGCTTTGGAATTACAGTTTGCTAATTTCTCCTCCACTTCATTCCACTCTGAACTAGGCTTCACAACTCTTTTTACATCAGCATCTTTTCCGATTTCAACAGTTGGAGGTTCCCATCCCTCTTCAACAGACCGCCAGGCTCTTTCATCCTGAGCCTTGATATAGATCTTCATCTTTGCTTTCCAGTAAGCATAATTTGTACCGTCAAGTAGCGGTGGTCGTGTGTTTGAAGCCCCTTCCTTATGATATGCTGCCATCTTCCTTCACATCGAGTTTAAAAACACGTTTATCTCCAAACTAATCTGGAGCCCGCTCCGATACCACTTGAAATTCCCAGTAAACTCTAGACGTGTGTTCAGAAGTGTACTTACCGTAAGTCCTGAAGTGTACTTACTGTAATTATTGTCAACTTTAAGCGTGAACGCAGGAGTGTACTTACACCCGAAGACTGGTGTAGTAACACTGAGAGTTACTCTTATGAACAGGGAGGACACAACACAAATTGTTATCGCAGTTCGGAACCAATCGTTCCTAATCTGCGGGCCATTCGGCCCAGGGTACCAAAATCCACTAGAAAGAGTATTACAGTAGTTCAACGGAATAACTTACAGTAATAAGTTCTCCTCCCTGCAAGGATTCGAACAGCAGCCTCTTCCTGGTCTAACTTCTGTCAACACACTTCCACAGAAGCTATTTGATACCCACACACAAGGTCTCCCCCTTAGTGTGATCCCTCTCACCAGGGACTTTTTCCACGAAGGTTTCTCAATATGAGAACACCTATTACAATGGTCAGTTGCTTCTTGGAAAGCCAATAGACCCTTAATCTACTTCAGTAACAAACATACATCATCAAAACTAGCACCTTCAAGATGTGAACTTCATAACCTGTTACGCATTGCTCCCCCTCAAACGCGTCTCTCCTTGATCCTCGTTAATCACTGCGTAACCCTATTTCAGCACATCATATGCTATTAATACATTAGGGTTTTTATCATGTCTAAATCAGTCTTTTGACTTATCACATCCTCTATTACTTTCCTATCTCAACTAGGAAACTCTATCAAGCTTATCACCAGTAATATTGCATGTTGATTTCTTTCCTATGGAGTTTAGGAAACTTAATACTTCACGAGTCCAGATATTCACGCTTCATGAATAGACTGTTGACTTGGTCAAACTTACGTTTTGTCATAAAATAGACAATCACGCTTCTATGCACTAACACTTATGACCAGTGATCCCAAAGACCTCCGTCATATCCAGATCATCTTCACCGGCAGGCAACTCCCAGTCGAAGCGGTGGAGAACATTAGCTAGCACTATTTCGATTGTGGCAGTAGCAAAGGGAATACCAGGGCATCCCCTTCGGCCCGTACCAAAAGGAATGAGCTTGAAGTCCTGCCCTCTAAAATCCACCTCGGAGTCGAGGAATCTCTCCGGCAAAAACTTCTCTGCTTCCGTCCATATTTTGGGGTCTCTCCCGATTGCCCAGGCGTTGATAATGACCGGCGTGTTCACAGGTACATGGAATCCTTTGACTTTGGCGTCTTGTGTATTTTTCCTTTGGAGGAGGAGTGGCAGCGGTGGATGCAACCTCAGAGACTCCTTTATCACGCATTTCAGATACGACATTTCGTTAATTTCGTCTTCTGTAATTACTTTTGCTACGCTTCTTCTGATCTCTTCTTGAACCTTCTTCATGGCTGCCGGGTGTCTAATGAGCTCCGCTAGAGTCCACACAATGGCCGTGTAGGTTGTATCAGTCCCCCCAGCAAAATTGTCCTAACACATAAATATAGAAATTAAATTAAATAATTAAGAGTTAGTTTGCAAATGATACTCTACAAACCAGATAAAATGATTGAGAGAGAGCATATATATACTAGAATGACTGCTTTAATGTTATCTCTATCTAAAGTAACACCCATGGAGCGTTCCCTCTGAACTTCAAGCAGAATATCAACCAAGTCTACTTGTTCTCCATATTGTGCAGGGGAATTCTTCTTATCCTCCGCCATATGCTCTTCTATCACTTGCTCCAGACCGGTTAATCTTCCGATCCATGCAAGGGAAGGGAAGATGTCACCGATGTGGATGGTACCCAAGAGGATCAAAAGCTCTGTTAGGAGATGGTGAAAGTCACTTCCACCACGCAATTTTTCATCGTAGTACTTCTTTCCCAGAGCGATTCTGCACACAATATTGTTGGTGGTCGGAATTATGATTTTGCTCAAATCGATGGGAGTACCACAGGCTTGGGAGCTGATCTTCTCTACCATGCAACCAACTTCTTCTTCTCTCACACCCCGAAACGACTCCACCCTCTTAACACTCAAGACCTGGAGAACCAATATCCTCCTCACCTACAATTTATCACCAACGACTAGGGGTGGCAATGATTTGGATATATTCAATATCCAAATCAAATCAAATCAATATTTTTGTTATTGGATATCCATTACCAATCCAATAAGCGTATTGGACTCTTATCGGATATCCAATAAGAATCCCATAAGCTTATTGGATCCGTATTGGATATCCAATACAGATCCGTTAAGAAAAGAACCAGTTAAAATTAAAATTAAATTTTATATAATTAAATTAAAAATTAAATTGAAAAAAAATATAGAGAGAAAAACTTAGAGATAAAAAGAGAGAAAACATAGAGAGAGAAAGAGAGAAAACTTAGAGAGAGAAAGAGAGAAAACTTAGAGAGAGAAAGAGAGAAAACTTAGAGAGAGAAAGAGAGAAAACTTAGAGAGAGAAAGAGAGAAAACTTAGAGAGAGAAAGAGAGAAAACTTAGAGAGAGAAAGAGAGAAAACTTAGAGAGAGAAAGAGAGAAAACTTAGAGAGAGAAAGAGAGAAAACTTAGAGAGAGAAAGCGAGAAAACTTAGAGAGAGAAAGAGAGAGAAAGAGAGAGAAAGAGAGAAAACTTAGAGAGAGAAAGAGAGAAAACTTAGAGAGAGAAAGAGAGAAAACCTAGAGAGAAAGAGAGAAAACCTAGAGAGAAAGAGAGAGAACCTAGAGAGAGAGAAAACCTAGAGAGAGAGAAAACCTAGAGAGAGAGAGAACCTAGAGAGAAATAGAGAAAACCTAGAGAGAAATAGAGAAAACCTAGAGAGAGAGAAAACTTAGAGAGAGAAAGCAGAGGGGCCCTTCACCCAGCATGGCCCATCATCGGAAACCTCCACCTCTTCGGCTCCGACCTCATCCAAGTCAAATTTGCGAAACTCGCCGACGACTTGCTCCCCCCTTGGGAGTTACAGGGGAGGCTCCCCGCCAGATCCTTCTTGTCACGACGCTGCCGCAACGCTGCTGAGTGCCACCACCCACGATTTCCCTCCCGCCCCGGGCTTTTCCTCCCAACCACTTGCTCAACCTTGTTCTGGGCGCTTTACAGCCCCTCGTGGGCGCCGAAGCCGCAAGATTTCCACAAGGAGACCTCCCACCGCCGCGTTAGCTCCACGCCACGCCCGCGATAAGGAGACCTCCGCCGCTATCTCCGCCATAGCGCTGGCATGCAGGCCGGATCCCCGATGATGGTCAAATGCTTGCTCGAGACGGTGATGCGGATCATTTTGAGGATTGTGGGTGGCGGGAGGGACAAAGGATTCGTGGAAGCCGGAGAAACCCGAGAGCTGGTGGAGCTGGTGGGGGTTCTTCCGGGCAGTCTGAAGAGTCGGGAGGGAGGGGGAGAGTCGGGAGGGAGGGAGGAAGGAGGGGGGAGGGAGTGTCGGGAGGGGGGAGTCGGGGTCGGGCCGGCTTCGGGTCGGCTTCGGGTGCCATGATATCCATTAACCTATTGGATAAAATTCAAAATCAAATCATTCACAAATGAACATCCGATTAATAGCTTATCGGATATACGTTTATTAATGATTTGATTTGAATTTTTTGTTTTTGTTTTGAAGGTCCGTCTATTGCCACCCCCTACCAACGACGACACAAACTGATCACGAGGCTATGAATGAAGTGGTATTGGCCGGTACATGAAAATAAATAAATCATATAACTATATAATATAGAGGAAAGATCTGCTAATACAAATTAAGTAACCTGTCTCCAGTATTCGCCGTATGGGGCAAAAGCCACATCCCTGCGTCGATATAAGAGTTCATCGGAAGTGATGGCAAAATGCCTGTCCGAGAAGACAAGATCGTGGGTTTTCAAGATCTCTTGAGCCGCTTCTTCGGACGAGACGACGAGAGTGGGAGTGCTCCCCAAGTGCATGAACATGACTGAGCCATATTTCTTAGAGAGTTTTCGGAGAGAGCGGTGGGGGGAGGAGCCAAGCTGATGGAGGTTGCCGATGATGGGAAGCTTGGGGGGAGAAGGCGGTAGTTTGTGTTTCTCACGTATACTAATTTTGGGTTTGAGAACAAAGTATAGCAACAGGAGAGGAAGGAGAAGGGAAGTGGCTATTTCAAGTAGAAGACACATTTTCGATCTGACGAGTGCACTTCCCTTCTCAGCTAGCTGCTTAGTTATACTTGTTCGTCTGCTCCGGATTATATTGTTCTCGTATGTCTTTATAACTAATATATAAACCCCCAACCCATGCTTTGGGGTACGATCACCCTCGAATTCGCCGGTACTTGATATATATATATTTGATATTGATACCCCATCACCTCAATAGCCTGCATGTATATATCAAGTTATCAACCGAATCGATCCAGTATTTTTTAGACTTCGTCGCGTGCTTCTCGTGGTAAAATTTTATTCGATCATTAAAAGGTTGAGAGAAAACAGTAGAATTATAAAAGTTTGTGATCAAATATTGCACAGGATTAAGGATTTAAAACTCTTTTAAACAACTATTAGTAGTTAATCGATTGCTTTTCCGTGTGTATGTGATTGATTTCGGAAGCTTTAATTTTGTCCGTCGTTTGTTTCTTTCGGATAACTAAAGCGCCATGAAATTCATGAATTTCATTGTATATTGATGCCATGCATATAGTTGCGAACATGCAAGAAAGAGAGAAAAAAAACGAAAAAAAACATCATGCGGTGAGCGTGGATCGAACACGCGACCTTCAGATCTTCAGTCTGACGCTCTCCCAACTGAGCTATCCCCGCAACTTGCACATTTTAAATAAAAATGAAATATCGATAAGAATTGAAAGAATAAAATTGATCCTGTGTGTATTCATTTATTATTTATTTATATTTTTGAGACGCACATATTATATATGGTAGACAGATTAAAAATCGAAGTGTTGGATGGAATTAGTTGTAGTGTTCAAACCGCTATTCAGAATGCAATATCGGAGTAATTACACACTACAGTATGTCTATAAATCAAAAAACTATAACAATAACATTTGATAGCTCAAAAATGTAAACCTTTTCAACAAGCACAGGCCAGATTTACACAATCAAAATTCTTGGCCTAAGCCGCAATAGTACACGAACAAGTTCCTAGAACAAGCTAAGAGACTCGATCAATTTGCTCTCTGGTTAGCTTCTCAAGGGGACTTCATGTCTTGAAGAAAGCTGCCAATCTGTTGAGCCCCAAGAAACAGACCATCCGCAAGGAGAACAAGCCCAACCTGTTCCAAGCGACAAGATTAGGACTCATTCCATTTGCAATATATAAAGCCCTCTAATGATGTGGTAGTAGTCAGAAGATTTCATACCAAACGGGCAGAAAAAACTAGCCGATAACTCCAGCCTTCGTTGGCAGCTGCAACTCTTTGCTGATCAGTCCAACTGTAAATAACAATAACAACATAATTGGAGTTTATGTATAAACAGATTTTCACACTACAAGGTTCTTGAGTACACTTAGGACCAATTTTGAAGAAGAGATCCAACAACTAGAGGCATTACCCTAGGAACTCGGAAAGGCCACCAATCCCAGCAAACAAGAAAGGCTCAGGGCCTTTCCTCTCAAAATCCTGGTTCAACAAAGATATTCACACCTGTTTACTTGTTCAATTTTCAACAACAAAGCCAAATCCAGAATTATTATACAAATTGTCAATATCCAATAAATGGAACAAACTTACCCCTTCTTCAGCAGACTCTAAAGAAAAAGGAGTCCAACTAGAAACAAGATCTACAGCAGTATCAAGAATTGACTTAAAAGTTCGGTGGATTGTTGTGGTTCTACAGAGCTTAACTTGTGGTATAGGCGCCAGACTAGGCCAATCTAGTATGGTAGGCAACGTTTTTGTGTGTTTCATCAACTTCACAGCTTTTGATGCATTGGGTACTTACCCAATGCGTACCATAAGAAATGACAAAGGAATAATTAGTAACAATTAAGCAATCTACAAACTCTTCAATAGGCCCATAAACTTGCAAAGGTTCGTACCTAGCACCATACCAACTTTCTCAAATTATCAGCCAGAAAGATATTTCCCTGAAGAAGACCTTCCCCTTTATGGCTATATAATGAGTGGCCATAGAAAGCTTCAAATAGATGAATTGAACCAGATGAGTTTGTTACTGGAGAGGCAAAAGGTAAAAATCTTTTAAAGGAAAAAGATAAGGAAGCTAACTTCCAACCATTCTTTATTACTAGATTCTTCTCAAATGAAGATCCCAATCATGTTAACCCTCTCCAGCAGGCAGTAACAAACAATGGTAGACTACCCAAGATATTGTAAATCAGCAAGTTTGTAACTAAGATTCTTCTCACTCTGTAACTTTAGGATTTTGATCTAGGGAACAACTGTATTTTGATTTTTTTTCTAAATATGTACTGTCATATCACACATTTTTGTGCTAAAAACATGTTAACTGTACAAAAGGTGAAACAAACAACTGCTAGAAGATGATAGTTTTGCATTTCCAGAGTAACATTTTGCTAATTTGCATGAAAAATTGAAATTAAAAATGAAGGTCAGAGAGAGAGACAGAGTTCAATACCCATTACAAAGTTTGTTATCTTCTTAGAAATATTACCAGCATCAAGTTATAATCAACATCAAATATTGGAATCCATTTGGACCCTTTGACCCGTGCCTATCATAACAGTAACGTGTTCCATGAAAGTAGAAAATTTTGAGTTGAAACCCACACAATAAAAATGAAAGATTTCTCACCTTTGAGTATTCTGTCCCAGGACGGACATCAAGGAGGTTTGTGTTTGAAAGTTGAATGGCATATCCAGCTTCCTTCGGTGAAAGGACCTTAATATTTTCATCTCTGATCTTGAAATATAGACTGGGATTAAGTAAGTACACATTAAGAAAAACAAAACAAAAAAAAAAAACAAAAAAAATGGAAAAAAAGGGGACCCGAATCGTTGAGCTTTAGTGGAAGGTGAAACTTTTATCTCTTTAAAGGGCAGGTTGGGGACAGTGAAAAGTAAAGGTAAACTTCCTAGTTTCGATTTTTATTTTCTCTCTTTGCCTGCGGCTCGAGCAAGCAATCACCTCCTTAGGAGATTGGCGAAATGATGAGGGAAGCAGAAGACCATAACCTCTCTGCGACCCTGAGATGGGAGTCCACCAGAAGATTTCGACTTCTCAAAAAAGAGCCAAGGTACCAGAACCATCACCTTGTCTTTGCCTTCAATACCTTGATGATAAGTTCATCGATGATGGAGATTCGACGGCTCACTCGATAGAAGCCCTAGCGGCTGTTGCGAAGATGATTCCAGTGTTACCTGAACGTGTCGCTGTACAGAATTGGACTTCAGGCAGAATCTTTGAACAAATTGTAAGAGTAAAATTCAATTAATCAATATTATTTTTTAATTTATTTTTTTTTATTAATTATTTTTACAAATTATTAATGTTTTTATATTTAATATAAGTATTCTATATGCCTAATTATAGTTTTATTATATATGAATATGTTTAAAAGCATAAATAAAAAAAATAGCAAATAAGTAAATCAATAAAAAATAACACTTTCTAATAATTATGAAACTGTTATGAAACTATATTTGAAAAATAAAATAATCGATATGTAACTATCATAAACATTGGTAATCACGACTAAATGGATCTATATTTATATGACAACACAATTTTTAAGACGTAATAATAAACATATATACAAAAACAAGTACATAAACCTGGACTGGATAGCAGTCTTACATAGCTACAAAAAACATTTATGTTCAGCTATTTGAAATGTCAAAACCTTGTTTTTCTTACTTTGGAGATGCTCGTTGAATATGCAGATGCACGATATTTGGTTTGTTGCGCTTACCACAGTTAACAATCTCAAAAATGCAAACATCTCCAGGTAACAATGCATTACCCTTGATAACTTCACGCCATCCGCCCATAAATGCACAACGCTCGGAACGACTATCATGAATAATCAAGTTGACCGACAAACGTCTACCAATCGGGTCTTTTATGTAGATTTCTTTGTTGGAAGATGGCCATAGACCAAAACCTATCCCAAACGCCTTCGAAATTTTCTGCATAAACAAAGTCACAGGTATTCGCATATCAGTTGATCAAGGGAATGTAATAAATGAACACATTCATTTACTTTCCATGAAGAGAATAATAACTCACAATTAAATAATTTTTTTCTAGTTTTACCGCTGAAACAAAATGAGGATTGCAAAGCTTAAATGGACAATTTCTTACATCGAATATTGTTCGTCCTGGTTTGTAAAAACACAAAACTTCAGTAATAAGAAAAAAAAATAAATGCAATGGAAAAAATTAACAAAAATAGATTAATATACTGAATTAACTAACCATTTGTCTTCGCTTCAACGTAACTACAACGACATGTTGATTGTTTTAGTTGTTCTGTATTATTTTATATCTCGCCCTGAACTTTGACTTTTTCATATCATGAAAATTCCATTTCGCATGCATTGGATTACGTTGAAATTCAATTTGTCATCACTGTAAAATACTAAAAAGTCTGCAACTTCTATAAAGTTGTCTTTGACAAACTTTGACCAACCAATTTGAAAGAAAAAATGATCTCGATATTTTTTCACTTGCACTGGCCAGTGTTTATAGCCTACTCTTGTCAGGAATAATTTGTTGGGCAACTTCTTTTCTTTCTAGTCTTTGACAAATTTAGTAGGAATTTTCTGAAAAATGGAAAGTTAAAAAATTTGAGATAATTATGAAAAAAAGAGACAAATAAGAGAAACCACTTACCATTCTTCTATTGGACTTCCCGATCATCACTTTGAAGAAAGAAGGGATCGGTTCACCTTTGTGCGACATTGTTCTATATGTTGTACAAATAATAAACATGACAACAAACAATAATCTTATCAAAATAACAACTAAAACCGATTATAAAAATATATAAACCAAATAAAGATAACAACACACTCTAATTGTTTCCAAACAAAATTTTATGTTCTTTCAGCAATAACTAATAATCATTTTAAAATTAACTAACAATGCACTGTAAAATCGGTTCTTGTTTGGCTCACCGGACCAACTATTAATAATTTTACACCTTGCTTAACCGGACGAAATAAATTGTTATTTAGCTAACTGAACCAAAGATTGTTATTTGGCTAATCGGGCCAAACAGGCTGATGTTTGACTAAGTGGACCAAACCGACTGTTGTTTGGCTAACCGGACCAAATCGGCTGTTGTTTGGCTAACTGGACGAAACCAGCTGTGGTTAGGCTAACCGGATCAAATCAGCTATTGTTTAGCTCACCGGACCAAATCGGCTGTTGTTAGGCTAACCGGACCAAATCGGCTATTGTTTAGCTCACCAGACCAAACTGGCTGTTGTTAGGCTAATCAGACTAAATCGGCTATTGTTTAGCTCACCGGACCAAACCGGCTATTGTTTACCTAACCGGACCAAACCGGTTATTATTTGCCTAACCAGACCAAATCGGCTATGGTTTGGCTAACTGGACCAATCCGGCTATTATTTGCCTAATCGGACCAAACCGACTATGGTTTGGCTAACTGGATTAAATCGGCTATTGTTTGACTAACCGGATTAAACTGTTTATTGTGTGCCTAACCGGACCAAATCGGCTATTGTTTAGCTAACAAGACTAAACCAGCTATTTCAATCGAACCAAATGGACTATTGTTTGGCTAACCGGACCAAATGGGCTATTATTTGGCTAACTAGACTAAACTGGTTGTTGTTTGGCTAACTGGACCAAACAAATTGTTGTTTGGCTAACTGGACCAAACAAATTGTTGTTTGGCTAACTGGACCAAACAAATTGTTGTTTGACTAACCGGACCAAATAGAACCAAATGGACTATTGTTTGGCCAACCAGACAAAACAAATTGTTATTTGACTAACCGGACAAAATCGGCTGTTGTCGACTGTTATTTGGCTAACCGGACCAAATCGAACCAAATGGACTATTATTTGGCTAACTGGACCAAACAGACTGTTGTCTGACTAACCGGACCAGACCGGCTGTTGTCGACTATTGTTTGGCTAACCGAACCAAACCGGCTATTGTTTGACTAACCGGACCAAACCGGTTATTGTTTGCCTAACCGAACCAACCGGCTACAGTTTAGCTTATCGGACCAGGACTATTGTTTGGCTAACCGGACCAAATGGACTATTGTTTGGCTAACCGGACCAAATGGACTATTGTTTGGCTAACCGGACCAAATGGACTATTGTTTGGCTAACCGGACCAAATGGACTATTGTTTGACTAACCGGACTAAACTGGCTGTTGTTTGGCTAACCGGACCAAACAAACTGTTGTTTGACTAACCGGAGCAAACTGGCTGTTGTTTGGCTAACTGGACCAAACAAACTGTTGTTTGACTAACCGGACCAAACCGGCTGTTGTCGACTGTTATTTAGCAAACCAGACCAAATCGAACCAAATGGACTATTGTTTGGCTAATCGGACCAAATACACTATTGTTTGACTAACCGGACCAAATCGGCTGTTGTCGATTGTTATTTGCCTAACCGGACCAAATCGAACCAAATGGACTATTGTTTGGCTAACCGGACCAAACAGACTGTTATTTGACTAACCGAACCAAACCGGTTGTTGTCGACTGTTATTTGGCTAACCGGACCAAATCGAACCAAATGGACTATTGTTTGGCTAACTGGACCAAACAGACTGTTGTTTGACTAACCGGACCAGACTGGCTATTGTCGACTAATTATTTAACCCTACTATTTTCACATTAGCTAACAATTTAATGCATTTTATCCTATTATTTTGAATTAATTTTTTTACTCCAATTTCACGTTATTTTAGAATTACCTAACAATCATTTTAAAATTAATTACCAATTTGATGTGGTCATTTAACAATTAATTATCAATTATATGTTAAATTATTTGTAATGACTCAATTGAATTGAATTTTTTATTGTTTGTTTTGTTTGTTTTCATTCATTATTTAACCCTACTTTTTTAACATTAGCTAACAATTTAGTGCATTTTATACTATTTTTTTAAAATTAGTGATGTTTTTAATAATTATTTAATCCAATTATTATAAACTTAACTAACAATTTAATGTAAAATTTCTTGTCATCAAAAGATTTTTCAAAAGTATTTAATTCAGGCGTCACCCACAGCCAAAAGTAGTCAGAAAAGGGCCGGTTATGTCACCCCTTTCCGACCTGAACCTGCTTGCAGCGACATGAACCTACTTGCGGTGACCTAGACCTGCTTGCGGCGAGCCTTTCAGGCGTCGCCTGTTTGTGGCGACCCTTTCAGGCATCGCCCGTTTGCGGCGACCCTTTCAGGTGTAGCCAAATGCCAAAAAACCAAAAAATAGAAGATAGATAGACAATCGAATAACAGTAAAATACACCACAGTAAGCATAAATTAACGACGAAAATCAAAACCACATCTATGCATACATAAATTAAACAAACATGCATAAAAAAAACACTTACGCAGATGCAAACGCAAGGTCGCAAATCAACTGTTGAAACTGAAACGAAAAAAAAAAAATTTCAGAGAGACAACGAGGTGAAAATTAATTAAAAACACGCTATCTAAACATAACTCGAACGATTTACGGAAGTTGAACAGTGAAAGATTTTGGGAAATTGAACAGTGAAAGATTAGAGAAGACATTGATTTGGGGAAATTGAACAGTGAAAGATTAGAGAAGACGTTGAAGAGTGAAATAATAAAAATTACTGAGGTGGTCGACTTTTTTTTATATTTTATGAGGAACATTGTTGAAGTTTGATGGGAGCATATAACATGACATCATTATCGGTGAGAAGCAGTTGAGAGGCGCTGAGAAGCCACCGACTGCTTCTCCTTTTCATTAGATAGTTTATAGTGGAACATTGTGGAAGTTTGATGGGAGCATATAACATGACATCATTATCGGTGAGAAGCAGTTGAGAGGCGCTGAGAAGCCACCGACTGCTTCTCCTTTTCATTAGATAGTTTATAGATGGCATACTCAATAGCCAATGGCCTATTGGTCTTAATGAGTTGATCATATGTCCTGACATGAAGAAAAAACTAAGGAATAAGGTTAGCATTTTACTGAAGGGACCAAAATCACAAGAAAATAGTGAATGTGATGCATCAGTTTATGACACTGAGGAGCCCTGGTCCAAAGAGACATCCATACAGATTGATAGCCTACATGAAAATTTTCCTTTGTCTTCCTCTATACCAATCAGTGTTGTTCATGCCAACAGTACCCTAATGGTTGTAGTGGGTTCTACACAACAAATTGCATCTACAATATGTATTGTCTGAGACATCTGCACCTATTTCTATGGAAGTTCCTCATGTGGCTCCATAAATTGTCTCTTTACCAGCACCTACTAAGCCGTCTGGATCAGTTCCATCTATCACTAGAGTGCCCAAGGGTTCAAGATCACTACCCTCAGCAGACATGAGCAATTTGAAAAATTACCCAGTGCATCTGGGTTCTCAGCCTTCAAGTATTTCTTTTGATCAAATGACTTATGATTATCTTATTCGACGGTTGCAAAGTGTGAAAAATAAGATGGATGATTTAGTACGAAGGCACAACTTTCTCAAGAATGAGGTAAAACTTTTAAAGTATCTCACTTCACAGAGAAGCAAGCCTCCCTCATCTTAGTACAGGATCTATGAGCTGCACCAGTCTTTTTTACAAATAGGGAGAGAAGTACAACAAACATAACTTTGTGATTTTCCTTATGGCTTAATATGTATGCTTTTGCTTTGTTGCATAAATACTGGCTGGGATGTGTGGATAAAGGGTCTTAGTACAGTTAATAGTTGGTATGAAAATGGTATGTATATGTGATAATGGTATGCTAGTACAGTTGACAATTGATAGTTGATGTGTGGACATATGGTTGTTTGTCATATTGCTGTGGAAAATAGCATGATTACAGACCTATGTGCACTCTCTTGCTAATTTATGAGAATTTGTTTATTTGAAGAATTTGGGTGTTCACTTTTGAGAAAATTTACATATATAGAATTCAAAATAGTTATATACTACTCAGCTGGATTCAGAATGAATGTGAAAATGTGGATTGGTAGTATCAAGTGGTTTTGTCAAAAAGAGTCAAAGGGGCGAAATATTGGTGCACAGATTTATGGTTGGCTGATTATGACAAAACACACTTTGGCCAAGAATCCTAGTTCGAGTGAAAGACGGAAAACATGAGTTAGAGTCTATAAGTTTCCTAGTTGATATAGAAAAACACTTAGCACAGGACGTGATCAATGATGGAGATGGCAGCCGAAGAGAAGTCTATTGCAGTTAGGACTTCTCTCTCGGTGATGTGGCTTAGCCAGAAAAGGACTCGGTATACCCTAAAGATATATATAGAAAATTGTGTGATGGATTAGGGTTACGGAGAATATGAATGATACATAGCAAGGGGGAGTTTGAGGGAGAGTTTGAAGAGATGACAATCGTACTTACTTATGGAGTTGAGTATATTCATTGGAGCTAATCAAGAGGTCTACAAGCTTACCATTGAAGCTATTGACCATCGTAATAGTATTCTCATCCTAAGAAGATTGCGTGAAAAAACTCCCTGGTGATAAGGAACACTCTAAGTGGGTGACTTAGTGTGGGGGTATCGAAGGGTTTCTGTTTAGGTGTAGAAATAGGAAGCTTGTCTAGGAGAGGGTGTTGTTCGAGTCCTTGTAAGGAGGAGAACTTATTACTGCAAGCGTGTTCGTTGAACTTCTGTAATACTCTCTCTTGTGGAATTTGATACCTTGGACCGAATGCACCGCAGAGTAGGAGCAATTGGTTCCAAACTGCAATAACAAAGTGTCGTTGTGTTTATGTTTTATAAGTATACCGATAAGTGTAATTACACCAGTCCTTAGGTATAAGAATAGTACTCCTGCATACACGTGCATAGTTTACTGCGATTTCGTATGCCATAAGCAATCACCCTCAAAAGGTCCCCTGCTGATCGTCTCTTCTTCGTGGAGGCAGATCACCATTAGCTTCAGTCGTATCAAATATCAACACGAAATTAAGTAGAATATGAAATTGTTCTGCTGATATTGGTTAGTATAAATTATCGGGTGTTAAAACTTTGCTTAAAACTCCACATTTAAATTTTAAGTGGGAGACTTAGTGTGGGGGTATCAAAGGGTTTCTGTTTAGGTGTAGAAACAGGAAGCTTGTCTCGGAGAGACTGCTGTTCGAGTCCTTGCAAGGAGGAGAACATATTACAGTAAGCGTGTTTGTTGAACTTTTGTAGTACTCTCTCTTGTGGAATTTGATACCCTGGGCCGAGTGCACCGCAGAGTAGGAGCAATTGGTTCCAAACTGCAATAACAAAGTATCGTTGTGTTTATGTTTTATAAGTATACCAATAAGTGTAATTATACCAGTCCTCAGGTATAAGTACAGTACTCTTGCATACACGTGCATAGTTTACTGCGATTTCGTATGCCATAAGCAATCACCCTCAAAAGATCCCCTGCTGATCGTCTCTTCTTCGTGAAGGCAGATCACCATTAGCTTCAGTCGTATCAAATATCAACACGAAATTAAGTAGAATATGAAATTATTTTGCCGATATTGATTAGTATAAATTATCGGGTGTTAAAACTTTGCTCGAAACTCCGCATTTAAACACCTCAAGAAATAAAGAATAATGCAAACACAGACAAGTTGTTATCGCAGTTCGGAACAACTGTTCCTAATCTGCGGGGCATTCTTGCCTGGGATAATAATAATCCACTAGTGATTACTAATTAGAAGGCTTTCACAAAGGCATTATAGCATTCATTCACTTTACAATAGTAGTCTGGATTACCTTCAAGCCTTCACCTGACACACCCAGTGTGAGCGTCACATTATTATCCCACTGAGGCTCCCCCTCAGCACGATCTTCTAGTGTAGAAGATTCGGTAAGTCTCCATCACAGACTTCAGCAATGGTGTTGCAACTCCGTCTTAATCTCTTCAACTGCTTCTGTGATAAGTGAATGAATGAAGAACTAATAAACCTCTGAAGACTTTGACTCTCTAGAATACTCGAAAACGTCCATGAATCAGATGTCATATATGTGAGCCTTCTTGCTCTTTATATACTAGTACGTATCCTATTCTATGACATGTCCTATAATCATGATTCAATCACCAGTCTATGATTTGATCAATCTTTCCTTCCTCACGTGATCCTCTTCTTCATATATCTTCAGACCCTCCTTATTTAAACCAATTGCAATCTCCTCATGTACCATCGCAATCCTTCTTATTTAGATCCATCCTGATTGTTTGCATACTATATATATCTCATGTCTTGATATTTCATAATTGATTTTGTCAAAGATAGTCAAACCGTAATGTCTGGCACCAACAATCTCCCCCTTTGACTTTCTTTGACAAAATACACTTGAAGCTTGGATTTTTGCACATTTGTTCAAGGATTCTTTATGAGACATCAATTCTTGCTCTTGAAACTCTTTCTTTTACTAAAGAAATGTATAATGTCACACCAGGAGCAATACAATAATAAAAAAATAAAAAAATAAAAAGATCAAAATACTTTCTCCCCCATTTTGACAAGGAAAGTCAAAGGGTACCCCTTCCAAATTTTAGACATCGTCATCCTCTGGACCATTAGCTTCAGACTCGGTTGAAGGCTCTGGGTCATCGGCTACAAGAGCAAGGAGTTGTCAACGTTCATGTTGATGAATAGCAAGTAATTTTTGAAGCATGGGTATTTTAGAATCAAGAACCTTCAGTCGTTTTTTATAGTACTATTGTTGTCGCTTGGAGTATGCTTCAAAAAATCTAGGTTGAGGAATATCATGAATGTCAACTTCAACATCACATTGGCCTATCTGTATAGAGGCTTTGCGAGTACGGATCTTTAAGGTGACAGATTGGAAACACATGGGACCAGGTGGCAGTTCGAACTCCTTTTGAGACAACAGTATAGTATAGATAGTGCTTGCGAACATCATGCTCGCATAGTGTTTTGGATGTTCACCAAATTTCACCACTTGATAAAAAATTAACTGCCCAAGATTAACAGGAATCACCTTACCCACTTTATACATAAATCGTGCATGAGATTTGTTAACAGTGATGTAATGACCGGTGGCATCCAGTGAAATATAGTAGCCTTGTTAAGTCCATAATACTTTGTGGTCAACCCCGAGGTAGGAAAAGTGCGATGGGAAACCCACTTTTTCTTATATTCTCCAGTGAGCTCAGAAATAATTTCATCAAGTCTAACATCAACATTCACTCCCTCCACTATTGGTGATAAGTGTCTAAAAGACACTATTTTTAGGCCTTAATTGGAATTAGAAATTACATTCTGAAGTAAATATTCATCATAAAATCATGAAATATGTCTCAGATTAATCATTTCTCTCTCAGGAGTCCAACGCAAAAAAAATCATCAAAATCGGAGCTAAAATGAAGAAGATAGGAGGATTTTAGTGCATAAAGGTCCAATGTAGCAGAGACCGGCGCGACCACGCCAGTTTGAATGAAATATCAGTATCGTTGGATGTACCCGATTGAGAGGTATCTTTTGACGTTAAAAAATTACATCCGCAAAAAACACAGGCCCGAAGGATCCATTGCAGAGGGTTACTTAATGGAAGAAGTGACTACGTTTTGTGCTCGGTATGTGGATGGCATGGAAACAAAATTGAATAGGCCTGTCCGTTATGAGGAGGGACCGATAGGTGCGGGAACATCTTTCTTGATGACAGCAAATGAGTCCTATCAGGCACACCGCTTTATACTATTCAACAACGACAATGTTATGCCTTATATAGAGTAAGTAAACACCCTTTTAAATAAAAATACCTAGTTTTCCTTTAGTTATTATGATAACCTTAAATAATGCACTATGAAATGTAGTGTGCACAAGACTGCGTTGAAACGTCAACATCCCCAATGGAGTGAGAGTCGTTTACAATTGGAGCAGCATAACGTGTTTGTGCAATGGTTCAAGGAGCATGTATGCACTTAATGAGTTGCCTCAATTCTTCTTAACTTTGTTGTTTTAGATATTGTTATTGTACTAACTACATTGGTTGCCCTTTAATGCATTGAAGGTGAATAGGTTAAGGGAGAGAAAGCGACTAACTAACGAGATTATCTCCTTATCACGAGGTCCCCAACATTGTGCAATGTCTTATTCAGGGTATTTTGTGAAGGGGTATAAGTTTGACATTAAGTTGGTCGATAATTCACGAGCAACCCAGAATAGCGGGGTAGCAGCCATTGGAGAAGAGGATGAGATATTTTATGGATTGTTGGAGAGCATGCAAGCAATCACGTATGGGTGTGAAGATCCAATCTACCTATTTAAGTGTCATTGGTTTGATTCAAAGATAGGTAGTGGTTTAGAGGTTGATGAATTCGGGTGCACATTGGTGAATACAAAAAAAACAAGTTTCGCAGATGAACCATTTATCTTCTCAAATCAAGCCCAACAGGTGTTCTAATCCGATGATCCATGTAGAGAAGGTTGGAGTGTAGTTTGCAGATGGAAACCAAGGGATACTTACGATGTACCAGGCAATATAGGGAGTAGAACCAATGAAGATGATGATGAAGATGTGTTGAGAAATGCAGATAGGGAGAGTACAATGGGAGCGTTACAAAATGTTGATGGTGAAATTGTCTGGGTTCGAGCAGATTTGGGTCCTGGTGTGCTTGTAGATGAAAACTTGTTAAAACTACCTGACTAAGTGACAATAAGTATTGATATTGTTGTATCTTGACATCTTAGGGTTTTTCAACTTTTTCCATTAATGTTTATTTTGTTTTTAATGGGTATGTCTGATTTTAGTATTTTCTAACTAAGGTGACACTAGTAGAACATAGGGATGAATTTTCATTACTACAATTGATTGTGATGGAAGAGTCTGCTTCAGCTACTGCAGGTACAGAAAAATCTTGAAGTATAACTTGCAGCCTAGTTAAAGAAGGAGATGATGGAAACTGTGGGTCAACTGCTGTTTGTGATACAATTTGCCTTCAGGTATACACTCTGTGGACTGAATCCCAATTGACTGCTAAGGTTTCAATTTATGTGTGAACCTGTGCACCAACTGAATGGTCACATGTGAGAGTTATAATAGGTCTTGATTTCAAATATTTTTGGGGGATTTGATTTCAAAGAATGTAAGATGCTTTTTATTTCTGTCTCTGACTTTCCTGAATGCAACTTTTTGTAGCATTTCTAAATGGAACTTCTTTTAAGTAGCTTATTTTATTGATGATGCTTCAACTAATTACATTGGATGATTGTTTTTTACATATTCATTCCATGTTGATGCCAGGAAAACTATACTGCAGAGCACATGGTTTGGCAGCCTCGGGAGTGGACCATGAGCATTTGATGGAAATTGCTGAACCACTTTTATATGACTTGACAACTGGGCCTTCAATGAGTGAGCCTAGTTCTGTGTATGTTGGTGGTGATTTCAGGCACAAAGCTGATTCTGATGTAATTTAACTACACTTACTATTGTTCTCTTCTTCCAGTTTCTTTATCCTGTTTTCGGTGAATAATGATCCATACTCTGCTCTGCAGAAAACTCATGTGGCTCGGCTTTTGAAGTTCCGTGAGGCTGGCGTCAAGATTTTGATTCAACTGTGTTGACTGTTTTGCAGGTATACTCTTGAGGTTGAAACCAGTAATTTACCATCTCATTGACAGGAGATGTTTTGGATAACATTTATGGCTTGAAATGTATCCTCAGATTATAACTTAATGTAGTTGGTTCTGGGTTAAAAATGACAGACTCTTATGGGAGGTGGTGGTTCATTCTCCTCTGGTGGTTCTGGGAAAGGGATGCATTCTCGACTCTGTAAGTACTGATTAATTGGCCCTGAATTTTTATTGGCCTGATATTCTTTTGTTTGGATCTCATAGGATAGCAGTCTCATGAGCTGTTCTGTGAAATTACCTCGTGTTTGTAAACTGATCATTGTCTAGGGCTTTCTTCTTTGAACATTGGTAAACTGCTATGGTGATTTATGCAGATTTACGTGTTCTAAACCATCATCAAGAGGCTGATTCCTTCTCAGCTTTTAGTTCTGTATACAATGATTTTGGACTTTTTGGCATCTACCTAGTGATAGTAAGCCATTTGCTTAGGATGTATTTGAAACTCATCGATTCTGAAGGATTGTCAGTTGTTGGCGATTGCTACTCCTGGGCAAGGTTCATGAACAAGTCATAGAGAACTTAGACCATTCAATTTACTGGGAAGAGAGTTTGCATTTATATCTTGTTTTCTTCTGTTACTACCGTGTCACTTTCTGACTTAATTCTTGGCTTGTCTCAGTTACGGAGTTGGAGCTGCATCGGGCAAAGAATGCTACCAAATCTGCTGTTTTAATGAACTTGGAATCAAGGGTATGATGAAATCTTTGGATTTTGCCATCCATGTAATCTTTATTTTGTACTTGTGTCATGTAATCTACTGGTTGTGTAATTACTATTTTCTGTGTTCTCTTAGGTGTATCACAATGTCACAGGCGATGTCATCTGTCATGGAGATAAGAGTGTGATTAAAGAAGGGCACAAGAGTTTCCCTAGTGGACATGCTTCCTGTAAGAAGGCATTGCACTGAGTTATTATTTATCAAAAATCTTAAACTGTTGGATTCTAGAGATCAATATTGTCAAATCTTTACATGTCAGAAAAGACCCATCTCCAGTTTTGAATACTTAAAAGCTTCTGAAATTATAAAACCAAATCATCAGGCTTAACTATTGAAATGAACCAACCAGCTTGGTCAATTGGACAGGTCTATGCTCCCTCAAGCTGTCTGATCTATTCCATGAAGTCCTGAAATCCTTTTCAGGAAACAAGGTGAAAGGATGGCTTCTTTTTCTCCTCCTTAACATCGAGAGAAGGTCTGGGCAGTTCCTATGCCACTTTTCCATATATGGCCAGATTATTTTGGGCACTTTGTTGCTTAGATGGCCAGATATCAGTTTTGACGTTCTTGCTTATAAATATTGTATTCTCTCCTCAAGTATTGTAAACTAAATGTCGAGGATTGTGATTTACAATGCAGGGTGCTTTGCTGGCCTTGCTTTTCTTGCATTATACTTATCGGCAAGATAAGGGCATGTGGCAAAACTATGTATTGTTTTTTTCTTCCGCTGCTTGTTGCAGCTCTTGTTGGGGTATCACGAGTTGATGATTATTGGCATCATTGGCAGGATGTTTTTGCTGTAGGTCTTTTAGGTTTGTGAGAAGTTTGTATCATTCGTTTGGATGCCTTTTAAGGGTTTAGTGTAGCTTGGTTTGACTTTTTCTTTATGACTCATGCAGGCACTGTGGTGGCTTTCAATTCTTTCCACCCATTTGTGTTTTTCCAGTTGCACTCCCTTACCACTCTTATGGTACATTTTCTTTAAAAAATTACAGAAGAGTAATTTACTGAGATTGATTGCTTGTTATTAACGAGTATGACTCTGCAATTTTTGGTGAACCCCTCTTCAATTGTATGCATCGTTTATAGTTTTGCTCTTGCAATAGGTTGGGGACCTTGTGCCTATTTCCAGGTTTTGGAAGAGGCACGTTCAAATGCCCAACCAAGTAACTACACAAATCCACTTAATGTGTCGCAAACAGAGGGGGAATCAGGACACCAACAAGACGAAGATAGCAATCACATTGGAATATCAGTACCTCGTGCTGCTTGCTTGGCATTGAGTGATGTAGAATCTGGGAGGTTTATGAGTTAGTATTTTTCAACAACAAAAGGGATGCTTTTTTATTGCATGTGGGTGTTATCACAGATATTGGTCCTAGCGCCAAGCATAATCTATTTTACACATTTTGTCGGTTAATTACATGGAATAGCCTGTGATCCACACTTTCTGGAGTTTGGGTAAAGCATTCAGAATTGCTACTTTTCAATGCCTCAAATATTTGAGTTATTTGATTTTAAGAGACCAAATAGAACAGTCATATCTTACAAATTGAAGCTGGTCTGGCTATGTTTCAATGTTGTTCATTGTTTCTCTGGTCTTAGACGAAGTTGCTCTCTTCATTGTATTGGGTTCTGTTACACCCAGAACAATAAATGATTCCTTCTTTTTTCAGCCAATAATTTCCTTCATTTTTTTCTATAGAAAGTCAGCAGATTACTTTTTGAAAGCTGTTGAGGAATTCACTCTGGACCATCTAGCGTCGTTGGCTCAGAACGTTGGTGGCAAAGTATTGGGCTTCTTTTACTGATCTAACTTCAAATTCAGCATTGCTCGCCTACGTTTGTGTAGTCTATCTGATGAAGCAAATTCGTCCGTTAATCTTGTTCAGGAAGACTTGAGACCTTGGGAAGCTAATGGCTGATTTTCGATTGGTTATTCTGAATGGTTAGATAATTTTTATTGTTGTGGAGGCATTTTGGTGGAGGGTTTTTGGTGGAAGCTGTTTGGTGTAGTCTTTTTGGTGGAGGCTGTTTGGTGTAGTCTTTTTGGTGGAGGCATTGTTGGCACACGTACATATTGTAAAACTCATACTTGGTTTCAAATAAATGTGGATTGCGTTTTAGGGAAATGTGGATTTTGAGTTTTATATAAATGTATGTACGCACAAATACCACCAACCCAATGCATGTATTTGTTGATTTTCAATTAGCAGGTGATTAATTATAATATGTTAACTAAATTTTATTTGCAAGTTTTATTTACCAAATGTGATTTGTTGTTTACTTAATCAATATTATTCCATTACTAAAACTTAATGAGCATTTAAATGTTTGAAAGTTTTAAAAACTGAACTAAACCATCTAGTCCAGCTAGGTTGAACCAAAACCAAAGGCCAGTGCGATTCTTACTAACTTGGCTTAGTTCCGAGTAACCAACATTTTTTTTATTAGTATTGAAATATTAAATATATTATATATATACAAGATGATATAGTATCAACTGTCAAACCCGGACTTCTTGGGTTCGACCAAAACCAGGCATACTGCCAGATGGATGGCCACATCGATTTTAAAACACTGGTTAGCATAATAACTTTGAATTATAATTGATGAAAATTTTCTTCAACGTGTATAAAAACCAGGCATACTGCCAGTTGGATGGCCAGTTCGATTTTAAAACATTGGTTAGCATAATAACTTTGAATTATAATTGATGAAAATTTTCTTCAACTTATATAAAATTTTTCCAAAAAACACATTTTAATTGATCAACAATAAAATAAATAAATATATTAATATATTTATAATATCCAATTGACCAAACTAGTTTAACCGAGTTCCATTAGTGCCGATTGGATTGCCGGTATTATGTTTTAAGAATTAGCCCGTGAATTAATTAATTAGAATCAGCCCCAATATTTTAAAAACCGAATTGGCCATCAAATAGTTCAACCATTAAATATTATCATCTATACTTTATAAATATGATATATTTTTATAAGTAAAAAGATAAAAATAATGATGATTATATTGAATCAGGCCGAGTCAATAAGAACCAGACTGGCCTTCAAGTATGGTTCAATTGGCTTGGACTGGCCGGTTCGGTTCAAATTTTTATTCGCGAATGCCTCTTATTTCCCTAATTCCCCCGCCAAAGCTCCCTTCCCGTTCGCGCTCCGCGGCTCTCTTCCCGCTCCAAGCCTTCCGTTCTCGCTCCAAGCTTTCCATTCACGCTCCAAGCCTTCCCTTCCTTTCCCGCTCAAGCCTTCCCTTCCCTTCCCGCGCAGCTATATCTTATACATCGCCTTCTACAGCATCCAAAATCTCTCCTCATCTCGACAGACGTCTACCGCTGCTGCGTCCTCAACGAAATCAGCAAGCTCTCTGAGTCTCTGACGCTTCAAAGAAAAGGTATTTAGGTTTCTTCGATTCTCTCTGTCTTTCGTTGCTCCTCTGTCTATTTATTCTGTTATCTCACTTCCGCATTCTTTTTTCATGGTCCATTCACGTCGGTTTCTCTGTCTTTCATGGTCCTTTCCTTCTCTCTCGCTTTGATTGCTGTTGTCTCGGCTTATTCCTTTCCTGTGGAGGAAATTTTTCCAGTCAAGAAGTCTTTTTTTTCTTTTCTTCTTGTTTATTTGGTTGAGCTTAACCGGAACCTTTCTAATGCTTATGTTTAGAATCAGAATTTTGTATGGTCCGATGGAGAAAAAGCATTGGGTCATTTTTTTTTCTTTTCTTTTTGTTTATTTGGTTGAGTTTCACTGGAACCTTTCTAATGCTAAGGTTTAGGATCAGAATTTTGTATGGTCCGATGGAGAAAAAGCATTGGGTCCTTTTTTTTTTTTTTTTTTGTTTATTTGGTTGAGCTTAACCGGAACTTTTCTAATGCTAAGGTTTAGGATCAGAATTTTGTTTGGTCCGATGGAGAAAAACATTGGGTCTTTTTTTTCTTTAATTTTTGTTTATTTGGTTGAGTTTAACCGGAACTTTTTAAATCCAAAGGTTTAGGATCAGAATTTTGTATGGTCCGATGGAGAAACAACATTGGGTTAGAAAGGCCTTTCAATTAAATTAGCATTCAATCTACCTTCGGTATGCCTTTAGTTAGCAACAACTTTGGTTTAAATGTTTTTCAATGCTTAACTAGAGTTTCATGCATAAGTGGTTATTTTTTGACAATTTGATGACTTATGACAAGCATATTTCCATTCTGGGGTTAGCAATTGTCAGACAATAATGTCTGTTAGTGCTTTCAATTCTTAAAGACTGGGTCTTGAACTAGTGTTTTAAAGATTCATAAATGATTGTCTGTTAGTGCTTTCAATATAGCTGTGTAGAAAATGTCATTTGCCAGTATGAAGATATGATCACATCAATAAAGGTTCTCTTATTATACCGAATGATCACTTTGTAAATCACTAGTAGTGCTGGTAATTCAAAGATGGAGTCCTTATTAAGTTAATTAATTGTTTTTTGGCAGTTATAAAGGAATGGGGTTACTAATTTCCAAAAGTACCAAACGGCCATTAATGAATGTCAAGTGGGTTTGCATTTAACATTATGTTTACTACTTCTATAAATTAATTAGCACTTTGCTGGCATGAGTCACTTTAATTGAACTCTCTACTAGCTAGCTTCCCTAAAAATATATTTCACTTAATTCGTGTGGCTTTATAATGTTTCTCTCCTCCTACAAGCTGCCTTAGTTTATTTCATTCTTTATTAGGTAAGAATTGGGTTTTTTTTTCCATAAATGCAATTAGTTCCTTCTAGTGACATGGATATTATAAATGAGATTTGTTATGAAATTATGATTGAGATGAGTAGTCTAATTGAAAAAAAAAAAAAATTGTGATGTATGTTGTATTGCAGCATTGTGGTTTTTTATGGAATTTTAAATGGCTAAGTTTTATTACTTTTTTAAAGTGTAATAACAGTACATGAATAGGGTACATAAAGTTACACAAGAGTAATAAAAACACATGAATAGGGTAAGTTATAAAGCCCAAATTTGGCCACTTACTAATATAGCCTTATGAACTCTTTTTGCAAGCTGGTCATTCAACTGAGTTGGCTGACCTAGGAGCATGTTTTTGGTGAATTGATTATAAGAGCTTAAGAATTTTTGAATGGTCCTCTTAGTATTAATATGCATATTAAATAGAGGCACATGGCTAACAAAGAAAAAATGCTATCTTTTATATGCTTCATGCAGGTTTAGTATTTTGTACAACACTAGTGTCCCCCAAATATCACTCACTACTTTTTTTAAACCAAGATAGGTAAGATATGATGCCGCTCTGGGAAGAAAAGGCGATGTACAATGTCGATAGCTCCACCTGAGGGCACCGATGGTAACGCTGGTATACATGTTTATAATTTCTTTTGCACCACTTAATTTAGTTTTATGTTGACATTGACTAACCTTAGTGATTCTACCAAGTGCTAGAGTCGGGGGAGATATCTGAGGTACCACCTAGTACCTTTCCCATGGTTGGCAGTGATGATGAGACTCAAGAGATGCCCATTGTGGAGGTCACTAAGACTAGGCGAGGTCGGGGGCCAACCAAGGGAGCAAATCTACTTCCCCCACCCGGCCAGAAATGGTTATGCATTGTTGCCAATAACTGTATTGAGGGTGGAGAAGCAACTACATTGGGGTACCAACTACATTGGGGTACGCACATGGAGCTACTTCCCGCTTAACATTCGTTGGAATAAACAACCATCGGGCACGTTTGATGACATTGTGAAGGATTTGAAGGTAATATCTCACACTTACCATTTTTTTGATTGTTCACTTAAAACTTTTGACATCTTATTCGAATGTTTTGGTTGTAGAAACATTATGTTTTTAGATATGATAAGAATCGGTTGCACGTGGCTCACGATGAGGTGGTGAAAGCGGCGTGCATGAAAAATCTCTGCCAATCCGTAAAAGAAGTGGAGGAATAAATTAAAGAAAAAAGTATGACAAGAAAAATGAAGAGGAGAAGAAAATATGTGGAGATCAAAGACCCACCACGGGAAGAGTGGGACTTATTGGTGAAATATTGGGAATCAAAGAAGTTATTGAGTCTTGCAAGAGGAACAAGGTGAACTGTTCACATCTTGCAGCGACACACACTTTGGGTTCCAAGTCCATTGCACGACATTATCGGAGGAGGTAAAATTGATCTTGTTTTTATGGATTATGTCAACTTTACTTGTCTGATTACTTTAAAATGTATTTCCTTTTATGCAGCGTAAAAGACTTGGAGATGACTTTACAGTCATTGGTTCTTACTTGAGTGCCCATAGGAAGAAGGATGGAACCTATCATAACACTTACACAGAGGAAAAATGTGTAAGTCACTAATTTTTCTTTCACCTATTATGCGTAAGAGAGTAATGTAACTAACATGAGTTTTGCATTACAGGTCGAAGTTGAAAAGATTTTTCATGAAAACCAACTCCAATCAAGCAAAGATATCACAGATTTACCCCCAGTTTTGGATACGGTGTTTGGCCGCCATCATGGTGGTTTCGAGCGGGGCATGGGGAGTGGTTGGTCAAGAAGGAGTCACCAGTACTCGGGGACCTCGAATGCTAGGGTTGAGGTTCTCTCAACACACATTCAAGAGAAAGACAAAGAGATGGCAGAAAAAATAGAGCAATTAAAGGAGGCGCAGAAGGAAGAAATAAGCACCTTAGAAGCCAAGATGCAAGCACAACTACAAGCGCAAGCAAAGAGGTTCATGGACGTCATGAGGATGCCTCTCTCGCCTTTCGATGGTTCATCTTCTGAAGGTTATAATGTTATATTTTTTACATTCATTAATAACTTATATTAGAATGGATTGGAATCCCACTAATACTCATATTTGTATAGACCCCACAGATAGCGAGGAGGTGCCGTTGCCACATTATACTCGTCATTGATAGTTCATGTTGTTTTCTGAAAGGTAAGGTTTAACTATGAGAAGAAGTTTGATTCAAAAATGCAATTTGATTGCAGAACACAATTCAACCAAATTCTGGTTGAGATGACAAGTAAATTGTTTGATTAAGCTTCAGTAAATAGGAGAATATTCTTTTAGGTAGCTTCTTAGATTTCATAATTGTTTGTACACTAACCTCTTACTCTGTTGCTATAGTTTATGTCTAAGTGCTTACTACATTTTTTCATTTTATCTTCACACCTTTTTTTTTTTTTTTTTGGAAATAGATCTTCATATCTTTTTGATTTACCATTGTTTATACTGCCTTGTCTAGGGGTGTTGCAAATTGGATTTTGGTGGAGGCATTTTGGTGAAGGTTGTTTGCTGGAGGCAGTTTGGTGGAAGTTGTTTGGTAGAGGTTGTTTGGTGGAGGCTGTTTGGTAGAGGCTGTTTGGTGGAGGCTATTGGGTGGAGGCTGTTCGGTGGAGGCTGTTCGGTGGATGCTGTTTGGTGGATGTTGTTCGATAGATGCTTTGTTTGGTGGATGCTTGTTTGGTGGAGGTTGTTCGGTAGAGGCTGTTTGGTGGAGGCTTTGTTCGGTGGATGCTATTTGGTGGAGGCTGTTCGGTGGATGCTATTTGGTGGAGGCTTTGGTGGATTTTGGTGTGGCACTATTAGGAATCTAGTATTTGAACATAAGAGGAACTACACCCTCTGTTGAGTTTTTATGATGTTTAAGCACAAAGGGCACATGAACATATTTTAATTCATACTTTGTTGATATATAATATAAATGTTTATTTGTATATCATTTGAAAGTGTTTATATGTGTTTCATTTGAAAGTGGATTTTGTGTTTTATATAAATGTGGATTTTTAGGTTTTCACCGGAAAAAAAAAAAAAAAAATTAAATAGAATGAAAGAAAAATAAATAAATATTTATGGCTTTGTCTACCAATGCCCATAATTTCACAAAGTCGACATAATCAAGGACGATCATATATATCGAGGGGAAAAAAGAGACCAAATACACAAAAGCTAAATATATATTTTGAGGACCATCAAACGAAGGCCAAATAAATTATTTTGTGGATCCGGCAAACGAATGCTATAAAAAGCATAATAAAAGGCGACTTAAAATAAATAGTCGCTATAATGCCTAATAAAAGGCGACTTAAAATAAACAATCGCTATAAAGCATAATAAAAAGTGACTTAAAATAAACAAATAAGCCAAATAAATTATTTTGTGACTAGCAAATAGTCGCTATAAAGCATAATAAAAGGCGACTAAAAATAAACAAATCATAAAATATTTTTTTGGGTGGTAGGCAAACAAATCACTATAAAGTAAAAGAAATGGTGACAGAAAATAAATAGTCACTAAATATTTGCATTGGAGACTGGCCTACAGTTACAAAAAGTAGTTTATGGTGACTACCAAACAGTCACCATAAGTATTTATTGTGACTGTTTAGAACCACTCGCTATAAAAGACAAATTGGTGACTGTTTAGCAGTCGCCATATAGAACTTCTAATAGAGACCGACTTTGCCGTCGCTATAAGTAGGATGTCGACCGACATTTTTGGCACCATTTATTGGCGATGGGCGACCAGTCGTTACGGATTTAGTGACTGATTTTTGTGCCTTTTGCGACTGTCTTTGATAGTCGCCAAAAGCCAGGTTTGTACTAGTGTTGTATGTTTGAATTCTGAGTTCAATAGCAATAAAGTACTATGGTTTTGTTTTATAATCTGTATTCATTGCTTATTGCTAATCTAGATTGATATCTGAAGTTTAATGAGGTACGAATGAGAAGTTAAAGTTCAGTAAAGATTTGGGTTAGTCATATGATTCTTTGTTTTCTAAAACAACTCGCTTTTAAACTAGATTGTTCCGGTTTCGAAGGAGACTAGTGAGAGGCGATGTGACTTGTTAAACTCTTGTTCTGAATATGAGAGAGTTAATCATTAAGCTTTTATATTTATGCACTTAGGATTCGAATGTTCCGGTTGAGAAGGAGTTCAAAGACTAAGTGAAAGGTATTTCCTTTATATGGGTAACCGGGTTTTCAAAAGCTAAGTCAAAGTAAAGGTACTTGAGCTTTAAAATCAGAACTTTGAATGTTAACAACTAGGAGGGATTGGCATTCTTCCCCAACTTCTCATCTCTATTAGCTTTTCCAGTAGTTTAATTCTGTTTTGTTTTTTCTATTCTCAAAACCAAAAAAATTCTTTTCCTCAATCAGTAGAAAAATCTTTACTTAAACTGAGTTCTCATCAAGGTCTTTGTGGGATCGATATCTGGACTCTCGAGTCTATATTACTTGCTGACCTAGTGCACTTGCTAGACTCCCAACAAGTTTTTGGCGCCGTTGCCGGGGATCATTGAATTGAGAGTAAGTTTAAGCGAATTTTGATTTGTTGATTGAGATTAAAATTTTTATTCTATCTTTTCAGGATGAACCAGATTAGTGCATGAAACAAGTAGTAGTGGTGTGCCACTAGATGAACCCGATCTGGAACTGGAAAGAGCACTCAGATGAGAGGTGGAATTATGTGCAGAATGAGATAAGTCCATATCCTAACTCATATTCGGAATTTTCCCATCCATATGCATCTTCAAATTATGATCCATGGAGAGGTGAATCTGACGTATCATGTTCTTTTGTTGACAATGAACCTAACGATTTCTATAGAAGAGAGCATGATGATTAGTTCTCTAGGCAATATAAAAATCAGTATTTTGAAAATAATTGGAAGGACAATTGGCCACATGGGCAATCGTCCATGTTCAGATATGAGCCCCCTCCTGTGTATAATGATCATTATTATCATAATTCTTCCCCTCAACATTAAGAACGGTTGTCTAGGTTGGAGAGAAGTGAAAAAGGGAGTGTCGCTGGTATACATAATGTTGATCATGTATTAGCATTGCAGGCACAAGTCGAGTCACTAACCAAACTATTGTCAAAATTGCACACCCCCTCTTTGGTTGCTCAAATTTGTGACATATGTGGAGGAAGACATCCCAACCATGAATGCCAAGCAGGTAATGTTCCAGCTGTAAATTCTTTAGACCAGGCTAATTATGTTTCAAATTTTTGCAGGTATAATGATCCACACAACAATACTTACAATCTTGGTTGGAGGAGTCACCCAGAATTTTCATGGTCAAACAACAACAACCAGCAACCCAACCTTCAACAACCGAATGCCTAAAATAGAACACCACCTGGTTTCCAAGAAGCAGCACAAGAACCAAAACAAAAAGCCAACCTTGAGGACCTCCTTTCAAAGATTTTGGCAAATCAAGAGAAAAGTGAAGCT